>OX439344.1:33207524-34416826 GCA_949319445.1 Mythimna lalbum
TACGGCAAGTCATGAGACTGACCGAGTTGGTTGCCTTTGTTATCGCTTGAAACTCGAGAAACGCATTCGCCACGTGATCGCTTGGCTCTGTTACCGTCCTGAATTTCGGCGGGGTGACCTGCCCTCTGTCGGCTCTTGTTGATGTTGGTCGCTTTTGTTTCGGTGGTTCTGGGATGACCCTGATAAACTCCTGCACTGCATCTATCTGTCTGATATGACAGGGCCTCGCACCAAATCCCAGCCTCCTGCTTAGAAAGTTGGAGACCGATTTCCATCGATCTCTGGTGTTTATCTTCTTCTCTAAACTGCGGCTGATTTTTTCTTCGGAGGCGGCCCTCTCGGCTGCTATCTTCTGCTGTAGTCTCTCTGATCCGCATGAGGTTGTTGGGACTGACCTCGAGGATGTTAGCTGACCAGTCTCTGCTGTTTCCAGCACGGTACAATTTTGGGATGGCCTAAGAAAACTAAGATCTTCTCCCCTGTCCTCATACACCACCAACTCGTGATCTTTAGAGGCTTTAATGCAACCGTATTGATCAGCAACCTCGCCTCTTTCGTGAACAATCACCATTGCATCCACGCTAATGATTCGGGGGCGCGTATTCGTGGTTCGGTCTGATTCTGCGATTTCGGTGAGCAACGAGCATACTTGGGCAAACGGAGTCGCCTCATGCCACTCGAAAAGTGCGATCGTTTTGTTTTGAAATCGCACAATACGGTATTGGTGTTTAGCTATAGCTGCAGCGGGCAACGCATTGAACTTTGCGCGTTTCATGTTTGTTTTGAAGGTGCTCCCGTTTATCAAAGCAGCCAGTCCTGGTGATATATTGACGCTATTCCCACCTTCTGCGCGGCAGAAGCTTAGACCGAGTCTCTCGTTATCTCTATTCATAAAGAGGGCCACACCGCGTAGTCTGATGCCTGGTTTCCCATCCCCCCCGGATTCCAGAAACTTCCATAATGGCAATATGCTTGGTGTGATCGTCCGCTGGGAACTACTATCAGTGGATGCGGTAGCGGTGACTGTTGGGCTCCCTTCAGTCAAGTATCTCGGTATTTGTATAATCGTCTGCGTTGGTGTTTGCGTGAGAGTTGATGTTTGCCTGAGTGTAGGAGATTGCATGAGGGCTAGTGTTTGCGTGGTTGCAGGGCCCTGCGTGAGTGTTGGTGTAGGTGTTTGTGTGTGAGCTTGTGCACGTGTGTATTGTGTAGAGCCGTTAGCTATCGCTACCGCTCGCATGACACTGCTCGCGAATGCCAGGAATGGTGTTCTGGTGGCCTGAGTCTCCATTATAGGTTGCAATGTAGACGGGGTTACTGACATCTGGATTTTAATTTCAAGGACCATCCTTTCTCGTTCAAACCGTGGACACTCGGTGAGCACGTGCCATACCGTCTCGTCACAGTTGGGGTCACAGACACAAGCGGGACTGTCTTTAAGGTGAAAACGGTAGAGGTAAGCCCCGAATCCTCCGTGGCCGGTCAAGATTTGGACATGAGTAGGTGTTAGTACCATGTCTTTAAGGATCTTCCTTGCCTTTTGGACAGTGGGGTAGAATAGGGTAGAATAGGGTAGAATAGGGTAGAATAGGGTAGAATAGGGTAGAATAGGGTAGAATAGGGTAGAATAGGGTAGAATAGGGTAGAATAGGGTAGAATAGGGTAGAATAGGGTAGAATAGGGTAGAATAGGGTAGAATAGGGTAGAATAGGGTAGAATAGGGTAGAATAGGGTAGAATAGGGTAGAATAGGGTAGAATAGGGTAGAATAGGGTAGAATAGGGTAGAATAGGGTAGAATAGGGTAGAATAGGGTAGAATAGGGTAGAATAGGGTAGAATAAGGTAGAGTAAGGTAGAGCAGGAGCGAAACTTATTTAATATAAAGAAATCGTAACTCACCGGCAGACATCCGTATTGATGGCATAAATGCTCTTGCTGGTATCCACAAAAGGTGCGTAGATACCGGAGTCAGTGCCATTGATCTGGTTACAGACACTCATACCGCCCTGGGGCGGGTTGGGCCATTGGTTGAAGTACCGTGACTCTCCATAGGTCAGGATCCGACCCAGGTCTGCGGGGTCATCTATGCCCCTCAATACCTCGTATTCTTCACTTGGTAACTGTTCTTTCTGTAAGCAAAGATAAAGTGTGTAATGACGCTGTATAGTATTAAATATAATTGCAATAATTGACAGGATTGGCTTTCTGGTCTAGAGACCACAACTGAGACTGCTGATCGCGAGGTCCTGGGTTTGATATTCCGGTCAGGAGTGTTTAGTATTTTACCAGTATTCAGAACGCGGTCGGCCCTGGAGTTAAAGATGTAAAAAAATACTGGTGCTTATGACGTAGGATACATCATCTGTAGTATCAGTTATACAGGGTTATTTGTACCACTAGCAACCTCTTAGGACTATAAATTAGGACGTCAGTAACATTAAAATAAAAATATTTTAATTGAACGTTCTAATTATTACGAAGTCTACGCGAAGCAAGCGATGGTACACTTTCGAAGAGGAGTTAGGATGGTGCGGCGGGAATGCTTGATGCGCTTGCTTGCGCTTTTGTCATACATACGTAGCAAAGAACAGAGTTGAAATATGTCGGTTTGTTTTTGGTAAATTAATTTTTTTTTTGTAAGAAGTCGTAGAACGAAAGTTGTTGTTTGTGATGTTAGTAATAAAGTCCTGCAACTTTGTCAGTGTTTTACAGATAACCCTGTATTGAATAGAAAAATGGAATTCATGTAAATTGCCTATAATTTTGTTAATGTAAGAGTACACTTTGAAAATATATGAAAACAGTCAGTATAAATCTTTCTAACAAACAATACGTCAATCAACGTTCAAACTGAACAAGACTTAACAAAGCCAATAATATCGCCATTGTCCTAAACTTCTAAAGAATAGAGGTGCGACACAAGATGCCCAGAACTCTACAAGTTCTAGTTAACTTAAGTCGGTTAATGTCTAACTAAAGGAAATATCGTTAACGGAGAACTGTTTTCGGCACGAAGTTCCAACATGCATTGTTAACTTCCATTGGTTGGTCACAGGCGCATTGAAAATTCTGGAAGCCTAGAAAAGTTTACAGATAGTACTGTAAATTGTTTAGTAAGATACGATGGAAGTTCTTTATTTCCACATTAAGGTCAAGACTTTGCCAAAGCAGAGATGTGTGTGGTGTGCTGTGTGCTGAGCGAGAAGAGATGTTTTTTTTTCAGCTCGGGGGCTCCATCAAAGCGGAGATGTGTGCGTTTTCGTCGTTCGCTGCGCACAGCTCACATCTCCGCTTCCATCGCGGCATACAAATATTACACATCTCCACACAGCGATCTCCACTAAAGCTGAGCGGAGAGATGTGTCAATAACACAATCAATTCATGTACAATAAACTTTCTTACTCTTGTGCACTTTTTTATGTTCAAATCATCCAATGACAACCCCCGCTCTTGGTCGGACCGGGAGATAGTGTCAGACTCGTACTGACTTAAAACCCACCCTGTTCCTTCTAGCCCTCATACCGGGGCTCGAGCTCCTTACTCTAGTGCACTTCGGATTTTCTGTCAAATTTCTTCATACTACACCTACACCTACCCCAATTCCTACAGTTGGTACTATACTTATTACCTAACAAATTAAACATAAATAAATATGGTAATTCGAGATACCATGTTTTACCAATTAAAAGTATGGATCTCGTTTACATTCCCCGCCAATGGGGAATGCAAGTTATAAAAAAAATGGAATACACGAGATACTTTTTAACACCTTGTTAAACTAATTTTTCTTTTGGTAGGTAACCAAATCTTTATAACTGTATCACTAAAGATTAAACCAACATATAAAAAAACAAACAAGTAATTTAACTTCATTCTAAAATTTGTTCAAATACAGTTGACTCTCGTTAATTCAAACATAAACAACATTCGTACCTTTCTATAATTCAAAGTTATCACGAGTTCCCTAGAAAATCTCTTTGTATTTTGAACTAAATCGAACGAAAAAATCATCGCTACGTAACAAAACGACGCGTTAATTCAAACTCATCGTTTCAAGCACTCGACAATTCAAAGCTACAGAAAGATTGCAGAACTTACAGAGGTACAATGCGTTCCAAATGAGCCATGTTGTGACGTCACGATTAACTGTCAAATCAAGGAAAAAAAATCTAAACTTTAATTGAACTGTGAACGAAAAATGTTTAATCAGAATCCAGTTCTTCAATTTAACTCATCTCCGAGTTCTTCAATTTTGCCAAATTTTCTTCGATTTGACTTTCATGTCAAGATCCTATTCTCATTTGAAACGCGTAGTATGCAAGTTAATTTTGAGACAAGTTCAAACATGTATCATCGTACACGAGCCTTTGTTTTTTGTAATTCTTAGCTTGACACACACTTCCGCACAAATTGGTTTGTTTAGTCAAGTTTCAATTTGAACCATTTCCAACACTCGATAATTCGAAATATTTTGAAAGAGTCCCTCGGGTTTCGAATAACCGAGAGTCGACTGTATATGTAATTCCAACTACAATTTCCTACATCGTAATTGAACTCCATCCTTTAACTACGCAGCGCCTTGTTAGTTAGTGCAAATTGCCGCTTGAGCTTCGAACCGGGAGAGTTGCCGTGGTAACAGATTTCCTATTACTCTGTCTGCGAACGAGACACGAGGCAGGAACGTACTTTTATAAAGGAAAAAAGAACACAAGGAATTGCTCTCGTACCTTCGGTGCGATCACAAACAACGCACATTCAACGACTCATCTGTACCTACGCCATGCTTACACCACTAATTTTTAATTAGTACAAATACATAAATGGATTATTAGAAAAGGTAATTATTATATAAGTAAAATCTTAATGAATCATATTTATAAACAGCAAAGTTATTAGCTTTAGTTTAAATCCCAAAATGTCAACTCAATTTATAAAAATATTGTACAGGCTATTGATATTATGAATAAATAAATAACGATCAAAATGGAAAAACACTGCGCGCAGTATTTTCTTTTTTCTTCGATATACACGTACTAACACACCAAAATTTTGGGTTATCGTATTTTTTTTTTTTGACCACCAAAATATGATCAATAACGGGTAGGTTTTTTTTTGTACTAATTAAAATATAAGGATGTGTTATACCGTGTGGGAAGGAATTCACGACACACAGCGTAGCTGCCGATCTTTCCACTACTGCACCAACGGTCTCGTGCTTTTGCAGTCTAGATTAAAATCCTCAGTACTTACTGGATACAATTAAAAAGTAGAATCTAAAACGGACATCTTTCGCTGTCTCAATTGGCCCCTAACTTTACAGTAAAAACCACAGGCATAGTGGATGCTGTTGCCAGCATGTACTATGCCTGTGGTTTACTATTTGCCTTCGATATTTCGGTATTTCGACGCAAGGAGTGAGAAGGGCAATCTGCGGGGGCGTGACGTGGAGTAGGAGGGTGGTGGTGCGCTCGATCGCTTCTAGGAATTCAAATCAATAAATGTATGTTCCTATGTTGTAATTATAACCTAGGCAAAGTATTTATTCCAGGATTTTGATCGAATTTGGATTGTTGGTCATCATCATTACTGTAAATTTTTTGGCTGTTTTTTTTACATATTTTTACTTCAAAATATACGTTTGACAACCATTTGAACAATGCTTTTAACAGTCATCTGTATAAAAACTTTTTCGTAGTAAAATTATCGTGTCTATAATTTGGGTATTTAAGAAAGTTTTTTTTTTGTAGATCGAAATATCGTTCAAAGATTCCTCATCAGTCGAGTTTTCATCTAGGTACTAGGCCAAATTGAATTTTAACGCATGCAAAAGATACTCACATAGTCTAAAATCGAGAAGAGCAGCGACCCATCCGGCATTATTTCAATATTCCGTGCGCCTTGCGCGATGGTTCTAATAATGTCGCACGCAATTCCCCCGATGGCACTGGAACTTGGCAGGCACAGTGGAATCCCACTGAACAACAGCTCCTTGGCCGTGACGGTCACGAAGGGCTCGTTGTATTTCCCGAACACGTCACCCATCGCCAGGTTCAGTAAGATCATCAAATTAGGGTATAGACGCTCCGCTACTTGGATGATAGCCTGAAACACACAAAAAAACTGATTTAAGATGAAAGTTACGAGCCTAAACGTATTCATGATAGTGGTATACTTCAGTTAAAGATGTAAATGGTCAGAATTAGGTAGAATTTGAGAAATCATTTGACTAAGTTACAGTTGAATGTCCGATTTTTGTAAATTTATGCAATTTCCACGACTTAATTCATGAATCCCCAAGCGAACGCCGACGTTCGCTCACCTATTGTCTAATTATTGTATCTTTAATTACCACGATTGAAAGGTGCTCCCTTCTCGACACAAACTTTTTCGTCCGATTACAATTTAAGCGTCTTCAAGGCTAGAGTGAATAGGCTCTTAATAAACTAGTGCTCCTCACCATCAACGATTGCATCACTGCTTACCATCAGGTGGGATCGCAGTCAAGTACTAGTTTATATCAGATTAAAAAAAAAAAACAAACGAAACGAACTAAGAAAGTAATAATTTTTGAATACTGCTCATAATTGATTAAATGTTTTCTTTTTTAATTATAAATAAGTACGAAGTGATTAAATAATACATAATGTATTAGGCATTATTTATTGTTTAATTACTTGTCTGAATTTCTTCAAAGTTTAACAGCGAATCCCAGACACGTTGTTCGGCATGATTAAAAATAAGAAACAATATTTTCCTCAGACAAAAAAAATTCATTCGAATTTGGAATGCACTTTCTTACATGCCAGGTTCGTATTACAGGCAACAGACTTGTATGTATATTTTATGTCGGCTTTATTGGCTTTATATTAAAAAAAAAAAAAAAAATTTCGCTAAGAAAAACACTTTTTTTGCGTAGGTGTGGAGGATTTCGTGAGCTACATGATACAGTCCAGTAAATGTAGGGGTGTCAGTTAATCTTTTAATATAATAGGTATTCTGTGTCTATTCATAAATTTTCTATGGACCCGTTAAATTGAAGAACACTAAACAAGTAAGTAGATATGAGGTCTAGAACACTGAGGAACGTGTAAATCAGTAGACAAGAGGTCGAAAACACCCACGTGTAACACGTGTTACACGTGCCTCAGTGTTAAAGTAAATAAGAGGTATAATTTTACCGCTCGGTACTTATTGTAATTTTGTTTACCTATACGGTTTGTTTATTAGTTTGTTATCCTGGTTTTTGTTTCACATCAGGACTTAAAAAGGATTATACGCGATTGCTGTTGGTTAACATGGATGTTGAATGTTTTATTCAGGATGTTGTGCGAATAAATAATTTTATAAAGAAAACCGCATGACCCAATTGCTATTTTAGACCACGAGTACTTTTTTTTTCGATGGGAAAAAATCATCTAACGACAACCCTCGCTCTTGGGTGTAGCGGGAGATAGTGTCAGACTCTTACTGACTAAAAACCCACCTCGTTCCTTCTAGCCTTCATACCAGGGCTCGAGTTCCTTTCGGATAACCCTGGCTCCAGTAGGCTTTGACCCAGCTGGGCCCCTCCAGTTGCTGACAACTCCTTGAGGCGCGCGAGAACAGTGCGCACCGTCAACGTCTTTGGCTCGGTCCGGACAGTTACTGGTCGGTCAGACAGCGAGCTACCCATGGCTCGCCGTCCGCTACGGTGGCCAGAAATCGGGATCGCAATCCCGGTGGCGGCGGCGAGAGCGCCGTTGCCAGATGCAGTCGGCCTCCTCCTTTGCTAGCATTACTGCTTCGCAAAAGGAGGCGACCGCCACTCCTCCTCGCTCCGGATCATGGCCTGAACCACGGCCCGGTGCGAGAGGTCTCCGCCACCGATCGCCCCTACGAGGGCACGACGATGCTCCGCCCAAGCAACACCTCGACTGTGTGCTCCACCGTGTCTTCCGGGCAGACCACGAGTATTTAACGCGATGCATTTGATGACCATGTAAAATATATTTAAAAAAAAAAGTGTAAAGTATCAGTCGAAGTAAAGACCCAATTTCACAGACTTGACGATTCACTTCAACCAACACAAAACAAAACCTGCAGAGATTTTCGAGCGCAATATTAAAATTTAATATTATTAGTACTTCCCCATTTTCCTGCCCCTTCCCCCTATCGTTGCACTAATTATAAGCCTGTTACTCAATCCATCGTTACGAGTATCATGGATGTTAATCCATAATAAAATTAATTCAAGTGAAAATAATTTTGCAATTATTGAACATTTAAGTACGTATTTAATGTACAGAGTATTAATGGACTTTAGTTTCGTTCTGTGCCGCCATATTGTTTTGCTGAGTTATTTAAATGTGTTAGTTGCATGAAATTAATATGTTATACCTACACAACTATTGAAAGTCCTCTTTAGAATTCCGCCGTTTACGCCACTGTAGGTAAGTGGCGTAGGTGGTCCTAATGGGGCCCCATATCAAATACTTTTGAAAGGATCTTTCAGAAGGTAACCTACCTACTAAAAATCCTACTAAAACAGGTTAAGTTTTTACTGTCGTCTTATATGTTATTCTAAAAGGCTAAAAACTCTTTACAGAGTATCATATAGTCATTGTAAACTCACTACTAGCCTTTTATCAATATAAGAATTTAAGATTGTGGATAACATGTTACGAACTTAGGCATATGTTGGGGCCTCTGTAGCTCGGGGCCCCCGTATCATTGATACGGCTGATACGGCGGTAGCTACGCCCCTGCGCACCTTCTAAAAGAAAAAGGAAAAAAAAAACCTAAAAGAAAAAACGGAACCCTTATAATCCTACAAGGGTGAAATGATCCACTTTGTTGTCCGTCTGGCTGTCTAGAACCTTTATCTTGAGAACGCGTGGAGATATCGAGTTGAAATTAAAACCATATACTCAAGCAGACTTGAGCCGTGAAAAAAAACAAATTTCTGAGTTAATTAATTAAAACAATAAGATACGGTTGTTTATATCGCAAATAATGTGTATTTCGACACTCACAAGGGAATTTAAAATTTACAGGGTACTTCTTGTTGACATAGAATCCTGAAATTTTAAATGAAGCAAGGTTTCATAGCACAAGTGTAGGAAAAAAATCTGAAAACTGTTTTGACGTTCCGTCACAAAAAAATAATAATTTCTGCGATTCGGAAAAATCTTTGCAACTCAATTCGGGAATCGAACTCTTTTTGACCGACTTCCAAAAAAAGGAGCAGGTTCTCAATTCGGTTGTATTTTTTTATTTATATTTTTTTTTCATAGGTAAGTTTGTGCAGAAGTGCGGAGTCAGTGCGCGGTACCAACCTGTACTTGCCCTGTATTTTTTTTAAATTTTGTTTTGGTGCGTTTAGCAAATCGCTGTCCCCAGCGAATAATATCGTAATTGACTATTGCGATAGAAGTGCTTTTATGAGGAATTATTGTTCTAGAGGTGCGATTACACCCTGTGAATTTTTATTTACGTGATTCGCGCTATTACTCTTCGGGTTAGACATTATGTAATGAATTTACCTGTACTATTGGCCTCTAAATAAAAACTTTTTTGTATGACGAATATCATCACAATAGATTATTCAACGATCTCGCTATGTAAACCTGTTAAGAAGTTATAATAAAAAAACGGTTTTTTTATTTTTCCTGTAAAATTTGGTGTTTTTAGTTACGATATCATTAGCTGGGGACGGCGAAATGTCAAATTAAAAAAAAAAAGTTTTTAATACAGAATATAGTCAGGAATATTTCCAATACAATTTAGGTGTAACATACAAACGTGTTTGCCGTATGTGGCAAACAATATCGAATCAGACCTCTTGTTAAGGTTCGCAAAGGACGTCAGTACTATCTGTAATAAAATTCACAGTTCCATTTTACAGTTTGCTTAGATTGCTTGTTTCAAGGATTCCTTAGATTTTACAGTAGTGTAGACACTTGAGATACGAAATCACACCAATTTTACATTAAAATGTACGCTAGGAACAAAGTGAATATAATAAAACAGTAGTTGCTGACTTTGCTAACTTTTTTTTAAGTTTTAAGTAATATAACATGCACAGATATATAATATATCTCATCTTTCATCATCATTTCAGTCGAAAGACGTCCACTGTTGGACATAGGTCTCCCCCAAGTGTCACCAAAATGATTGGTCCTGTGCGTCTCGCATCCATGCGATTTCGCGCGACCCTCACCAGGCCATCGTTCCACCTTGTGAGAGGCCTTC
This sequence comes from Mythimna lalbum, assembly GCA_949319445.1. Lineage (NCBI taxonomy): Eukaryota > Metazoa > Arthropoda > Insecta > Lepidoptera > Noctuidae > Mythimna > Mythimna lalbum. The sequence continues at coordinate 33,217,756 of OX439344.1, forward strand.
CAACGCTACGTCTTCCAGTACGTAGTCGCTATTCCAGAACCTTTCGGCTCCAACGGCCATCTGTTCTGCGAGAAAGTGCTCTGTCTACTGCCACTTAAGTTGGTCGATTATAAGTATCTACCTGCCTATTTAAAATTATGTAGTGTAACTACCTATGTGATAGTTTGGGACAAGTCTAATGTAAGGAGGTTGGGCAATATTGAAGTTTCTGAAAACCAGAATAAATACTTTGGAGGTAGGCGGAACAGAGAGTAAAGTCCCGCAAACCTCCGTTGAAAACGGAGGATCCTCCGACCAGACCGGGTGTTATAGTCTGGTGGGCGACTGCCCGATAGTTGATGTCGGGCTGTCGTATATGTTCAAATCGCGCGGAGAACTCTGATTGCGCGATGCAGGATTTCGTGTTTTTCTTCGTAGTTCTTATGTGGCGTCATAGATGTCGCTACAATACTAATGACTACCAGAAAAACGACAAGACAGTGACGCCACACATACCATAAGGGTGTTTTTAATATCGTGTGGATTTCATCACGCATGCGGGATTGTTACGCACGCGTAACCCCCGCAAATGTCCTTATCATAGAAAACTGAATGTAATGCGTGGAATAAGCATGCGGGACGCGGGGTGTGATATCGGGCAGCAGCTCCGCATGCGGGGCAATTCCGCATGCGTGATGAAATCCGCTCGATATTAAAAACATCCTTTGGTACAAAATTTCATCTAACATGATGCGCTACGTTATTTTTTTTTTATTGATATAAACTAGAGCTTGACTGCGATCCCACCCGATGGTAAGCAGCGATGCAATCGTTGATGGTGAGGCGCTCTAGTTTATTAAGAGCCTATTCACTCTTGCCTTGAAGACACCTAAATCTAGGTACGTGACGCTGCAACGTTGCCCAGTGTTTCGCAATTTGCTTCCCAACACTTAACAACATTTTCCCTTTCCCGTGACGCGCGACAAGTTATGTAACTATGCTTACTAAAAGAACAACAAGCCGCGCGTCGTGTCGAACGCCAGCTGGCAACGTTGTGCAACGTTGCCGTTCATATTGAGCGTCACGTGTTGCGCGCCAATTGTTGCTTAATAGAGATACGAGGTTAAACGTGGACTTCGCGCTACCGATGAATATTTGATTTCTATGAAACCATAATGAAATCATTCACTCCCTGCGCATACGTAAACATTTTTCTGTGTCCAGTTGCTTCCATTTAACACATTTTTGTTTTCGGTGGGCAAAAATCATCCTATGATAACCCGCGCTCTTGGGTGGAGCGGGAGATAGTGTCAGACTCTCACTGACTAAAAACCCCACCCCGTTCCTTCTAGCCTTCATACCGGATCTCGAGTTCCTTTCGGATAACCTTGGCCCCAGTAGGTTTCGATCTTGGGTTCGGTCTACACAGTTAACGGACGATCGAAAAGCGAGCTACCCATGGCTTGCCGTCCGCGAGCCCGCATCTACGGTGGCCGGAAATCGGGATCGGAATCCCGGCGGCGGCGGCGAGAGCGCCGTTGCCTGATGCGGTCGGCCTCCTGCTTTGCTAGCATTACTGCTTCGCAGAAGGAGGCGACCTCCTGCCGCTCCTCCTCGCTTCGGACCATGGTCTGAACCAAGGCCCGGCGCGAGAGGTCTCCGCCGCCGATCCACTTAACACATGATCATGACGATCAAAGAGTGTTCGGTGTTGGTAACTGAAACAAATAGCGTCCCAGTTTACGCAGCGCCTTGATGTATCCGAGGCTTGAAGTTCAAAAATTTCCAGAGAAGTGTTTCACCTGTCTTAGCTTCCGCAAAAAAAATATCGGAAAAGGATATATATAAATATATTAGCTCTTGCCCGCAGCTTTGCCCGCGTACATAAAATATATCCTATGTCACACAGGAATAAAGCAGCTTTCTATCTATATTTTCGCAATCGGACCAATACTTCCAGAGATTACCTACATACAAACTTACAAATTTTACCTCTTTATAATATAAGTACTATAGATAAGGAGTACGAAAGTTATTAATAAATATTATTATAATTACTGTTAATAACTTCGGCACCGGATCCGTATTTCTACAAAATTGTTGCGAGATTTCGTTGAAAAGTAATCAGTAACGAAAGACTTACAGTTTTTCCGGCAAGCAATTTAAAATTGTTGAAATAAAACTAGGTCATTTTAAATTTTAATAATAAATTTCTTAATCAAATATATATTATTATTTATTTTAGTTATTTTGTTTTTATTCTTAATTGTTTAATTTAATATTTTTATGTTAAAATAGGATGATGTAGAATACTCGTAATTATATTAATCAGATACTTTTATGGGACATGCGGTGCACGCGATAAAAGATATTGTAGCACCAACCTAGATTGTACAAAATTTTTTTTTACCATTTGCCAAAGATCTTACAAAATGATCACTTCATGTTGTGGCCAAATAAAACTGCCCGTTTTAAACGTTAGATTTAATGATATTTCAACCTTTTAATTCATGAATCCCCAAGCGACCACCGGTGGCCGCGCATCTATTGTCTTACTATTGTGTCTCTAATTGACGGTATCTGAAGGGTTAATGGCCTACTTTCTTTAGAGCTTTTATTATCATTGAAATCTTTTATCAATGATATGGCCTTACGTGGATTGACATATCATCAAATGTTATTGTTTAAACGATCTGGCCATATCGCGAAGTGATCAATTCTAAGATCTAGCTACAACATATAACCAATGTTTGACACACAAAATAAATAGGATACATATATTAATTTTCTTTCATTTCAAGATATTATGTTCAATGATTTCTGATATTTGCAAAATTGTAATTTGTTAGAAACTGGTTTGTGTTGTGACCTAGATTTAAAAAAAGGGAAAGACTCTGACAGTATTTCCCTTTTTTATTCATTTCCATGGACGCCTGTTTTACTTTATTGAATTGAAATGAAACTAGGTTATGTGGAGCTTTTTATTTTTTTATAAAGCTCATATGCAATAGCAATGTATCGTTGTGTTTTCATGCCATCTATAGAAGTGTTTAATTGTGCGCGCATCACGTAAACGTAAAATGTACGGAATCGAAAAAGATATCTTTTGTACGTTAAAATTGAGTGTAACTTCATATATTACTTCGGCTTTGTTTCATCGCAATCGGTTGACTATATCGAATGATATACACTACATTCATTGACTGTTAGGCAGGACGTCACGGTGGCCGGAAATGGGGATCGGAATCCCGGCCGCGGCAGGGGCGTGAGTGCAGTTAGTTGCCTCACGCGTGCGGCCAGCTCCTTTGCTAGCATTACTGCTTCGCAGGAGGCGACCACCTGCCACTCCTCGCTTCGGACCATGGCCTGTACCAAGGCCACGAGAACACGGCGGTGCTTGGTACAAGTTACGATTAGTATCTATTATTTTTATTTACGAGGCTTGTTTTCATTTCTCACTTTATCCATCCTAGTCGTGATCATTCCACACAACATCAAATCCGCAACATTTCCATTGTAGGCACAACACGAATTAAACTAAAAAATAAAAAAGCCGTCGGTCAGGTATCTAGTTATACCTATTGAAATTCTGTTTGCCTCCCATATTATTTTGCAGCTCTATACCGGTCAGGGGTCAAGTAACGTTGGCAGGTAGTTGCTAAATGGCGCTGCTATCCCGGTTTACCATAATTTGGTCGGTAATTTAAATTGGTTATTGATTTTCGGCTATCAAGCTACAGGGTGATTTGTGTTGGAGAGCGTTGTGTTGATTGGTGTTACGTGGGTAGTCTGAAAGTTTTCGACCTCTATGTAAAGATAGTAGCACTCGTCAATAATAATAATAGTGAATGTAGTTATCGCTCACAATGGGCCTCATCAGAAGGCTTAAAGTCACCCAAAAGGCAATGGAAAGTTATGCTCGGGCTTTCCTTGCGTGATCGAATCAAGAATGGAGACATCCGCAGGCGCAGAACGAATGGCCGTTGGGGCCAAAAAGTTCTGGAGTGGCGTGCGTGGAAGACGCAGCGTGGGAAGGCCTCCTACAAGGTGGACCGATGACCTGGTGAAGGTGGAGGGAATCCGATGGAGGCGGGACGCACAGGATCGCGTCATTGTGGTGACGCTTGGGGGAGGCCTATGTCCAACAGTGGACGTCTATCGGCCGAAATGATAAATTAAAAAAAAACACTACCGAAGTGTATTTAAGTAATATTTCAGTGCTTAAATTGTGATTGTAACTTAATTTTCTAATTTAATATTCCAGTTACACGTGTAGCAATATGGTCAAGATTATTACCGAAAAATCTTGATTGGGCTGCTATTGAGATATCTATATATATAAAAATCAATGCCACTTTTCGTTGTTATTTTATAACTCAAGAACGGGCTCACCTATCCAAATCAAATTTTTAGACTTTGTTTGGACTATTTAGTAGATGGTTTATGTGAAGTTTGGTAGGGTAGAGTAGGGTATTGTAGGGTAGAGTACTGTAGAGTAGAGTAAAGTAGAGTAGTGTAGAGTAGTGTAGAGTAGTGTAGAGTAGTGTAGAGTAGTGTAGAGTAGTGTAGAGTAGTGTAGAGTAGTGTAGAGTAGTGTAGAGTAGTGTAGAGTAGTGTAGAGTAGTGTAGAGTAGTGTAGAGTAGTGTAGAGTAGTGTAGAGTAGTGTAGAGTAGTGTAGAGTAGTGTAGAGTAGTGTAGAGTAGTGTAGAGTAGTGTAGAGTAGTGTAGAGTAGTGTAGAGTAGTGTAGAGTAGTGTAGAGTAGTGTAGAGTATTGTAGAGTAGTGTAGAGTAGTGTAGAGTAGTGTAGAGTAGTGTAGAGTAGTGTAGAGTAGTGTAGGGTAGAGTAGGGTAGAGTAGGGTAGAGTACTGTAGAGTAGGGTAGTGTAGAGTAGTGTAGAGTAGTGTAGAGTAGTGTAGAGTAGTGTAGAGTAGTGTAGAGTAGTGTAGAGTAGTGTAGGGTAGAGTAGGGTAGAGTACTGTAGAGTAGGGTAGTGTAGAGTAGTGTAGAGTAGTGTAGAGTAGTGTAGAGTAGTGTAGAGTAGTGTAGAGTAGTGTAGGGTAGAGTAGGGTAGAGTAGGGTGTAGTAGGGTAGAGTAGGGTATAGTAGGGTAGAGTACTGTAGAGTAGAGCAGTGTAGAGTAGTGTAGAGTAGTGTAGAGTAGTGTAGAGTAGTGTAGGGTAGAGTAGGGTAGAGTACTGTAGAATAGGGTAGTGTAGAGTAGTGTAGAGTAGTGTAGAGTAGTGTAGGGTAGAGTAGGGTAGAGTCGGGTATAGTAGGGTAGAGTAGGGTAGAGTAGGGAAGAGCAGGAGCGAAGCCGTGCGGGCAAAAGCTAGTATTATATATCAATAAACCCATATAAAAAGCTCAGGTATCCAGCCGCCCAGCTTCTTGTTGATTGAGCAACATTAAAGGAGACGATTAAGTCGTCATATTTTCTGATACTAATTTCAAATACCGTTGCCCAGCAACGAGGCACACGTGGATGAAAAATGTATGAAGAATTTTTTAGAAATGGATTTATTTTGGTCATAAATCATAAAGTTATATATGTAAGTTCAAAATAATAAAAAATAACTACCTGTGTAGAAGACTATATAGGCTGTATTATTTTATGATTTTTAAGCTAAAAATGTGCACTGGATTTAGCTTTTGCTTATTCAGACTCCTTGTTGAATATGAAATAAAAGACAATATAGTAAATATTGTCTTTTATTTCATACCATGAAATACTCATAGTTATGATTCATCATTATTATCATCGTTTCAGCCAACCACTGTTGGATATAGGCCTCCCCCAAGCGTCGCCACAACGAACGATCCTGTGCGTCTCGCATCTATCGGTTTCCCGCAACCTTCACTAGGTTATCAGTCCACCTTGTTGGAGGCGTTCCAATGCTGCGTCTTCCGGGACGCGGTCGCTACTCCAGAACCTTTCGGCCCCAACGGGTATCTGTTCTGCGAGCAATGTGCACTGCCCATTGCCACTTAAGTTTGGCAATTCTTTGTACTATGTGGGCTACTTTAGTTCTCCTGCGGATAGTTATGATTCCTAGTGTTTCATAATGATACCAGAAAAACCATGATTGAACATTATTCTACATTTTATATTAAACTCATATATGACATCTCTGCAGACGACATATTCAGATGATATACGTTTAAGCGTCTTTAACAATAAAAACAGAAGAAGTATTACCGTGTTTTCGAGTAAAAGTATTGAAAATAATATATAAAAATCGGGAACCTATCCATAATAAAAAAAAACAAACAAAATAAATTAAAGCTTGTGGGTAAAAAGCTTTTACCTTTGTGCCTGCAATGGACCTGAACACAATAAACATTGTGCTGTTGCACAAGCGCTTAACAACAAAAAACCTTTCATAAAATTAAATGAGTCCTTTGAAAGGGTGGTAAGCCTGTAGGTACGCGTCAACAGCACACTGCGTACGAAAATTAAACAATCCGGTACTGGCCCCCAGTAAAGAGCCGCCCCGAGGCCACCCACCACCCCGATCAAAAATCAGACGAGCAAGGGACAATATTTTATGGCTGCATTTGCCTGGCGGGTAAATAACGGGGTGCATTAAAGCTAGCGGACACTGATGACTTTTGTCAGGGCTACAACAAATTTTTTGACATTGTTTGCGTGCACTACTTGTTGGGTTCATAAGTACGGTGACTTATTGTCAAAAGTCGCCAGTGCACGCTCGCTGTAATATAGTGTTCTTCACGTAAGATTTATCAACTCATTTCGGGTAGAAGGGTTTCTAGTAGCTACCACCCCATGAACAACCACTGCCAGATTTAAGAATTCAAAATATTTTACAATACACTTATTACTCGGAAACCAGCTTTTATCCCACCGCTTACAAGCACACAATGGACTGTTTTCCACATTAGTCCAGAAAAATGCGCTCTACAATTTTTTTACCATTCTCGGCTTTCTTAAGACCCTCGCCATGGCTCGGGTCTAAATACCGCCTCGACGGTAACCACTAACATTACACACTTATAATGATAATGTACTATTAATACAATGAACTGCCATCTAAATCAAAACTAAAATGTATGGCAACTTTGGAAAATTTTCATCAGTAGAGTACAAAATGAACAAAAATGCTTCGTAGTTTTTAGAGATAGTATTTATTTTTAACCGACTTCGAAAAGGAGGAGGTTCTATGTTCGGCTGAATGTATGTTTTTTTTTTTGTATGTATCACCGATATTTCGGTCAATTGTGAACCGATTTTGAAAAATTTTTTTTTTGATTGAAATGTTATGCTTCCAAGTTGGTCCCATAGAAATATTGTTATGATCTGATCATGAACTTCAAAGATATGGAACAGAACTCCTCATAGAATCATAGCAGAATGTTTGTAACAAGTAAAATTGCTTTGTTTATACGTGTAGTCGATGACTGACTGAAAGAAAAGGGGGAGGGGAAAGGGGGAGGGGGTAAATTCATGTAATATAACCGTATTTGTGATTATAAGAATCGTTATGAGATGCACTCTGGCTATAAGGTAATTTATGTTTAGCTGAAGGGTAGGTACTTTTTAGTGGTGCTACCATAACTAAAAAGTGAAAAACAAAAAAAATTAAACCGACTTCAAAAAGTAAAAAAATAACTTTAATTTCGGAAGTCAGTGTTTCTATAATAGATACCTAATCTTGTCTCTTCGTTATTTAACACCGACTTCCGAAATTAAAGTTATTTTGTACTTTTTGAAGTCGGTTTAATTTTTTTTGTAAAAAGTTTTTTATTACACTCGGTTTCATAACACCCTCGCCTATACGGCTCGGGTGAATTTCGCCTCGGTTGCAATGATTTTTTATAGGCTCTATTTTATAGTTCGAATTTGTGAACACTAAACTCCGCGGTTTCGTAGATTATATTATATATATATATTTACTTTGCTTCTGGGTACGATGTTGACGGGTATTCACTGTCATCTCATACCTATTCATATTGTAATATGGAAATATTAAAAAAAACAACATTTTTTTAAAGAGTAACCATGGCGTTTTTCTTTTCTATAAGTAATGACTAATTGGAACCGTGCACTCGCTTCTGACGTTTCATAATATGTACATGTTTTTTTGTAAAACACTAGCAACCTCTTAGGACTATGTTATAAAGAACATCATAAATAACAACTTTTGTTCTATAACTTTTAAAAAATATGAAATCTTCGTAAATCAGATTTTCATACAAAAATAGTCATTAATATTCTAATGTCGAGTGCACGGAAATGTACTTGCTAGGTGTATTGACAATGTTTCGGAAGCCTGGTTACTACCTATTACGAGGACGGTGCGCGGGAGCCGTAAGTAGATTATACAGCAAAATACAGAGTTGAAATGTGTTAGATAGAACAACGAAATCTTGAAGGTTTGTTTTTGGTAAAGGATGTTTTATAAAAAGTCATAAAACAAATGTTATTGTTTATGATGTTAGTAATACATTCGTGCAAGGTTGTTAATGTTTTTAAAATAACCCTGTATAGGTAGGTACATCAATAGAAAAGAAACACGCTTATATAGGCTATATAAAAATAAAAATATTTATAACTAACCGACTTCGAAAAGGAGGAGGTTCTATGTTCGGCTGAATATATTTTTTTTTATATAATTCTTCAGTACGTGTCTTTGTCACCTAATTACTTCTAAACGGTTTGACCGAGTTAGATGAAATTTTGTGTGTATATCTGAGTGGGTCCCTGAATGGTTTGAAAACAAAATTTGTCCCAGTTAATGGCGCTGCATTCGGGTTGTCAATTTCTTTTCTGACGAAAAGCCAGTTTTCGGGCAGAAAGCATCTATCTGGACCACTAGCCAACCTATGCTTATGTAAGTTGTTTTGCAATAATAAAACGCTAACTAAGTTCCACTCGCCACCTGTTGGTCAAATATGCAAAATGAAATCCAGTAAACAAGTCTGAGCGCACAGAGAAGCTAGAACAGAGCTCTCTGGCGCTAACGTACTCGGTCACCCGACCCCAGCTATACTCGGAACAGGGTTGAACAAAGAGGAAGGGGAGTTAAATCTCTGCCAATTAGGGCTTCGTTGCAATATAAATGCTCTTTAGAATAAAGCCTCTTAGGTATCATAATTGTGTACTAAACAATTATATTTGCTGCAAGGTGGTTTTCCGCAAAGCATCGTGAGGTTAAGAAGATTGCTAAAACGCGGTGAATCCTCTTACAACTGATTGGCATTGTCCAGTACAGAACATAAATATTATGGACGCTTACTAGACTAATCAACTAGATGAAAATATAATTCTGTTATATATTATTTGAATAGTTGTTATTAGCATAGCAACACTGCAAAAGTCTATATATTTATTATAATTTGTCTATGGTAGAGTGACGTACTGCCTCTTCCATTCTCTTCTCTGTGAACAGACAATTAAGTTGTTTACTTATGAATTTCCTTTGTCGTAACGTTGACTCCCCAGTCTGTTACAGAAAAAAGAAAAAAAAAGATAATGTTGCCTCCTCTACCAAAACTGTTGCACGAACGAAATCGATTTTAACGGTAGTTGCACCACTTTATAGAGAGTCATGAGGGGAAGTTTTATTAAAAAAAAGCAGGTCTAAAAGGAAGTTGTTAATGAAGAGGTACGATATTGTGGCGTGGTGTTTTCGGTATTTGAAAGAAATGCAAGACAATCGAAATATGGCCCAGCGTTGTATAAGTACTTTATTTAAAAATAGTTTTTACGGTTTCCAAAAGAAAAAATTTATAAGGCATTTGTTAAAACATTTTTTTTTGCTAAAAATATAGCAACACTGTTTTCCGTATTACGGTAAAGGAACTTCTTATGTGAAACAAACTATATAACTCGTTTATAAGTGCAATGAGAGATAATGGCTGACAACACGTGTCTTTTAAAAAAGCAGTAGAAAAAACCGTACAATAGCATGCAACTAATTTGCTTTAATTAGTGCAGATTCCACACGAGCACCGTAGTCGCTTAGTTGAGAAGCTGTTTATTTATATCAGGCTTTTTAACAATGAGTACGTTTTTTTTTTGACTTTATTACATAAAGTTGTTTTACTATGAGGCCGTACGACGTCGTGCGTCATTTAAACTAAATATACAGCCTTTTATATTTTTCTTTACAACGAAAATTTTTCTTTGACGTCACACGCATTCAAAGAAAAATGGAAAAACAAAGGAGTACAAATTTTGTTTCGCAACACGTCTTTCTGAGGTTTCAGTACAGAAAGTTCGTAAACATCGCAGGTGTGGAAAAATATTCTCAATTTAATGTCTGCATACGGGTCTCAAATAAAAGCTAGAAGCGGCTACAAAAAAAGCTAGAAGCGGCTACAAATAAAAGCTAGAAGCGGCTACAAAAAAAGCTAGAAGCGGCTACAAAAAAAAGCTAGAAGCCGCCGCAAAAAACAGCTGAGGCGCGCGACAGCTCGTGGCCGGAGAAGTTTGAAGCGGCACAAAAAAAGCCGCCTCAAAAAGAAGCTTGAAGCAGCGTTTTTTTGAGGCCCGTGTGCGGGAACACTTATTGTTATTGGCAAAATGGAAATATAATTCAATTCAATTCAAAACAATTCTTTATTGCTATATCACATGTGTTACAAGATCTTAAAAATTCAAACAAGTGCACATGGACCCTGTCGGGCACAGCAATTATATAGACATAAGTAGGTAGTTAGTTTTTTTTTTTTTTTTTAAATTAAAACTTAGAGAAAAATTAATTGAAAACAAACAACGGATATACAAATCAAATCAAATAAAAAGTCAATAACACAGTCAATGTATGCAAAAAGTCAATAAATAACAAATGTCAAAAAAATAAATTTATCATAAATGTCAAAGTAGACTGCATCAATATTAAAATAAATTCATTATAAATGTCTAAATAAATTCATATTATATGTCAAAAATAAACTTAATAAACTTATTACAAATAGCAAAACAAAAAATTATTACAAATGTCAACAAGTAAGTTATTACATTGGCAAAATAAATTCATGATAAATGTAAAAAAACTCATTACAGATAGCAAATAATAATACAAATGTCAAAAAGTACAAAATTACAATGTCAAAAATTTAATAACAAATGTCATTAACCCTTCAGATACCGTCAATTAGAGACACAATAGTAAGACAATAGATGCGCGGCCACCGGGTGTCGCTTGGGGATTCATGAATTAAGAGTCACAAAATAGAAAAAAAAATCATTAAAAATGCCAATAAAATAAGCTGAAATTATTTAAAGGTCATCATATATATTACATAGGTATTTAATTTACTTTAAGTCGTCATTAAGGAATTCGTGTACAGAATAATAGCATTTGTCAACTAATAGTTTTTTTAGTCGTTTAATAAATATTCTGTCACTTTTCTCGGTTTTAATGTCATTCGGTATTTTGTTATATATTTTTATGGAGCTTATGTGAGGACCCGAACTGTGTAGTTTTAAGTTTGATGGAGGTATAACAAGCATGTTTTTAAATTGAGAACGCGGTGCATATCGGCGAGGTTGGTCGCTTATTTTATTATAGAAATTAGGGTTCTGCCTCACAAATTTACAGATTTCTAGAATGTAAATTGATGATAATGTAAGAGTTTCTAATTTACGGAAATGCGGTCTACAAGTGTCGTCATTATTTATATTTACAATTATTCTTATACATTTTTTTTGTAAGATGAACAAGTCATTGCTATCTACACTATTTCCCCAGAGAATGATGCCATACGAGAGCCATGCGTATGCATATGCATAGTAAGCAGACAGTGCAGTTTTAAAATCGGTTGATTTTTTAAGCTCACATAATGCATAAATAAAGCTAGACAATTTGGATTTAATTTTCTGTATATGCGCTTTCCAGGTCATATGAATATCCAAGTCAAGTCCTAGCAAGGTAAAAGTATCAACGCATTCTAATTTTATGCCGTCAAATGTAAAATTAATAACTAAGGGATTTTTTTGGCGAGGTCTAAATTGCATTAGTTTGGTTTTTGTATAGTTAAGTTCTAGATTGTGGTCTTTCATCCAATTTTGTATGTTTTTCATAATATTATTTAAATTAGCATTTAATTGTTGAGAGTCAATACATGGAGTAATTAAAGAGATATCATCGGCAAACAGTACGCACGAATCTGTCATGATTTTAGGGAGGTCGTTGATATAAATCAAAAAAAGCAGACATCCGACCACACTGCCTTGCGGAATAGAATGTCCAATGCAAAGCCCATTCGAACGTATTCTATTTATTTCTCCAGTAAATTCATCCAAATGTTCTATTTCTACGAATTGTTCTCTATTATGTAGGTAGGATGTGAACCATTTATGTGTTAATCCTCTTATACCGATACCGTACAGTTTGTCAAGTAGTATTTTATACTGCACTTTGTCATATGCCTTGGTCATATCAAGTAGGATACCTATCGCGTACTTTTTATTATTTAAAATGTTCAGTATTTCTTGCGTGTATTTATAAGTTGCTAAGACCGTGGATCTTTTTTTTCGAAAACCGTTTTGACAGTCATCAAAAATATTGAACTTTTCACAAAAACTATAAACGCGTTTGCACATTGCTTTTTCAAATATTTTTGATGCTGTAGGCAGTAATGCAATTGGACGGTAGTTGTTGGGATCTAACTTCGAGTTTTTCTTGTGGATTGGTTTTACTATTGTTTTCTTTAAAGCATCGGGGAATATTCCTTCAGAGAAAGATTGTTTAACTAATAAGTAAAATGGAGTTGTCAGTTCGTCAACACACGTTTTTATCAATATCGGAGGAAGTTCGTCTAATCCGTGACTATATTTACTTTTAAGATTTTTAATAATTTGTTTTATTTCTTGCGGTGTGGGTGGGTATAGAAACATACTGTTATCAGTGGGTCGGAGCACGGGTCGGCCGCGCGGCTCTGACTCACCCTGCTTTGTTTGTCCTACTGATGCAAAAAATTCATTGAACGCGTTAGAAACTTGTTTTGGGTCGGACGTAAGTTTATTGTGGATCGTCAATGTAATGTTTTGATGAGTTTTATTCATGTTTTTATTGGTACGTTCCTTAATGATTTTCCACATAGACTTTGTTTTATTAGATGAATTTTTAATTTCCCTAATATACTGTAACTTTTTTGATTTAATAACAACCCTTTTAAGGGTTCTTTCATACATTTTATAATATTTTGTTAATACAGGATCGTTAGAGTAAGAAGTAAGAATTCTAAACAATCGCTTATTTTTACACGATATTTTAATGCCGCTAGTCATCCATTTTTTTCTTTTGCTGGGATTTAGTTTTATGGTTTTTATGGGTATACAATCATTTAATATTGCCAATAATAGTTTCTCAAATGCATTATAATTTTCATTCATATTTTTTTCCGACCTGTATGAAGGACCGGAGTGAAGTAGTCCACTCCAATTAATTTTTTGTAGTTGTAATCTAAATTTTTCCATGGTTTTGCTATTGAAAATTCTTTTTTTAGTTTTCCAAACTTTACTTTTATCACGTTTTTCATATATTTTTTTTAAATTTAGTATTATTCCTTTATGGTCTGAGAAACCAAAATCGTTTACGTGAGCATTTATCAGTTTAGAATCGAAATTTATAAATATTAAATCAAGGCAGGTTGAAGTGGTTTTTGTCACTCGTGTAGGGCTTTTTATACATTGAATAAAGTTACATTCAAGCATTAAGTTAAGTAACGTATTTGTTTGCAAACTGTTTTCCAAGACATTTATATTGAAGTCACCACCGATAATGATATTACATTTACTATATTTTTTTAATAACATTTTTTGAATTAATTTTAACTGTTTATAAAATATATCAGGTTCTCTATTATTCCAATACAAAGTTATGAGTAAAGTATTAAGTTTAGGCAATTCTATGGCACATACTTCTTTACTATATTCGATCGACATGTCCATAATATCCTTTCGTTCAATAAATTCAATGTCTTCCTGTAGTAGAATGCACACGCCGCCACCTCCGTAGTTCTGACGGCAGTATGATGTTGCGAGAATGTATCCAGTGCAGTTAATTATATCTTTCTTTGCGTGTGATAACCACGTTTCTGATAAACACAGAGCTAAATATTTATCCTTATTTTCATCAAGAAATTGTTCTAATAAATCTAGTTTGTTATTTATACTTTGCATATTTTGGAATAATATTGTTATCTCATCATCTTGTTTAGGGACGAAAAGTAATTATTTCATCTGTGATAGTCTGTGAGTAATCAGTGGTTCGCTTATTGACAGTATTTGTGATTTCGCGGGTTAATGCTTTATTTTTCAGATCTGTTATTTGATTAGGGTTATCTGTCTTCGTTGATTTATTTTGTATTGTTGTGTCAATAGTAGGTTGGTGTTCTCTCCCATTAATTATTAATTTATTATTTTTAATAATTGCGTGATGTCCCTGTTGTCTTGCAAAGCTTTTTTTTGTTGGAGTTCAGTCTCATTTAAAAATTCGGAAATAAAAAGTCCAGTATGTTTGAAGTATGTTTTGTTGTCCAGAATATATTTCGTCATCCGTTTGCTTATAAGCTCAATAATAATTGGTCTTCGCGAGCTGCTGAATTTACCTAATCTTGAAAGTCCCTCAATATATCCAGATAAGTCAATATTTAATATGTCTTTAAATGCTTCTATTATTCGATAGTGTAATTGGTTTTCGGATTCTTGGTCGTATTCCGTAAGTCCAAATAGTACGATTTTTTTTGAATTATTTTCTTGTTGGTAGTCAATTTTTGTAAACTTTTGTTTAATTTCTTTTATTTGTTGTTTTAGTACATTATTTTCTTTTTGTAGTGTTTCAATGTTCTCATTCAGTGTATTTATATTATTTTTAATTTTTTCTTGCTCGGATGTTAGTTTGTGGGTATCTTTTAAAATATCTTCTTTTAATGCTGTGATACTCTTTTGTATTTCATTTTGTATTGTGTTCTTTAAGACAAGGAGTAGGGATTGGATGTTTTTGTCTAATTTCGAATCTAGTAATTTACTTAGGCTGTCTAATGTGATAGAAGGACTTGCTGTTGAGGTTTCTTGACTATTGGTAATGGATTGTATATTTTGTCTAGGGGTTTTACATTCTGTTGTTGTGTTAGGGTCTGTATTTGGCTCATCATGTATATCATCTATTGACATAGTGGTGTCATTAAGTGATACTTTTAGTGTAATAAATAATCAATAATCATTTTTATGTTTTGCTAATGGAAATTCAGTAAATCGGACACTTCTTTTTATTGTCGATAGTCGAAAATTACTGTGAATAATATACCTATATTTATCGGATTTACGATTTTTTAATTGTGTAAATAGTGCTTGATTGCGATCCCACCTGATGGTAAACAGCGATGCAGTCGATGATGGTGATTTGCAAAAAGTCAGTAAGTTTTTGAATCCTCTTTTATTTTAGAGTTTATTACGAAGTAAAAAAATATATAACAACTAGCTTCTGCCAGCGGCTTCGCCCGTGAGAATGTTGGTTTTTAAATAAAAAAAATTAGCCATTTAGAAGGGTTTTTTCGATGGGAAAATCATCTAATGACTTCCCTCGCTCTTGGGCGGAGCGGGAGATAGTGTAAGCCTTTTACGACTAAAAACCCACTCCTGTTCCTTCGTTGCGTTTCGTACCGGGGCTGAACTATCTTGCGAAACTAACCCTTGCCCCAGTAGGGTTCGACTCAGCTGGGCCCCTGCTGTTGCTGACAGCTCCTAGAGGCGCGCAGAAACAGAGCGCGCCGTCGACGACTTAGGCACAAATTCTCTCTTAGTGCTCGCCTACGTCATGAAAGAAATACTTGTGCAAAACTTCAATCGTCGCAGCAGTTTTGGCTGTGCGTTGATATGTCGGTCAGTCAGTTACTCTTTTAATATAATTATAATATTACGGGTTCCCTAGAACATTTTTTCCACTTGATTATTATCAAGCTAATTTTCCGTGAGTAGCTTAATTTTGATGAGACGCCCAACAATTTCCTATACACAACTCTCGATTGTGGTAGCTAACAGAGATACCAAGGATACAATTTGTATGAGATGATGACTCTAAAAATGTATTACTAACAGGTTCTTTTTCTGTTGAATCTCAAGATAATTATCTAAATAATTCGAAAACGTATTTGTCCTACAAAAAAAATTGTTTGATAAAAGAGTACCCCTCTTCCAACATGTATCGAAAACGAGGGCAAAAAAAATTATTACTAACAAGCTAATTTTTTTTTGTTACTTTATTTATATTCATATAATTAAACAGTCATATTGTCCTACAAATTGCGCGGTACGTTATCCCGGTCCTACGCTCAGAAGTTGTTAAAACCACGAGACCATTTTTCTTATTACCTACTAACTGTAGGACAACAATATTACATAATAGGTTAGTGTGTTATCTGCCCAAAAAAAACAATGTCCTACAAAAAAACAGGTATGTATCACTAGTCCGACAAGAACTGTAATTTTTTCGTTTCCCTATTTGAAGATACAGTGAAAAGAGAAAATCTTTTTTTTAAATTAAATATTTTTTTTTAGTATACAAAAAAAGTGTAAAAGATAAAACTTTTTACAAAAAAAGAATACACTGAAAAGTACAAAATAACTTTTCGGAAGTCGGTGTTTCTGTAATAGTTTTGTCTCTTCGTTATTTAACACCGACAGGAGACTATGGCGTCATAGATAATAATAATAATAATAATAATAATATAGCCCTTTTATTCCGAACATTTACAATGTTATTTGTATTGTTATTATAAAATGTCCCTCAGCTCGGTGTGTCTTTTGACATAGGCCTCCTCCAACTGCTTCCATTGCACTCTGTGGTACTCATTGGTGTGTGGTATTGGCGTCATAGATACTTTCTTCAAAAAAATAGTAATTTAGTCATTAATATTTGTTGTAGTTATTAAAACCCTTCAAGTTTTGAGCCTAATATTTTTTTCATAGCAACGAGTGACGACGCAACAAGTTTTGTTTAGTTTAAGTAGGCTAATTAGATATAAGTTATATTGTCAGTCATTCCCTTGCAAGCATCACCAACTTGATCACGTAATTATACTCAGTGTGAAGTAATCTCGTTTCTCCTTATTTATTTTACACAAATTCCGGTCAGTCCCGTACAATATTTCAGCCAAGTCTATTAAACGGTCTATTATTTGTTGTAAATTATGTACATGGCTCAAAATAAAACAGTTATTTGTTCCAAATTTAGAACTAGTACGATATCAATCATAAAACCTTTACATTAAACAATCGTGTTTCAGGGGATGCAACTCGACATATATTTTCACTGTTTTTATTCAACCGTTCCGCAATTATATTTTCATTACATATTTTTGAAACACAATATCTTGTGGATATCTAAGCATCTACAGGAATCGAAACATAAATTCATGCAAAACTAATCCAGTATAAACCTCTTAGTCCAAGAGCCCGTGAGTGCCAGACCTTCGTATTTTAATAAAAGCTGAAAGTTTTTATATGTGTGTCCCTAGTACAGGTAAGAATGATCCCCACCTATGAAGCTAAGGCAGCGGTGGCTTTGGTTGGTAACAGGTAACAAAGGTGTATAAAATTCCATCTCAAATTCATCATAAAATAAAACTGTTTTTTTTTTTTATATTTCATTCATAATAATATCAAAACTCGCGTTGCTCATTGCCAGACAGTTAGTATGGTTGCAACCCTCTGCCGAACACCCTTAAACTATTGTAATTTATAATTATACTTACGTTATATTATAAAACCTAATTTTTATACATAATTTTTTGGGGGCCTATTAATCTATGTTTACCTAATAGCCGGACAGTTTCGACGGTTCTATCATCTTGCCAGACGCATTCAAAGTGAGCAGTAGTTCGGAGAGCAAGGAGCGTATACAGTAACTAGTGCGAGTGAGACAGAGCGCTTGGTCTATTGCAGTCCTTCACTGCGCATTCACTGATATTAAGTATCAGAATTAAGAAATATAAGATAAAAAAAAGGCTCTTGCTCTATCTGAAAATCTGCTATTTTGCATTAATTTTGACACTTTATAATTTACTCAAAAATTGAAAAAGTTAAAAAATTATAACAATGGAAGCCTTGCAAATTTTATCAGGATTCTAAATGATACAAATTATTTAAAAAACTAATAAAGGTTTAAAAAAACTCGTATTTATTGGAACAACTTTGTAAAAAAAATCAAGTAAATCACGGAATTACCAAATGCTACAGAGTATTCTGGCGTTATCTCTCTTTTTTCACGTTGCCTTGTTTTCTAACATAGCGTATAATTACGTTAGATGAAGTAACAAGCTTTTCAACCATGCTTAATGTTGACGATAGGCGAATGGAAAAGAAGCCGCTTAATTTAAAGGAACCCGTTGTTGCCCATCCTTACTTTAATATTATAAAAGTGCAAGTGAGTTTGTTTGTTTGTTACGTCTTTACGCCTAAATGGCGATTGATGAATTTTGGTACAGAGATAGTTGGGACTCTGAAGACATAGGACATAGACTAATTTTTACGGAAAAATTACTTATTTTTACGGGACTAGTGATACATACCTGTTTTTTTTTGTAGGAAATTGTTTCCTTTGGGCAGAGAACACACTAACCCATTATGTAATATTTGAAATATGAGAAAAATGGTGTCGAGGTTTTAACAACATCTGAGCGTAGGACCGGGATAACGTACCGCGCAATTTGTAGGACAATATTACTGTTGAATTATATGAATATAAACTAAGTAACAAAAAAAAATCAGCTTGTTAGTAATAATTTTTTTTGACCTCGTTTTCGATACATGTTGGAAGAGGGAGGGGACTCTTTTATCAAACCATTTTTTTTGTAAGACAAATACGTTTTCAAATCATTTAGATAATTATCTTGAGATTTAACAAAAAAAGTACCTGTTAGTAATACATTTTTTAGAGTCATCATCTCATACAAATTATATCCTTGGTATCTCTGTTAGCTACCACAATCGAGAGTTTATTATAGGAAATTGTTGGGCGTCTTATCGAAACGAAGCTATTCACGAAGTTTCAGCTTGATAGTAATTAATTTTACATCAAGGATCTGTACTAAAACTTTTAAGCGTAGGACTGGGATAACGTACCGCGCAATTTGTAGGACAATATGACTGTTGAATTATGTGAATATAAACTAAGTAACAAAAAAAAATCAGCTTGTTAGTAATAATTTTTTTTTGACTTCGTTTTCGATACATGTTGGAAAAGGGGGACTCTTTTATCAAACCATTTTTTTTGTAGGACAAATACGTTTTCGAATCATTTAGATAATTATCTTGAGACTTGAGATTTAACAAAAAAAGAACCTGTTAGTAATACATTTTTTAGAGTCATCATCTCATACAAATTGTATCCTTGGTATCTCTGTTAGCTACCACAATCGAGAGTTTTCTATAGGAAATTGTTGGGCGTCTCATCAAAATTAAGCTACTCACGGAAAATTAGCTTGATAGTAATCAAGTGGAAAAAATGTTCTAGGGAACCCGTACTATAAATAGATAGATTACTTATTTAAATTGAGAAATAATACTTATTTATTTATTTTATTAATTTCCATGACTGAGCGAACGAGTTACCCGTTCGCGACGGCACAGTTTTTGTATGTCAAAACCGGAAAGTCATGAATACCAACTTAAAGACTGCATGGTTGGTGAGTTTAGCAATTAAGCGATTGGCTAGTCATGAATACCAACTTAAAGACTGCATGGTTGGTGAGTTTAGCAATTAAGCGATTGGCTACTGCGCTGCGTGTCGCGGCTTCGATTTCCGCATGTAACAAATATTTATAAGGTCAACATAGGTATTCCGGATCTGAGTGTCTCGTATAGGTGAGTTTACGTGTTTATGAACGCACCCACAATAAAGGAATAATTCCTAGAGTGGGAATGTTTTCGTGACTAAAATGCACACTGATTCCTTCAGTTATCCTTAGCTGTACAATGCCGTGGTGACGTTTCCCAACAATCGGATCAATACCGTTCAGCCATTGATCTTGGACAAACATGTCCAAGATCAATGGCTTTTATAGTACTAGGTTACCGATATATCTCGAAGGATCGCCAAATCGGCAGGACACATTGCACACAGAACAGATGGTCGATATGGGACGAAAGGTTCTGGAGTGGCAAACAAGCGTTGGAAGGTATCCAACAAGGTGAACTGATGACCTGGTCAGGGTCACGGGAATCCGATGGATGCGTGACGCTCAGGACCGGTTGTTGTGGCGACGCTTGAGGGAGGTCTTTGCCCAACAGTGGACGTCTTTCGGCTGATATGATGATGATTTTATAGTACTTATCGTATCTTCGGCTGCTGTCAGCAACTCGACGTGGTTTAAACAAACATTATAAATAATCAATATTATTTCTATATATTAGTTTAGATAAAGCGTTATTTTGTATGACCTTAATTATTTTTTATAGATAAATAAATAATCCTGCGATTAATGAGTTAGCGAATTCTTAAGCCAACATGAACACGTACGAATGATTTAGATACGATTCGAGTACACTTATGAAACGTACTTGGTTGTAATGAAAATTATTGAGAAACAGACAGAGAGAGTATGTGTCTTATACTACGCGACACATACTCTATGTCGTATAGTATGATGACATGCGACGTACTCGTAAAAAATACGTACCAATTTTTTTTTTGTTTTATTGTTGATAGGTTTGCGCTTGACCGCCATTTCACCTGATGGAAAGCGACGATGCGGTCGACGATGGAACGCGCTTACCTAGAAAAAACCTATTCACTCTCGACTTAAAGATTCCGGAGTTGTGGCTATCAGGAAACATAATGTTATTTTACCAGTCGTCTAAACTAGAAGTTAAAGAGGTAAAGTTTATAATTTTGTTTGTAGAAAGTAATCTCTAGAACTATTGTACCGATTTTGAAAATTCTTTCACCAATATCAAGCTACATTATTTCTGAGAGCCATAGTATACATTTGATAGTAATCTATAATACAAAAATAAATCGCTAAATGTGTTGCTAAGCGCAAATCTTGAGAACAGATTTTTTTGTTGTGTTTGTTATTGTGAGAAGGTTGTTAGGTAAAAAAAAAAATTAGGGTAGTGTAGGGTAGTGTAGGGTAGTGTAGAGTAGTGTAGAGTAGTGTAGGGTAGAGTACGGTAGAGGAGGGTAGAGTAGATTAGAGTAGGGTAGTGTAGGGTAGAGTTGGGTAGAGTAGGGTACAGTAGGGTAGAGTACTTCATCTAACGCAATCATACGCGATCAAAATCAAAAAAAGAGAGATAACGCCTGAAAACTCTTTTAGCATTCGGTAATTCCGTGTTTACTCGAATATTTTACAAAACTAGTTCCAGAAAATACGTGTTTTTAAAACCCTTATAAGTTTTAAAAAATGTTGTCGTTTAGAATTTTGATAAAATTTACAAGGCTTCTATTGTTATACTTTTTTTAATTTTTGAGTAATTATTGTTTTCCTTTTTTGGATCTTTGGTCTTAATTGGATTAGTTTAACACAAATTTATAAATTGATTTCAATAGAAGCCTAGGTAATATCCACAAGATACTGTGTTTCTAAAATATCTAATGAAAAATGTGTGATAACGTCATAATCGTGTAAGAGTGGTTGTATGAAAAACAGTGAAAATGTATGTCGAGTTGCATTCCTGCTTTTCCACTCGCCTATCGTAAACATCGAGAATGGTTTTAAAGCTTGTTACTTTATCTTACGCAATCCAACACGATGTTTGACGAAAAGGCAACGCGAAAAAATACCTGCAGCCTGATTCACGTAAAATCAAACAATCCAAATAACGTTGAAGTTTTATAGTCGTTCGATCGAAGTCCTATCCAAAATCGGTATTCACGTGTTCTTTAATCGAAATCGGATAGAACGACAATTGAACTGAATTGAAACTAAACGATCAATCAACAGCTTGTTGACAGATACCACAGAGTACTACTATGTTACAAAGTACTCTTTCATTTGAACTGCAGTAAGTATTTGACATTTAGCCGTTGGCATCCGACCAAAGATTTTATATATTCTACTAGAGTAGACTAGATTGACTACGAATAAATATTACACTCTCTAAAGTGTTCTTTATTCTCATTAGCATTAAGTTCATGTGTGTTATTGACATTCAAAAGGGAAAAATGGTCTGGAGCAAGACACTGAGATAAATCCTCTGTGTCCCTTTCTAACATACTACCAGAAAAAAATAAGAAACAGATGGTAGTTTTTAGATTGTTCCAGTTATCGTTAAATAGTCTGTGTTCATGCATTTTGATAGGTTTATGCAACATAAAATGAATTGCAACTAAATATTTTATTTCAAATATTGCTTCTTGAAATTTTATACGCATTTTTCTTGTATTTTTACAACAGCAATACCATCACGCAATCCGGCAGCAGCTCAAAATCTATCGTACATTTTGCCACATATTGTACGTCGAAATGTCCAGCCGAGACTACGCTGTGCTTGGAAGGCTTATGTGGCAGCGGCATCAAACTCGGTGCGCTGTAGGTATGAGCAGACATAGGAAACACTGGGGCTATTCATCCACCGCCATTGTTCGAGCAAGAAGCTATACTCGTAGCACCACAAAGCTTATCTCCACGGCTCGACTGTGCCTGGGGAATACAATACTGTTGTAATTTGTCTTACTAAAAGCCATGTCACTATATTCAGGCAGGGCGCAAGCGTGTCTTGTGCCAGATACAAGCTACCCATGAATATTTGATTTCTATAGAACCAGTATGAAATGATCCACTCCCTGCGCATATGTAAAATTTTTGTTGCTTCCACTAAGGGGATGCAACTCGATATACATTTTCATTGTTTTTCATACGAACTCTCTTACGCAATTATTACGTTATTACACATGTTTCATTAGATATTTTGAAAATACAATAGCTTGGGGATATTAAAATCAATTTCTAAATTTGTTTAAAACTAATCCAGTAAAGACCTCTGAAAATCTGATATTATGCATGAACTTTGACACTTCACAATTTACCCAAAAATTTAAAAACGCAAAAAAATATTACAATAGAAGCCTTGCAAATTTTATTAAGATTTTACAGTGCGTTTCACTTAAAAAGACATTGCTGTCATGTTGGTAGTATTGAAAATAATGTTGCCATATTTTTAGCAATGAAATTACTTAATATTAGGGAGATTAACTGATACTTCGTTACTTTAACAATTGCCTTTTTTTATTGTTACTATTTTTGTATAAAGTATAGGGCGCTGGGCTCCATTCCGATTGTCTTACAATTCTTTCAAATAACGAAAACGCCACGCCACAGTATCGTTCCTCTCTATTAACAACTTCCTTTGAGACCTACTTTTTTAAAATAAAATCCCATTCCTCTCATAATTTTCCAGAAAGTGTTGCAGCTACCGTTAAAATCGATTTCGTTTCACATTTCGGGGAACAATTTTGGTAGAGTAGGCAACTCTTTCCTTTTTTCCCTTCTTTTTGTGTAGACAGACAGAGGAGCCAACATTACGCCGATGTAACTTCTTAAGTGAAACGCACTGTAAATGACGGCAATATTTTTCAAAAACTGTTAAAGGGTTAAAAAAAAAACACGTATTTCTTGGAACAAGTTTTGTAAAATACTCTAGAAAATCATGGAATTACTGAATGCTAACAGAGTATTCAGTAGCCCGATTCACGTAATCAAAACCGTAACGATATCATAGCGACTTAGTCGTTTTCGCCTCTGTTTCGCATGGGACTACTCCGCGACGTGTCTGCCACCCGAACTGTTCTTACCCGAAATCAGTCTCGGCGTTTTTAGGTATGCTTAGCAATTTACGACTGCCAAGTTAGTTCTGAGGCACCCGGTACCGCCGTAAGGTGCCCGAGCTGTACCGAGCCGCACCAATGCCCACCGAAAGTGGACGCCGCGCCTTAGCCGTACCTTATAAGTTACCTAGTTACCGATTAGAAACAAACCCCACGTGACCTAACAGAATACCAGCGCTGCGTTATCCGTAGACGCGGGCTCGCGGACGGCGAGCCATAGGTAGCTCGCTGTCCGACCGTCCGGTAACTGCCCGGACCGTGCGCAAGACGTCGACGGCGCACACTTCCCGCGCGCCTCAAGCAGTTGTCAGTAACAGCAGGGGCCCAGCCGGTTTGAAGGGTAATCCGAAAGAAGGCTCGAGCCCCGGTATGAAGGCGGCAGTAAGACTCTACAATGACACTATCTCTCGCTCCGCCCAAGAGCGGGGGTTGACATTGGATGATGTTTACCCACCATAAAAAAGCGAAAAAAAAGCGCTATGTTAAAATTTATAGTTTTAAGGCCAGGTTTTACTATTTTTGTATTTTTTTTTAACCCAGAGGTTCAAACAATTAATCCAGAAACATAAAAGAAAACACCACGAAATATTTTATCAAAAATGACCATATGACCAGCTGCTGGGCAGAAATCAAAACATGATACAAATTATAGCTGACTTGATAAAAAAAATCACGAATTTGACCCCAATTTACAATTTCAAACGTGTATATACTCGTATCTATGAGATTAAGTCACGGAGATATTTGAAAGTTACGTAAAATAATAAAGCATGTTTTTTTAAAAGGATCGGGCAAAAGGTACCTCTACGTTTTTTTCTAAATAAATATGATTCTTCTTCTTCTTAGCGTATCGATGGCAAAATCAGTCAAATTCCTTGCCCAGCCCAGAAATCGGCCACTGCAATGCCGTCCGCTGATGCTGTCATTAGGTCCTTACGTAAGCAGGTGACCGGGCACGTGGTGCAGGACGGAAGGTGAGACAAAATATGATTAAAATCGCTGTTACGGGCCGCGAAATCAACCGACTCTTAAATATCGCAGCATATGCTGAGTTAGGCGCCTAAAGGCCTTGCACAGACTTTAATGTTATTTTTTCATCATCATTATCAGCCTTTTTAATGTTCCCACTGCTGGGACTCAGGCCTCCTCTCTATGAGAGGGAATGGGCCGTAATCTACCACGCGGGCCCAGTGCGGGTTGGTGGATGTCACATGTCTTCGAAGTTTTGGTTATAGGACATGCCGGTTTCCTCACGATGTTTTCCTTCACCGTTTTGAGAAGTGTTAATGAAATAAAATACACAATGTAATGCGCCAGGCTGAGTTTTTCATAACCATTTTTTATTTCCACTGTATGTGTGAAGTACGTTTTTTTATTTCTTTCTTTTAACAGCACTCAGTGATTTTTCAACTTATCAACAATGTATCTACTATAATCCCCTTATCAAACCCTCACACTCGAACACCAATCACACGTGATAACACAGATTACAAAACTTTTTTAAACAGGACACCCTAATCTATTTCATCCGATTATGCCAAAGACATTAATTGTTCTTATCACATGTGTCTTAATTGTTTATCTAGACGCATTTACGTAAAAATATCTTGAATAATTAATTTCGAAAATTATATTTGTTTAATCTGATATCACAAATGAAAAGTAATTGATAGGTGATAGCACAAACCATATTATCGTTACTTGTTATGGCCATGTAAACCGCTTTGGTTATGCAAGTATTTTATTTAAAAGTTTTTATTATTTATTATATTCTTTACTAGCTTTTGCCCGCGCGGCTTCGCTCCCGCTCTTCCCTACTCCACCCTACTATACCCAACTCTACCCTACTCTACCCTACTCTACC
Organism: Mythimna lalbum; assembly: GCA_949319445.1. Classification (NCBI taxonomy): domain Eukaryota; kingdom Metazoa; phylum Arthropoda; class Insecta; order Lepidoptera; family Noctuidae; genus Mythimna; species Mythimna lalbum. The sequence goes on from OX439344.1 coordinate 33,243,397, forward strand.
CTACTCTACCCTACTCTACACTACTCTACCCTACTCTACCCTACTCTACCCTACTCTACCCTACTCCACCCTACTCTACCCTACTCTACCCTACTCTACCCTACTCTACCCTACTCTACCCTACTCTACCCTACTCTACCCTACTCTATCCTACTCTACCCTACTTTACCCTACTCTACAGTATCCTACGTCCGTCACCTGGCTCTAAGGTACCTACCCACCAATTTTCAGTCATATCGGTACAGCCATTCTTGAGTTAAAAATAGTGTAACTAACACGACTTTCTTTTATATATGTAGATTGTACACCACATAAACAAATATATATAGAACAAACATTTAAAGAAAAAAGTGTACAATGGGCGATCTTATCGCACATGGCGATCTCTTACACGTTCTTAACGCACATGGCGATCTTTTTACGTAGTTTGAAAAAGTTTGTAAAAACGTTTCTTTGAGATGAGTGAGGACGTCTACTCTCTTTCTCCGAACGAAACCTTCGAAAAACGAACGATATTCAAACGTAGTTTCGTTAGTTAACCTCATTATATCTATGGTGACCTAATCTAATTTATTTACGGACACAAACACAGGAAGTTCGAATCACACAGGAAGTTCGGATCCGAAATCTTCGTGACTGAATAGAATGTGTTGTGTGGGTCTTTTTATATGTCACTAGCTTTAGCCCGTGACTTCGCCCGCATACATAAAATATAGCCTATGTAATGATGAAAACTTTAACTCCGCCGATGTCGGTCCCAAGCCCGAATGAGAAAGGAGGAGGGTTGGTATGGAAGAGACCTACCCATGCCGCAAAACAGTCAACGCCGAGTATCGGGCGGCGGTAAACTAACCCGACCACCCCGAGAGAACTTAGCGTCCTTGGGGCGGTAACCAGTGACCGTGGGGCCCTAAATATCATGAACACGTACTTCCAACATCATCCAAGGCGTTTGTACACATGGAGATCTCCAGGCGATAGGTACAGAAATCAAATAGACTACATCATGCTTGATACCCGCTGGAGATCTTCAATTTCAAATGTGAAGACCTTCCCCGGCGCAGAGTGCGGCTCCGACCACAACCTACTCGTAGCCATGTTTTCACTGCGTTTAAAGGCGCCTAGACGTCAACCACCGAAACCAAGAAGTCTGGATCCTTCTGAACAACCAATCTTCCGAGAGGCGTTGGAGGCGAAGTTGAAGAGTTGTCCGGCTCAAGAGCACGCTAACGCTGACAAGCAGTGGACATACCTGAAAAGCCACATCAACGATGCGCTTGACCAAGTCTCTAGGAAGAGGAAGCCAGAGCAGAAGAAAAAATGCTGGATCTCTGATTACTCGTGGGAGCTCATCCAGCGCAGAAAGGCTCTAAAAACTAGGGGTCTGCAAGATCGTACTGTAATGGCTGAATACTCTGAGCTTAGCAGAGCTATTAAAAACAGTTGTCGCCATGACAGAAATAAGTTTATCGAGGGCATTTGCAGCGACATTGAGAGAAGTTCCAGCAAGTTACAAACTGCAGACCTTTTTAAGAAAGTCAGAGTTCTTTCTAAACAGTTCAAGGCTAAATCGTGGGTCATAGAAGATGCCGATGGCACTGTACTCCACGAGCTAGAACGCATTGCTGAGAGATGGCGTGTATACTGTGAGCAACTGTACGGGGATCCCCTTTCAGTACCCGAAGCCGTCCCGGACTGGGAGGATATAGAACTGGAACCCACTATTCTTCGTTCCGAAATATATGCTGCTATGCAGTACCTCAAAAAGAAGAAGGCGCCAGGAAGCGACCAAATAACAGCTGAGGTACTTATGGCTATGGGTGACTTGGGTATAGAGACACTCCACAAGGTTTGCTCACACATCTGGCAGACCGGTGATTGGCCGCTTGACTGGTCGGAGTCCGTAACTCTTCCGCTGCACAAGAAGGGGTCAACAAAGAGCTGCGGTAATTATCGAACTTTGTCCCTCATCTCACATGCCAGCAAAATTTTGCTTCATATTTTTAATAATCGCATCCGCTACTATCTGGATTGGCAAATCCCGCAGGAGCAAGCGGGTTTCGTTAAGGGCAAGGGCACTCGAGAGCAGATTCTTAATGTCAGACAGCTTATTGAGAAGGCTTACGAGTTTGATACGCCAGTGACAATGTGTTTCGTCGACTACAGCAAAGCTTTTGACTGTGTTAACTGGGGTTGCTTGTGGAGGGTCCTACACGAACTGGGAGTGCCGGATCATCTCATTGCTCTACTTCGCACGCTGTACAGCTCAAGCCAGGGAGTCGTAAGAGTCGATAAAACGACATCAAAACCGTTTAAATTTCACCGAGGAGTGCGCCAGGGATGTATTTTGTCGCCAATCCTATTCAACATCTACGGAGAATACATCATGAGACTTACCTGCGAGAATTGGGAGGGAGGCATCACCGTTGGTGGCGTAAAAATCACCAATCTGCGTTACGCTGATGACACTACTCTGCTTGCAGCAAATGAGACAGAAATGGATGCACTCCTAGCCCGAATGGAGCGTATCAGCGAAGAGATGGGGCTTTCCGTAAACAGGTCCAAAACCAAAGTCATGGTGGTAGATAGATCTGGAAAATTAGAGCTCACTGGCGCTTTAGACCTAGAAACAGTGGATAACTTCATTTACCTGGGCTCCAATATTAGCAGTGATGGGTCGTGCGAGAGGGAAGTTCGCAGGAGAATTGGAATAGCTAAGAGCGCTATGTCTCAGCTTAATAAAGTCTGGAGGGATCGTAACATTTCCGTAAAGACCAAAACCAAATTGGTACGGACACTAGTGTTCTCGATCTTTTCATATGGCGCTGAGACTTGGTCGCTAAAGGCTGCAGACCGCAAACGCATCGACGCCTTTGAGATGTGGTGCTGGAGAAGGATGCTCCGTATCCCTTGGACAGCATTTCGGACCAACGTATCCATTTTGCAAGAACTGAAAATCTCCTCACGACTGTCGTCTGAGTGCCTTCGCAAAGTTCTACAATACTTCGGTCACATTGCAAGGAAAGACGGTGGCAACCTCGAAAGGCTCATGGTGACCGGCAAAGTGGATGGAAAAAGGCCCCGCGGGCGCAGCCCTATACGTTGGTCCGACCAGATCTGCACCGCTCTTGACTCTACGATGCACAGTGCACTTCACATCGCCAGAGACAGAAACAGATGGAAAGACATCATAAGGGATAAAGTGATGAAGCAGGGAGGTCACGACCCTCAGCATTGAGGAACACGACGCAAGGAGGAATGATGAAAAAATTTTCGCTATCGTACCAGTACTTCCATCTCCAACCAAAAAATTTAAACTTCACCTTTTTTACGGTAGGCAAAAATTATCCAATAATAACTTGGGTGGAGCGGGAAACAGTGTCAGACTCTTACTGACTAAAAACCCCGCGCCGTTCCTTCTAGCCTTCATACCGGGGCACGAGCTCCCTTTCGGACAACCCTGTCCCCAGTAGGCTTCGACCCAGCTGGGCCCCTCCTGCTGCTGACAACTCCTTGAGGCGCGCGGGAACAGTGCGCGCCGTCGACGTCTTGGACTCGGTCCATTACCGGACGATCGGACAGCGAGCTACCCATGGCTTGCCGTCCGCGAGCCCGCGTCTACGGTGGCCGGAAATTGGGATCGGAATCCCGGCGACGGCGGCGAGGGCGCCGTTGCCTGATGCGGTCGGCCTCCTCCTTTGCAAGCATTACTGCTTCGCAGAAGGAGGCGACCGCCTGCCATTCCTCCTCGCTCCGGACCATGGCCTCGACCAGGGCCCGGCTCGAGAGGTCTGCGCCGCCGATCGCCCCCACGAGGGCACGGCGATGCTCCGCCCAGGCAGGGCACACCTCGACGGTGTGCTCCACCGTGTCCTCCGGGCGTTGCGCACAGTGGCGACACCCGGGCGTCTCTTCCGCTTGAATCCGATGCAGGAACCTCCCGAACTTGCCATGTCCGGTGAGGACCTGCGTCATGCGGAAGGTAAGGACGCCGTGAAGTCTTTCCAGCCACGCCTCAAAGAGGACTGACTAAAAACCCACCACATCCTTCTAGCCTCTTCATACCGGGGCTCGAGCTTCTTTTCAGATAACCTTGGCCCCAGTAGGCTTCGACCCAGCTGGGCCCCTGCTATTGCTGACAACTCCTTGAGGCGCGCGGGAACAGTGCCATGTCCGGTGAGGACCTGCGTCATGCGGAATCAATCATGCGGAAGGACGCCGTGAGGTCTTTCAAACCACGCCTCAAAGAAGGGACTTACCGCCATAATAGTGGCGTGCCCAAATTAAACTTCACCTCTTTATGATGAATTAATCATGCGGAAGGACGCCGTGAGGTCTTTCCAACCCCGCCTCAAAGAAGGGACTTACCGCCATAATAGTGGCGTGCCCAAATTAAACTTCACCTCTTTATGATGAATTACAATTAGATTTATTACGGTTTTTAATTTAATTACATATAAAATATGTAGCGACATCTATGACGCTACATAAGAACTACGAAGAAAATACGAAATCCTGCATCGCGCAATCAAAGTTCTCTGCGCGATTTGAACATATACGACAGCCCGACATCAACTATAGCAGTCGCCCACCAGAATATAACATCCTGTCTGGTCGGAGGATCCTTCCCTTTCAATGGAGGTTTGCGGGACTTTACTCACTGTTCCGCCTACCTCCAAAAATATATATTATATAAACATTTAGTATGTGGTTTATTACATTTTTCTTGTCTTATCTATATATAAAAGAAAGTCGTGTTTGTTACACTTATAACTCAAGAATGGCTGTACAGAAATGGCTGAAAATTGGTGGGTAGGTAGCTTAGAGCCAGGAGACCGACATAGGATACGGTAGAGTAGGGTAGAGTAGGGTAGAGTAGGGAAGAGCTGAAGCGAAGCCGCGCGGGCAAAAGCTAGTTTATAGATAAAATATAAATATCATTAATAAAGTATAATATATATATTATATTATATGTTATTATCTATTAATTACCCTAGAAACGCGGTGATATTTCTGAACGCAACCAAGCGTGATTCCCGTGATCACTACGATCAGGGGAATCACGCTCGGATTGAACTACATAATAGTTCACTGCATCACTCAGATTAATGTAAAATATTAATTAATTGTGTATCACATTTATATACCTATACACAATAACTCTTACCTAAAATATGGCGTCAAAAAATCCTGTATATAGTTTTAATTAGTTAAGTGTTTTTATTTTTCATATAATATTTTGTTTTTGTTTGTTTGAGTCCGATGGATGCGAGAAGTTTTATTTTATTGTTTATATAGTTATTATTTTGCACTATTCAACGCTTATAAACACTGCTCAGGTTTCTGAGCTACGCCATCTAGCATGTACTTCCACCGTTTATGTCTCCTTTTGCTTGACAAATTGTGTAAGCAAGTTGCTAATCTGCAATAGTTAACGCTTTTAGAAAGCTTCAAATGTATGGGAATAACGTCGTCTCAACGCTCAGTCACGTGGTCAGAACAAAAGAATTGGCGGCAAGGTCAACTCGAAGCGTTCGACGCAAGCGAAATGGTTGCAACTTGGCTAGGGGGGCAGGATCGACGACGAAAACATTCGCCCAGACAAAACACTCACTGCAATAAGTACTTCACACATTTACTTAATTATATTTAATCTCCTCCTAGCTTCTCTAGAACTTCGAACTGTATCTATTGTCAATCTGTCGACGTTGTCATCAAAGATGATTTTGTTTCTCTGCAGATAAGCAAACTCTTTATTCTTATTCTTTCTTGCGTCTAGCTAGTCTATGGTGGCCAAAAATGCGTGGTTTTTGGCGTGATTTTTTCGAGTGAAGTTTAGTGGCTATTTGAATTATTTACGAATTGATTTCGAGTGGCCAAATGACGCTGAAAATCTTTACTAATATCATAAAGAGGTAAAGTTTGTTTTTATGTTTTTTTGTTTGTAGGAAGAAGTATTGGTCCGATTGCGAAATTTTGTTTTTGCGGTGCTGTATTTTCATTTTTTATTTTTTTTAGAGTTTTTAGTTATACACAACTAAAAAGTACCCCTTAGCCAATCTTAAATAAGTTCTATAGTAAGGTATCTTTGGAGGTATGTGGAAAAGAGAGTAAAGTCCCGCAAACCTCCATTGAAAAGGGAGGATCCTCCGACCAGACAGGTGTTATAGTCTGGTGGGCTACTGCCCGATAGATGATTTCAGGCTGTTTTATATGTTCTAATTGCGCGGAGATTTTTGATTGCGCGATGCAGGATTTCGTGTTTTCTTCGTAGTTCTTATGTAGCGTCATAGATGTTGCTACATATATAGAATTTAACCATTAAAATATTGCATTACAAACCCAATAAGCCAAGCCTAGGCCTACCTTCCGGCTTCATCATCAGAGCAGATTGATTTAACCACCCTCTTCTTTCAGTCATTCATCGACTACACGTGTAAACAAAGTAATGTTACTTGTTGCGACAGTTCTGCTGTGATCATATAAGGAGTTTCGTTCCATAACTTCAAAGTTCATCATCGGCTAATCACCAATAAAGTTTTTCATTAGGGCTTTATCACACGAACCTCAACCACACCACGCATATATTTCGTACTGAAAATGAATAGGACTATTCACACGTAGGTATCACTTTTTGCAGTCGTTATCAACCGTTTGTGTGATACCGACCACATCGCAACCACAACGCAACCACCAGCGGCACTGCGACCTAGTGGCCGACCACATCGCAAACACAACATTGCGTCGACGCAACGACAGTACGTAACCGTGCCTGCACGCCACTTAACCGCATCGCAACTACTGAGGACAACGCAACCACATCGACATTTTGGCGGTGCCTCGAAGCAACTACAAAAAGCTGCAGCGACACTATTCACACGTAACCACTGTTTGACAACATTTTATCGTTGTGATACGTATGAAGAAGCCCTAAATATTCGTTATTCAAAACCATATACAAGCTTTTAATGAAAATCATTATTTCATAGCAAGCTTTTATAGATCGGTATATCTATATAATTAATACTCGTCAAGACGAATCATACGAGCCCAAATTCGATGGGTTTGTGTCGTTTAACTATCAAGTTCCTATAGCCACCTTCCGGTTCCATCATCAGATCAGCTCCATGTCATAATAATTTTGCATTGTCAGCTGATTTACACATGCGTGCAAAATTTCAGCTCAAACGGTAACCGGGAAGTGGGTGAAATTTAATTTGCAAGATTTGATGAAAGTCAAACATCGGTACAGGTGAAAATAAATAAAAGCTTGTAAAATGTTTGCAAGTTGCTAGTACGAGTTCATAAAATAAACGCACATAACAAAATAAACTTTCTTCTATAATTAAAACAAGTGTTTACTCCAACCGTATATGAAACTGTATGCTGTGTGCTGTGTGTGTGTGTGTGTAGTTTATTATTCTGTAATGATTATTTTTGTGTATTTTATCTATGGGCCTTAGATGCCTGAAAATAAAGGATTATTATTATTATTTTATTATTATTATAAAAAACTTTTTACAAAAAAAATTAAACCGACTTCAAAAAGTACAAAATAACTTTAATTTTGGAAGTCGGTGTTTCTATAATAGATACCTAATCTTGTCTCTTCGTTATTTAACACCGACTTCCGAAATTAAAGTTATTTTGTACTTTTTGAAGTCGGTTTAATTTTTTTTTTTAAGTTTTTTATTTTTCACTTTTTAGTTATGGTAGAACCACTAAAAAGTACATACCCTTCAGCTAAACATAAATTACCTTATAGCCAGAGTGCATCTCATAACGATTCTTATAATCCCAAATACGGTTATATTACATGAATTTACCCCCTCCCCCTGTCCCCTCCCTCTTTTCTTTCGGTCAGTCATCGACTACACGTATAAACAAAGCAATTTTACTTGTTACGACAATTCTGCTATGATTCTATGAGGAGTTCTGTTCCATATCTTCGAAGTTCATGATCAGATCATAACAATATTTCTAAGGGAAAAAACTTGGAAGCATAACCTTTCAATAAAAAAAAAAAATCCAAATCGGTCCACAATTGACCGAAATATCGGTGAACATACATACAAAAAAAAAAAAAACATACATTCAGCCGAACATAGAACCTCCTCCTTTTCGAAGTCGGTTAAAAATACTCAAAGCGCAGCAATTCATTATGACGTCGTTTAATTTGACTCTGTATTCGAATTTGTTACATTTTCAAAGCTGAAATAGGTACAAGTGAAACTCCGGACTGAATACATTGAATGCTCACGGAAATACCGAATCCAGTAACGAACTATTTTGTGATAGCAATATACTGTAAACTCAACGTGAATGATAAAAAGGCTTTAGAGTACGTTTCACTCAAGAACGAAATGAACAGTTTGCTTTGTGCAATTTTGTCATCCACGTAGTAATTAATTACAAAACGTTGGACAGACTTTACTTTTTATTTTTAGATCTTTGTCTGTGAGCGTGTTCAATTAATTTTTCTTTTATCATTTTCTGTACCTAAGCGTGTTCAGTCAATGGTACGATGGGCGTGTGTTTATTGGAATATCGGAAGCGTGTGTTTATCTTTATCTCAATATCGGAAGCGCTTATCTTAAATTACTTGATGATTTAATGATTACGATAGATAGGAATTTTCAGATAGTCGTTTAATTCCGGGCTCAAGCAAACCAATGTTTTATACAAGGCGTAACGTTAAATGCGCAAAACCTGAAATTAGTTTGCTCAGAATAACTAGCAGAATCAATTAAACCACTCTCTACATTTATTATATTATATTGGTTACATTTTTCAAAAAATCTTCATTAACAACTTCGACCTGTCTATTTATGAATGGGTCAAGCCATCATTTGCGCAAACCCGCCGAAATAGGTAAACAAACACAAATGGTTGTAGTCCAGTCAAACTTTCTCATACACGGTAAAAGTTCTTATTTCAATGTGAATACTCAATAAATCAACATCATCTTCCTGCCCTTGTCCCATTTATTTTATATTTAACACATTTTTTTCTTCCATTCTGTCCTGTCACTCGTCACGCTATCAATTTCTCTCTCTTGCTCTAACAAGCCGGTATAGATCTCTTTAGTCTGCCGAACTGTCTAGTGTGTCGTATAGTTTGTCCTGGGCTTTTGCTTTTGCAATTGCCACGACTTTCTTGGCTTTTTTGTTACTAACAAACATTGCAAATCCGAATCACGATTATTTGCACCTTTAATAATATTTTAGTTTTAATATATTTTTAGGCACTGAACTGCATGAAAAAACCTTATTACTGTTGGTTGTTAAAAAATGAACGTTAAGTCATTTTTTGTAAACTTAATTTGGATTAATTATTATTATTTTTATTTATTTAGTACACATACTGTATTACATTTTTAAATATTTTTAACAAAATTATATTAAAAAAATATAAATAAGCTAACATTTTTCGGATCTATTCGCTACCATTCCTTAAATTTCTTCTTTTTTTCCTTCAACATATTCTGTATATCTATCGACCATCACTATGTAGCTATCCTCTCGTCTTTCCTAAATATCTTTCGACCACCACTATGTAGCTATCCTCTCGTCTTTCCTAAATATCTTTCAACCACCACTATCTAGCTATCCTCTCGTCTTTCCTAAATATCTTTCGCTTTATATCTAATACACTCAGGAATCTCATTACAACATTCATTTATACTTCGATCATTCATTTATACTTCGATCATTCATGTCTCCCATCTCTTTCACTTTGTCCACAACTCACTCTCAGAATTTATTCGCACAGTCACTCTTCTCTAGCGTATGCCATTTTATTTCAGGGTGAGGACGCTCTTTACTTTTTTTGTTCAGTGTTTTGACTACTAACACCATAACCAGGAGTCAGTGCTGTGGCAAAAAACGGAACCCTAATGGATTCGTCCTGTCTGCCTGTCCGTCCGTATGTCACAGTCACTTTTTTCCGAAATTAAAAGAACTACTATACGGTTGAAAATTGGTAAGTATGTATTTTGTAAACCGAATTAAGATTTTCACACAAAAATAGTAAAAGAACAATAAATTATGGGGGTTCCCCATACTTAGAACTAAAACTCTTTTTTTTTTAATCAAACCCATACATGTGGGGTATCTATTGATAGGTCTTCAAAAATGATATTGAGGTTTCTAATACCATTTTTTCTAAACTGAATAGTTTGCGCGAGAAACACTTCCAAAGCGGTAAAATGTGTTTCCCCCCTGTAACTTCTAAAATAAGAGAATAATTATTATATTATATTATTATTATAATTAGCCCATACTGTCCCACTGCTGGGCAAAGGCCTCCCTCCTTAATAAGAGAATAATAAAATAAAAAAAAAAAATTGATGTACATTAGCATGCAAAACCCCATCGAAAATTGGTTTGAACGAAATCTAGTACCTAAGTAGTTTTTGTTTATAATACGTCATAAATAAAAAAAAAGTACATTAAACTTCGATCAAAGTTTTTGTAAACAACTTTTATATTATGTTACTTGCTGCTACGGAACCCTTCATGGGCGAGTCTGACTGGCACTTGGCCCTTTTCTATAAAAGACTTTCACACATTAAAATGGTTTTCTATTCTTTGAAATTACAAGACGGAAATCTGTATTCATAACATTGAACAATACAATCAATTGAACATTTTCAGCTGAAAAACACATTATAGAAAGCTTTGTTTGCAAAATTCGCTGTATTGACGGCAATGTCAAATTGCTGTGCGGTTTTTGAAAAGCGTGGCCTTAGAATAAATATTATAATAAGTATAGTCTGTCTAAAAAGTCAAACGACTTGGGAATTTTGAATAAAATTAAAAAAAAAAACTTATATTCGATAATTATAAGGTTCTTCTTATTAAAAAATGATCAAGATCTCTTAATCAACCTTGATTATTGAACCAGTGTTGACTACATCAGATTTCATTTTGCTCTAATCGTTTGACTTTTTAGACAGACTCATTACACACAGTGTAATACATAATGACTGGCCTGTTGGTCTAGTGGTTAGTGGCTCTGACTCTGCTATGCCGGGCACAAATTGTGCCCGGCAGGCTTTCTTCCCGCAACTTTCACCAGATCATCGGTCCCCGTTGTAGTTGACCTTCTAACGCTGCGTCTTCCGGTAAGCGGTCGCCACTCCAGAACCATTCGGCCCCAACGACCCCAATGACCTATCATGAACATCGACTAGGACAGACATCTCAGAAACCCAGATGTCATAGGTGTATTTTGGCAAAACCGGCTTTAGCAAAACTTTGAAAGGAATTTAACCTTTAAACATTAAATGGGTGAAATGAGCTTATTATTGACTTTGCTTGTGACATAAATGTCTACTCAAAAATTTCCATGATATAAAAAAAAATTGTCTTCAAAAAAATACAAAATATTATTGTAGACCTTGTTGACATTCTACATGCTTTATGTTTTAGTAAGGAACATTTATGTCTGAATTAGATAATAAAATCCGTATTTCAGACATCAGCGTTCTTCCACTCCACCACTTAAAAATAAGGTTCTAATAACAACAATAGAAGAGAGAGAAGTAGGTAACGATTTAAGACAATTAAAAAAGCAGCATTTAAAAATTACGAATACCGTAATTAGAGACACAATAGAAAGACAACACGAGAGAGCGAAAGCCGGCGTTAATCATCATCATCATCATTTCAGCTGAAAGACGTCCACTGTTGGACATGGGCCTCCCCCAATAGCATGTTCGCACGGTTTAATGAATTAAATAATAGAATAGAATAGAATAGAATAGAATAGAATAGAATAGAATAGAATAGAATAGAATAGAATAGAATAGAATAGAATAGAATAGAATAGAATAGAATAGAATAGAATAGAATAGAATAGAATAGAATAGAATAGAATAGAATAGAATAGAATAGAATAGAATAGAATAGAATAGAATAGAATAGAATATAATAGAATAGAATAGAATATAATAGAATAGAATAGAATAGAATAGAATAGAATAGAATAGAATAGAATAGAATAGAATAGAATAGAATAGAATAGAATAGAATAGAATAGAATAGAATAGAATAGAATAGAATAGAATAGAATAGAATAGAATAGAATAGAATAGAATAGAATAGAATAGAATAGAATAGAATAGAATAGAATAGAATAGAATAGAATAGAATAGAATAGAATAGAATAGAATAGAATAGAATAGAATAGAATAGAATAGAATAGAATAGAATAGAATAGAATAGAATAGAATAGAATAGAATAGAATAGAATAGAATAGAATAGAATAGAATAGAATAGAATAGAATAGAATAGAATAGAATAGAATAGAATAGAATAGAATAGAATAGAATAGAATAGAATAGAATAGAATAGAATAGAATAGAATAGAATAGAATAGAATAGAATAGAATAGAATAGAATAGAATAGAATAGAATAGAATAGAATAGAATAGAATAGAATAGAATAGAATAGAATAGAATAGAATAGAATAGAATAGAATAGAATAGAATAGAATAGAATAGAATAGAATAGAATAGAATAGGATAGAATAGAATTATGGAAGTCCTAGTAACTAACCAAAGACACTTCTTATGGAATCACCATAACATAATGTATTTGAGTAGTGAAAAATGTGACAATTGCCCCTGCATAAGCAGATACCCAGATATAAATTCAGTTAAGCGATATCTGCTGATATTTACAGTTCGCAAAGCATATTTGTATGAATGGACGCTAGCCTTTATGTATTCCAACTACGCACGATTTCACAACACCTTTGAATATATGCATATTTGATAAGGGCTTCCTGTCACAGCCGACAAGCTAACGCAATGAACTTAAGGTACATTTTTATTATTTACAACGGCAAAAACAAAAAAATAAATAAAAATAGAGCGCAGAAATACTTTCTGTGTTCTCTTCTTAACACGCTTTTATTAGCTTGACGTGTATGTTTTTTTTATTATTTGTTGTTCTGAACACAAAGCGTCGCTACTCAGCAATTACTGGGTGTCAGATACCAAGCGCTGAGCACTCCGACGCTGTGACGCGCAGACGATGGTAAAATTAAAAAAATATATTTCGCAGGGAAATAAGGATGTCTAGGATTTCACGAAATCCTGGTAGGTAGATGTCGTTCTTGTTTATCCTGTTATCCTTTTACTAAAAGTATTTAGTGATATGACAAAATTATAACGTGACTCACGTCTTAATTCGTTAACAGTTGAATGGTTTTAAAAGAAATTTGGCACATAGATTGATTTTTTTCTAGCCATTACTGACCCACTGCTGGGGAAGACAGGGTTGTCCGAAAGGGAACTCGTGCCCCGGTATGAAGGCTAGAAGGAACGGCGCGGGGTTTTTAGTCAGTAAGAGTCTGACACTATCTCCCGCTCCACCCAAGAGCGGGTTTTGTCAAAGATGATTTTCCCCGTCGAAAAAAAGAACCCACTGCTGGGGAAAGGCCTCCCTAGATATAATAGGTCAGGAGTACGTTCTCTTGGATAATTATTAATTTAAAGCAGGTAAATAAGTACTACCCCGCTTGACTACCAGGGATTTCGGTTTCCTCTGTTAGTCAAGCATGGGGCTTACAAAAGAGAATTAAACCACGGCCTTACCATGGCGTTTTAAAACGTCAGTCGTGCGAGCGAGAAAGAGGGATGGAGTTATACACCCTGTATAGCTCTATCCCTTTCACAGTTTAGTTTAGGTCGTCAATTGTATCACGTTATTAGCTTGTGGTAGGGCTTCAGGCTAGCACTTACACCGTAAAACTCAACTGTACAGACAAACCTGTCAGGTAACTATAGCGTGTAACCGTACCTAGTGAAGTTTTGATTTTCTTAGTATTATTGATTAGTAATGAACAATGAATTGGCCTAAGTTACTAGGTAGCCATCGCTACCGTACGGATAAAACTATTAAATTAAGGTGGTGCATCAGGACTCACATTTTCACTGTTTTTCATACAACCGCTCCTAACTGATTATGACGTTATTACACATTTTTCATCAGATGTTTTAGAAACACAGTATCTTGTGGATATTATCTAGGTTTCTATAGAAACCAATTTCTGAATTTGTGTAAAACTAATCCAGTAAAAACCTCTGAAAATCTCCTATTTTGTATGAACTTTGACACTTCATAATTTGCCTGAAAATTAAAAAAGTCAAAAAAGTAAACCTCTAGAGACCTTGCAAATTTTATTAAGATTCTAAATGACGACAATTTTTTTCCAAAACTTTTAAGGGTTTAAAAAAAACAGCTATTTTCTGGAGCAAGTTTTGTGAAATTTTCGAGTAAATCTCGGAATTACCGAAAACTAACAGCGTTTTCCGGCGTTATTTCTCTTTTGTTGGAGCCCAGCGTCCTACACTTTACTCAAAAATAGTAAAAAGAAAAAAAAAAGCAATTGTTAAAAGTAACGAAATAGAAGTTAATCTCCCTAATATTAAGTAATTTGATTACTAAAAATATTGCAACACTGTTTTTCCGTATTGCCAACATTACGCCAAAGGAACGTCTTAATTGAAACGCACTGTAAGTAGAACCTTTTGAGAGCTCTATACCTATACATACAAAGGGTACACAACGCATTAACCCTTACTAATATTATAAAAGCGAAAGTGAGTTTGTTTGTTTGTTTGTTACGCCTTCACTCCTAAATGGCAAAACCGATTTTGATGAATTTTGGTACAGAGATAGTTGGGACCCTGGAGACGAACATGGGCTGAATAAGAGGTAAGAAAAGGAGAGAGGAATTAAGGTATATTAATAAAAGTGTGTAAAAGCTAGTAATTAATACATAGTAAAGCCAATGGCTGCAATACCTCAAAGAGTTGTGAGCAACGTTTTTTACAAACAAATTATATATAATTTACTAACGCGAACTTATTTAACGCGAATACATACCTATAGGTATGTATTCGCGTTTAGATTAGTAATTTAAAGAAACCTCTTTAACACGCTTTTATTAGCTTCACCTGGGGCTCAAGTCTGTTATTTTTATAAATTCGTTATCCCAACACGATCCCATTGTCATTTTGCTAAAAGTTTGTACCTAATCTGCTAATTCATAATGTTCGATCACTAATCGGTCAATGGTCTTGTAATAGAATTGTGATAAAATGACAATATCGAGCTTATTAAAAGTAGGTAGGTACTAACTGCGTAATGGTAGGTCACTGATCAAAGAAACTGTCAAAATTTTAGCAGATTACCGCATTCGTCAGATATTCATTAGTCATTATGAACGAGATTACCATTCTAAGCGGTTTCTTTCAACGGAGTGTTAGTGGTTGACCATTTGAAAGTTAGCCATCGGTCTTTGTTGAGTGTGCAAAGTTTAAAGAAAATCTGATCGCCAAAGTTGGGCAAAATCGAGCTCAAAGGCGGTGGTTACATGCAAACAAACAAGCAAACGTACAGGGCCTCAAGTCTGCTATTACAATAGTGTCAGAATGGTCTATCATTGATTGCATAATGGTTGATTTTGACAAGTTTTGGTAATTTACTAACATAATGGCGTTATTAAATGCTATAATCCGTTTTTTTTTTAATTGCACACTTGTCTTTAACTATTTATCCCCTAAATATTTTTATCATTTATTGACAACCTTTTTTAACTTCTATTTTTAGGCATAAGGATGGCATTAAAAGCAAAAAAAGTTAATAAGTTTAACATATTTTTGTTAAATTAAAAAATATGTACCTAATTATATGTCCATATGGAACTTTGCATTGTAAGTAAATATTTGAGAAAATAGTAGGAAAACTGAATATATTAAAACGAGATGGCAGCCTTATTTGACGGCACGTTTGCCGAATGCTCGAGCGATTCGCTGCTGCGCTGCGAGACGTAAGTTCGTTTGTCACGCTGTACATGATACGAGTAGTGACAAGATACATGCAACAACAACGGAGTTTCTTTCACATTCTTGCATAGAGATCTACGCTTTGGAATGCGCAATAAGCATCATTTTGTTTCGCCTGTTGGTCTAGTAGTTAGTGACCCTGACTGCTATGCCGGAAGTCGTGGGTTCGATTCCCACTCAGGAATTTTTTTTATGTGATGAGCATGATCATTTATTATGTCTGGGTGTAATTTAACTATAATATGTGTGTATTTAGAAATATAGAAGTATGTTTATCCGTTGTCTAGTACCCATAGCACAAGCTCTGCTTAGCTTGGGACTAGACGGCGTTGTATGATAGTTGTGGAATATTATTATTACTTTTCTTCACATCCTTCTTCAGACTTCTTGACATTTCAAAAGAGCCTGTAAATAGTTTATTTGAAATAAAATGCATTGAACCTTTGTTCCGCAAACCACGGGTCAGTGCGTCTTGTGAACGTGAGTTTATAAACGATTGTAAAAGTACCCACAATATAAAAACACAAAAGTATTCCGATATTGAAAACGCGTCAAAAGATTTGTATGATCATCTAAAACAAAAGACTTACGTGGTACGGAACGTTGATAATAGTGATCAGATCCTCTTCTTTGTTCGGATAAGACAGAGCCGCGTCAAACTGGAAGTGTTCATGACGTCTGTACCTCATTGTATTGTCGGTTACTTCTAGCACCTCCCGGGTCTGGTACAGTCTGAAAAAAAAGTATAATATAACCCTTCAGATACCGTCAATTAGAGACACAATAGTAAGACAATAGATGCGCGGCCATCGGTGGTCGCTTGGGGATTCATGAATTAAGGTACCTGTCCCAACCACTTTCGGATTTTGAGGTTATAATTACGCCAATAAAAACATTCGGTATGTTATTACTACCAAATGTCAAATGTTGTCATCTGTCAATTCATCAACTGTCAGTGTCGATATTGTTGTTATACATTTTATTATTAACTGATTTGATTGTTGATTATAGTAGTATATTTGGGTTCAGATTTTTTTTTTATGAACGTAACATGCAAATTAATGTTTTTTGAGTAATTAAAATGTAAATTTTATTAAAAAATTCAAAATTGTATATAGGTAAAGATTATGAAAAAGAATTTTCGGATTCGAGTTTTTTGGCTTTTTCTGAGAAATTTACCATAATAATGATACTTTTTTACACTTTCAGAAACTAGAGATTTTAACGAACAAAAAACCTAGCGAAATTATTAAAAAATGAGATATTTTGACGTGAGAATATTCGATTGAAAATTAGGGTTCTTTTTCGATATTAAGTAAAAAGGAAGGTGAAAAAACAAACATTTTAAATCAAAAAAATTGCAGTGTATTTGGGACATAAAAACGTAAGTTTCCATTAAATTTCGTCGAAAAAGAATAATTTTTGTAAAAGATAAAAATAAAAAACCAAAACTTAGTTATTTGAATTTTTTACATACATTTTGAGGTTATGTGAAAAAAGTGTTAATGCAAAAGTTGTAGAACTTTTTATTATCTACAACTTTGCAATTTATCTTTTTTACATAGGACTTGTAGTTTTGTCGGAAATCGAGATAAACTGTTTTTTACCCTTAAAAACGGCCACCCATCCATTTCCCGACCTCAGATCGCCCGTAATTTATTTTTCCTTTCATTTTTGTTATATTATCTTTCTTTTCCAGTAGGTTTCATCCTACTATGATTTTATTTCTTTTAAAAAATTATCGACCCTGGTCTTAAAGTTGTAGAAGGTATCTACCTGCTTAGTGGATAAGTGAGTTAATTACTTTTTATTAGAAATGTCATTGTGGTTGGTTAGTAGAGTTAGTTATATGTTCACCGGTATGAATCTCATTTTGAGTAAAGGCCTCCTCCAGCTGTTTCCAAACATAAAGAAAAATTAAAACAGACAGAAAAGAAAAGACTGGATGAGTTTTTCATCCAGTCTTTCCAGGCATTCTTTATAATGTCATCAGCCCACCGTTTAATTGGTCTTCTAACTTTCCTCTACCCAGAAGTTGGTCCACTCTAGCGGGTACTCCGTATAGTCTATATGTTGTCTCTATAATCTGCCCATTTCCACTTAAAGCTTGTGTAAGCGTATCTGTAATTTTTGTTTTCTTTCCGATTGTCACATCCATAGACACAAGTAGACATAACAGTTTTCTTTCTTTATTGACCAAACCTTCTTTTATGTAATTTAATGTTTTTTCCATGTAAAACAAAGAGTGTTTTATTATTACTGTATAATCTCCCTGATGATAGATAGATAGATAAATTCTCTATTGTCCACCAAAAATAAAAAATTACACAGAAACTTAAAATTATTAGGGTGTCTTACATAATCTTGTTTATCCTTCAAACCGACCGCGACGCTAAGGGCGTAGGAAAAGCCCTACAAGCGCTGTTTATTCTTTATAAAACGTAAAATTTTCCTCAACCTTTTCAGGAACTTTGAAGGTAACTGAAAGGTTTCTTTTGACCTTCTTTAGAATTTTTTGTTTTTACTTGTTAGAAGGAAAAAAATAAAGAAAACATGTGTCAATGAAAAATAAAAACATTGTGTCGCACGTGACTCCAAATGTGTGGGTGTGGACTGAGTGGTCTTTTTAAAAAGTTCCTTATATTTAAACGAAATCAAGACTGGATTTAGGAAACTATTGTGATGACTTCATGGTGAGATAAAACATTTGAGGAGCGTCGGAACAAAAACGGATAAATCACATTGTTGTTTTTTGTGAAAAATTGTAAAAATATGGCCAAGTTCATGGTTTTCTAATTTAGAGTTAAACAAAATCTATCAATTTATTGGTGTTAGCATCACTGTTTGGAAACCTAAATACTGTATTCGTGACTGTGGTACCTGTTGAGTTATAAAAAATGAAAATGGATAAATCGGTAATTGACCAAACCAACTGGATTTATCGGTTTTTAATAAAACAAAGTAGGATATATCCTATATAATATATCCTACAATGTTTATGGTTTTGTCACGAGAAACTCTAAATTCGATATATCGGTTTTTGACAGAATCAAAAGAGTCAATGAAAAATTTTTGAAAATGTTAGAGATTTATCGGTATCTGTTCCGATCATCATCGTTGATTAGTACGATTGATGTATTTATCGGTTTATGTTCAGATCCGTGTATTTTGCGGACGAATTTAGAGCGGATTTATCATTTTTTGACCGGGTTACATTAACCATAGAGCAAGATATGTACGAGAACAACCAATTGGCATCATAAAAAAAATGACAAAATGTGATTTATCGATTTTTGTTCCGACGCTCCTCATTTGTGAAATCGATGGGAAAAAAGTAGTGCATCATTAACTGGAACACTCAATCCGTTAACCTGAGAAAATACTACACTCTCGTATCTCGAAATATACTAGGTAGGTATATGTTTAACATTTGTATGTAGATTAATTGTATTGAGTTAGTGAAAACTACTATTTTTTTTATTGATTTTAACGTTTAATTTGCATTTTATGGTTATATATAATAAGAAAATGGAGTATAAGTAGCTATACTCCATTTTCTTTCCTTCTTTCCATTTGAAGATAGCATATAACTAGCTGTTACCCGGTAATTTTTTCGCGTGACGTTTCAGAAGCAATCGTGTAAAAAATGAGTTTTTAGTTTATATACGTAAAATCTCAGAAAACATCTTCTTCCCCCGATAATTAAGTTTCCTTCCCACAGGAAAATAAAAAGTAGCTTAAGTTACTCATTGTAACATCAGCCATCAATGACAGTCCTGTCAAAATCTGTCCAGCCGTTTCGACGATTAGCCGGAAGAAACAGAGAGATAAAAATGAAAAAAATGCATTATTTAAGTAAAAAAAATGTATAATATTAACGCACAGCCGAAAGTACTGGGTCCAGGATTCAATTTTGCACAAGGTTTCTTTTATGTCGTGGCGCGAGCACTAAGAGAGATCTCTCTCTCTTAGTGAAAAAAAAAAACAATCAAAATTCACCTCCTAAACGGAAGAAGGGGGGGGTCCAAATTTTGTATGGAGAAACATATCACGCGGGCAAAGCTGTTGGCAGAAGCTAGTGATATGAACTTTTAATATATTTTGATAACCACAATCGTCATATAACCCGCCTTCGTTCCTTCAGTAACACTTTTCCAGGGCCACGAACTATCCTGCAGCCCATGAGCCATGATCATGGAGCAGTTAATTTTAGTAGGAATAACGTATGTTTTAGTTTTAGGTACTCTCCCTTTTGCTGGACAACCACCCAAGTTCTTCTAGACTGACTCAGTATGATTAATATACTATAACAAACATTTAAGAATTAAACAATAAATCTGCCTAGGCTACGACGACGAAATTAGCCATGCAATAGACCAGATAGACCGTATACAGAAATTAAATTAATTAAAAATTTCTTACTTATAAAAATAAGGTCCTATTTCTTCTACAACTGGCACTCCGCCATTCATGACGGCCTCGGTATTGGAGATGTTGAAGACCCTCACGGTGAAATTCATGGCGAAGGGAATCACCTCGAAACGATCCATCTGCACGGTTTTATCCTTGAGTACCACCTCCTGCAACAAGATAAAATTAATGTTTTAAAATTAGTGTTTGTCCTATATTTTTTGTTTATATGGTGTAAAATAAAGAAATAGGCTCCTATTGTAAATAAATAAATTATTTCAGGACCTCATAACATCACGCTAATAAAACTCGAAGGATCCAGTCAGGTTCAGAAGGAGGGATATATGTCATCGCCTCCTTCTGTGAGGAAGTGATGGTAGCATAGGAGGCGGTGGAAAGGGAGCGGGAGCATGCAACCACTTCTTTATCTGTAGTTGAAGACCGGGAGCCGTAACGGCCTGATCATGATTTCGGCCTCAAAAGCGCGAGGCGCGGCGAGCGGAGCGGAATGAGTAAGCGCTAAGAGCGGCGTTTCGTGGCATGCTTTAAGCCTTTCCATACTAGCAAGGTCGTGAACTAGCCGTAAGGCCAGCAGCGAGTAGCCTGCAGGGAGCAGACTTTTGCAGTCTGTTACCTGACCAGTGATAAGCATGCTACGGCTTAGCGCAGAGGAGCAGTTGTACGGGTCCGAAGAGACGAGTGAGACGACTCCGCCAGAACTCATGAGTGTGAGCGAGAGAGCGTGTACTCCATTCTCTCGGCCTAAGGTAGATGCAGAACCACGTGTGGTTCTATCAGTAAGACTCACAGATTTCCACAAGTTAAAGAAGACTGAAGTACAGGTACTATAATAATTATATCGCCAGTTATGTTTAAGGTGGATGGCTTCAATAGGCCGCTTATTTAAAATTTTCTTAAAATAGCCATTTGATAGGGTTTATTAGATGTACTGATGAGTCATAATAAAGATTTTAATGATTATAATTCCGTAAACTAAATACATGTCATTATCCCCGCTCACGGGCCTCAAAAAAACGCCGCCACAAAAAAACACTCAAAACGGCCACAAAAAAAGCTAGAAGCCGCCGCAAAAAACAACTGAAGCGCGCGACAGTGGAGAAGCTTGAAGCGGCTTCAAGCGTTTTTTAGGCCGCCTCAAAATGAAGCTTAAAGCGACGTTTTTTTGAAGCCGACAGACTTGAACAACATACAACTTGACACTGACTACTTAAGAAAATTAAAAAGAATTCTAGGCAATCTTAAAGCATTGTATGAGAAATCAATAGCAAAACAATATTTGTTTACCAATCGTAACCAAAAGAAGTTAAAGACTATTTATTAAGTTGCTATTGTTTTTTTTTTATCAGGCGTTATTTATCTTAAATAAAAATACTCCATGTCTGATATTTTAAGTTTACCATTGTGAAATATACTTCAAGTTTGAATAATTCTAAGAAGTTATTCAAGTGAAAAAATATAAGAGTAATAAACAACTTATCTATTTTATTCCAGGTGGCGATTCTATTGCTACCTACCAGACGCACATCTCGACTGCTTAGAGTTGGTACTAAAAAATTCTACATGAGAAACCATTAAATTATTTTTTTCATCATACCCTTAGTCGTGTTTTTATATTATTTATCTATGGACAGGTCTTCAAAAATGATATTGAGGTTTCTAATATCATTTTTTTAAACTGAATAGTTTGCACGAGAGTTTTACTTCCAAAGTGGTAAAATGTTCCCTCCCCCCCCCCCTGTAACTATAAAACAAGATACTAATTATATGACGTACATTACTATGCAAAGCTCCACCAAAAATTGGTTTGAATGAGATCTAGACGGTAGTTCTTTTTTTTTAATTCGTCATAAATCTTTAAAAAAATACAATAAAAATCGATCAAAGTTAACCCTTCAGATACCGTCAATTAGAGACACAATAGTAAGACAATAGATGCGCGGCCACCGGTGGTCGCTTGGGGATTCATGAATTAAATTTTATATTATGTTACTTGCTGCTACGGAACCCTTTATTGGCGAATCCAACTCGCACTTGGCCAATTTTTGAAATTTAATTTATTTTAATTTTTCGTAGTGCTTTATTTATTCCTTACTGGAACAAATTACATTTTATAAGAAATAGCTGTCTAGCTACAAACGTATGTAGGTGTGAACGAGAAATTAATTCGATTGACGGTATCTGAAGGGTTAATATACATTTTCTTTTAGTATATACTAGTGAACAACCCCGGCTTCGCTCGGGTGCAATAATATACATATAAACCTTCCTCTTGAATCACTCTATCTATTAAAAAAAACCGCATCAAATCCGTTGTGTAGTTTTAAAGATTTAAGCGTACATAAGGATATAGGGA
Source organism: Mythimna lalbum (assembly GCA_949319445.1). Lineage (NCBI taxonomy): Eukaryota > Metazoa > Arthropoda > Insecta > Lepidoptera > Noctuidae > Mythimna > Mythimna lalbum. Next base: position 33,266,042 of record OX439344.1, read on the forward strand.
CAGAAAAAGCGACTTTGTTTTATACTATGTAGTATGTGAAAACCAGAACACGTCTAGTATTTTTATATAAAGAATCTATGTAAGTACAAAATTTCATAACTGTGTCATGAAAAGTCACAAAGTTTGCCCAAGCTTGTTATGTCAGCAAAAATATAGTCACCGGGTCATCCAGTCGACTGAAGCGTTGATATGCTCTTGCACCCAGTGGTTTGCTGATACCTAATGCCCGCATATCTAGTGGAATTATGCATCGTTGCACCGCGCGTAGTGATAGCGTTGTGTTGACAGAGGCTATCGCTAAATCCGGTTTCTGTTATGCACATGGAATTATTCACAATAGATTTAATTCGGTTTTGGTAGATTTGTTGACATCTCTTTTGGCTGTCGTAATATATTTTTTGTAAAGGCTATACTACCCCACTGCTGGGCAAAGGCGTCCCCCAACTTCTTCCGGGTATTCTTTTCATGAGCTACCTCGAACCAGTCCCCGCGGTAGGCCTCCAAGTCGTCTCGCCACCTCTTCCTAGGTCGGTCGTAATTTTTTTTTTGTTTTGTAGAATGAACACATGTTGAATATTTTATTTTTTATCACATATGTTTTATTTCACACCTTACACTTGACACTGATTGTAAATTCTTTTTATTCGTGCACTCCTAACAAGGTTCAGTTGAAAACCGGCGCCAGACAACTACCTCGATCAAAGGGATGTCATTTGGATGAATTCTACCCACCGAAAAAAAACAACCAGAAAAGAGTTTTTTTTTGTGTTTACTAGGTAGATTTACGAGCACATTTCTTTTTATATGCGTAAGCTTGTCCGATACGCACATCGGAGACCGACCCGCCTTTGTGGGATAAACAATATATAACGTACCTAGTTGTCTCCTTACACATGAAACTCCAGAAAAGCATCTTAACAGGTAATTTCAAACTTTCTACTTCAATCATGCTTTTACTAGACAATTCTACTTGTTAAAATAAATTAAAGTTCCGAGAATTCTCGAGACAGTGCTATTCAAGTTACTAACTGGAAACACTTTGACGTCTTTACGTCAAAACTGTTGTACTTCACCATATTTATTACCCTACAAATTTCTGTGAAATCTAGAAATTCTTAAAGATGTAAGTTTATCTTCTATTATTATCAATACGTCTTTATAAACATTTCATAGAATTGAGCATCGAGAAATAAATAAGTCTAAGTAAATCATTTCATAGAATTTATCAATGAAATTAAATCTGGAAACATTTCACAGAATTGAATATAGCAAAATAACATTAAAATAGCAACAACATCCCAGAAAAAAAATCAGTCTTCTCTTCAGAATTATAATGTTGAGTTAGGTTAATAATGATCACAAGTATCACGCACCGGCATCTAGTCCTAAACTAAACGGAGCTTGTGCTACGAGTAATAGATAGACAACTGATAAACATACCTATTATACTTTTTTAAATATATTACATAAGGTAGATAAATTACATCCAGACACAGAACTAATGATAGTGCTTTTTCGGTGGCAAAAATCATCCAATGACAACCCCCGCTCTTGGGTGGAGCGGGAGATAGTGTCAGACTATTACTGACTAAAAACCCACCCCGTTCCTTATAGCCTCTTCATACCGGGGCTTGAGTTCCTTTCAGATAACCCTGGACTTCGACCCAGCTGGGCCCTTCCTGTTGCTGACAACTCCTTGAGGAGCACGGGAACAGTGCGCGCCGTCGACGTCTTGGGCTCGGTCCGGACAGTCACCCGACGCTGGTCAGACAGCAAGGTACCCATGGCTCGCCGTCCGCGAGCCCACGTCTACGGTGGCCGGAAATTGTGATCGGAATCCCGGCGGCCGCGGCAAGAGCGCCGTTGCCTGATGCGGTCGGCCTTCTCCTTCGCTAGCATTACTGCTTCGCAGAAGGAAGCGACCGCGTGCCACTCCTCCTTGCTCTGGACCATGGCCAGCACCAAGGCCCGGCATGAGAGGTCTCCACCGCCGATCGCACCCACGAGGGCACGGCGATGCTCCGCCCAAGCAGGGCACACCTCGACTGTGTGCTCCACCGTGTCCTCCGGGCGTTCTACACAGTGGCGACACCCGGGCGTTTCCTCTGCTTGAATACGGTTAGGAACCTCCCGAACGTGCCATGTCCGGTGACGACCTGCGTCATGCGGAAGGTAAGGACGCCGTGAGGTCTTTCCAGCCACGCCTCAAAGTGGGGACTCACTACCATAATTATGGCGTACCCAAAACCCCGGGGTTCCGGAACGCAGATGGAAAATAGGAGTGTGTTTTAGTCAATAAAGGCAATAGAGACGTGGTAGTTCTATTCCTTGTCAGCGTTCCCTACGGCCGGCCAATAAAGGCAAGCCGGAGATGAGAAACTGAAATGCTTCCGAGAGATCCGAGAAGTCCGTGGGTTAAGGTCGATTCGCTACAAAATTGCTCTGTGAATTATGAATTCCTCTTAGTCTGGCCTCTCACCCTAAGCATGTTGCGGTACTCATTTAAGTAAATATAAATATAATTAAAAAAGTTGATTAAATTAATTTTATTGATTGATCATAATATGAATTGTACATTGATTATGTAAAATAATACTTGAATTCATCATAATTAAATAACAAATAACATTATTGTATAATAATGTTATTTAACAGAGTTAAATAACATTATTTTATTTTATTTAACATTATCATCATAATCAGCCTTTTTAATGTTCCCACTGCTGGGACTCAGGCCTCCTCTCTAGGAGAGCGCGGTCCTCTTGCGGGTTAGTGAATGTCACATATCTTCGAATTTTTGATTCTAGGACCTGATGGTTTTCTCACGATGTTTTCCTCCACCGTTTTGAGAGCAGCGGTGATGAAATAATAAACAAAGTAATGCGCCTGGCTGGGTCCAAACCCGCGACCTACAACTCGTAAGCCGGGGCCATTACCACTCGGCCACCACTGCTCTCAAATTTAACATAATTTGATTATTTTATGGACAAAAAATAATAGTTAAAATAGTTTTAAAAAATAGTTGGAAATACGCATAATAGTGTGCGTGTTAGATACGTTTGCACTTCATTTAAAAATCTCTACTGAATAGTCTTTCTGTCTCTGAGCTCACCGCCCTGGCCGTTAGGTAAGGACGATGCCTGGGTCGATGGCGCTTTGCCACAAATACCTCACAGAGATGTCAGCAAGTTTGACGGAGCCAGTTAAGGGGATGCAACTCTACATACATTTTCACTGTTTCATACAACTCTTACGCGATAATGAAGTTATTACACATTTTTCATCAGATATTTTGGAAGCACAGTATCTTGTGGATATTATCTAGGATTCTATTGGGATCAATTTATGGAATAAAACTTATCCAGTAAAGACCTCTGAATATCTGCTTTTTTGCATGAATTTTGATACTTCATAATTTACTCAAAAATTTATAAGTCAAAAAAGTATAAGTGTATAACAATGGAAGCCTTGCAAATTTTATCAAGATTCGATGTTGAAATTTTTTTTGAAAAAAATACGTAAGTATTTCCTGGAAAGAGTAGGGTAGAGTAAGGTAGAGTCGGGTAGAGTTGGGTTTTTTTTTGTAGAAAAACCATCCAATGACATCCCCCGCTCTTGGGCGGAGCGGGAGAGTGTCAGACTTTTACTGACTAAAACCCTGTTCTACTGTTCCTACTGTTTCTTCGAGCCTTCATACCGGGACTGAGCTACCTCTCGAAACTAACCCTGGCCCCAGCAGGCTTCGACCCAGCTGGGCCCCTGCTGTTGCTGACAACTCCTTGAGGCGCGCAGGAACACGACTTGGGCTAGGTCGAGACAGTTACCGGATGGTCGGACAGCGAGCTACCCATTGCTCGCCGTCCGCAAGCCCGCGCCTACGGTGGCCGGAAATCGGGATCGGGATCCCGGCGGCAGCGAGAGCGCCGTTACCTGATGCGGTCGACCTCCTCCAATGCTAGCATTACTGCTTTGCAGAAGGAGGCGACCGCCTGCCACTCCTCCGGACAGTTACCGGATGGTCAGATGGCGAGCTACCCATAACTCGCCGTCCGCAAGCCCACGTCTGCTGTGGCCGGAAATCGGGATCGGAATTCCGGCGGTGATAAACCTAATCATAGTGCTATAAAAGCCAGTTTTCATGTGTAAGTTATATTGAAAAAGACATTTTGTAGTACATTTGGTATCAACGTAGCACCCGTGCAAAGCCGTGGCGGGTCGCTAGTTTAATATACTTGGTATAACTTAAATAAATATTAGTAGGTACCTATTTAGTTAAAACTAAACCAAATTGATGCTTTGTTAACCCTTCAGATACCGTCAATTAGAGACACAATAGTAAGACAATAGATGCGCGGCCACCGGTGGTCGCTTGGGGATTCATGAATTAAAGATACTTTGTATTGAATAAGAGCCTGTTTTCATGTATTTAATATGAAAGCTGAAGTCTAGTAAATTAATAAACCTGTAAAATACTAGTTTGTTCGCATGGTTAACTGACGGAAAAATTAATTAAAAAATCCACAGTCAAACGGAAAGGATTTCATTAAAGCATCCGTTGTATCTGCAAGAGAAAGCCAATTAAGATTTTTTCTTTACAAAGCAAAGTAAACATAAACATTCCACCTGAAGCGAAATTTTAAACAAGGAATTTAAAAACATTCAAATGAAATCTCAACAGCATTTATTCTTTAGCAAAAGAGAAATATTACTATTTTTAACAGGAGTCCACTTTGAAACTTAACGCTAAATGCGATCTTACTTTTTGTTTAGTTTTTTAAACAACATAAAATCCGACTGCTGAAGCCGGTTGCAGACCAAGAGCTAAGCTAAGTTAGTTTAGCTCAGCTTGCATAGCTGAAAGATTTTTCAGGGAATTACGTGTTTATTTTAAACCCATAAAAGTTTTTGAAAAAAATTGTCGTCATTCTGAACCTGGATTTTTCTTTTCTTTATTATATTTTTCGAATTTTTAATTTTTGAGTAAGTTATGAAGTGTCAAAGTTCATGCAAAATAGCAGATTTTTAAAGGTCTTTACTGGATAAGTATTACACATATTTATAAATTGATTTCAATAGAAGCCTAGGTAATATCCACAAGTTGTATCCCTAGGTAATATCTCTAAAATATCTAATGAAAAATTTGTAATAACGTCATAATCGCGTAAGAGCGGTCGCGGCTACGTATGAAAAACAGTGAAAATGTAAGTTTGTCGAATTGCATGCTCTTAAGGTGGTGCATCATGACTCACATTTTCACTGTTTTTCATACAACCGCTCATAACTGATTATGACGTTATTACACGTGTTCCATTAGATATTTTTGGAAACACAGTATCTTGTGGATATTATCTAGGTTTCTAAAGAAACCAATTTCTAAATTTGTGTAAAACAAGTCCAGTAAAAACCTCTGAAAATGTCCTATTTTGTATGAACTTTGACACTTTATAATTTGCCTAAAAATTAAAAAAGTCAAAAAAGTAATCCTAAAATTTTATTAAGATTCCAAATGATGACAACTTTTTCCAAAAACTTTTAAGGGTTTAAAAAAAACCGCAATTTCCTGGAGCAAGTTTTGTGAAATTTTCGAGTAAATCTCGGAATTACCGAATACTAACAGAGTTTACAGGCATTATCTCTTGTAGCGACATCTATGACGCCACATAAGAACTATGAAGAATATACGAAATCCTGCATCGCACAATCAAAGTTCTCCGCGCTATTTGAACATATACGACAGCCCGACAATAACTTTTTTTGCGTTGCCTTTTCGTCAAACATCGCGTTGGATCGCATTAAATGAAGTAACAAGCTTTTAAACCATTTTCGATATTTACGATAGGCGAGTGAAAAAGGACCCTCTTAAGTCGAGATGCGCAACATTTAGCTTATTCGCCGTCAGATACTCGTGCTGAGCAACGGCCTATTCTTGCTTAGATGCGACGCATAACTTAGATTCTTAGACTGTATTGGTATAATTATTATGTTTTTTTCTTATATTTTTGGTTATTTATAGGTTAATTTTGGTTTATGTTTGTCTTAATTTGTCTATGGTTGTAAGGCGTAATACACCTATGCCCGATACACACATGGCCTGACAGGAAAATTGGTTTTTGTATTTTTGTAATGTTTTGTGCGTCTGTTTAGGCGGAATGAACGTGTTTTCTTTCTTCCTTTTTTTTCTCAATTAGTTGTCTCAGAAATACGGGAAATATTACGAATTATGCCTTGTTGAGCGGTTTTGTTCTGCAAAAACGAAAGCAGAAAGCAAAATGAAAGCAGATGAGTGTGACAGCCACTTTGAAGCTGCTAGTGTTGCCCACTGTAGACCGGACTTGGGTATTGCACTGACTGTACATTGCTCGGATCAACTGCACATACTTCCCAGGCACACCTTTCTCCTTAAGGGCCCACCGCAGCACCTCACGAGGTACCCGGCCATATGCCTTTTCGAGGTCGACAAACACCATGTGCAAGTTTTTATGCGCACCTTTGTATTTCTCGCACAGCTCGCAAAAAAAATGGGCATTAGAGAACTGTTGCACCAATCATCAAGAAACGCTTCTTCCTGCAACAACTTATTGAAGAACAAAGCTAAGAGCCTGTCCAGAAAGCGCGACTTACGCGCGAGGCCACTCGCGCGTTTTGATTTGTATTGCGTCCAGATGCGGCGAAATCACGCGCGTATGTGATGAGACGGATTTGGTCAGTTATAAAAATGGACTCGGATACAGCGGTTGTGTTGTGGCTTGCATACCGTCGATGGAGACGTCGTAAACGAAGACAAAGTCGACGATTTAACGTGCATCCCATTCTACGTGACAGAATGACGCATAGTATGTTTATAAATTTATATCCAAAACTCAGAGAATATAGTGACAAGTTTTTCAACTACTTTCGGATGTCAGTAGCATCGTTTGATGATTTACTAGAAATGATCAAAGAAGATTTGACTTCATGTCGAAATTATGTGGTACGGGATACGCGACACGCGCGTAGTACTGGACGCTGCAACGGCGCCGGAGTATCTCGACTCGCGCGGTGCTCGCGCGTATAACGAGCGAGTCGAGAGTCCCGCTCATTGCAAGCGTTTTACGCGCGAGAGCATCTGGACGGAATGTATACAGCTCTAGTAACTCGAGAACGCGCGAGTGCCTATGCGCGAGTGGACTCGCGCGTAAATCGCGCTTTCTGGACAGGCTCTAACCACGTCCATTCATTCACTCGCAGCAACTGCTACACTTCAAAAAAGCGTGGGGTGCATTTAAAGATATTATCAAAGTGTTGATCCTTCTACTCATATCTGTCAATGAAATGTTAATATCTATTGACACTATGCATGCACCCCACGCTTTTTTACAATAATACACATTTATTTCCTTTTTACACTATTCTTAATCCAAATATATTGAATTTTATTTTCTGTTTTTTTAGTTTGATTTCCTATAAAAGCGTGTTTTTTTTTTGTATTTTTAAACTATTATTTATTTTATTTGTTTGTTTGTCGTCTTTAGGCCTAAATGGCAGAACCGATTTTCTGTTGGAACCCTGGAGACGGACATAGGCTTTTTTTTAAGTGAGAAATGGGTAAGAAAGAAGGAAGAAAAGGAGAGAGGCATTAAAGTATATTAATAAACGGAGGCGTAGTCGCGGATAAAGACTCGCCGCTCGACGCTCGCCCCGAACGGACGTGCCGCCCCGTGCTCCGCGCCCGCTCTGTGCTACGTGTGTCGCCCACGACTCGCCTACGTCTCGCTGCTCCTACGCCGTGACGTCATCGGTGGTACCCGACCATGCCCACTATCCAAAGCCGCCTTTTTCAAGGCAGTGGACGATAGGTACTTTCCTAAACGGAAATTGTCGAAAACGTTGTGCCCCATAAGGGAAAAGCCACAGTTTCGTGATCCTTGGCGGGATACCTTACGGTGACAACAAAGCCAAGGGGGTGTTGCCCCGATACACCCGCCGAACCCCTTCAGGGCTAGGCAGTTAATTGGAGTCGAGAGCTAGGTCTTGGCCTTGGGGGTGGCCCCTAGTCAGACCTAAAACTCCGAGTTCTCTTTCAGCTACACACCTGGTGTCGTTTGGGGTGTCTATCTCTTCGCACCAGACTCTGTCAGGGCCCGATCGCACAATAAGACTGGCGATCGGATATCAAGCTTAGGGCTCACCAATAGGTACACCAATAGGTAAATACTTACTTACTTACTTACTTACTCACCTCCCAGCGTGCACAACCCTTGCTGGGAGGGTCACTCACCCCTGGGCCCGTCCACCCAGGGACATAGGATTACGGACATAGGAGCGAGTCTCAAGCCCCCCCCCATATTAATCCCCGCCTCTGTTAAGATGTTGACCCCGCTCCAACAACAGGAGCTTATGATCGTAGCAGCCTTCTTCCAAGAAGTGTTGCTGAAGGACCCCGACCTTAAGGCGAAGTACGGTGATTCTTATCACGCGTGCGCCGGTCCCCGCCCGACCTCTCTCGATGACTAGAGATGGGTTTCTACCCGGTAAATACCGGGTAAATACCCAAAATACCCAAATGCAGGGTTTTTACCCGGGTAAATACCCAAATGGTGGGTATTTACTTTTTGTTTTTTTTTTGTTTTTTATACATTTTTAGCAATAAAAAATGTTCATCAAATATGTTTTATGCATGAAATGTACATGGTGTCGGATAATAATAGTTTTCTACTCTACAAATCATGTAAAAATTGCACTTCCGAATTTTTTTTTATATTTTACGTATGTATTTTATTTCGGACACTTACACAGTTATACAAAATTAAGAAACAACATCTAGAACACTTAAGATAAATAAAAAAATTAAAAACAAAAAAAAATTTAAAAATACATTGTATAAGTTATTTATTGTTACAAACTTGAAAATCAGTTGAAATTTTACATTTATACAAAAGTTACAGTTAAACTTCATTTCACAAAAATAATAATCAGGCGTTAAAAAGCAAATATATACGAATGGAGCCGAATTTTTTACCCACCGCCCATCTCTATCGATGACGTCATAAACCTCTCGATGACGTCATAAACCCCCCGCTCCCGTCCACTGGCAAGGGCTCTAAGCCCGCAACAACCCCATCATCGCAATCCTCCGACGATGAGGAGTCGACCTCCCCGCCCACCTGTTTCTTCCCAACTGAAGGGAAAGGTCGCCCCAGCGACCCTAATGCCAACCTCATCATGCGAGGCCATGGACACTACTGTTCCCGTCGAAAACTCGTCTGACTCAAACGACGTCGAGACCTCATCCTGCTCCGACGACCAATTCCAACTCGTTGACAGTAAAAGGGAGGTCAAACTGGCCTCCAAGACAAGCAAGGCCAAGAAAGCCACCACCTCAGCCCCCGCTCCCGCTGCCACCAAGCCCGCCCCCACTGCCACCAAGCCCGCCCCAGCTGCCACCAAGCCCGCCCCAGCCACCCCCGCTTCGCAGGCTAGCTGCACGCCCTCCGCTTCCATAAGGAAGCAACGCCCTCCACCGCCCCTGTACATACAGGATAAGTCAAGTGGACGGACGTTTCCAAAATGTGCGTTGATCGCAAGATTAACTACACCAACGCCCGAGCATGCCAACAAGGCATTAAGGTCCAGGTCTCGACGCTTAACGACTATCGGGAACTAACCCGATCCCTGAAAGAGAGGAACGTGTGCTTCCACACATACACTCTCCCTGAGGACACGCTGACCCGGGTGGTCATCAGACGTGTCCCAAAGGAAATCCCCACGGACGACATAAAGTCCGATCTTCTGGCGCAGAAAGTCCCCGTCTCTACCGTCCACTGCCTACACAAGGCCAGAGGCAGAGAACAGTACGATATGGTGCTGGTTGTCTGCGATCCCACCGAAGGGCACCACCCGTTCTTCCAGGTGAAGTCGGTGTGATCCCTCTCCGGCATCTCCATTGAGAAGCCATACAAACCCACTATAGTTGGGCAGTGTCACCGCTGCCAACTATATGGCCACGCCCAATCAAATTGTTACGCCAAACCCAGGTGCGTCAAGTGCCTGGGCGAGCACGGCACATCTGATTGCCCCCGTCCCAACGACCGCGCTCAATGTACAGAGCCTCCCAGCTGTGTACTGTGCGGTCAGTCTGGGCACCCGGCTAACTACCGTGGCTGCCCCAAAGTCCCCAAGATCTCTCCCAAGCTGGCAAAGCGCGCCGCCACTCGCCAGTAGAGAGAAGCACCTTCTGGGAAAGACCTCTCTTCCCAACTCCCCGAACGCCTCGCCCCCCAGCGGCCCTCCGTATGGAATAAACTGAACCACCAAAAAGTCTTCCCGGCTTTGGTGGTCTCAAAGCCTCCCCCAGCGCTGATAGCTAATCCCATCCCAGCGCTTTATGGCGGTAAGTCCCCTCTTTGACGCGTAGCTGGAAAGATCTCACGGCGTCCTTACCTTCCGCAGAACGCAGGTCCTCACCGGACATGGCAAGTTCGGGAGGTTCCTGCATCGGATTCAAGCGGAAGAGACGCCCGGGTGTCACCACTGTGCGCAACGCCACAGTGGAGCACACCGTCGAGGTGTGCCCTGCCTGGGCGGAGCATCGCCGTGCCCTCGTGGGGGCGATCGGCGGCAGAGACCTCTCGCGCCGGGCCCTGGTCGAGGCCATGGTCTGGAGCGAGGAGGAATGGCAGGCGGTCGCCTCCTTCTGCGAAGTAGTAATGCTTGCAAAGGAGGAGGCCGACCGCATCAGGCAACGGCGCCCTCGCCGCCGTCGCCGGGATTCCGATCCCGATTTCCGGCCACCGTAGACGCGGGCTCGCGGAGGGCGAGCCATGGGTAGCTCGCTGTCCGATCGTCCGGTAATGGACCGAGTCCAAGACGTCGACGGCGCGCACTGTTCCCGCGCGCCTCAAGGAATTGTCAGCAGCAGGAGGGGCCCAGCAGGGTCGAAGCCTACTGGGGACAGGGTTGTCCGAAAGGGAGCTCGTGCCCCGGTATGAAGGCTAGAAGGAACGGCGCGGGGTTTTTAGTCAGTGACACTATCTCCCGCTCCACCCAAGAGCGGGTTTTGTCAAAGACGATTTTACCCGTCAACAAAAAAAAAAGGCCCATCCCAGCGCCAATCCCCGCGCCTGTGGCCCCCTTAGCCCCAGCAGCCCCCATTAAAGTAGGTACCCCAGCACCCTGGTGAACTTCCTCCGAGGACAAAGTCCATCGGAAAGATCACATCTTCATCATCATTCATTACATCTTCTGTTTAACTGCATCGTTTAGGTACGTCGACACAGCAACCGGCCCACGCTGAAAACCAGCGCTGTGAGCTCATCGCATTATGCGTGAGGTCACAGCTTTATGCTGAGCGTTGGGCCGTTTTGCGCGGATGAGACGCATATCTTCCGTATCGACCTATGTTGTGTTGTGTTTGGTATTTAGCTTTAAGTATACTTCTTATTTCGCGTAAATAAAATGTTTTTCTTTCTTTTCTTTTCTTTCTTTCTATCATCACCGAACATTACGTCATATTCATGACGCAGGACGCCAGGGACTTAGCCGAAAAATTTCACATCGCTGAAGTCACAGGTCAACTGACCCAAGCTAAGCGCCTGGAATTCTTCGATCAGCACGAATCTGTGCTGATCGAACTAGACAAACTTCCCGCTGTCTCCCCTTAATGGATAGACAAAAGAAAGTTTGCTCCCTCAAACCCCGTTCCCTAAAGTTAGGTTTCTTGAATGCGAACAGCATTACCTCCCAGCGTGATGAGATCGCCACCTTCCTCCGCGACCATCAGCTAGACATCTTCCTCATACAGGAAACCCTCCTCAAGCCCCACTGTAAAGACCCTAAAATTGCGAACTATCGCATAGTCCGCAATGATAGGACTCGCTGTCACGGTGGTGACACGCTCATTTATTACAAAAAGGAACTGTATTGTACTCCCTTAACTCCACCCGCGCCCCTATCTCAACTTGAATACTCAGCTTGTCGACTAGGCATGACCGGTCACCAATCGGTCACCGTCATCTCCGCCTACTGTCCCCTTCGTCAAACATGACTGACGAATCCAGCGTTTAGCTTGAGCGACTCCGTCATTTTGGCGGGCGATCTCAATGCTAAACACCCCGCATGGAACAGTAGTTTGACCAACCCTGGAGGTAAGGTATTATTCAACCTTGGTGCATCCCTCAATTTTGACGTAATCGGTCCGATGAGTCACACTCACTTCCCCTTAATCCCAACCATAGCCCCGACGTGCTCGATGTGACGCTGCTAAAGAATGTAAACCTCCGTTTGCAATCTATAGAAGCAATACACGAGCTAAATTCCGATCACCGTCCCGTGATCATGCACCTTGGCTCCCACTCGGGCAATCTCGACTCCGGCCAGCCCCCCCCCGCCCCCCCGTCCCTATTGTTTACTGTCACTGACTGGAAGAAAGTAAGCGAGCGACTGAAATCGACCACGTCACCCCAATTGAACTCCATCCCTGACCACATAGTCTCAGTCGCTGAAACGGCGGAGGCGATCGACTCGCTCACAGAGCACGTACAATCCGTCCTGAACGATTGTTCAAGGGAGATCCCGGCGACAGAGGACTGTCACTGGAAAATCCCGGACAATCTACGGGCTCTGTTGACCGAGAAGAACGCTGCTATCCGTGCGTATAGCGCTTTCCCCTGCGACGCTAACAAAGCTCACATGCGTAAATTACAGCGTGCTGTAAGGAAGCGCATGACCGAGCTGCGTTCTGCCCGCTGGGAAAAGACGCTCAGCGAACTCGAGCCCACCCATCTCGCCTTCTGCCAACTTCAGAGGAAGCTTCGTTCCACTGAAGAATCCACCATGCCCCCACTCACCCGCCCTGATGGGAGTGTCGCCTTCGACAACTCCAAGAAAGCGGAATGCCTAGCCGACAGTCTCGAAGTCCAATGCTCGCCTAGCACTCACCTAATAGACCAAGCACACATTGATTTGGTGGATGCTGAAGTCGAACGGAGAGCCTCCCTCCCTCCAGTTGAAGACTCCGACAATCCGCTAGCCCCCGTCACCCCAGACGAGGTAGAGGATATCGTCAAAAAGCTTCAGCCCAGAAAAGCCCCTGGAGCCGACAGCATCACGAACAGAGTATTCAAACTCTTCCCCCCCCCCCAACTCATAGTGCTAATGACCGCCATCTTCAATGGCGCATTAAACAACAACATGTTCCCCCAAGCATGGAAGCAGGCCACCGTTATCGGTATCCCCAAACCAGGCAAACCCAAGTCTGACCCCACCAGCTACCGTCCCATCAGTCTCCTAAACGTTCTCGGTAAGATCTACGAGAGAGAGGCTTATTTATAAACGGTTCAAAGATTATGCTGAAACCAAGGGTCTCATCCCCAACGAGCAATTCGGTTTCCGTACCGAACACTCGTGCATCCATCAAGGTCACCGCATCGTGGAGCACATAAGCATTGGTTTCCAACGTAACGCGATGACGGGCGTCTTGTATTTCGACATAGCGATGGCTTTCGACAAGGTCTAGCACAATAGCTTACTATATAAGCTATACCAACTCGGCGTGCCAGATCGTCTCGTGCTCATCATGCGAGACTTTCTGTCGAATCGCACCTTCCGCTATCGAATCGAAGGAGCGCTGTCCTCCCCTCACCCGATTAGAGCAGGAGTCCCTCAAGGCTCCGTAGTTTCCCCTCTAGTCTTTACGCTGTTCACCAGCGACATTCCCCAGAGTAAAAAGGCCCAGTTGGCTCTATTTGCTGACGAAACGGCTATTTCCTACACCGGTAATGACCCCAGAGTTATCGCTCGCAACCTCCAAAACTCCGCAAACATTTTGGGTAAATGGTTCCGGAAATGGAGGATCGAAGTTAACCCTGATAAGAGTCAGGCGGTTCTCTATTCGAGACCGCAGAAAACCGTCCCCCCTCTCCCTCCGATCACCATGTACGGCAAGCCAATCCCCTGGGAAAAGCGAGCCAAGTACCTCGGAGTGATCTTAGATCAGCACCTGACCTTCGCTGAGCACATAAAGCAGGCTCGCTCGCAAGCTACTTTCGCTCACGGTAGACTTCACTTCCTGATGACTGCCCGTAGCAAATTGTCACGCAAGTGCAAATTGCGCCTCTTCACCTCAGTCATCCGCCCGATCATGACGTACGCCTGTGCTGTCTTCGCACATGCCAAGGCCCGTCACATCCACAGGATGCAGACCCTCCAGAACCGTATCCTCCAAAGGATCCTCGGAGCGCCCTACTTCATCCGAAATGAGAATCTACATCTAGATCTCAGAGTCCCCACCATCCAGCAGTTCATGAAGCGCCTGTGCAAGCGCTTCTTTGACATTGCTGTGAAGCACCGCAACCCCCTTTATCGTATCGGCAGCCCGATACGAACCCTCCTGCATTTCCAAGATTCGCCGACCCAGGCATACTCTAGTCACCCCTGACGACCCCATTACCCTGCTCCAAGAGAGCCGTAGGAAAACCAGTACAGTCAAGAAACACCACAAACCGTTTTCCTTCAGGCCTCGCCGCCGAGGCCCGTCGCGACAATCCCGTCAACATCCTCTCCGACTTTGCTCGTGCCAGCCCGCGCCGCTGAACCAGTACCTTTAAAATCCCCTTAATAATAATGTGTCTGGGTGTAATTTATAGGTATATATATATATATATATATATTATTTTTTTAAAGATATATTTAAGTAGATATGTTTATCAGTTGTCTAGTACCCATAACACAAGCTCTCCTAAGCTTGTAACTAGATGCTAAACGCTTGGGGTTTAATGAATTAATAATAATCAAACATTATATGTAACACATAATATGATTAAAAAGAGTGTCCATGGAGTTTCTTGCACGTTCTTCTCCATAGAGATCTACGCTTTGGGACATGCAATTTAGCTTCACTTTTCTTGGACTGACCGACATTTGACTACTCAAAAGTGCCTTCAAAATCAAAATCATTTATTTCAAATAGACCAAATTTTATCTGAAACTAGCGTTTGCCCGCGCGGCTTCGCTCCCGCTCTACCCTACTCTACCCTACTCTACCCTACTCTACCCTACTCTACCCTACTCTACCCTACTCTACCCTACTCTACCCTACTCTACCCTACTCTACCCTACTCTACCCTACTCTACCCTACTCTACCCTACTCTACCCTACTCTACCCTACTCTACCCTACTCTACCCTACTCTACCCTACTCTACCCTACTCTACCCTACTCTACCCTACTCTACCCTCCTCTACCCTCCTCTACCCTCCTCTACCCTGCTCTACCCTGCTCTACCCTACTCTACCCTACTCTACCCTACTCTACCCTACTCTACCCTACTCTACCCTACTCTACCCTACTCTACCCTACTCTACCCTACTCTACCCTACTCTACCCTACTCTTCCCTACTCTACCCTACTCTACCCTACTCTACCCTACTCTACCCTACTCTACCCTACTCTACCCTACTCTACCCTACTCTACCCTACTCTACCCTACTCTACCCTACTCTACCCTACTCTACCCTACTCTACCCTACTCTACCCTACTCTACCCTACTCTACCCTACTCTACCCTACTCTACCCTAAACTACCTACACTATCCTAATTTTTATCCATAAGAACCTTTTCCTCACAATAACAATCACAACAAAAAAGAATTAGCGAAATTGGTCCTGTACCCCTAGCCAAGTTGCTAATCTGCAATAGTTAACGCTAGTAGAAAGCTTCAAATGTACGGGAACAACGTCGCCTCAACGCTCAGTCACGTGGTCAGAAGAAAAGAATTGGTGGCAAGGTCAACTCTAAGCGTTCGACGCAAGCGAAACGATTGTAACTTGGCTAGGGGGTCCGGTCTAGGTTGTTGAGTTATGCGCTTACCAAAACATTTTGCGATTAATTTTTATATTATAGATAAATGATTTTGATTCTGAACAAATCATATATTTATACTTATAGAATAGAATTAATATATACTCGTACTTATTGGACACTAAAAAGAAAAACATCCTGTGTCTGATAAACAGGATGTTTGTCATCGTTGCGTTAAAGGACGGATGAACAATATTTTTCTTTGTTTTAATCAAAGCTACGCGTAATAATATTAATATATTATTGTTACTTCAATTTTTCCGACAACTTTTCTCAACATTCTGTGAGGATTAATTACTGGCCGGAAGCATCCAGCCAATGACCCCGAAACAGTGGAACATGTTGGCAGTTGTCTTTGTCTTTTAATAATAATATATGAATAAGGATTTTTTTTTCAGACAGTGTATTGCTGTTAGTAACAAAGAAAGAAATAATAATATAGGCATAGACCTTAAATATCTAATAGACTAAAAAAACAGGTACATAAAATTGCAGTAACAGGTGAGATGGTGGTCAAACGCGAGTCTATCAATAATAAAAAATAATAAAACCCCGAACGACCGCTTTCATGTCTATCGAGTCATACGTTTTAGCTGCTATTACAAGTACCTATAGGTATTAATTGTGTTATTGATTCTCACCACTCCGTTTAGTAGATAAGCGGTCCACTTTCGCTTTCTAGCTTGGAAACCCTAACCCCATGCCTCCGCAAACGTACTTGAAGCGCTACAAAAACGGGAATTATTATAGTACCGGACTCACAAGGCATTGATCGATCTAGTAGTGAAACTGACCCACACGGTGCTCGTGTATGGAGACGCCACCACCGCGACCACACGTCCTCTTAGAGCAGTAATTAGAGAGGCATCACGGCGTCCTTATTTTCCGCCTGACACAGATCTTTACTAGTCACGGATGTTTCGGGAGGTTCTTGTTTCTGATTCGAGCATATTGTGAAGGTTTGCTCTGCTTAAAAGGAGCACTGTCATGGAGGCATTCGCTGGCGACGCGCTCTTGCGTCCAGCCCTGGTCCAGCTAATTGTATGGAATAAGAGGGTATGGGAACCAGGCACTTCCTTCTAGTCCTTGCACTCAAGCACAATTTGCGCGTGGAGATGCAACGCCGCTTGTCGCGGCAGCACCACTGTGTGGACCGCCCGGAGGACAAGGTGGAATATACGGTATAAGTGTGCCCGCTTGGGTAAAGCACCACCGTGTTCTCGTGGATACGATGTCTCGCGCCAGACCTTGGTATAGGTCATGGTCCAAAACGAGGAGGAGTAGCCGGCGGTCGCCTCCTTCTGCGAAGCAGGAATGCTAGCAAAGGAGGAGGCCGCACACGCGAGGCAGCTACCCTCACGACACAGCCGCCGCCGCGATTCCGATCCCGATTTCCGGCCACCGAAGGCGCGGGTTTGCGGACGGCGAGCAATGGGTAGCTCGCCGTCTGACCATCCGGTAGCCGTCTAGACCGAAAACAAGACGTGCGCGCGCCTCTTCCACGCGCGCCTCAAGGAGCTGTCAGCAAATCGTAGGGACCCAGCAGGGTCGAAGCCTACTGGAGCCAAGGGTCTGCTTTGAAAAGGAAGATTCGGCCCCGGTACTAAAGGTAACCAAGGAACAGGAGTGGGTTTTTAGTCAGTAAAAGTCTGACACTATCTCCCACTCCGCCCAAGGGCGCGGAAATGTCATTTGATAATTTTCCGTCCTACAAAAAAAGGCACCTTCAGCGAAGCAGTAATTCGAACGCAGGAGGTGTTGAAAAACGAGAGAGAGCGAGAGAGAGAGGATACCCTTACTCCCAAACTGCCATAGGAGCGCCTTGAGCATCGGGAGACGCAGGGTGCAGCGAGCAACGGGTAGCTCACCGTCCGATAACAATCAAGCCCGAATCGACAGCGCGTTGTGTTCCACGCTCGACACAAAGCAAAATCGACTGGGCCTGCCTGGTCATCGCCTGCCTGGATTGCGAGATTTAGCTTTTTTATTATGGATAGGCTCGCGGTTGACCACTATCTCACTTGCCCCCCTAGCCGCCGCCGCCGCCGCGCCGCCGGGATACCGATTCCGATTTCCGGCCACCATAGACGCGGGCTTGCGGTCGGCGAGCCATAGGTATCTCGCTGTCCGACCGTCCGGTAACTGTACGGACCGAGCCCAAGACGTCGACGGCGCGCACTGTTCCCGCGCGCCTCAAGGAATTGTCAGCAACAGGAAGGGCCCAGCTGGATCGAAGCCTACTGGGGCCAAGGTTGTCTGAAAGGAAACTCGAGCCCCGGTATGAAGAGGCTAGAAGGAACGGGGTGGGTTTTAGTCAGTAAGAGTCTGACACTATCTCCCGCTCCACCCAAGAGCGGGGGTTGTCATTAGATGATTTTTGCCCACCGTAAAAAAAAGCATCAGTAAAACAGACTACGGCAGGCACAGTGACCGCAGAACAAGACAGGTGGGCTCTAATCTAGTAAATTTTAATAATAGTACGAAACTCTCTCTTGCTCCACCCAGAGCGAGTTTTTTGAGGAGATATTTGTCTTATCTATAAAACCTTATCTATGTATTAATTAAATCATTATTTAGTTATTTATAGCTTTTTATTAGCACCAACAGTTAAAATCAGACGTGCAGAGTCAATCATTGACAGGCTGTTGCTATTTATGAACTACTTCATAGTTATTTTTTTCCTAGCAACTATGTGCCTAGGAAAAAAGCACAAAAATGCAAATACTAATTATTTGTGCCAATAATTGTATTGTAGATGACAATAATTTTAATCCACCACTAGGCCATATTTAACCGCACTTGAGGCATGTATGTCTCTTTGCCTATAAATTAAATTCACGTTAAAAATTAAAATTAAAAATTTTAACACATTACACAAACAAAATTACATCAATGTCATCAATAAAAACAGAACAAATTACGTAAATCGAAACGAATCGTCATTTCGAAAATTTAGTAAAAAAAAATATAGTTTTCAAATCACGGCGACACATAACCAGCTTAGCTGACGTCTTACTGCTGGCTCTCTGAACTTTCACAAAAGGAAGGCTTTACCCCGCTTCCCGGGCCCAGAATCATATTTTAAATAATACATTGGTTTCCTCACGTTGTTTCCTTCCACCGAGGAGTTGTGGTGGTGAAATTAATCTAATATATTAAAATATCGTGTCACAATATTTATTATCGAACGAAATATATTTGGTAGGCCTGAGAATAGGTTTTAAGTTATTTTTTACCCTCCTACCCCCACCCAACAACAAGCCGAGTCAGCTACTAAATAATCTGTGCAGTACTTACGCTTACGATGACATTCTTGACGATGTTCGGAACCCAAACGTAGCCGATGAGGCTGGTCGCCAGCACCAGCGCAGCCCCCACGCCCAAGGTGACCACGCTCCCAACAATCCCGCACATTCTTGCACTCTAAATTTTAATTAACCAATGTAATTATAAACAGGCGATAATTGTGATAATTACTGTCCGACCGCTAATACTACACGCTTCTGATTATGATTAGTGTTGACATTGTGCACCACATTTTTTTCACTGATAACGATATCCAAGATTTATATTAAGGTACGTGATAGTGCTATCAATAACTTATATCTGTACGTAAATATTCTGGTATTTTTATTGACGATTTTCTTTGACACACACTGATTTTTCTACCAAATCTTAGAAAACAACGAAAAACCAAAATTAATGGAAAAGAAATTCTCTTTTCTTTTTCAAAATTCTCGCGTAATATCACAAAGGCGTTTAATTCAGCATTTAATTAGCACTTGATAAACAATCAACACAACTCAATCAGAGAGAAAAATGTATCGCTCACAAATCACAAATAAATAATTATATCGAAGTCAGGAGCCGATATTTTTTAAGGGATGCGCACCTATTAGATCTTAGTGAGAGAATGACGCGAGCGCCGCCATTACGAGAACTAAGGGCGCGTCCAGGTCGACGCTGTAACAAAGGTGCACAATGGAAGCTTACAAATAAATCCACTAGACATAATACGCCTCCGGGCCAACATAATGTCTCGCTATTTTCTGCACTATTTGTTTGTGATAGAATTAATTACAATGGACATTGATTTCAAGAAACCATTACCTACTTTTTTCTTTACTCATTTTTTCATGGCTTCATTAGGATGCTTCAATTTCAACTCTTGACTAATGGCATTTTGGCAACAGATACCACAATTTTGCCAATAACACGTGCAAACAACAACAACTTTAATTTCAACCTCAAAACATTAATGGCCTTTGTGGAAGAGACACCACAATTTTGCCAATAACACGTGCGAACTGTTAATAAACCATCAAACGAATACATAGCGTAAAATAACGGTAAAATATGTCTTTCTTTGTAAGTACAAAATAAATGAATTTCTTCGCAGATGCAGACTGACAAATCCTATGACCACAGATTATGACCAGTACATGGCAGAAACTTAAAAGAGTGAAAAATAAATAAATAAAAAGGTTATAATAGTTAAAACCTAATTTTATGAATTTCAATGAATTTGCATAGTTTAAATATAAAACATATAACGACCACATCATCGCTTACCATCAGGTGAGATGGTGGTCAAACGCAAGCCAATCAATAATTAAAAAAAAAAAAATGTAAACTCAAAAGAAAGAAGGCATTTGACCGAGGTTGACCGAGGAATATGAGGAGGAATGATTACAATAAAACAGAAGCGCAATATACAGGAGAAAAATAAATGGTTCAAGTTTCCTTTATCCAAACAAACCTACTCTTCAACTTTAGTATAGAATGAGTGACAGGACAGATTTTGACAAGTATGAAGGCTAGAAGGAACGGGGTAGGTTTTTAGTCAGTAAGAGTCTGACACTATCTCTCGCTCTGAGCGGGAGATAGTGTTGATGTCCTTCTAGCCTTCATGCCGGAGCTTGAGCCCCTTTTCAGACAACCCTAGCCCCAGTAGGCTTCGACCCACCCGGGCCCCTGCTGTTGCTGACAACTCCTTGAGGCGCGCGGGAACAATGCGCGCCGTCGACGTGTTGGGCTTGGTCCGGACAGTTACCGGACGGTCGGACAGCGAGCTACCCATGACTCGCCAACCGCAAGCCCGCGTCTACGGTGGCCAGAAATCGGGATCGGAATTCCGGCGGCGGCGGCGAGAGCGCCGTTGCCTGATGCGGCGAATGAACGGTCCTGAAAAAACTGATTACTGTACTCTTTATTCTTTATTGTACAAAAACAATTTATACAGTTTTTAAAAGTACAGTTGATGTACATTGGCGAGCTTAACCCACAACTGGGTTTTCTTACAGCAAACCACACAATGGAGAATGAAAATCCAATTTCAGGAAGCTTCGACAACAAAGAAAAACCATAATAATAAAATTGTAATATAATTACTAAATTGTAAATTAATTAGTAAACTATTATAATTAACTCTATTCCTAGTACAACTTTTCACGTGTGGCTACAGTCATTTTTGGGTTAAACATTCTTGTTGAAATTACATTTCATAACTTTCTAGTTATTATATGTAAATTAATGTCAGAATTTTGCTCGTGCTTTTCGCCTGCTCTTCGCAATTTAATTATTGTTTTAAACTGTTTTTACTTATTTTAGGTAACATTTTAAATGAAAAAAAAAATTCAAAATCGGTCCGCAATTGACCGAAATATCGGTGAACATACATACAAAAAAAAAAAAACATACATTCAGACGAACATAGAACCTCCTCCTTTTCGAAGTCGGTTAAAAATAGTTTTCTATGTTTCTATCTACGTATTGCACTTTTAAGTCGAGTTCATCTTGGTAAAATCAAGAAAAACAATAGCTTGTCATGTTATTATAAGTAATTTACAATACCTAAGTTAGCAAACTAGTGCAATTCTTTAAGCGCGTAAATGAACTCAGAACCCACAGGACGAAAAAATCAAAAAGACTGCTCTACTTCGCCTACCTTCCAAAATAAAAAAATAATGACGTTTTAGACTTTATATAGTCTGCTTAAATATGAGAACTATATCAATACTATGATAATACCTTTTAACTGCAATATACTGCCTAGGCAAAGTAGAAGAAATTAGTACCATTAACTTTGCCTGGCCATTTTGAAAGTAATCATGCCTACCTATCATGGATTGTTTTAATTCCTATTAAAACACTCCTTT
Source organism: Mythimna lalbum (assembly GCA_949319445.1). NCBI lineage: Eukaryota > Metazoa > Arthropoda > Insecta > Lepidoptera > Noctuidae > Mythimna > Mythimna lalbum. The sequence continues at coordinate 33,288,035 of OX439344.1, forward strand.
TACTCCTGTACAAAGTATTGATTTATGTTTTCTTTTACGTATGAAGAATTACTTCTATTTAAGGTGCAAAAATTAAAAAAATAAACCTGCAAAGTTAGGGCATTTTACCGGTACAATAATATTAAATAACGTCTTTATTGTCGTCAACTTTGCTATAATAACCATCATCATTTCAGCCAAAAGTCATCCAGTATTGGCTGTTAGCCCTCAAGTGTCGCCATAACGATCGGTCCTGGGCCACGCACATTGCTCGCAGAACGGATGGTCGATGGGGACGAAAGGTTCTGGAGTGTCGACAACGCACCTGAAGACGCAGTATTGGACGGCCTCCCACAAGGGGCGACCGATAAACTGGTGAGGGTCGCGTCAACCCGATGGATGCGAGACGCACAGGACCAGCTCTGCTGTTTTGCTTAAGCTGGGCTGACACGAAATGTCAAACTCTATGACATTTTAAGCGCACTTTGTTTGAAAAACAATATTCGCATTCGCGAATGTGAAAAATCCGACATTCGTTACATCACTACTCTATATACCCAACCACCTCTGTAGGTATACCGTCAAAATATAGTCACTCATCATTCATCATCATCATCATCATTTCAGCCGATATGCATCCACTGTTGGACATAGGCCTCCCCCAAGCGTCGCCATAACGAACGTTCCTATGCGTCTCGCGTCCATCGGTTTCCCGCAACCTTCACCTGAGTAACACAATGAAAATTAATTTCTAGAAAAAAAAACCTAAAAAAAAACAATTACCGTCACCTTTATGACATATCCATAGTTATTTAATATTAGCTTCGGGTTCACCTTCTTGATACGTTGACAAAAGTTTTCCATGTCCATTCCTTTGTTCAAACAACATTAGAAATGTATGAGAACCTTTTATTACTGTCTGTTCAACCGATTTTGACTTTTATTACGTTAGTGGCATGACAAATGATGGCTGCAGTAAATAGATGGTATTGTAACCACTTTTTTGCTTTTAATGCTATCCTTAAGCCTACTAAAATAGAATTTAAAATCGCTTGAACAGACAGTAAAAAGGGTTTTTTAAATTAGTATCTCAAGATCTCACATAGATTTCACTAAGATCGGTTAACCGACTTAGGCGTGAAGACTAAACAAAAATAATTAGGTGCTATTGGAATTTATAATATTAAAAATTCGGCTATTTCAAGTAGCCCTTGTGCTCGAAGCATTTCGATGTAAAAAACAGGGCAACTGCGTGCGAGTCGGACTGAGAATTCCGCACAAACTTACCAATGAAAACAGTTTGATTCCTGAATTGAGTTACGAAGATTATTCTAAATTTCTTTTTGTTATGTAACTGCAAAGAACAACAACGAAGAAATTGTTGATGAAATTATTATATTAAGTGTCTGCTTCTATAGGTACTTACTTGTATAAGTTAACTTTTTTTTTTGCGGTTGGAAAATCATCCAAAGACATCCCCGCTCTTGGGCGGAGTGGGAGATAGTGTTAGACTTTTACTGACTAAAAACCCACTCCTGTTTCTTCGTTGCCTTTCGTACCGGGTCTTGAGCCACCTTTCGGATTAACCCTGGCCCCAGTAGCTTTCGACCCAGCTGGGTCCCTACTGCTGCTGACAGTTCCTTGAGGCGCGCGGGAACAGTGCGTGCCGTCGATGACTTGGGCTCGCTCCGGACAGTTATCAGACGGTCGGACAGCGAGCTACACACTGCGCGCAGTCCGCAAGCCCGCTCCTACGGTAGCCAGATATCGGCATCAGAATCCCAGCGGCGGCTGGGGCGCTGTGAGCGCCGCCGTTGCCTGATGCAGTCGGCCTCCCCTTTTGTTAGCATTACTGCTTTGCAGAAGGAGGCGAGCGCCTGCCACTCCTCCTTGCTCCGAACCATGGCCTCTACCAAAGCCCGGCGCGAAAGATCGCCGTCGCTGATCGCCACCCTCACGAGGGCACGGCGATGCTCTGCCCAAGCGGGGCACACACCGACTGTGTGCTCCACCGTGCCCTCCAGGCGTTCCGCACAGTGACGACACCCGGACGGTATAAGTTACCATGATATATAGGGTGACTGGTATAATTAGTGACCCATATTTATGCACCTTATTGCACTCATGATTACTAACAACTTACCCAAAGAAACTTTTTTTATACTCATTAGTTTTATCACAATAACGAAACACCTGTTCGCGCAAATTCGCGCGCGGGCGCCTTTGGCCTCTCAGCTGTTAGCCGCGTAACGCCGTTGTCTCATGTACCATACCTACAATAGTGGTAGTGCACCTGCGCCGCTTGCAAACCCATCGGTTTATGTAATCAGTGTAGGTACCTACATGTTCCGGTTAAATAATATAAGTTAAATAATGAGTATAAAAAAAAGTTTATTTGGGAAAGTTGTCTATAAGCATGAGCATAATCACGTGTATAATTATCGGTCACTAATTACCAGTCACCCTTTATACCAACCAAAAAATTTACTTTGTTTTACTTAATAAAAATTATGGCCAAAAAAAAAAGAAAAAGTCGTCATAATTGGAAACTTCATCGACTACATTTTTTTACGAAAATAAATAATCATGGCTTAGTCTTTTTATGCTCATGGCTTTCGGCTAAATTGAACTTTTAATGTTACTAATAAAATAAATCTTGGTCAAGTAACAAGAAATACATTTCCTAAAAAGATAATAAACAAAAAATTTAAATAATTGTTTTTGCTTAGAATATAATGGCTAAAATGACACAATATAACGTTGTTACTATAATAAATACAATATCGAGAATCACATCACCAGAAAAAGCATGACCATGTCTACAGCCATGCAGCCCAAGAATCTATTTATATAAAAATCAATGCCACTTTTCGTTGTTTTATAACTCAAGAACGGGTTCACCTATCCAAACCAAATGTTTAGGCTATGTTCGGACTATTTAGTAGATGGTTTAATTAGAAAAATAAATCGCTAAATGTGTTGCTAAGCGCAAATCTTGAGAACAGATTTTTTTTGTTGTGTTTGTTATTGTGAGAAGGTTGTTAGGTAAAAAAAAAAAATTAGGGTAGTGTAGGGTAGTGTAGGGTAGTGTAGAGTAGTGTAGGGTAGAGTAGGGTAGAGTACGGTAGAGGAGGGTAGAGTAGATTAGAGTAGGGTAGGGCAGGGTAGAGTAGGGAAGAGCGGGAGCGAAGCCGCGCGGGCAAAAGCTAGTCTTGTATATATATAAAATCTTTGATCCAGCCTTATACATAAAGAAAAAAAACCTTTTTATAAAAAAAAAATAACCGACTTCACTAAAAAATTGAATTGAATTTGAGGAGTTCCCTCGATTTCGCCAAGATTCCATCATCAGATCCCAACTTGGTAACTATGGGACCATTTGGGAAGTATACCCTTTCCTACAAAAAAAATTTTTTTCAAATCGTTTGGCAAGCGGCGAAGTTATGCGCGAACAAACATAAAAAGAAAACATACAAACATCCGAATTGAGAACCTACTCCTTTTTTAAAAGTCGGTTAAAAAGAAAACAAAACACTTGACATGGCTACTTGTTGTTCATTCAAAAATGCTTTTTTAAAATTATACATAATCTTTTTTCATTGACCAGTTTAAAGTTGGTGAACTTTAAACTGGTCAATGAAAAAGCCGACGACATTGCAAGGACTGGGGCTCAAGGTCATCAGATAGGACCAGAACCTTTCTGTGGTATCTTAAAGAACCAGGCCATGCAGACCTTTAAAGGCAACCTATTTGGCGATTCAAAAAAGCACTGGTTATTCCAACCAGGTTTGCTACACGCCAAATCTCTTATAGAAGGCTACTCGCAAAAACGAACTGCCGAGCTTCTTGAGCTTAGCAGGGCGAACATCTGTGCGATAGCCCGCACCTTAACCGGCCACTGCAAATTAAAGAGGCACCAATTTCACATGAAACTGAGTGACACTGATGTTTGCCGGTACTGTAATCAGGAGAGGGAGACGCCTGAGCACCTTTTGTGTAGGTAAATGCGGGCCCCTTATCCACAAACGGAGTATCTATCTGGGCCGACACATTATTCGCCCGGAGGAGATTAAAACTCTTAAAACTTCATAAGTATTCTAGACTTCCTGGAAGCCTCCGGGCTAAAAGAGTTACTATAACAAGGTGGCGAGTCACAATAGATCTTTTAGTTCGCAGTGACTACATCCCCTACACTACGGGAGATGCATAGCCCCTTATCTTCAAAATAATAATAATAACTTTAAACTGGAGTATCTTTATTACTTGATATCTATTAATAGTAATGTCTAAGACAAAATTCTTTAGAAATTTAATCTGTATACTTTTACACATTTTTCATCACAGGACACTAAAAAAATATGCTAGCAAAATTTTGTTCGGGACTTCGCCATGATCCTTTACAGTTTCAGATTTATTCCTATATCCGCTCGTCTGTGGCCTCGTAATGCGCTAGTGCAACACATGTTATGCATACGCGAATTATTCGCGAGCAATTTCAGACGTACGATGATTTCTACGAAGCCACGTTAGTTAGCTCGCTACCAATTATACCTAGCATTCAAATTGAATTCTGGGTCAACGTGAAGTACGACCTACGAATTTTGATTGCTATGAGAGTGTAGAAATGCACGTTTTTTGCGACATAAAGAGTCGTATTTACGGAAACTTAGAAATTTGATTTTTTCACTCCTGAGTAAAAGGTTTTAATTTCAATTTAATATCACTGAGTGTTTCTGAGACAAAGGGACTTGACAGACACATGAACGGACGGACAAAAAAGTGATTCTAAAATAAATGAATTTTTCGAAAATTTAGAAATAGGTAGATACCGCTTTTGAGCTTAAGAGCAGTTTAAATCCCATTCACACATCGCATCGACCCTTTCTATTAAATAGAATATCGGTAGCGAAAGTCTGCATTTTTAATTATGAAAGAGAAAATCCATTCCTACAAAAAATCGCATTCGCATCGCATTCAGTGTAGAACTACAAAGTTAAAAGCAAGTATCTCAACATTTAAATGTTTCGTTTGATACAATGACCCACATTTAACTAATAATTATTATTAATAAATTAATAATTAATTAATTAAATTATTAATAAATTAAAATAATTTAAGTAGACGCGTATTTTTTAAAGACATTTTTTTTATTTATTTTTTTACGGTGGGCAAAAATCATCTTATGACAACCCCCGCTCTTGGGTGAAGCGGAAGATAGTGTCAGACTCTTACTGACTAAAAACCCACCCCTTTCCTTCTAACTCGAGCTTCCTTTCGGATAACCCTGGCCCCAGTAGGCTTCGACCCAGCTGGGTCCCTCCTGCTGCTGACAACTCATTGAGGCGCGCGGGAACAGTGCGCGCCGTCGACGACTTGGGCTCGGTCCGGAGAGTTACCAGACGGTCGGACAGCGAGCTACTCATGGCTCGCCGTCCAAGACATTAAACATCCTTTAAATCTCTTTGCATACAAAACTATCAAACTATCATGTGTCCCCGAAGCGGCAACGACACGACATTGATGCTTCGATATAGTTAAAGGTAGCCAATAGCCATTGCCGATACGTCCATCACTCCAAATGCAGTGGAAGTTTTCCAAAATCGTCCCGTGAATGTGATAAACGTATGCCAATCAAATGGATATCTTCCAGCTTTGAATTTCAAAGTTTCATGGCATTTCAATCCAAATGAACGTCATACGCGGCCGACTGTCAATATTGAAAACGTGCGCCACACAATTTTGAGGCAGTTAGAATCGTCTGTGATTGGGTAAAACCGTATCCATTTTTTGTGATTTTTGTCTCACTTTATGCTTTGTGTTGACGGGACATGTGCTGGAATACTAAAGAGAGCTGAGTCTATGAAACCTGGACTGTTTTATTTGTGTTATATGTTTGCGCGTGACTTTGTATTGGAAGTAATTGTCAAATATAAATTGCACCCATAAGTATTTATGGCAAGTGACACTTATCACGACAGGGAAAAGAGAAATGCTGCCTTTCATCCATTTTCTCCTACGTCTTTTTTGTTTTTTATCGAAATACAAGTTGCAAAATGCATTGTGTTAATTCTTCCGACTTGACAGCATGTAATCTTCGAAGTGGCGGCGCGTACGTCCAAATAGAAGTAAGTCAACGTCCCTTCAAACTGAAGTACCTCCATAGATGTATTCTATTTAGAAGCATTCCAAACAGACGTATCGGCAATGGCTACCTTTAGTTTATTAGTCAGGATTAGGGTTATGGTAACGGAGCTTCGCTTTCGCTTCCGTTACTGCGGAAGTTCCGCAAGAAATTGTATATTCGCATCCGCTTCCGCATCCGCAAAATTTATGCGGAGTTAACGGAGTTGGAACGGAGTTTTATTTACGTCATAAATTCATTATCATCGAACAACACCAAGCGAGCAGCGACGCTCGACGACGACTCAGCCGTCCAGTCACGTGTTGCGTTTGAAATGGTCAAGAATAATCAAGATTCAGCGTGTGCGCCCACCGCGTTCACTAGAATCTTTCTAGTTATCAAAAAACTTAAAAATATTTTTACAAAGATTTTCTTTAGGAAATTGCTTCAAGCGATACAATAATACAAATAAGTGTCCCTCACACTTCCCGATGTTACATTGTCTGTAATCAAATCTTGAAAATTAGATTTTGCATGCATGTGTAAATCAGATGACCATGCAAAATTATTATGACATGGAGCTGATCTGATGAAGGTACCTGAAGGTGGCTGTAGGAGCTTGGTAGTTAAACGACACAAGCCTATCGAATTTGAGCTCGTGTGATTCGTCTTGACGAGTATTAATTATATTATGTAGGTATTATATTATATTATTTGGTCATCTTCATCTGTTATCTTATTATTTGTGTGTACATAAACTGTTAAATAAATAAATATGAAATTTTGAAACCAGATCCAAAATATCATATCTAAAAGTCTTAAAATGAAGCCAATGCAATGCGACGTAAGATAACTAGGTACAACCAGGGGAATTTTTAAGTCAAGACTGAGTGGATTATTATTGAATTCAAGTAAACCCTACTTCCTAACACTAAAGACACTACAGTTTGTCTGTTTATTCTTTATGAATTCAGCAAAGGTTTCGCCAAACCCAACCGTTGAATAATAAAATAGGTAAGGTAAACGGCCCAGTAACCGTGAAGTTCTGAACTTCCCTGACTTTGCATGCGCGCTAGGCTAAAACTAGTAGACTTATAAAAATAAATTTTATATGACTAGTTAGATAATTTAATATACTTTAAGTATATTGTACTTCTATTAAATTAGTATAAATGTTAACTAACAATAAAACAAAAAAAATACAAAAAGGGCCAATTGTACCAGTACTCGGTAAAGTTGTACTAGTTACCGTTAAATTGTCCCGGAATCCGGTAATTTGAACAGCGAATTTGAACTCTATTGCTTTACGTTAAAGTTTACAAAAATAAAATATTTTCAAATAAAAAGGAGTAGTGAAAAAAAATTTGGGTCTGTAATTAAAAAAATAAAAACATTAGTTTTAATTTTTTTTTAATGTACCATGTTATACAAATTATAGGCTAACACTAGTAATATTTTAGATTTATTTTAAGAAACCTTTGGTTATAAAAATATTATTACCTCAAATTGCATCTTTAAATAATATAGAAAAACAACCATAAGTTTTTATTTTAGCCTCAATATTAAACTCAATCAATGACTGTATCATCATCATCATTTCAGCCGACAGACGTCTACTGTTGGACATGGGCCTCCCCTAAGTGTCGCCACAATGATCGATCCTGTGCGTCTCGCATCCATCGGTTTCCCGCAACCTTCACCAGGTCATCGGTCCACCTTGTAGGAGGCCTTCCAACGCTGCTTCCAGTACGAGGTCGCCACTCCAGAACCTTTCGGCCCCAACGGCCATCTGTTCTGCGAGCAATGTGCCCTGCCCATTGCCACTTAAGTTTGGCGATTCTTCGGGCTATATCGGCAACCTTGGTTCTCCTGCGGATATCTTCATTTCTGATTCGATCCCGCAAGGAAACTCCGAGCATAGCTCTTTCCATTGCCCTCTGGGTGACTTTGAGCCTTCTGATGAGGCCCATTGTGAGCGACCACGTTTCGGCACCATATGTCATCACTGGCAACACGCACTGGTCTACATGGTTGTTTATCATGACTTTAGTTTTGTCCATGTTCATTTTAAGACCGACTCTTTCGGAAGCTCTACTAAGGTCATTGAGCATTGTGCTGAGCTCCTCCGTAGTCTCGGCCATGACTACTATGTCGTCGGCGAACCGAAGGTGAGTGATGTACTCGCCATTAACATTGATGCCTAGTCCACTCCAGTCCAGAACCTTGAAGACATCCTCCATTGCAGCCGTGAACAGTTTCGGAGAAATGACGTCTCCCTGCCTCACGCCCCGCTGCAGGAGGATAGGTTTCGAGGTCTGGTCCTGAAGTCGGACTGACATAGTGGCGTTTTTGTGCAAATACTTCAGCACCTCGATGTACCGATAGTCTATCTGGCACCGTTGGAGAGACTGTAGCACAGCCCATGTCTTGATCGAATAAAAGGCTTTCTCATAGTCCATAAACGCTAGACAGAGAGGCAGATTATACTCCTCGGTCTTCTGTATAACCTGCCGTAGCGTATGTATGTGGTCTATGGTGCTGAAGCCTTTTCGGAATTCAGCTTGTTCGGGAGGCTGGAAATCATCGAAACTGCGCGCGAGACGGTTCGTGATGACTCTGGAAAACAGCTTGTAGACATGGCTCAGAAGTGAGATGGGCCTATAATTCTTGAGCAGGGTCTTGTCGCCCTTCTTAAAGAAGAGTACCATCACACCTCCGCTCCATGCCTGTGGCGTTTTTCCCTCGGGTATGACGGAATCGAATAACTTCTGAAGGGCCTTTAGGACCGGTTTTCCACCCGCCTTCAGGAGCTCAGCCGTAATTCCGTCCTCACCCGACGCCTTGTTGTTTTTCAACTGTTTCAGAGCCATTTGCTAGATTTGCAGCGGGTTTGGAGATTGACGTGTATAACTGTCCATAAAAAGCCTCGATCTCTCCCAGATGCTCCGATTTGGCGGATACGACTCTGCCATCGTCGGTCTTCAGTTTCGTGAGCTGGCTCTGCCCAATAGACAGATCTCGTGCAAACACCTTGGAGCCCTTATTCCGCTCAATCGCGTCTTTAATCCTTTCGGTATTAAATCTGCGAAGGTCGCGTTTCAGACATTTCGAGATCCGTTTATTGAGCTGCCGGTACGTGCACGCATCACCTGAAGACTGCAAAGTCATTTCACGCCTCTTCTTCATGAGCTCAAGAGTTTGATCAGTGAGCCTCTTGGTCTTGCTTGTACGAGTCTTAAAAAACTTATACCCGACCGTATGGACAGTTTCCATGAACCCATCGTTGTATTCGTCCACGGAGCTTCCTAGGCACTTGAAACGATTTTGAAGTTCGAGCTGAAAGTTTTCGGAGTTTTGGATCTGGATCTGTACAGGACGGAGCGTAGACTTCATCAGTCGAGATCTTTCAAGCTTGACGTTGATATTCAATGAGCCTCTTACCATGCGATGATCACTTCCGGTTTTCACCGCATTGATCACGGAGACGTCATTGAATATTTGCTTCTTCGTCGACATGATGAAGTCAATCTCATTTTTACTTGCACCATCAGGGCTTTGCCAGGTCCATTTCCTATGCTCACGCTTTCTGAAGAAGGAGTTCATCATGTAGAGGCCCTCCTTCTCCATAAAGCTGGCCAGTAGGTGTCCCCGGTGGTTCCTACGTCCAAATCAAAATTGCCCCACTCGCAGCTCGTCACCGTCTCGTTTGCCCAGTTTTGCGTTAAACTCCCCCATGACCACGGTGAAGTGAGTCTTAGGACCATGTATGCCTCTGGATATATCCTCATACATGGTCTCTACTTCGTCGTCGGGTCGGGAGGTCGGAGCGTAAACCTGTATGACCTTCAACGAATATCTTGCTGATATTCTGAGTATAAGGTACGCTACCCAGGTCGACACACTCTCGATCCTCACCACATTGTTCACAAGGGACTTGTGGACGATAAACCCGACACCACCTTGGGACTGCCGGTCCCCTTCCCGGAAATAGAGCAGGTTACCAGATCTTAGGATTATCGTGTCCTCCCCCTGTCTTCGGACTTCGGATAACCCCACAATATTCTATCGTAGCCTGCTCAACTCCTCTTCGAGTTTGGCGATCTTCTCGTCGGACCTGAGTGTACGCGTGTTGTACGTTGCCAGGTCCAGTCGTTGACGGTTTATCGATCCCGCCCGGAGATTTTTAGCACCCCGGACATAGCACGTTCGGGAGGTACCTGTTTCAGATTAAGTCGGAAGAGACGCCCGGGTGTCGCCACTGTGCGCAACACCCGGAAGACACGGTGGAGCACACAGCCGAGGAGTGCCCTGACTGGGCAGAGCATCGCCATGCCCTCGTGGGGGTGATTGCCGGCGGAGACCCCTCGCGCCGGGCCCTGGTCGAAGCCATGGTCCGGAGCGAGGAGGAATGGCAGGCGGTCGCCTCCTTCTGCGAAGCAGTAATGCTAGTAAAGGAGGAGGCCGACCGCATCAGGCTACGGCACCCTCGCTGCCGCCGCCGGGATTCCGATCCCGATTGCCGGCCACCGTAGACGCGGGCTCGCGGACGGTGAGCCACGGGTAGGTCGCTGTCCGATCAGACGTCGACGGCGCGCACTGTTCCCGCGTGCCTCAAGGAGTTGTCAGCAGCAGGAGGGGCCCAGCTGGGTCGAAGCTTACTGGGGACAGGGTTGTCCGAAAGGGAGCTCGTGCCCCGGTATGAAAGCTAGAAGGAACGGGATGGGGTTTTTAGTCAGTAAGAGTCTGACACTATCTCCCGTTCCACCCAAGAGCGGGTTTTGTCATAAGATGATTTTCCTCATCGGAAAAAAAGGTCAAGTGTCACCATTTGTTAAGACGCAAACTGCAAAGCATAATTATACCTACTATTTAAGTAAATGAAATCGCCAAGAGCTTTTTCGCCCTTGCCTCAATTTCAGCTACTATCAAGCAGTACGGTAAACCATGGTGAACGTTGCCTGACCGAATACGCGGCCACTTTTTTTTTGTTGAAATTGATAAATCCTGGCGAATCTAATCAGGATAATCGGATTATTGCATCATCATCGGTCTTTGACGGGTGTGCAAAGTTCAAAGAAAATCGGATCGCCCAAAGTTGGGCAAAATTGAGCTCAAAGGCGGTGGTTACAAGGAAACTAACAAACAGGCAAACCTACAAACATACAGATGAAGCTAATAAAAGCGTGTTAAAAACTGGTTTTAGAGCAGCAGAGCTGTAAAGAAACCTGTACAAAAATTGGGAAATCATACAAAAAAACGCAAAAGCAACTAAATGCACGTGGTAACAAAACAAACAAGATGCCTAATAACTACATTCTATTGAGTCAACGGAAAATCATACTTAACTCAAAGCAATAAGAACCGTGACCGATTTAAATGCAACTGTTAATGCATGTCCCAATATCCGGCAGAAAATATTTAATATAAACTACAGTTTCAAAGGAAAATGAGACCTATTTCAAAGCAATAAGGATACAATAACGGGTTTCGGTGCAACGTATGTTACCGGGTTGATAGTGTACCAGTATCCGGTAAAAAGCATACGAATTTACCGGGTACTAGGTCAAGTAGGGGTTTGTGAGTACCAATAGATGTAAAATGCAAAAACATTTACTTTTCGATGCGATTTACCTTAATTTATTGGTTAAATCGTTAAATAATACACACAATTTTATATAAAGATTAACACTCTTACTTTAATTCTATCCGTCGAAGTATGGCTAGATGATCTCTGCGACGGGGTGGTCTCGTAGTTCACTGACAGAACTTTGAACTTACAGATAATTTCATTATAACGTATTTTTAAGTTTGCACAGTTTTGACGCCATTAAACTATTTGATGAGTGTTGCCATTAAAATTGTATAAAATAGTACCAAGAATAAATTGCCATTTACAAACTTTAATTTAATTTTGGGAGAAAGACGCAAAAAATAAAAAACTGACTAGTTAACGGGTACTGGGACACTAACGGGAATACGTACTTCTACCTTACTAAAGATTTTAAAAGTAAAGCTCCATCATTTTAAATATCTATATAAATACCTATTTCGAAATAAGATTGGTGGCGCGTGCAGTGCGTTTTCATCAATATAAATATATTGCAACGAGGTGACGCCGAGAACGCTGTTGCTGAGCAACGGTAGTCAGGGCGCCGCCGCCGAAGTGCCTTCGTCGGTGCCGCGGCGCCCCAGGCCCCGCTGACATCTGTCACCGATGACATTTTGTGTTTTTATCAGTTTTTTCTACGTTGTTGTTTCTTTCAAATTATTTATTTAGTGTATAAGTGGAACTTTTGTACATATTTATATATATACACGTCTAAAATAGTTACATACAATACATGCAGTTAAGTGGCAGCAGTGATGTTGCGGAAGTCAGTGCAAGTCAACCTTCGACATCACTGAATGTTCTGGAGAGGTGCCCTCTGTGCACCCAGGCACGGTTTTTTAAAGGTAAGCGGGGTCTGAAGGTGCATATTGGGAAGGCACACAAACCTCAAAATGCACTCACTTCAGACCCTGTTATTGGTTCTACACCTCTTACGCCGACTACATCAACATTTGACGCGCTTTGGAAAACTCTCACAAAATTCAAAAACTCTGTTTCTGTTTTAAAGCGAGTTCCTCGCGGCGCTAGGCCTGTTGTAGCGCAACACTTAGCAGGATGCATTCGTCTTGCTGCCCGGGAGAACTCGCTAAGTGCCTGGGAACAACTGCTCACCTTCCCTTACAGAATATTGCATGTTGAAAAGAATTTGGCAACCAAAAAGACCTTAACCACACAAATTAAAGAAAATTGTAATATTTCGGCTTATAATTTGGATTCAAAATTTTCGACACAGACACAAAGTTATACCTCTACAAGAGGTATTCCATATCTGGTCGAATCTAAATTAGGGGAAGGTGACATTAGCGGAGCAGCCAGAATTCTTTTCAGTAGTGATGTGATGGCTCCGTGTTCTCCAGACACTCTAGTAGCTCTGGAGAGTAAACACCCTGCCCCAGCGGATGGCCTCTCTTTTCCTGACCCTCCTGATTCGGACATTTACACCCTCACCGTTACAGGTCGAGAGGTAATCTCAGCCGTTTACTCCTTCCGGAGCGGCTCTGCTGGCGGCCTCGACGGCCTAAGTCCTCAACACCTGAAGGACCTCATGTGTTCAGGCGCCGGGGAAGCTGGTGAGTTGCTCTTGAAGGAGCTTACGGCTCTGGTTAACCTAATGCTCTCAGGCAAGGTGAACGAGGCCGTCATCGACACTCTTTACGGGGCCAATTTATGTGCTCTTCGCAAGAGAGATGGCGGCATCCGACCCATTGCCGTGGGCACTACATACCGTCGTATGGCAGCCAAGATTTGCTGTAAATTTTATGGTGAGGCTGTTTCGAAAAAATTTCAGCCCCTGCAGCTAGGCTTCGGCTCCAAAGGGGGCTGCGAGGCTGCCGTACACGCCTTGTCGACCTACCTAAATTCTAACTTAGGAGGGGTCATCCTGAAAGTTGAAAGAATGCCTTCAATTCGGTTAATAGGGACACCTTGCTGGCAGAATCTAAAAAAGAAGTACCCCAAATTTTTAGTTTTCTTTGGCAATGTTATAGACAACCTTCCAAATTACTATATCGGGAAAACCTTTTGGAATCCGCAGTTGGCTGTCAACAAGGTGATCCCCTCGGGCCAGTGATCTTCAGTTTAGCCATTCACCCTATTATTCGGCAGTTAAATTCCAAATTAAACGTTTGGTATCTCGACGACGGAACCCTAGGAGGCGATGCAGACATAGTTTTTAATGATTTACATTTCCTAAAAAATCAACTCCACTCAATAGGACTCGACCTCAACTTTTCTAAATGTGAGTTATTCTTATCTGACAGTACTGACAGACAACAGACTCTTTCCAAATTTAACACAATAGCCCCGGATATCAAAATTATAGACAAAAACTCTCTTCGTCTCCTTGGGTCTCCTATTTTCGAGGATTCCTTTCCCAATTTCGTTGAGGAAAAAATTCAAAACTTTAATGATGTTTCGGAAAGATTGCTTGAAATTAATATGCATTCGGCCATCACTTTAATTCGCTTTTGTTGTTTCGGTCCTAAATTAACATATTTCCTCCGCGCTTCTCATTTATGGAAACACAACCATCTTCTGGAAAAAATGGACCAAATTATTCGAAATACTCTTTCATCAATTTTAAATGTGGCTTTGGACGATCAAGCTTGGGCTCAAGCTACCCTTCCAATCCGTATGGGAGGCCTCGGCGTCCGTAAAATTACCAGTATCAGTTTACCAGCTTTTATATCTTCGGTTTACGGCACTGAAAAATTAATCAGGAATATCCTATCTTCCTCACTGATTGATTTTGATGTGCCGTGCTTCACCGAGGCTATAGACGCTTGGAGACTCGCTTGCCCGAATTCTAAACAGCCCGACAACCTTTCTTCCCAAAGACGGTGGGATGAGCCGCTTTGCAAAGTAGTACAAGAAAATCTGTTGGCAACATCAGTGACTACTGCAGAGCGTGCGCGCCTGCTAGCTGTGGGTGAATGGGAATCGGGACTCTGGCTTCACGCACTTCCGTCGTCGAACATAGGCACCTTGCTCGATGATACTACCTTCCGCCTCGCTACTGCCCTACGTCTTGGCGCTCCTTGTTGTTCTCCTCATCGCTGCCACTGTGGCGAAGTTGTCAACAGCCTCGGTCACCACGGTCTGTCATGCAGCCGAAGTGCAGGACGCATAGCGCGGCACGCAAATATCAACGACATCATCCGTCGCGCTCTTGTCACCGTCGGCGTTCCGGCCATATTGGAACCTCATGGCCTGGCACGCGACGATGGCAAAAGACCGGACGGTATGTCTCTATTTCCATGGAAGATGGGTAGGCCTTTAGTGTGGGACGCTACTTGTGTCGATACTCTTGCGCCATCCCATCTTCCTAGCTCGTCGTGCTGTGCAGGTGCTGCTGCAGCGGCTGCAGAGAACCTCAAGCGGCGGAAATATAATAACCTTGTTGGTAATTATGTTTTCGAGCCGTTTGGGGTTGAAACACTTGGATCGTGGGGTCCGAGTGCTCACAAATTATTTAAAGAACTTTCCAAACGCCTCGTGGACACTTCGCGTGACCCAAAGGCTGGCTTTTACTTCGGTCAAAGGATAAGCATTGCCATCCAGCGTGGCAATGCCGCCAGCCTTTTGGGTACATTACCAGTCGACAGCGATACGGAGGAATTTTTCGACGCCTTACATTAAATTGCCATTTTTATTTATTTTTTTATTTTAGTTCTCTAGGGTTTTATTTTAATTTTTTAAGTTAGTTTTAATTAATTTAAGTTTATATCTAGTTACTAGTATATAAAAATCTACAAAATTAAAAATTGCGGTATTATACCATGTTATAAAAGCATGCTATGAAAAAAACATTTTATTAAAAACTTGTTTATCATAGTTCCTTGATGAGACTGATATGTTTTTACATTGCTACATACCGAGATACTTTATGATTTTAGATATATTACAGATATTTATGTCAATATCTTGTAAAGTTCAGATAGACAGCTGTATAAAAAAACAAATAATTAAAAGTAAAAAAAAATATTTTTCATTTAATTATGCAGGTAGGTACTTATATGTCAAATTTTGTGTATTTATGAAACTATGAATGAACGTATTAAAAAAAAAGATAACAATAAACCAAAAATTACTATTTTTTTCTCATCCAATGTCACCTTTGCATTCGCATCCGTTAACCTCCGCGTCTGCGGAGGTGATACCCGTCACCTCCGCATCCGCATCCGCATCTGCTAAATGGCTTCCGTTACAACCCTAGTCAGGATGTCTTTTTTCATTATTTTCGCCTCTGCGATCAAAAAATTCTATACATGAGATCCTACCACGTAATCTATTTGACAACCTAAACTGAATTGATAAAGCTAGATAGTAATATTGCAATAACTAACTATCTGCATTTTTTCTCAAATAAAGTTGATTATAGCCATCGATATAAATAATATACATGTAGTACATTGTAGCTCTAGATTATGCGTGCCGAATACTCACTTCACTTGACTCAGGTGTAATATATATATATCTGACAGGCCTGTTGGTCTAGTGGTTAGTGGCCCTGACTGCTATGCCGGAGGTCGTGGGTTCGATTCCCACCCAGGACAAATGTTTATGTGATGAGCATGATCATTTGTTCTGAGTCTGGGCGTAATTTATCTATAATATGTATGTATTTAGAAATATATAAGTATGTTTATCAGTTGTCTAGTACCCATAACACAAGCTCTGCTTAGCTTGGGACTAGACGGCGTTGTGTGATAGTTGTGGAATATTATATTGTATTATTATATATTATATATTAATATCGACTGTAAACCTTGAACATTACACCATGTTGCACGAAACGCGTAAGTGCCACAAAATTCATGGCGCTTAAGACATTTTGGTCGCGAAAAAAGTATTCTCTAAAAGCTATCTCAGCGCTGCATATTTTAATAATTTTTCTAGTTCTGTTAGAAATGTAGCGCTACAGAGAACTTTTCAGTATTTTGACAAATAGTTTCCATGAAAGGGCTGGTCTATCACTAGAATATAAGTCTATGATTACAGCTATTGATTCGTCTCATCAAGAGGAATCTGCAAGTAAAACTTGTTATTAGCTATGACACTTTATTTACTCGTACCAAAATGGCTTTGCCAAAAAATCTAAAAAAGTAAATAATCTAAGGATTTGATCGAATATAATAATATAACATAATAATATAAAAATGCAGATACTTGGTTTTTGCAATAAGCAAAACTTCATATTCCATATTTCATTTGTACTGTGTCTGGATGTAATTTATCTATAATATGTATATATAATATTTAAAAATATATAAGTATGATTATCAGTTGTCTGGTACCCATAACACAAGCACTACTTAGCTTGGGACTA
Source organism: Mythimna lalbum (assembly GCA_949319445.1). Taxonomy (NCBI): domain Eukaryota; kingdom Metazoa; phylum Arthropoda; class Insecta; order Lepidoptera; family Noctuidae; genus Mythimna; species Mythimna lalbum. The sequence continues at coordinate 33,305,072 of OX439344.1, forward strand.
GACGACGTTGTGTTTTTATTATTCCCTTTTTCTCGCTCGCATGCCAACCATTTTAACACGTCATGGCTTACCATGGCTTACCATTAGTCGACAACAATAGCAACAGCCTAATTTCCTATCTTCCCCATTTTTACCGACTTCCCAAAAAGGAGGAGGTACTACGTTCGGCTGTTTGTATGTTTTTTTTTTTTTTTTGTATGTTTGTTCGGCGAATACTCCCCCAAATGTGGACGGATTTTCAAAATTCTTTTTTTGTTCGAAAGTAGATAGTTCTGAGGTGGTCCCATTATCACCAAATTAGGATCTGATGATGGGATCTTGGAGAAATCGAGGGCAACCTTCAAATTTTTAAATCCAGGGGCTTTACTCATCTATATATATAAAAATCAATGCCACTTTTCGTTGTTAATTTATAACTCAAGAACGGGCTCACCTATCAAATACAAATTTTTAGGTATTGTTCGGAGTATTTAGTAGATGGTTTATGTGAAGTTTGGTAGGGTATAGTAGGGTAGATGAGGGTAGAGTAGGGTAGGGTAGAGTAGGGTAGAATAGAGTAGAGTAGGTATAGTATGGTAGAGTAGGGAAGAGCGGGGGCGAAGCCGTGCGGGCAAAAGCTAGTAAAAATATAAAATTGTATGTTTGTTTTAAAGGTACGCAATCTCTGTTGTTGGAACAAGCTATTGCTAATAAGCACTACACACACACACGTTCAAATCAACATGTTGCCAGTATTCATTCAAGCCTACGGTGGAAAATTGATCAGTAGAACGCATGTAGGTAATCTTTGTGTAGGTTTTGTAGACAGTTTTTAGGCTGACCCCATATTAGGCGTGCGCAATCCTCGGGCGTGTGAGTAGCGCGGAAGCTGCGCGTGCGCCGCGAGCGCGCTGCGTGAGCGTCGGGTTTTGCTGCCCTGCGGCGTGTGTGGAGAGTGCACGCGGCGCGCACGCAGCGCTCGAATCGCGTTCTTACCCCTTCCGCCGCGCGCTCGCTGCACACGCGTCACACGGCGGCAACACGCGACGCTTACGCAGCGCGCTCGCGTCGCGCACGCGGCGCCCGCGTCTGTTACACGCCCGCGAAACGCGCGCTCCTAATGTACGGGAGGCGATAATGTTAATGACTTTGTTGTGCTTTTAGTGGCTTTATTGAGAAGTGATTTGTTTTGATTATAATACGAGTAATATAGGTACAAGCTTTTGCCCTCGGCTTTGCTCCCGTCAACTGACTAACCACTTTCCTATCCTTAGGTAGGGTACCTGCCTACCCTACTTATAAAACATCAGAACGTCAGGCATTGTGACAGGTGACGATTCCTGGATTTATCAATACGATCCAGAAACAAACCGTCAGTCGACAGTTTGACTGTTTCAAAACGAACCAACGCCTATGAAAGTAAGCAATTGAAAAGCGCAGGGAAAATTTTAATAGCTAGTTTCTTCACTTTGACGGGTATCTGACTTCAATTCCATTACGAGACCAAAGCATCATCAACGCTGCAAGGTATGCCACAAAATGCCTGCCAGAAGTTTTATCTGCAATGAGCAACAAGCGACCAAACACCGGGCTTTGCAGGGTACTGCATGACAACGAGCCCGCGCACTCAGCGCTTAAATCGAGGGACTTCCTGGACACCACTCCGCTCAGAGTCTTGGGGCACCCTCCCTACAGTCCTGATCTGGCACCGTGTGACTTCGTTTCATTCCCTAAAATGAAAAATCTGCTGAATGGGATACAGTTTTCTTCACCGGAAGACGCGCTAGCAGCGTTCGAGAAGGCTGTGGAAGAGGTGCCCGGGGCGGACTGGAAAAATGATTCGAAAATTGGCTCAGACGCATGAAACAATGTATAGAGGCTGGTGGAGAGTTCTATTAAAAGATTTAATAAAAATATTTTATCCATATTTAGAAGTTAGTTTTTCAGTGACCGAAGAAAAGGCCAGCCCTCTGGTCACGCGAAGAGTCGACCAAACGTTTGCTGATATCCTTAAAAACTCGATGAGCGCTCGGACCCCATGGCCCTAGTGTTTCAACCCCAAACGGCTCAAATATATAACTTCCAATGAGGTTATTATATTTACGCCGTTTGAGGTTTTCTGCACCTACAGCAGCCGCTCCAGCACAGCCCGCGGTACTCAGAAGATGGGATGGCGCAAGGGTGTCGACACATGTTGCATCCCACTCCAAAGGCCTACCCAATTTCCAAGGCATTATAGTCATCCCATCTGGTCTCTTCCCATCGTCACGTGCCAAGCCATTGGGTTCTAAGACAGCTGGCACCCCGGCGGTGACAAGAGCTCGACGGATGATGTCATTAATACTGGCATGCCGTGCTATCCGACCAGCGCTTCTACTGCAAGATAGGCCATGGTGTCCGAGGCGATCGACTGCTTCGCCGCACTGACATCGATGTGGAGCTCCACTAGGAGCACCCAGACGCAGGCATGTAGCGATCCGGAAGGTGGTGTCACTCAGCATAGTACCTATGTTAGGTGACGGTAAAGCCTGTAGCCAAAGACCCGACTCCCATTCACCCACAGCCAGTAGGCGAGCGCGCTCAGCAGTATTGGTGGACGTGTTAATGAGATTATTCCGTACCAATCTGCAGAGCGGCTCATCCCACTGTCTTTGGGAAGATGGAATTTCGGGCAACGCGTTGTCCGGGCAAGCAATTTTCCAGGCGCTCACGGCATCGGCCAAGCACGGCACCTCACAGCTAACCAGTGATGGAGTCAAAATTCTTTTGGTCAACTGTTGTGTGCTGTGGACCGAAGACAAGAACGCCGGTAGGCTTATACTAGAAATTTTGCGGATGCCGATCCCACCAAAGCGAATGGGTAGCGTGGCTTGTAACCACGCTCGGTCATCCAGGGCCACATTTAAAATGGAAGTCAGAGTATACCGAATAGTCTGATCAATTTTGTCCTAGAGATGTGGCTGCTTCCATAAAGGGGAAGAGCGGAGAAAATACATAAAATTTGGTGCAAAACAACAATACCGTAGGAGGGTGAATGCCGAATGTAGGTTAATTTTGGAAAGTCTCTCCGAAATGTTATTAAAACGTTCAATTTTGTCGTCAATGAATAAAGAAAAACTGTCTTCCAAAATTGGAGAACCTAGGAGGTGCAGTGTGCTTTTATCTAAAATTTTGATTTCAGGAGCTATTGAATAAAATTTCTGTAGAGTCGATTGTCTGTCAGTACTGTCAGGAACAAAAATTTCGCATTTAGAATGATTAAGTTCTAGGCCGATAGATTTAAATTGCTCTTTCAGGAATTCAAAATCTTTCAAAACAGTATCTACCTCACCTCCCAGTGTTCCGTCATCCAAATACCACAGATTAAATTTCGAATTTAGTTGAGTTTTTTAGGATATCAGCAAACGTTTGGTCGACTCTTCGCGTGACCAGAGGGCTGGCCTTTTCTTCGGTCAACGACTCAGCATTGCCATCCAGCGTGGCAATGCTGCCAGCGTTCTGGGCACTTTTCCCATTGACATCGATGTGGACGAATTTTTTGATGCCCTTTGACTTTTCCCCGTTTTTGTGCCTTTTTTACTCGTTTGTACATATTATTATTTTAAGTTTGTATATACCTATTAACTTATAATATTTAATAGTTAAGATGTACATAATTATAAAATAAAAAGACACCTTAAGTTTTTTGTTTTTCAGTTTCTCAAAACTTTCTGAGTGTCCCACGTATAACAGCGCCATCATCACATCATAAGGCGGTAGTCTTTCTACACTGATTCTATTATCATCTAAAGCATGCATGCAAGCATCTATTATTGCTACAAGCTTTTATTTAGTTTCACCTGTCCCGATGTTCATCTGACATCAAATCTTGTAAATTAAATTTGACCCACTTCCCGGTTACCGATTGAGCTGAAATTTTACATGCAAGTAGTGTAAATCAGATGACAATGCAAAATTATTATAACAAGGAGCTGATCTGATGATGGAACCGGAAGGTGGCTATAGGAACTTGGTAGTTAAACGACAAAACTCTATCGAGTTTGGGATCGTATATACTGAAATGTGATAGATATAGGTATACCGGGCTATAAAAGTTTGCTATGAAAAAATGATTTTCATTAAAAGCTTGTTTTTTAGATTCTGTTTATTTTAAATTCACTTGCCGAATCGATATTCTATCAACTATAATTCGGGGAGGGTGTATCGGAACTTCATAATCAAGTTCCGTCATCGAACTAATCGACTTACTTTTGCGAAGCGTGAGCGCGGGGAGGGTGGTACACGTCGAACATCAGTCACATACGCATAAAACTTAGTTAACATGGCCACCCCACGTTACCTGTACGTTGTATGCGTATGTGTAATGTAAGGTTTCCTGTCTGTGTTTACTGAGAACTGCAGTTTTTAGTATCTGCAATGTTTATGTCAAGAGTGAATATATTACTTCTAAGCAATGCTATGCAATTCTTTTGCGAATATGCTGTATTTTGTACAGGAACATTCGTAAATTCATACTTCGTACCTGGGCTGAGCCGAAACAGACAGTATATTGCGTAATACTTGTCTATTGTACAGCTAGGTATACCAGATTCCGAGAATTTCACGTTTAGTAACTGCTTTTGCTATTACTGCTGTACTCAGCCAGTCTGGGCTGCGGGTTTGTTCGAAAGAGTAACCGTGACACTGGAATGCAAAGAGGAACTGAAGGAACATAGGTGGGCTTAAGTCAGCGATCTCTCATGCTGGGCGCTGGTACAGAGAATGGGCTGGAGCGATGAGTCATGGCAGACGGACGCCTCCTTCTGCGAAGTAGTAAAGCTAGCGAGAGGGAACGGACTTCTTCACGCCCAAGCTGCCGACCCCGATGTCCAGCAATCGTAGGCGTGGGCTTGCGGACGACGAGCAATGGGTAGGTCGCCGTCTGATGATCCGGTAACCGTCCGGATCGCGCCCAAGTCAATTATATGTCAACAAAACTGTAAGGACCCAGCAAAGCCAAAGCCTATTGGGATCATGGGTATTACCCGAGAAATAACCCCGGGTTCCTGAAAAGCATGGCAAAGAAGGAACATAGGAGCGGGTTATAGTCGGTACAAGTCTGACACGTCTCCAGCTTCGCTCTAGAACGGCAGAAGTCATTGGATGATTTCCCAGCCAAAAATAAAAATGTGGGTTTAGTCAGTAAAAGTCTGACATTCCTTCTCGCTTCGCCCAAAGCGGAAGAACTATTTTGATGATGCACTTCAAAAAATCTGAATCGGCGTCTAAGGATAGCTAAAGTTTTGATAAAAAATATTAATATTATTATTTTGAAAAAATGTGCTGGATTTACGAAAAATATAGCACAAAGCGCCCCCACGCTTTTATCACAATAATATGGGGGAGGCCTATGTCCAGCAGTGGACGTCTTTCGGCTGATATGATGATGATGATTATTATTATTTTCTACCTATCATCATCATCATCATCATATCAGCCGAAAGACGTCCACTGCTGGACATAGGCCTCCCCCAAGCGTCGCCACAACGACCGGTCCTGTGCGTCACGCATCCATCGGATTCCCGCGACCCTGACCAGGTCGTCGGTCCACCTTGTTGTTCTACCTATATTGAAAATTATTTTACACTTTTTAGTTTGATACGCTATGAAAGCCTGCTTTTTAGTTTTGTAAACTATTACTATTTTATTTGTAAAGCTCCTTCAGTAAATAAAGGCTATTTTATTTATTTATTTATATTTATTGGGAGCACACGTTAAAGGACCCCATGCCTAGTAATTTATACTGTGTCTGTGTAACCTTTGTTGGAGGTCCAACAATAAATAAATAAATAAATAAATACATCTTTTATACATTTTCTCGTAGAATTCAATTAGTAAGTAATGTAATTTCCTCGTGCTCAATCAATTAGGTATTCCAGGATCTAGTTTCACATTGTTCTAAATGAAGTTCTGCGAAACGCATGGAAGGGAAACTTGTGTATACACAGTGAGCCGGTATCTAGAGTTCGTGATAAACCGCACGGCCGCAGACTGGTTGCAGTAGTTTCCAATTAGTTCTCACTTATTAGGAATTTCTGATGTTACCGATGAAGAGAATTGTTTTCCTCCCTCCTCCCCCTGTTAACTCCCTGAGTCCCCCTGTTACCTCCCTGAGTGAGTCCTTCAGCCGAGTGAAATTCTTGGAATTCAAGTGTAAGTGTAGTGTGTGTAGTTATGTGTTACACGTCTTTGCCAGGAGCCTTGCCCAAGTGTATAACGATACTTTTTCAAGGGTTAACCCCTCGATTTTGTGAAGTGTCTGAGTAGTGGCAAGTGGAAAAAGTAGGCGAATTGTTCTTATCAATGAAAATAAGACAAAAAAATATATTTTTTAAACTAATTATGACTTAATAATTTCATGTATGTAGGTACTTAACTTTTTATACCTACGCTCGGAGACAAAAAGTATGTTATGTATTAACATAGGATCTTTTACCCCGGGAGTATGTTCCTTCCTTTGGGATAATTTCCTACTTTCACGCTGGTAACAAGTAGTCGGAAATAAAAAACATATCTAACCGTTACTGAAACGTATATATTTGTTAAAGACCTAATCTAAATGACAGATTACGGTAGTTTTTTGTTTATTTTGCCCGCCTAAGCCAACTATCGTTTATTTTTATCTAGACTAGTTATAAAACCTATCGAATTTCCTACCCAGAAAAAAATTGCGTTGAGTTTATGTTGATCGAACAGCAATTTCAAAACTGTTAGAACTAAGATTGAACGTAGGTGTAAATCCTATTACTGGTTTCCACACCGTGCCTGCAAGTAGGTAATAAGTTTTGTTTCTGCGGGCGCTGGACGCATGTACCTTGATTGGATCGGCTGCTCCGCTTTGTTTAGCTGATGTGACCACTCGTGCGATAGTATTTCCAATAACTCTTCGAGGTTTAACGTGTGCAAAATATTCACAAAAAATTGAGCGACAATTTTACTCGCGTTTGGAACAAATTTTCAGTGACGCCCTGCGGTAAACTAAAAAAACATAGGGTAGTATTTAAAAGGGTAACCGTAAATAAAAGTTGTGGGTGATAAAAAACAGTTTATTTAGGCTATAGAATTAGTAAGTGACCGACTGACTGCGAGTGACGAGAAATCAAAAGGTGAAATAAAATCTGCAAGCAATTTAAACGTAGCGTTCGCCGGCCTCAGCCACGGTAAACGCTTGCCTGCAGACGACGAGCGATGGGTAGCTCACTATCCGGCCGTCCAGCAACTGTCCGGTCCGAGCCCAAGTCGTCGACCGTGTTCCACCTGCTCCTCAAAGATGTGTTAGTAAACCGTAGGGCCTAGCAGGGCTGATGCCGCGGGGATTTTTTGAAAAGGAAACTGTGGTCCAAGAACAAAAAGAGCAACCGAAAGACAAAGGTGTGATTTTACATCATCATTTGGTTTTGGGTATAGATTTTATTTACAATGAGCTAATTAAAAGCTAGGCTACTACACTCAAGTCTTAACCAAAAGGCTACCAACGACGAATAAGTAAACATACATTTTGAACACTTAAGTATAGTACGTCCGAATTAAGGCTGTAGCAGCGAAAAAATATAATTTACTGTTCAAAGCTGAAAGTTGTTGAGAAATATATAATTTTAATAATTTGTTTGTCTGTTTCTTTCTGCCATCCTACAAACTCTTCCATCCCACATTCATATTGCATTTCATTCTTAAACTATTGATTGTGCATCAACAATTACACCCATAGTACACGGTTATACATACAGTTAATCTGGAAAGGAGAGTTTAACTCAACAACAAGTTTTCTTCCAGCAAACCTTTGAGAAGCAAACCTCTCTATAGAGAGAGAAAAAATTAGGGTAGGATCCAGTGCACAATATAAAACTTACAGAACTAATTCTAATATATAATAATATTATATATAAGTCTTATATATAATTTTAATACATACTAATATTATGTCGTTGCAGGTGCTCTGCAAGTGCTCTGTAAGTTTCCTCTTGAAGACATCCAGAGAAGAGCTGTCACGAGGGGAGTGTGGCAGAGAGTTCCAGAGACGCATTTCAGTTAGGTACAGAAAAGAAACCATCATAGCGGCTGGACGTATGACGGGGCGTACGAAGGAGGAGAGAAGAAGTAGTGCAACAGAGGTTTCACTTTAATTATACAGGGTTATTTGTTAAACACTGGCAGCCTCTTAGGACTATGTTAAGAACATCAAAAGCAACCACCTTTGTTCTGACTTTCAAAAAATTATCATATTTTAGTTCATCAGATTTTTATACAAAAATAAAAATATTTAAATTGTACGTTGTTGTTCCGAAGTCTATGCGAAGCAAGCGATAGTACAATAGCGGAGGGGAACGGGGAACGTGCGCGGGAGGCGTAGGTGGGTACAGCAAAACACATAGTTGAAATGTGTTAGATAGAACCACGAAATCTTGAAGGTTTGTTTTTGGTAAATGTTTTGTAAAAAGTCATAGAACAAAAGTTGTTGTTTATGATGTCAGTCCTGCAATTGTTAGTGTTTTACAAATTACCCTGTATATAATATTATGCTATGATATCTCACACACAACCTAAGAACTAGAGCAGATACGTTGTAAATTCCATAAGTACTCGTAAGTCAATAAATATAAAGATACTGAATGTTTCTATATCAATTTATCAATAATTACTTTTCGCTGACGTAAAGTATTTCATATTTCATTAAGGGTTCAACATAATCATCACGAGATTTAAGTGTTTATTTAATAATTAATACAATCTATAATCACTAAGATTGCGAACTGTATAATCACTTTGATTACGAACGTAAATACAGTGATAAGAGATATTAGGGCTACTTTTTAGATAGGACTTAAACTGGTGTAAGAATTTTATTGGCCTAGATACTGTAATCAACATCTGAGTCCAAGGTTCTGATAAAAGTACGATGGCAGCACTTCCATTAGATTTGTTTTTGCTTTATGCTATGATAATGTTTTACTATTAGCCCATTTTTTAATTCTTTTATTAAAAATTTTGTTAAACTGAAAAACATAAATAAAAAAGGCATTTTTTTAAATAAAGAAATGTTTTACAAAATAAGGTATTTTTTTCATTTTCTCGTGGAACAGTAGGCGTTTGGAACCGACATACTATCAAACTAATAAATTACCGAACTAATGAGCAATAGCTGTGGAGTTTTTCAGTTGTTTTTCGCACAAACGTTATATCGAACTAATGAAGCATCGATGGAATAAAACATCGTACAACTGAATTATCGACATACCGTGTTAGACATAGTAAAAAGCGAATCATAAAGTTTAACAATCAAGTTGGGAACCTATTCTCAAACCTACCAAAGATACACTTTGTTACCAATAGTTCACGAAACCAGAGAGCTGGGATTTTCTTCGGTCAATGAAACGGCATTGCCATTCAACGTGGCAATACTGCCAGCGTTCTGGGCACTTTTTCCATGGGCATCGTTGTAGACGAATTATTTAATGCCCCTTGAGTATTTTTTTCAGTCAAAAGATCGGGATGAAACACGACTTAAATTAGACGCACGTATACGTATAAATTATATTAATAATTTAATAAAATACGAGTATTAATAATTTTTCTTTCTTTTTTCTTTCACCACCAAGTTGCCAAAGGCTGCATTTTGAATGATAATAACAAAACCAACGTACTATAGACGACGACGCATCGATGACGCATGTAAGAGTTTACAAAACGATAAAAACATATTCCAATATTTATTCATTCTATGTATAATTCAATAATACGATATTACGGCTCTTTCAACAGTATACTTACCTACTTATGGAAGGAAAGAAAGAAAAAATGTTAATCATATTTCACACAAACTTATCTATACCTACATATACTAGCTTTTGCCCGCGGCTTCACTCCCGTCAACTGATTCTACTCTACCCTACTCTATAGTATATTAATTTTATATATCATTAAACACATAAACCGGCCCACTTGTCAAAGGAACTAGGCTTTCTTTAGTTTTCTTTTTTTTAATCCATTATTTTTATCTATTGGTTTGTCGTATTCATTAATTTCTATGAGTGCTACGCACCTACGCGGTAATGGAGGTGCTACGCTGCTACAAGCCTACGCAAATATGGAGCTACGCCGCTACGAACATTTAATTCCTTTTGAAAACACTTTTGAATAGTCAAATGTCAGTCAATCCAAGAAAAGTGAAGCTAAATTGCACGTTCCAAATAGTAGATATCTATGGAGAAGAACGTGCAAGAAACTCCATGAACACTCTATTAAATCATATTATGAGTTACATATAACGTTTGGTTACATTATTTCTTGTTGCTTCTATTGTGTGAGAACAATGCAGATAATAAAATAATTAAAAGATAGAAACTGAATTAAGCCACTGGCTATCCGAAGGGACCTCAAGCCCCGGTATGAAGGCTAGAAGGAACGGGGTGGGTTTTTAATCAGTAAGAGTGCGACACTATTGATTTTCAAAAGATCCCTAGTAGTAGTGGAGCTGGACCAGCATTGAGTCAAGCATTTTTATCTTGAATATAATCCTCCAACTTATAATATGCCTGCCTGCATAGTGTACGTTTAACCCTTCAGATACCGTCAATTAGAGACACAATAGTAAGACAATAGATGCGCGGCCACCGGTGGTCGCTTGGGGATTCATGAATTAATACAAAATTTAATTTAGTTTCGAGTTCTAATATTTAGGGAGGTATTTTATTACTCGTATAACATTTCAAACAGTACCCCATGAAAGAAGAGGCCACTTTAGCCAGTCTGAAGCCTGGTTGAACCAGTGGGTCCCTATTTCTTGTAACATCATTATCTATCGCCTCTTTTGCTCAAAAGATAAGGATTTTTTCTAACGTACTTACATGATGTTTTCATAGATATACTGACACATACAGTATCTATTTACTGGGTTGTCGTTATTCATTTGATATTATTGTACATTTAAGCTAACCTAATTGTTTAAGAAACTGATAATATTTCGCAAGGAACGGCAAATTACCTCGGTGTTTTTGTAATACTATATCTGTTTTGTTTTTCTTCTGTAACATACTAACAAAGCAAATGTTATTACAGTATCATGTTCTAATGCTGCGTGCAAGCTTCTAAGTCTCATAAATAAGGTAGTTGACCGATCTGTTTCATATTATTTCTTACAAAAAGTTACTTTAGCCAATTGAAATCACAAAGGGAATATTTTTTGTAAATCTGTTTTTTTATGTTGTGGAAAACTTCATGGATGACTACAGCCACGGGGCGGGGCAGGGGCCTGTCTTTCACTAAGAATGACTCCTGTATCGTGGGTGCGTTAATAAATCATCATCATCATATCAGCCGAAAGACGTCCACTGTTGGACATAGGCCTCCCTCAAGCGTGCATCAATGACCGGTCCTGTGCGGCACGCATCCATCGGATTCCCCTGACCCTGTCCAGGACATCAGTCGACCTTGTTAGAGGCCTTCCAACGCTGCGTCTCCCGGCACGTGGTCGCCACTCCAGAACCTTTCATCCCCATCTACCATCTGTTCTGCATGCAATGTGCCCTACCACTTAAGTTTGGCGATTCTTCGAGCTATGTCGGTAACCTTGGTTCTCCTGCGAATATCTTCATTTCTGATGTGATCACTCAAGGAAACTCCAAACATAGCCCTTTCAACAAATACATAAACTTAAATATACAAGACACCACGACCCCGAGCATATCTGTAGGCCATAGAAGTATTTATTCCGGAGAAAAAGTAAAAGGAAATCGGACCCGCAACTCTCAGCGCAGCAACCAATCCCCGACCGTGCCATCTGCTAGACGCTTTCAGACTAAAACCACTCGGTGTCCTGCAGTTATCTTTGGCCGGGGCGCTAGTTTGCGCATTTTGAGACACATTCTTTATTTCACTCTACACAACGTATATACATAAGTTTCTCATAAAATAGACAATAATGGTGAGAGCCTGGTGATCCATCACACAGGGTATCCTAGTATGGACTCCAGACTCTCACAAAGATAATCTTTGTGAGAGTCTATGGACTCCAGACTCTCACAAAGATAATCTTTGTGAGAGTCTGGAGTCCATACTAGGATACCCTGTGTGATGGATCACCAGGCTCTCACTTCAAAATTCCGATGCTTAATTATTAGTACTTAATTCTAAACAAATTATTATTATTATTATATTATTATTATATTACTTAGTGGACACTATTACTAAAAAGTAGTTTTATATATTTTATAAACCCTTCTAAACGAAATAACTACTAAAGCCTACACAACGTTCAGCCATCTGGTTAAACGTTGCGGTCAACGACATGGCTAGTGGTTCTTCAGCCATTTCATTGGATGCCGGCGTTTAACGAACGTCCTAGGCGTCCAATTGGATGGCTAATTTAACCAGAAGACTGCGACATGTATATTCCTATAAAATGTCAATATTTTCGCCATGATCTCACTATAAAAAAAAATGTAGGATGCTATTCTTTCTGTAACCAATATTAGATGCTGTCTACATAAATAGTTTTAGCATTATTTGTTGTGTTTTATTGTATAACTAGCTCTTGCCCGCAGCTTCAGTCATTAGATAATTATGATGAATAATTAATAGGTATTGACATTACATATTCCATTTGAACTCAGATAAATGTTTTTGAAGCTGCATCGCTCATAAAATATTTAATACATACAGTACCCAGTTACCCACCCACTAACAGCAAATTAGTGAAATAGCGGTATTATCAATCAAAATAAGTTTAAACAGTTTGAATTTAAACCGTGTATAAAAATCAAGTTTTATGTATTGTATTAAACCACGAGCTTTGAAACTACTTTCCATGGTGAATTAATAGACATATAAAGAAAATAAACTAATAATTAGGAGTTTAAATATAGCTTTAGCGAAAGTAGTTTTTAGTAGCTCTCGTGAGGGCAATCGGCAGCGGCGATCTCTCACCGGGCCTTGGTGCAGGCCATGGTCCGGGGCAAGGCGGAGTGACAGGCGGTCGCCTTCTTCGAGGCAGTATTGCTAGCAAAGGAGGAGGCCGACTGCATCACGCAACGGCAGCGCTCATAACGCCCCAGCCGCCGATGGGATTTCGATCCCGATTTCCGGCCACCGAAGGCTTGCGGACGGCGATCAATGGGTAGCTCGCTGTCCGACCGTCCGGTAACTATCCGGACCGAGCCGAAGTGGTCGACGGCGCGCACTGTTCCCGCGCGCCTCAAGGTGCTGTCAGCAACAGCAAGGACCCAGCTGGGTCGAAGCCTACTGGGGCCACACTGGGGGTTTATCCAAAAGGTAGCTTAGCCCCCGGTAAGAAAGGCAACGAAGGAACAGGAGTTGGTTTTTAGTCAGTAAAAGTCTGACACTATCTCCCGCTGCGCCCAAGAGCGAGGGATATCATTAGATGATTTTCCCACCGCGAAAAAAAAGATGTTTTTAGTAGATATACCTATATTTAATTTACTATGGCGAATTTGAAAAGTTCTAGTCTAAAATCATTATAGATCAAATTAATTTGAAATATTGCCCTAAACTAAAAAGACGAACACTTGTTTAAAACAATTTGAAATGATCGTTTAATAAAATTTAAAAAATAACTGTTCATTTCCAACCCTGGTTTCAACCAATATTGAATCAATTACCACCCATTAAGGGGCCGCCCAGGCGCGGTCGCAGCCTGAAATGTCGGTGGAGAGGGTCACTATAGTAATACCGACTATAATAATTATGTCGAGTAAATTAGACTTTGACACAATATACAACACTAGCTTTTACCCGCAGCTTCACCCGCGTTTATTAATATACTTTACTCTAACTCCCCCTAGTCTCCAGGGTCCCATCTGTCTCTGTACCAAAATTCATCAAAATCGGTTTTCCATTTAGGCGTGAAAACGTAATAAACAAGCAAACAAACTCACTTTCGCTTTTATAATAATAGTAAGGAATTAGAAGTCTTTTTTCTTATTGTCAAATTGGTTGATAATCTTTGGGCCTTTTTTAAAAGGTGGGAAATCGTATAATGACTTCTCCCACTCTTGGGCGGGAGGATATCAGTCTTTTACTTACTAAATCCCACTTCTGTTCCTTCTTTACCTTCGTTCCAGTGCCCCGGGGTTCTCTTTCGCACAAACCAGGGCCCCAGTAGGCTTCGACCCTGTTGGGCTCCTACGGGTTTGCTTACATCTCTTTGAGACACGCGTGGGACACTAAGCGCCGTCGACGACTCCACGTCGACGGTCTCGGGTCTCAAAAAATAAGTTGCGACTATCAGTATTTTTCCGTTTACGTAGCAAAACGTCTATAGTATCTCTAAGATTATCTGGTTTTGTTAACTTTTGTAAATTTTTATAAGGTTACTAGCTTTTGCCCGCACGGCTTCGCTCCCGCTCTTCCCTACTCTACCCTACTCTACCCTACACTACTCTACACTACTCTACACTACACTACTCTACACTACTCTACCCTAATCTACCCTACTCTACCCTACTCTACCCTACTCTACCCTACTATACCCCACTATACCCTACTCTACCCTACCAAACTTCACATAAACCATCTACTAAATAGTCCGAACAAAGCCTAAAAATTTGGTTTGGATAGGCGAGCCCGTTCTTGAGTTATAAAATAACAACGAAAAGTGGCATTGATTTTTATATATATAGATTTGACGGGTACGATTTTAGGGGGTGATCAAGTCTTCTGTAACACAAGCTCACGGTGAGTCTGTTCACTCGAGGACACAGGTCCTTGAGTGAGCTACAAAATAAGAAATTTTGTGGACAGTGCACCAGGAATTCGGGAATCGCATCGATGATGAGAATGATTATTGATTATAACATAATGCTCATTTACAATATCCCCGAGCAGGTTGAGCACAGTAGTGACCTCTATGTGAGTCTGCAACTAGTTTTCAGGCAGCCTTAAATTAGATCGGTAGTAGGCCAGGGTCTGTGAAGGCCAGGCAAAATCAACATCAAACATCGCAAACGCGCATTAGGTATATCTACGTTTGTTTAATATGTTGTTAGGTTCCTTGAGAGTAGTTTACACCCAAGTTTGCAACCCTTAAAACCCTGTGCTACCCATAGTGTTAATAAAAACTGCGAAACTTCGGCACTTTTTGTATGTTTAAAAAAAAAAACTACCCGAAGAAAACATTTTGCAAGTATACTTGCTTCCCTAATTTAATAAAGCTAACTAAATATACTATATTTTTTCCAATCGCTTATCGTCAACATCGAGCATGGTTTAAAGGCTTGTTGCTTTATCTAACGTAATCCAACGCGATATTTGACGAAAAGGCAACGCAAAAAAGAGAGATAACGCCTGAAAACTCTGTTAGTATTCGGTAATTCCGTGATTAACTGGAACATTTTACTAAAACTTATTCCAGGAAATAATTGCTTTTTTTTTAAACCCTTTAAAGTTTTTGAAAAAAATTGTCATTTAGCTTCGATCAATAATAGTACTATTATTGATCGAAGACATTTAGAATCTTAATAAAATTTGCAAGGCTTCTTTCTATAGTTTTACTTTTTAAATTTTTGAGTAAATTATGAAGTGTCAAAGTTTCAGTTCAATAGCAAATTTTCAGAGGTTTTTACTAGATTAGTGTTACACAAATTTGGAAATTGACTTCAGTAGAAGCCTAGATAATATCAACAAAATACTTTCATAAAATATCTAATGAAAAATGTGTAATAACGTCGTAAGAGCGGTTGTATAAAAAACAGTGAAAATAGGTGTTGACTGTCGAGTTCACGAAGGTTGAGCTACATCCCCAGGTTCATTTGATGGCAGAAATACAGCTTGTCAAAGTAGGCATCTTTTTTTTTAAAGTGAATATTTTGTGTTTGCGTCATATTCATAGACACGTACTGACTTAACTAAAAGTCTTAAGTCTTAGATTTGTTGAGAGTCAGAATGACGGGTGTAATTCAGCGAAATAATACCCACGTTACAGGTAACACACGTCGTAGACATTATAAACAACTAGCGCCATCTCTGATATCTTTTAAGAACTTATTTAAATAAGCAAAACAGAAAGACATCAGAGATGCCGCTAGTTGTTTAGAATGATAACGGCGTGTCTCGTGACATACCACACACTTAATCAGGTCATGATTAAGTGTGTGGTATGCAAAGATTTTATATATCCTAGTACTAGATTGACTACGACAACCTCAAAAGCGTACCTGATAAGGAAAGTCAGAAAGAGTCCTGTCATCTCGTTCTACTAGTGTGTCCATACACTAGCTACATACTACGGGACAATTTTGCTCAAAAGTTAGTTAAAGATATTTTTGATACATTAAAATAGACATGCAAGTTCAAAAACAATTAATATGTATAATAAGCTACCAAAAGGGAACTGTGAGTTGTCTCTGTAATGACTAGGAAATAGCTGATGTCTATACGGACATCAGTATATATAATAGCAATATCCTCTTATGCGAGTATGAAATACCTACACTGATAAAAAAAATGCCTAATGTGTGTGTACCTACGTAAGACGATCACTTCTGAACGGCTGCACCTATCAGAATAAGGTTTGTCTGAAAGAAAAAACTAGTTAGTTTATAATAAAACTAAATTAAAAATAGACTGATGCGTGACATTTTTTTATTACGTTAAATTTTACTTATTAACTAAAAAATAAATAATACATTAAATAAATAATCCTCGACTGGTTTATAAATTTATTTATAATAACTACTACTACTACTAATTATTGCCGATGCCCGTTAGCGCCACAGGGAATTTCCGAAAGGGATACCACGGTCCTGGAACACAAAGGGCAACTGAAGGACACGGGTAGGTTTATTCAGTATAAACCTCAAATAACTTATCCCGCTCTAAGATGGAGCGTAAGACCTTAGAGCAGGATAAGTTATTGGAAATTTTACCACATCAAAAAAAGTCTCCCACTATGTTTGTTTATCTATATCTGTTTGCAATCAACTCAAAAACTACTGAACGGATTTTTAACAACTAGATGGAATAGAATCAGGTTTTAGTGATGATTTAACTTTATGAACTATTACATCTTCAGACTACAAATAAAACTGTTGCTGAAAAAAAAAATAATGGCACAACTTCAAAGCCATTGTTGTCGATGGTTCTCGTTTCTTGGAAATCTACAACAAAACATAAAAAATAATATATTACTAGTAGTTAACGGTTAAGCCACATACGTGCAGCATTGCGTGCGGCATTTATTAGGGACCTACCTCAGGACTAAACTTAAAGACAGTAGACTATGATTTAAAATGAATATAATTCTCGAATGTACTATATCGATGTGGAGAAGATTTTGGAGTGCACGCTCGTCGTTTTAAGAACTGGTCACACATACTGAATTGGTCCGAAGACACGTACCGCATGCCGCACCTCTGGCCGCCGCTGCTCGCCGCTTTTCGTTGTGTCACGAGAGCAGCCGAAGATTGCCGAGCGGCCAAAGGCGCCCGATCAACAAAAAAGATAAAATTTGTAAAATTGGTACGCGCTTGATTTATTAAAAAAAAAAAAATATTAAGCCTCCTCAGATATTTAGAAATTTGCTTATAATAATATAAAACTTGAACAGTTGACAACAAAATTTTATAAAATTTAGCACCCAGTCCGTCTTCTGAATCGTTTATGATGCCCCTTCTCTAGGTATTTTTACAGGCAGTTAATATGTTTTAATTCCCGCATGAAATTCAAAACGATGTTTGTTGTCACCCTACATAAATATTTTGTAAACAAAACAGAAAACTTACCAAAAAAAACTAAATTCCACAACCAGGATACCCATCACTATTGCGAAACTTTACACAGCAACGTTTTGAACATCTTGCACGCTTTATACTTTACTAAATATTGAGATAAAAACTTGTAACAATTAAAAATACAACTTTGGCCCTATGAAGCATCAGCCATATTGGTTATTGATGTCAAATTCTGTCAAATTGAAACCTCCTAAATGTTGCCTTTCATAATTTTAAAATTACTACGAATAGCTACTATATCTAAATGAAATCAACATTAAATACAAGAAGAATGCGTATAAAATTTCAAGAAGCATTATTTGAAATAAAACATTTAGTTGCAATTCATTGTATGTTGCATAAACCTATCAAAATGCACGAACACGGACTATTTAACGATAACTGGAACAATCTAAAACCTACCATCTGTTTCTTATTTTTTTCTGGTAGTATGTGAGAAAGGGACAGAGAGGATTTATCTTAGTGTCTTGCTCCAGGCCATTTTTCCCTTTTGCGTGTCAATAATACACATGAACTTAATGCTAATGAGAATAAAGAACACTTTAAAGACTGTCATATCTATTCGTAGTCAATCTAGTCTACTCTAGTAGAATATATAAAATCTTTGGTGGTATGTTCTACTTGGGGTACTTTTTAGGTACCTACACTTTTTAAGTTTAATTATATTTTAAGAGTCATCATATCAGCCGAAAGACGTCCACTGCTGGACATAGGCCTCCCCCAAGCGTAACCCCAACGACCGGTCCTGTGCGTCACGCATCCATCGGATTCCCGCAACCCTTACCAGGGCCGAAAGGTTCTGAAATATAATATCGAGGGTTCCCGGGCTAATTGGTTTAAGCGACATTTTTGCAACTTTACAGGAGAGCCATTTAAAGTTTGAAATTTCGAAAAAAAATTCATAACAAAAAAACTTCTGCAGTTATTTTAATGGGGTAAACGGTATTGAATTTTAATTAAAAATATCTAGTTGTTGATGCTAATACCAAATAAAACGGACCTTTAATTGCAAAGATAAATGTCGCTTAAAACAATCCGCCCTTTTTTAGAAACAGGAAAAACGATTTAAGTGACTTCATAACTACAATTGGCTACAGGGAAAAAAAATTAAGCGACGACGCATTCTATTTACAGAGTAAGCCAAAAAGTATGAAGTAACGAAACCCAAAATTAATAGAACCAAGGTATTTATCTCAACTACCAATTTAGACCAAAATGACTGACAGGCTAATTTACTTATGTGACATGTGACATTGAAATTGTAACGTTTAATGTTTATGTTTATTTACATCTAAGACTTTCAATGGCTGATAAAACAACCTGGATATATCGCAATCGCCAAAAATCTAAGGTGCTTACATCGAATAAATAAATAAATAAAAACAACACAATATCAATCAAAGTATTTATTTAGATTTATAATCATTATAGACCAGTCTCAATAGGAACATCAAATAATATTTATTAACTTTTTAGTCTTAATCAACAAAATCAGTTAAATTTTAGTACTTTGTATTATAATTAAGTAAAATCAGTCTCAATGTGGGAACGTCGATTATAATAAAATTGTTTATGACCTTATTCATTAGTTATCCTAAAACTTTACTGAGTTAAAGTATAATTAAACATAATAAACTTGTAGTAACATGATAACAATAAAATTTTAAAATAAAAATATGTAAACATGTACGTTTTATGTAAACACTGGCGGCCTGCGCGCGTCACGTCAGTCCTCGGCGCACTCTTGAGTGAGACTGAAGCGCCCGCGCACGATAGTCCAGTTGAAAAATCACGATTTTTGACACCCGGCCGATGAAATGAATATGGTATCATATGACATGGTTGAAATGTACCATATTAAAATTTTGTGATTGAAAGACCGACTCGTATTTTTATGAATACTGGCAAAATGTTTCATTATTCATCATTAATTTTATCATCAGTATTAAACGACACACATTTAAAAAAAAAGTAGGACTAAATGGTTTAACGACCAAACAAAACATCTGAACGAAAACGACTATTTGCTTTAAGTAGCACCCTGCGTTCAAAATAGATGCAGCCAAAAGCGTTTAAGCGACAAACCTGTCTTATTTGGGTCACGGACTATTGGTTTAAGTGACATCACACCGTGTGATTAGTGGGAAGGCAAAATGATTCAAGTTACTTCTTAATAAAAAAAGTAGATACAGGAAAAACGCTCTAACTCTCATTGACTTATTTATGAGAGATAGGGTGACTGGTTTATGTCTCGGTTATTATTATGATGGTATGGTTCAAGTGCATAATTTAACAAAAAATGCAAAATCCACGTCGTTTAATACACTGCCATTTTGGAATCACCACGAAAATAGAATTGTTTCAAGCGCCAAAAAAGTGCTCCGATTTTAATGAAACCGGCACCATTCGACGGAGAAAAATTCGCTGATTCCAAATATATATATAACTCAATATCACCCAAAATGTCGCTTAAACCAATTAGCCCGGGAACCCTCGATATTATGATGATATAAAAATATTATAAACTAGCTGCTCCCAGCGACTTCGCCCGCGTGATAGCAGTAAATTATCCCAAAGGAACGTACTTCCGGGATTTTGGCTTTTTGACAACCAATTTTTTTTAAACATTATTGTGGCGGCACTTGGGGGAGGCCTATGTCCAACAGTGGACGTCTTTCGGCTGAAATGATGATGATGATATATTATATGCCATTAAAAACTGTATATTTTATGTGAACATTTACGCTGGCCACTTTATTGGCAAATCGGTTGATAAATGTTTGAGACGTTCGGTCTAGGGCTATCTCTTTTTTTAGCTAGAAAATCATGCAATGACTTCTTCCGTTCTTGGGAGGAGCGAGAGGACGTGTCAGACTTTTGCTGACTAAAACCTATCTCTGTTCCTTCTTTGCTTTCGTCTCAGGGCCCCAGGGTTTTCTTTCGCATAACCCATGGCTCTAGTAGCACGGTCTGGTACGGTTTAATGACTTCTCCTTGAGGCGTGCGTGGAACAGGACGCACCGTCGAAGACTTGGACTCGGTCTGGACTGTTACAGGACAGTCGGACAGCGAGCCATCCGCAAGCTCGCGCCTACGGGGACCGGAAATTGGGATCCTGACCTCTCGCGTGAACACGTGCGGCCTCGTCCTTTGTTAGCATTACTGCTTCGCAGAATGAGGCGACCGCCTGCGACCGCCTGCCACCTGCCGGACCATAGCCTGTAGCAAGGCCCGGCACGAGAGGTCGTTGCCGCCGATCGCGCCCACGTGGACACGGCGGTACCTACTCTGCCTAAGCGGGGTACAACTCTACTGTATGCTTCACCGTGTCCTCTGGGTGGACAGGTGGTGACACCGGATTTTTCTTCCGCACAAATCCGGTGCAAAAACCTCCCGAACTAACCATGTCCAACCGACGTAGCGACCGGCGGCGTTCTGGGAAACTCGTTTCCCGTGACATTTTTACAGCCACTTCTCAAAAAGGGGACTTACCACCATAATTATGGTGTATAGCCCCAGGGGCAAACCATAATCCGCGGGGTTCCGATTCCGATTTCCGGCCACCGTAGACGCGGGCTCACGGACGGCGAGCCTTGGGTAGCTCGCTGTCCGACCGTCTGGTAACTGTCCGGACCGAGCCCAAGACGTCGACGGCGCGCACTATTTCCACACGCCTCAAGGAGTTGTCAGCAACAGCAGGGGCCCAGCTGGGTCAAAGCCTACTGGGGCCTGGGGTATCCGAAAGGGAGCTCGAGCCCCGGTATGAAGGCTAGAAGGAACGTGGTGGATTTTTAACAAGTAAGAGTCTCACACTGTGTCCCGATCCGCCCAAGAGCGGGGTTTGACATTGGATGATTTTTGCCACCATAAAAAAAATGGGGCTATATCAGAATGAATATTTAGAATAGCTAAACCTGGCAGCCTCTATTCTAATATCTGTCTGATGTTGCACCGCTTATAAAAAGAGTTGTCAGGATTTTCAGCAGTCTTTATATTTGGGTAGAGATCATCTTCGCAAACTTGGTTTTTTTTTTAAATTTTTACGTTTTCATTTTGAAATCTATAGCTGATAATCTAGTTGAGTCGATCTTGGGTGTAATTGCGGCCACTGACGTAACAGCTGTTTATCAATTACACTCAAGAAATGAGAAATAACGAAGAGACAAAATTATATAAACACCGACTTCCGAAATTAAAATAATGTACACATAAAATTTTGTACTTTTTGAAGTCGGTTAAATTTTTTTTTTGTAAAAAATTTTTTAAAACCTATTTGCCAAATAAATATCATTTATCATTATCTCCAGGCGGCAGACCAAAAACCGTGGCCCTAATATTATCCTGACACTGTCTTCACATTCATTCATTTTCTTTTGTTTCTTTTTTTCTGGAGTTACTTACTTTTATTCAGATTTTGGCATAAAAAATTTTTGTTGAACCTGTTAGGCATTTTTATTAAAAATGCCTAACAGGTTCAACGTATCTGCAGACAGTCGGTCCTGTAGGTCAGCCATTATCGCTATACATCAGTGGAATATAAACAGTCCTCTGAAAATATTCGACATATTCTTGATAATCACAGGGGGACACGGGGGGTCACAGAGGTTATGTCCCTTGTGACCCCCGACCCTCCCTTCGGACCGCGCTAGCAAATCATAAAGAGAATTTAAGATTTAGGCGAATTTGATTTACACGTAATAATAAATTATTTACCTAGTAGGTAGTAGTTAATTATACCTATTGTTTTCTTAAAAATCTGTAATTTAATGAGATTTTTTTGAACTCAAAGTTAAGGTGGCTGCTTAGAGCTGACCTCCCCTAGGTACCATTTATGGCTTCAAAACAAATAAACAAACACCGAGTAGGTAAATCACTGTGCTTTAACGTATGTAGGTATCTAAACATAAACAACCACAACACGGTCAAGCATAAACAGTTGACTTTCGACCTTTTGAAAGGACCAGGTGTCATCCAGTCTAGATCAGTGGGGAGAGTGGGGAAGGAGGAATATTTTTTTCTGGAGGTGGAGACGAGTCGGTATATGGTGTTGGGTCTTCCACATTCTCGTCTACCTCATCCAGGACGTTAAGGATGGCGTTGCAATTCCAACCTTGGCAAAAGGAACATAGGATAGAGTAGGTAGATACTTGAGCCCCGTTGGCCTCGTCTGGTGACGCAGAAACGAAAAAAAGAAATGAAACAAGTGATAGAATTTTACAGTTTTCAGAGAACTGCGGTAGAATTGCTCATCTTTGACTTGCTGTATTTTCGCAGCCTATAGATAAATTTTGCTTGTATTTCACTCAATCATCATCATCTTCCTGCCCTTGTCCTATTTTTATCTAGGGTCGGAACAACACGTTTTTTTCTTCCATTCTGTCCTGTCACTCGTCACGCTATCACTGATTCCCTTTTCTTTCATATTATTTCTCACACAATCCATCCATCTTTTCTTTGGCCTCCCTCTCCCTCTCCATCAAAAATTTGGTGGGCAAAAATCATCCAATGGCAAACCCCGCTCTTGGGCGGAGCGGGAGACCTCAGCAACTACCATGTAGTTGCTGAGGTCTGGCATTTTTGCTGAAGTGGACCTGTTTGGCGTCTCCGTGAGACACACATTGTTAGTTGTCTCTTTCTTTTTATGTGTGTATGCCAAATTAAATAGTTTTCTTTCTTTTGATTTCTTTCTCAGACTCACCCTGCATCCGCACACACGTGGGGATAGAAACCCGGTTTAAGAAGGCTTGTCTCCTGAGCTGTCCCCTACCATTCGACTACAATGGTACGTATACCGAGAAGCCCAAGCCAAGTATCGTTCGGTACATGGCCCTTTATGGGGCGCCAGTCCTGACGCCGTCACTGCCACAGCAACCGAACGCCCAGCTGAACGCGTCGCGTGCCAGAGGGTCATAGCAATACGGATAGTGCGGGGATACCGCATGGTTTCCCGCCAAGCGGCAAGCCTCCCTGCTGGACTGCCACTACGGGATCTGGAGGCAACAGTCCTTGCACGCATGCACGATTTGCGCGTGGAGATGCAACGCCGGGGCGTAAGTGATGGATGACAGAGTTCCAGCGGGATCTCATGGTGGAATAGCGTCAGCGACTATCGCAACCCAGTGACTATCGCACGTTGACAAACTATCTTAACTTTAATTTAAAAATAAATGACAAATCAGTGTTGGTTTTTTAGTTTTAGTATTTACCCATTCTGTTATTTTTTGTAATTTTATGTTTGAGTGTACCTAGTGTTTTTTTTTCTGTCGACGGGGAAAATCATCATTGACGAAACCCGCTCTTGGGTGGAGCGGGAGACAGTGTCAGAGTCTTACTGACTAAAAACCCTGCGCCGTTCCTTCTAGCCTTCATACCGGGGCTCTAGTTTCCTTTCGGATAACCCCGACCCCGGTAGGCTTCGACCCAGATGGGCCCCTTCTGTTGCTGACAACTCCTTGAGGCGCGCGGGAACAGTGCGCGCCGTCGACGCCTTGGCTCGGTCCGGACAGTTACCGGACGATCGGACAGCGAGCCACCCATAGCTCGCTGTCCACGAGCCCGCGTCTACGGTGGCTGGAAATCGGGGCTGGCACCCCGGCGGCGGCGGCGGTGAGGGCGCCGTTGCCTGATGCAGTCGGCCTCCTCCTTTGCTAGCATTACTTCTTCGCAGAAGGAGGCGACCGCCTGCCACTCCTCCTCCCTCCGGACCATTGCCTGAACCAAGGCCCGGCGCGAAAGGTCTCCGCCGCCGATCGCCCCCACGAGGGCACGGCGTTGCTCCGCCCAAGCAGGGCACACCTCAACTGTGTGCTCCACCGTGTCCTCCGGGCGTTCCGCACAGTGGCGGCACCCGGGCGTCTCTTCCGCTCAAATCCGATGCAGGAACCTCCCGAACTTGCCATGTTCGGTGAGGACCTGCGTCATGCGGAAGGTAAGGACGCCGTGAGGTCTTTCCAGCCACGCCTCAAAGAGGGGACTTACCGCCATACCGCCACTTTTTGTTCCTCCTCGACTAAATAAAACATACACCCGTAACTCATTTTTATACCGTTCCACTAACAATTATAATAGAGAATTTACAGACGTAGATATTTTTAACATTTCTCTCAATAGTCTGAATATAAGTTAATAAAAAGTCGATACATCACCAAATTAAAACTTTTCCTTTTTCACTTTACTTAGCCTTTAAATAGGTAATAGTATATGCAAAAAATATATATATATGTATAAATTCAGATGCGTCTTTCTATAATAGAGTGTACTGTGTTAAATTTTTACCTAAATATTACATCGTCGGCACTGTAGGTAAGAATAAAATTTTTGTATATTACTGTTTGATGCCAAAATAAAAGAAAAAAAAAATTGTGGCGTGCCCAGTGTACCTAGTGTAAATCTGGTGAGTTGTTCATAAGCTATATTTACCTAGATATGCTATTTGAGAGCGTTTATTAAAACATTTGTTTGTGTTGGGGAATAGGAAAAATAACAATAAAACATGATTTAGGTAGGTAGTGATTGAATTTATTCAAGATAGTTCTATTACATTTTGTAATTGAATGAATTTAAAAGATCCAAAAATGCAACAATCTTGTTGATTGTTACCACCATAGAGCATGACACCATTAAACATAATCATGAACTAAAACTAATTATAAACAATCAGTCATAAATTTTCGTTACGATTCCCTCTAATACGAGATCATATTTTTACTGTGCATTGAAATTGAATGAATAATTTAATTTGATGTCAAATGTATAATACAAACAATCTATTTTTCAAATATATTTTTTTTTTGTCAATTTTACAATATAAAATAATTTCATCATAATTATCGTAACAATTAATCATTGTAATAATCCACAGCAATTTGTCAAAACTAAAAGACTACAACAAAAATATGAACTCGTGAAATATCAGTACTATCGACTGAGATCACTTCTTATGAAGTTTACAATGGTCTAAGCACACTATCCTAAATAATATTTCACCAATTCCCATAAGATAGATTCAGGTTCGTAGATGGATTGTAAGGATAGGTGGATTAGTTTAAAAAAAGGAATTAAATAATAGTATTCGATAACGAAACATGTACACGGATAATAAAACAATTATTCACAACGAAATATGTGCCAGCACATTTACATACTAAAACATGATGAGCCCTGAATCTTAGCGAATCGGTGAAAACCAATTGATACTTAAATTAACTTAAAAATATAATCTAAACATAATTATCAACAAAGAAAATTGTGTGTTTGGAAATAAAGCGTAACACGTAGGATTTGCACAGTAGTTTCACCTAGCAACTTTGTTTAAACAATTCATTATTTCGGGAACACTCGACCAGGTTTTATTAGCATCAGATAATAATTATTCGGTTTTATTAGGTATATTCTGGAAACCGATAATTTTAATAAGATTTTTTAGATGAATACTTTGAAAAAATCTTGACAAAATGCAGATAATATAGTAATAGATGGTTATGTGTCCCAACAACCCACTTTTCCACTCACTCCCACTATATTGCACACATCCTGTTTAAACAAAGTTTATAAGTGACTTGTGCATTAATCAGCTGCTGTCAAAGAAAAATGATAAACACACCTGATAAAATATTTCTATCGAGTCAAAATTTGTAAACATAATAAGTACAACTTTTTTTATGGTATATCTTCCAAATATTGGTTTTTAACCGGTTTTTAATATAATTTATACCATGATTAAAAGTAAAATTTGGAATTGGTAAAACATGACGCCATAATAGAAATTTATTTACCAAAAAATGTACGGTTGAAAATTATACCGGTATTGATATACCTGATGCATTAAAATACAAGTAACGTAAGTTAATTACATAAAATAACATTGAAATAAGCTAAAACATGATGTCATGATGTGAAACATTATTACATATTTTGATATGATTTTTATATCATTATTAATTTTGATGTTTCACAGAATATTTCAAAGTAATTTTCAATTTAATATTAAATCGTTTTATTTTCACAGTGCACTGGGGATACCTATCATAGTTCAGCTAGTTGAAGAAACAGGGAGATACATCGATATCTATTGTGAAACCAAGAATTGAATGAAAAGGACCGTCTTAAGGAATGGTGCAGTGAAATCTTCTAAGATTTTAAGGAGAGCTAAATCTGCGATTGAACTTCTAAAATACTGACATTTAATTTACCTATGAGCGCTCGCATGCGGACATCGGTCACTGAGGCGTGCTGTAGGATCATACGTACGCCAGATATTCGCATGCGTATTGAAATAAACTGCGTTTCAACCGCTGCAATGACATATGACATGGTCGCATGCTACGCGCATCTCGTGTCCGCTATCTGTGCGCGAGCTCTCACCACAGACTATCGACAACATATACGATTAATACCATTAAAATCTACTAAATCTTAATCTGCGTTAAAATAGCATGTAACAACACAGAAAGCTCCGCTTTAGCGGGAGGTCGGCTAGAAGACGGTCCGTATGACCAAAGCGAGTGACTGGCCTGGTAGAATACTAATTGATCAAACATTCAATATTGATTATATTATAATGAAACGAACATGTATCCACTTAACATCCAACACCGATACATAGATGGACATCGATCAACAACATTGAGCTTAGTATTATAGGATATTAATATCGATACATTTATTACGTAACATCGGGCTACACTGATAATAATGATGGCTTGTACTATGGGTCGTTAGAAGAGGTGACATCATTTCGTAGCTGACGAGGAATCACTGCAGCAGCGAAGCCAAGTCTTACATTATATCGAGCGTCACATTCCACACAACGACTGACTCGATCATCTTCAACTGTCACCCGAGAGAGGTGCGAGACCCTTCTCGACGAAGCCCATAGTACTCATCAACGACACATAAATCTGATGCAAACACCTATACACAATCTTAAAGGAACGTACGCTATCACATTATGAATATATAATACTGAATATGTGCTCGTAAACTATCAAGAAATTGTTCGACATAAGGCCGCGTCTTGTCCTTCAAAAAGATTTGTGCGGCGCACATAATATACCAAGACTTAAATATGTATCGCGAAATTACAACTACTGTTATACGTACCTAACACATAGATTAACGGTACATCCAAGAACATCAAATATGAGAATTACTTCTAGAATTACTTAAAAACTGGTGCAATAATCTTATGAATACATCGGATATAGTATACTGCAACAACGACCATTTAAAGAAACATCGCTTGACCGACGCGGCCACGAACAATACAAAACACGGTACATCTTCATAAAAACATCTATTATTACCAAGCTGTGTGTCTGTCGTCAATTGAAATACTGCAAATATTAACCACAATTATTAATATACGATAATTAATAACTAACACACAAGTTAACTATTTTAAGAATAAATAATTAATTAAATCATGTATCGATAAGTAATCATCGGTTATAGTTCGCAAATTCGCAATTTATTCCCAACATGATGCCAGGCCAACATCTCCAATATAATCAATCCATAATTTCGCAATCCCGAGTTACATAAAATCTATGATTTTACTCGTATCATGCCCAAAATGTCCAGTATCACCCAGTCTAAAGTTTCAACAACCTTCAACCCCATCAAAGGAATATTTTCCTGTAAATGGTACATCATTTTATTTTATAGCGACAAAGGTAGGAAGTTTACTTCCTACATAAATGTCATATTTTATATATTCTTACCTAAATCCTATTACACATAGTTCAAAATACTTAATACTAAAGTAAACATTTAATCATTTGTATCGTTCAAAAGAAGTACAATCCAAATAGATTAAGATGTTTATATCGAATATTTATGATAACACTAAGAACCGCACTTCCCGTAATCTACTCAGTCGGTGGTGCCGTGACCTGCGGGTCTATACCTAAGTACCAACCGAAGCTTCTACATCCAACTAGTTACACAAAGTCCATTAAGGAAATACAATATCACCAACTTTGGTCCAAAGGGGACGCCTATTTATAATTAGGCACAAAAAGTTGGCAATTCTAGAAATAATAACAGATGTATTTTTTAAAATACACCGCAATATATATATGTTCCTAAATTACACGAAGAATCGGTTTCGTACTTGTGTAGTAGACCAACAGCATTCAAGATATTAACCTCGACACGACTAATAAACGCTGAAACCGCCCAAAAATATAACACACACCTGTGCGTTAATCTAGTATAACATTTAGAAGTTTAAATACTACAAACTGTGTAAGCTCCGCTTGGAGCTGCAACACAAGATCGTTCGTAAGCCGACTGAGTCGAGCTGAGTCCTTGTTGGGTGGTGGCAACGAGATGGAACCGCGCAACAACTTGCTTGAGCTAAACAACGCTGACACTCAATGTGTACTCAATATAGACACTGTCAATTTATTTTTTTAATTATTGAAGAAGCCACGTCCTAAATCCAATTAACATGCAAAAGTGGCTTCTAAAATGAATACAAAGTGACTAGTGTTTGATTTAGTTGTATTGTTTACAATTTAAGTATGGAATCGATGGAAAAGTCGACTCTGCGTCGTTGCTCGAGCATGATGAAGGTTTGGACGGTGTGGAGCGCTGCCGGGTTGGCCGATGACGGCCCCGGGACGGCAGCATCGCCGCCGCCTCCGCCGCCACCATCTTCCTTTCAGCTGGGCTTTGGCTGCACATCACGCATTATAAGCTAAAAAAATTCAACGCACTGTACACTCGGGTTCCGAAATTACACAAATCAACATTTTACGACATATAATGACACTTAGAGCTCGTTTTTAATATTCGTTTCAGGGTTCCGTTAATAAATTCTCAGGCTCTGACAAATAATAGTATAGAGCAAAAAAAGACAGCAGATTCTGTTTTCTTAATCATACAGGGTTAGCAATAGAACTCGCCGCGCTAAGCCAAACGTTTAAATAAAATAGTAAATTATGTGACTAGGGGATAAAGCAGTGTCTTTAGGTCGCGGGCGTCATATTGAATTACGAACGAAACGAAGGTTGCTAATTTTAATACCGAACGTCAGTGATGGATTTATAATATTCACAGTTAATAAATAAACCTGAGTGAAGTGATGAATTTAAGCCGCCCAAGAGAAAGACAAAGACAGCTTTATTCCCGTGTTGGATACTCTACTTTTTACACCATCTGTGAGATAATTAAAAGACAATTTATCATTTACAAGTTAATCTTAAGTATCACTCAACATGTTTTTTGATTACAAACAAAATTACTAGAAACTCATCGAAATACCATGTAGATATTTTGTTTTAGCTATTCTGTTTGTTTTTTTGTTAGTGGTTTGAATTTTGAATAAACATTAATTCACATGTAGACAATTTTCGATGTTCCAAATTGAAATCTCTTTATTCCCTAGGGATCGCTCATACTACATTATCTCCTGGACTTGCTTTAAGTGAAGGTTGCATGACATATAACAGAGCATTATCGAGCAGGTGGTGTAAAAAGATATTATTATTTAACTCAACAAGTTTGTGTATTTGTTATTTTGATATTTACACATTGTATTGAAAAACCTGAATGCTTTTATTTTAACTACAGTAATATTTATTTACTTATTTATTATTTAATCTTCATGCAACCTAACGTACAAAAGCGGACTTAATGCCATAGACATCCCTACTAAAATTATAAAAGCGAAAGTGAGTTTGTTAGTTTGTTTGTTTGTTACGTCATCACGCCTAAATGGCAAAACTGATTTTGATGAATTTTGGTATAGATATAGTTGGGACCCTGGAGACGGGCATAGACTAATTTAAAAAAAAGTGAGAGAAGGGGGAGAAAGAGTAAAGTATATTAATAAACGTGGGTAAAAGCTAATTCTCTATAAGTCAACCCAGGGTGGTGAAGACATATTGTCTATATGTAGGGACAAAATTTACGTTAGTAAGTAGTAGCAGTAGTGTGTGTGTGTGTGTGTGTGCACAGTTTGTACTCGTCTTAGGTCCGAAATGGTTGAACATTGTTTTAGAGTTCATAACATACCGCCACTTCGGCAGATTACAAGTCGACTTCCTGTGGTAACTTTAAATACATAATTTTTAGAGCGATTTGTTTAAACAATATTTGGACCGATTTACCTTTTTCATAAGCGTGTGTGTCATGTGTGATATCGCGTTGAAAATGATATTAACTAGATATAATACTATATATAATTGTTACTGTAAAAGCCCGAATATTATTCTTATTCTTATTATAATGGTATTTTCTTAAAGTTCTACATAGATATGAATTGATAGACAAAATTAAGGCTTTTACTATATTCTTATGGGATCCTGAAACGAACATACATAAAACAATGCAGCACTGTTGCCTTATGACAGCGTGTAGCAGGCAACGTTCCACATACATACTAACCAGCTATATATAATCTGGATTTAAAAGCCCTACACATTCACGATCTCAGAGCGTCTATCGTATTTAACATTTACATTTGTAGCAACATAAAAATAAAAACATTAATTAGAAACAAATAGCCCGGTCCACTGAAGCAAGTTATCATAACAAAATTATTAACTCTTTATGCTTGAAATGAAATAAAAAGCTCTCTATTTTCTATTGCACGCAAAGCGGATGCTTTTCTAACAAATTAGAATTAAACTTATGTAAATAATGTTGATAAAAAAAGAATTATACCGTCTTCATCATGTGGGCCTAACGTCAGCGATCACTGGGCGGTGGTGTTATTTACGTTATGTTTTAACTTAAGAGACGTGTTAGTAGATGTAACTTTAGCATCTAATATCACGTTTTTATGGCAAATTAATTTCTTACGCGTTGTCAGTCATGTCCATCTGTTATAACGATCGACTGATCAAAAATAAAATAAAATTACTATTATCAGGCAATCAATATTATAAATCTTAATACCACAGATTCCCTTTCGTCATCTTGTGTTAGGTCTTCAACATATGCATATGCCTGTAAAAGCCCATACAAATGTCAAATATCTGTTTTTGGAAGTTGAAAAGATGTCGCTCATATAAATATAAGCGTTTGCCAGCCTAAGGCAGCACTGCTAGGTTGGTGTTCTTAGCGCCTGGAGCCTGGCTATCGTGTTCAATGGTTTGCTAGTAAGCTAAAGCTAAGCGTCTGCATCGGCGCTAAGCTCGCGGAGCGGGAAATGACTGCAACGTTCGGCTGTTTCTATCGTAGTCTAAAGGCACCAGGCGCTAAGTAAGCCTCTTGCCCACAACAGATGTAGAGAAAGGTAAACTGCGTCGAGCTGCTCAATGAATAACAAACAGGTGTTACGATGCACTAGAAGGTTTCTGAAACACTATTGAAATCTATCGTGTTAGAATGATAGAATGATAATATAAGAGATTGCCAGAATTTGTTCGTGATGCTGCTCAGAACCCACAGACGTGGAATTTAAGATCTTATCTCAACGGACTTTTAAAATGAAATTAGATGAAATAAGTAAATTAATTAAATAAGTTTCATAGCGATGTTAACTAGGTAACCCCACTACCGTGTGGAATAGCAGCACACAATCACGGAAAAGGCTTTCAATAGAATTAGTAATGAACTTTACTAATAAACAATAACTAATTAATGAAAATGGAACTAATTAAGGAACTTATTAGTGCAGTAAAGGATGCGAATTGTTTTTTTTTTTGTAAGAAAGTATTCTAAAAACGGCTAGGGAAGTATAGATTTTAAAATCTAATGAAGCAAAAGTAGATCACGCTAGAGGTGCGCCATAGCAAAGACAATTGCATTAGTGTGTTAAACATTGAACCACTACATTGACTTTTATATGAAGTAAAGTTAATAGTAACAAGTCCCTCGGGCCCCATAAAAGCGTTTTGTTTTTAAAGTTGATATATTGTCAAAACGCTTAGCATAGTCTCCGAGGCCATTAAGACTAACATTTTCTGGCAAGCCCCTTTATTTATAACTATGGACGAGTTAAATACAAAGGAGCCACGAGGGAAGATTAGCAATTTACTGAAACCAGTGACGCGCACGGCGCACCAGGCTTGCAGTCTTTCTCTACAAGTGAATTTTTGAACAGTAGTCATTCAAGTAAGGGAAATACGTTCAGGTAGTCCACGAATTTTTAAATACGAATTAATCATCAAGATTAGATTTCAGGCAATTTTGAAATTTTTAATACTTATAAACCCAAACAGAACTGAAAATTGCGTAAATAATAAAAAATTCGCGTGGCTACATTTGCGCATTTGCCTTAACAGCTTGAAAAATATAGGTAATTAGTGCTTGATTAAGTTTTTGAAATGAAAAGTTATTTTCAAAAATTCACCCTGTATCTGTATTCCTAGTAGTGCATCCCTAGGCTGAGAGTGTGAAGTTGTACCTGATGGGGGCGCTCCGATGTGATGGTCTCTGCGGCGCGCACCGGCGGCGGCGGCGGGCGCACCATCATCTGCGGGCCATTCTCGCGCGTGCACCGACTCGGCTCGGGTGGGCCAGTGGTCACTGCGCAATTGTACATCACTTGAATTGTAACATCTGTCCCCTAGGAGCATTTCTGTGACAGTTTCAGCAAAAAAAACACGTTAATTTCCATCTTTATTAAGCACAAAAAAAATAAAACAAAACAATTTAAGTCGAAAAGCTTCAAGAGTTTCATGAGGACATAGATGATGAACTCGCACTGTGCCACCAATCGTAGGGTTCCTAAGTGAAAAAAATAACTTTAGTGTTATTAATTTCTTGAAAAAATGTAGATTAGTTTTGTAAAAACAAAAAACAAATTTGCTACTTTAAAAACATACACGTACACAGATTATATGAATGAAGTTCTTAGAAGAGTGAATAGTGTGAATAAAATAACTCAGCACATCGATTAAGTTTTTTTGTTTTTACATTTAGAATGCTATGCATGACAATACAAATTCACATTACAACTAAGTAATAAACATTTATATTCCAAATTTAAATTTCGAATATTTTTTAAACTAATTAATAGTGACTTAAATGAGACCTAAACGTAAAATACTATACGGTTGTTAATTTATATCTAAAGGGTTGTTATAATTATCATAACCGATTTTAAATAAAATTTCACCATGACAAGAAAAAAAATATTATAAAGGATTTTTTGACCCAAAAAGGCTTTTTAAGTACCTATCTTCAAATACACGTTGAGGTTCCATTTTTTCTTAAAAAAAATATGTCGATAATACTCCAAAATTCTGTTGAAATAAATCTGTAAGTGAACAGCCAACGGTAATTCTATCAAACTAAAACTATTAACCACCACATTTAGCATGCAGGGTTTTTGATACTAGAGGAAGAAAATAGACATGTAACTAACATTCAGCAGTCACTGTGGAACTATCCGATAAGCCAAAAATCTTAACAACTTTTCACCATATCCTCGTCCTCTTCAATGTCTAGTGGCACATCCTCGAGTTTTAAATAGAAGCCGATGGTTCAAAATATTGTTAAGATTTTCCAGCGAATTACCCAACACACGTACCAGTAGTTAGCGGTATAGCTAGGCGAGCGTTTACGGCTAGAAGATGGTCGCGCCGCTGGAGCAGGTTGCCTACGTGTTCTTCCAGACGAACGTTCTCTGTGCGCAGTTGGTGGAGGCATGACAACAGCGAAGCGACTGTGCAACGTATCTTATGTTAGCGGTACATACAATAACAAAACACCCACTGTTCTAAACATAGAGTATGGACTAGAGACGGCAGAACCTGTCCTAACGACTTTACGGGTATAATGTAACATTGCGCTTTACAAAGAGACAGCCAGATACAGGAAACCATTAATTACAAATTTGCCTAGTTAGTTACGAGGTACATATGGGTCTTGGTATTCAGTTTAAAAATACTTATCCCCATTTTTTCGTACACGTTTCGTTTGGATGACAATGCACTGTTAGTAATGGACTCATTCTGAATCCAATATGGCCGACTACTAAAGATAGCTAACCAATTTTTATGCAGCCCCCTTTCGTATTCCATCACATATATTAAATAATGATGTGACGGAATACGAAATAGTCGGACAAAATAAGCCTGTTTTTAGTTTTTTTTTTATTGAAAACAGGAAATGTATGAAACATTTCCTGTTTTGCATTTGGATTTGAGGGCCTGTTTTTACTCACCGGCCTGCTCCTTAAGCGCGAGTATTTCTCCCAAAAAATATGGGTCGTATCTCGTCGCACCTGCATACAAAATACTATTGATAATATCTCATATTTACACATTATTCTTAAACGATAGCTGTTTCATCCAGTTTTCAATGAAACCGTAATGTAAGGCGGCGAGATGGGGATTTTGCGGGATACTCAAGCGCGTCAGAAAATCATATGGGGAGAAGCCTTGCACCTTGTAATGTACAGATTAAGGTAACTTAAATAAGTACATGCAGAAAAGTGTATATTTCAATAATGTGACAATTTGAGCGTGGCATAAGCAAATGGGCTAGTCATAAAGTTAGATTGTAAGATTCCTGTTAATATTTTGTAGCAACGAGTAATTGTTTTACCACAAGTTTGCTAAGATAATATTGTTAAGAATGTTGAACATTCTTACACTTATCAATGGTTTTAGCTGCATCGCCCCATGAAAACCGTCAGATTACAGGTTTTTCGTAATCCTGATAGGATTACATTTAAAATAAAAATAAAAACAATCGCACCCGAGCATTTCGTGGTTAAAATTTTTGTAGTTTTGAAAATTCTTAGCGGGGGGAAAAGCGTGTCTTCTCCCCACTAAAATGGAAACTTGTCATAGACATTTTTCGTTTTAGAACACCTTCACAACGCAATAGGTACCCATGGCGATTTAGTAACTGCAAATTTAGCATCCTCTAATATAATATTAGAGCTTAATATGAAATGTTTTCATTGTAAACGCTTTAAGATTCAGAATTGAAGTAAAACAGGTATCTATACTGTTCGGTTTATCCGTTGTTAAAGAGAAAATACAACTTGCTATGCAATTTCCTTCACTATTTATAAATAACCAAACGATTCTTAAAAATTAGAAAAAATATGTATTTTTAGAGATATTTTTTAAACAATTATGCTCTTTTGAGTTCCAGAACTGCGATAATCTTTCGAATACACCCGCAGACTGTGATTGTAATGTTAGACTCGTAATGCGAATGGTGATCATTTTATTGTACAGGCTGCGTACGTTTACGAATTCAAAACTGATATTTAAGAGATCGCTGTCGTTCCTATTTTACGATGATGTATTTATTCATTTACTTTTGAGATAAGATCTTTGATATTTTGTATGCAGATGATACATTCATGACTTTAAAAAACTTTTTTTCGTATAGGTGTTACAAATCTTTAATTTTCTGTTTTTCTCAACTATAACATGCATGTATTACATACCTAAACCTTCTTCCTGAATCACTCTGTTTATTAGAGAAAACTGTGTAAGCACCTGTTCACTACTTTTGAAGCTATCACGAAGAGAAAGACTGTGGGGACGCGGTGGGGGTTTGTGTTTAATAGTAAGTAACGGAGTACTTTTATAAATATCTCTAAAAACCGCATTAGATGCAGACTTGGTATCTAAATCGCATCAAAATTCGTTACGAGGTTTAGGAAGAGCGAGGGATAAACAGACAAAAGCGTAAAGCTACTCTGTTCTATACGGTAACGTAGAAATAAAAAAAGACAAAAATTGAATGTCTCAAAAGAAACTAAAGTTGTCAAAAAATAAAAGGCCCGTATTGACATTTATCAAAACGAATGCTTAAATACGCTAACAGATTACTCGCAACATATTCCACCATATTATTTGACGTGCAAAAAAATAAATGTCAAAAAGTATCTTTTATTTTGCAACGAGTTTACATGTACATATTAAGAAGAACTTAAAAAGGTGAATATCATTACGCATTGGATAAATTCTACATATCAGTTAAAAATGTATACATATAAATTTTTACTGATATGTAGAATTTGTTAAGTTAGGGTCGGTAGAATTAGGCCGTGTAGATTCAGAAGCTTGGCTCTACATGAGATCTGATATCGTTTTCACAGGGCAAAACTTATGTGGTCGTCTTGGCAACATTTTACATGAAATGTTTTTAGTGGGATTATTTTATACGAATTGTTTTATACAAATTGGTACTTTTTTGCGTTCTTTTAAATATGTCCATGACTGTAAAAACAGTTAAGTTACAAATCGATAAAATTTTCTAATTACGACAACAGTTATAAAACTTAAAATAAAAAATAGCACTATTAATTTAGTAACACCAATTAGTTACTTACCAGCGAATACAAACATGCCTTTGATTCTCATTTTGGAGGTGAGCGGTGATACGTATGTTCAGGGGAGGTTACAGCGCTAATCCACTACTGTTATAAAGCATAATGTTTAGGGTGCCTGTTATCAACATCGATATAATCCATTGGCTCTCTCATCAACCGTTCCGCTTTCTTTGTGCGCAATGTTCCATAATACTCGCAAAGTAGGTACTGTGTCTACTAACACTTCAAGGGGATGACAAGGAGAATAAAATAAAACAGATCATGATGAAACACTTATAAAAACAAATATTACAGTAATAATAATAGTAACTATGACAAGTAAGGAAGTACATGCGCAAAATTACGCACACAAGTTATTTCATGCCATGTGGTCAATTTATCGACGAGGGTGTATACCCTACATGCCGTCTCCAGTAAGTGCTCGGAACATGAAACATATATGATAGAATATTTTTGAACTACTCTAGATACTGTTAAGGGTAAGATGTGATAGTACGTACTGTCAAAGTGCTGGGCTTGTTCCATGAGGAACTGCGACCCTTGTTCCCACTGGCGCTCCAGCAGCTGGTCCAGGCTTTGAGCGCTGGAAGACCTGCCTGAAGTAATGCTGCCACCCTGTAAGTGCAATGATGTGGAGTTTTTCAACTTAACTTACACATAAGATTTTATAATTAAATTTAAAAACGGTCCAGTAGTTTTTAAGCCTATTCGTTACAACCAAACAAACAAAGTTTTCCTCTTTATAATATTAGTGTAGATTAATTTCTGGCAGCAACTTTGCCCTTAATACTTCATTGTACACAAAACAAATGGAGATATGGACAGCCTTGTGAAAATAGATATCTCTATA
This sequence comes from Mythimna lalbum, assembly GCA_949319445.1. NCBI lineage: Eukaryota > Metazoa > Arthropoda > Insecta > Lepidoptera > Noctuidae > Mythimna > Mythimna lalbum. Next base: position 33,342,936 of record OX439344.1, read on the forward strand.
CAAACTTAAAACCCCTGTTTCATTCCGTAATGGGTGAATTTTGATAAAACTATTCTTATTCTTTGTCTACATCATAAAAGGAAACCAGATCCATGGGTTTGGGCTGGGCGTTGATGAGTCAGTCAAGACTTTGCCATTTATATATTTAGATAAGGATATCTGTCAATAGTAAGCAAGAAAGAAGTGATATTAGCTATATTTTTGTTTGTATGAACTGGAATCCCTTTTTACAAGCTGTCTGTAATAAAATCTTGCAAATTGATCCAGCGGTGTACAATAAAGTTTATTCTATTCTATTCTAATTATTGACTGGCTAAAAATTCATCAACAAAATTGGTAGTCCAGAAAATTCACCGTTAAGAATGTGTCTGTCAAATAGTGTATAAGTGTAATTTGAAAGAAACTTACGGGTGCAGCCTTGTTCATGAGCGGCGGCGGGATAAGCGTATCCCCGCCGACGCTGCCAGCAGCATGCGCAGCGAGCTCGGCAGTCAACTGTTCTTGCAGACAGGCTGCTGCGCCACTCTCAGGGTTCAGTTCATTGCCTAACATGTGAGGAGCAGTGCAGGAAGCTCCGAGCCTGGTATAATTGAAGGTTCTGAGGGTCAGTCATGGTACAATGAATATCCTCATAGATTATCATCAGCTTCAGAATAAACCCATGTCTATAAAGACAGGCTTTATCGTCATGCTGCTCTGGTCAAAATGTGCGCGAGAGCGTAGTGCCTTGCGATTGCTCTAAGCTTTCAAGATGATAAGACAATGACTGTTCCAAATCACAGAAAACAACAGGAAAATATCTCTTTAGAACATTACCTGAATTCATAATCACCTTTTATGAAGACTCCTAAAATCAATTTTCTAGAAGCTTGTATTATATTAGTATGTTTTTTATTTAATTTAGACTTCATAAGACATATCGGACAAATACCAAAAACGGTACTTACTTGGTCTCCATCTTGGGCTTCAATGGTCTCTCGGAGCCTGAAAAATAAAACTTACATGTTAATAGGAGAATCAATAAATAAATCAAAATGGACGGACTCTGTTTTCAAGTGAACACTTATGAAATTCATAAGCGGAGAAGACGAGGAGCTTCATAAATAATGGATTTGTGGAAAAATATGTATTTTAGGTGTTTTTTAAAGTAAGCATCTGTTTATGGCTTATGTCTTATTCAAAGGTAACCTTTCAGTTACCTTCGAAAGACATTGAGTGAGCTCCTTAGTAATCCTGGTTTGAGCTACACGAATATTGACAAATGCATACACTGACTGGACAAGTCCACTCAAATCTGTGTGGTTGTTTGCTCAAAACCATTTCAGACACTAATCTGCATGGTGCTCAACTGCTTATATGATTTGAATATTCCATATTTGCTGTATGTACTTTAAAATAGACTTGGGCTTTTGAGTTTGTATCGGCATTTCTTCTCATAGCAGTTTGTAAGCTAAAGCCTGTTATTGGCTTTCTTAATGTAACCATGTCACCGATTAGTGAATCCATTCACTTCACAAGCCATTATTATTTGTTAATCATTTAGACTTTGTTGCACCAGTTCGTAAAGTGACTATACTGACTATATTTCCACTGTACCGTGGCAAACTATAGCCTTTCATTCTGACAAGTATAGATAAATCTGAATAATTATAAATGATACGTACTCGGAGAGCTGGGTGGAGAATCCTTGATGGTCTCCGAGTAGATGGGCGGCGGGGTCGGCTGCGGTTGACGACGCACGCTGGCAAGACTCTGAGTAGTTTCTGAAATAAACTCGTTTCATCAGCGCTGACATGGTACCACAGCTACGTTACGCTTCGGGATACTAACGTCATATTATTTTCTTTTATTTTAGATCAGTGATCTGTGTTTTAAGTAGCAACACTATACTATGTTTACTGAAAGATGGTCGCCTAACCCAGGTCAATTACAATCAGATGTTTTATCAGACCTTACCACCCTTATTGAAGTGGGAAATCATCAAATAACTCATGTTTTAGGTAGAACTGGAATGGTGGGTGGAACTGGGATCTGGACGATCTGCAAAATGGTGACACCCGAGCAAATCCGAAAGAGGTACATACATGCAAGCATCCATGTCCAGTGAGCACATATTATGTGTCCAGAGAGGACATGTGTCCAGAGAGGACATGTGTCAGGTGAAAAGTGATCACGCCGTGGTGCTTCTGTAGCCATTCTTTATGGAGGCTTCTTGCTGCGATTGTGGCGTGCTCAAAACCTTATCACCTAAGGTTTATGTAAGACGAGTGTACCATTTCCTCTTAGTGTTTGTTTATGTTTTACTTACGTATAGTCGGTGTAGTGTTGGCCATTGCTACGACCGAGGTGGCCATGGCAGCTCGTTTCTTAGTCCTTACGGTGGTCGGCGGCATGGGCACCATGTTGATTGGCATATCCGGCTGCTTGCTCGGGCCGGGCATGCTACTCATACTGCAGAAGAAACATGTATTTTATGATATATATCAAATGTTAAGTTACTCCTAACATTAACAATGAATCTAGTTCTATAGCACAGCGTTTTGTAACATAGTAATTTCTTTTCAACCCCTATTGTATGATATATAATAAGATTTGATATACGCTAGCACCAGTTACTAGAAACTGTATAATGATATGACACCTCTAATAACTTTGTGTTTATGATTTTAACATAGGAACCTAATCTATAAAATTTGATAGCAGCCCTTGTAACACTACACACAAAAGTGATTTTAAGATTCTATTGAACAATCAAATCTTTGAATGTAAACAGGATTCATTGAATAAACAAGAATAGGTAATAAAGCAATAACATTTGCAATGCAGAAATAATAATAAAAAAGCAAGAATATAACGGATTGACACCGTTGCAATTAAAACTTAAACTTTTACGAAACCCACACGCATTATGTAAAAGGTACCTACCTAGCTATGAAATCATGTACAATTCCGTGTGGATTGGCTCGAGCAAGGAGAGGCCTTTGCCCGGCAGTTGCTGTGGATGGGCTGTGGATGATGATGATGAAATGACCATTAAAATAGCACTGGATGACGGCTAGTGAACGCTTGCATGTTAATATTAAAAACTAGAGATACGAAGAAACATCGTCGCTCAAGTTCTAAAACCATCAGGGACTTTTAGAGAGTCGTATTTTGCAATGATGACTGTGCTATGGCAATACAACAGAGTTAAGTGATTTTGCTCTAGTATTTTTTGTACAAGATTAACATATGTATTGCTTCTGGTGTTAAATTGCAAGTCACCATTGTTACAAATCCTTGAGTATGATTTGTCAAAGGTTTATTATTCCTTCGAATTCCCATCGAATGAAAAAATAATCGTTTTTTCAATATACTTACTGTACGTCAGCACGTATTTTGAAAAACTAAAAAAAAAAAACTATAAGTATGTGGTTTTAGAACTTAACGATGAAATGTCATATTACATGGTCTGTGGGTCGATATTACGCCGTGTGTTCGAACTATAATTAACGGTAAAATGGGGTGAATAGAAACTCAGTGGTGAATAGAAACAAAACTTCAAAGGGTATTTTCACAATATTTGAATATTTTTTGCAGCATTTAACTACCGGTATATAAATTTTTTGATGAATTGATATTTTAAAAAGTCGATGCTTTGTTAGAAGCCGATAATATGGTATCAAAGTAAAAAACCAAACCAAAGTTTTGTTTCTATTCACCCCTGCGTTTCTATTCACCCCGTTTTAAGGTAATGAACTAGCTTGAGAATATATATATAAATTACTTATATTTTTTAAGCAGTCATTCAGTGCCGTTAATATAGAAGCAAAAACAAGCCAAGGTTTGAATTTATTGAAAACTTTTAGGATGTTTTTACTTCCGAAAGTTATTTTTCTGACACGATATAATTATTTTCAATTTTAAATATGAAATCGCAATAGCCAGTCGCCATTTAATTTTTTTAAATATATTTAGATTTATATATTCGCGTTTGATAAAAACATGGTAGCCTTGTTCCATTTTACATGATATGAAAAATTTAACGCGATGTTGTGTTTTGTTTCATTTTGAATATGTTTTTAAAGTATAATAGCTTTTTTTAAAGAATTCGCTCCGTTCGGTTTAACCGACAGGATAAAAAAGTGTATTAATGAATCTGCGAAATATTTGTTAGCTATGTCATCAGTATGGAAAGACCACCTTCTAAAAAAACCATTTTACTCTTGTCTTTATAACAATATAGATAGAATAAGGAATTAGAAGTTAGATCGAATTTCAAGACTAGACATATTTTTTCAAGCACAGCAATCTAATTATATTGTAACGCCAAGCCCGAGTCTTCAATTATTTTTTTGAATTAAAAAAAAAAACATTATTAATAATAAATAATTGAACAGTAGGAAGTTTAAGTAAGTAGTAAGTTTTAATAGCTGCGTTTTATTTAATTTTCTTAGCTTGAATATAGAATATATTGTTATTTAATTTTATTCAGAAATTATGTAAATCATTGGCGATGAGCAAAATTACAATTTATATATTCTTCGCAAAGTGCAACATATGTATTTATATTATACTTTAAGTATTTAAAATAAGTTTTTTCTACTTAATTTCTTTTTTTTTTCAAGTAAACTAAATGGCGTACTGAAATTTCGATTACTTAAAAGAAAATTTATGATTTTAAAAACATTTCTTTTTACAGAGATCAAGAGGATTTCACACATAAATTAATAGTGTTTGTATACATTAAGAAACAAACAATATTCCTTTGTACAGACGGGGAACTGGAATATTATGCACATTGACTTACGATAACAATTTGCCAGTTTATATCAGTTTCATAAATCAGATAATTGTCTGATTTAAATCATATATAAATCAGACAATAGTAATATCGGAAAGTCAATTTGCTTATAAATCAATTACCCTGACTGTATAAGTTAATGTGGTAATACTTACCCAGGCTTGTTAGGATCCTGTTGCATCTCGTATGCTACGTTAAGACCTCCCCAGGAGCGCCCAGGGTGCGCGTGCGGTGAATGCCCTGTCATACCAGTGTCCATCGGAGGTGGCGGCTGTAGAAAAATAAAAAAATAATAATAAACCTATTATGTAAGATAATCTTATCTTCATAACACTTTGGAGGCTTCATACATGATATTAGGTTCTTAATGTAAGAATACATTAAGAAGACAAGAAAAAGGAGTTTCATTTCAATCTATTTCAGTTTCCAAGATAAGTGGCTTTCATTTCAACCCTTCAGATACCGTCAATTAGAAACACAATAGTAAGACAATAGATGCGCGGCCACCGGTGGTCGCTTGGGGATTCATGAATTAAGAAAGCATAAACGAACAGAAAGTGCATTTTAAACAAGTACAAAAAAAAAACGATTCTCAAATCGTGACGATTACTTTTAACAATATTTAAAAAAAAAATCTAATATATTCGTTGCTCTTGATGTCATTTATTATATGTATTTACAAAAGTGAAAAAAAAACTACTAGTATCTGAAAATTATAATATTATACAGAGTTCCGTCTCTCGAACAAGCGATTATCATAAATAAATCGATTATAAATGGGACATCGTTGCTCTAAAATGTCTAAGACAAATCTTTTCCAGCTTATTATACGAACGCTACGATATAGGTCACGTCAATGCTCACGAGTGGCATCGCATTACGATGAATTGTGGTTTATTTGACATTGGTAACAAGACCAGACTAAACGAAGCGAATGATATTTGAATATGATTTCAATTTGGCTACATCTGGTTTCGAGTCCTTCAATATTTGATGGTGTCATATATATTAACACTACCGGCCGGCCCCTGCTGCGCACGAGGGCAAACATGCCGAAACATATCTATTAAATGTAATGCTCAACAATTTAGTAATAGTAGTTTTAGAATAACTGAACTGACAAACAGACAGACACGAGCTACTTTATGGCATAGAATGATACGTATTTATGAACAAATCAATTTATAAATGACATTAAAATATTGTCTCGTCTTTCAACATCGTGTTGATTAGATTACAGTTGTGATGTTATTACGCATCGTATCACTAACGAAACTTTAGCATGCTCTTATAATAAAATATTACTCACGGAACTCGATTCACTTCTACGTTATCATAGAACACAGAAGCCGACATATTCATGGCGGTTCTATTCAAAACTTGGACAAATCGAAACCGAAACTTATTCAATAAAGTACTGTCAATTAAACTGTCGAGAAACATCAAAAGTATATTAATCGCACGAATAACTTCTGGTAAATACCACAACAACTAATATGATCTAGAGCGAATCTTCAAAACCGCGGGAGAATAACACGTGCAAAACAAATGATACATACGCACTACACTGGCACAGACATGTGTGTACACTCACCATTACAAGTAATTTATTTTTTAGTCGCTTTACTTTTGGATTACCACGTTTCATCAATATTATCATTGCAGTATCCAACAGACAGATGTGTCGTTACCAAACGCCGCTTGCTGACTGAATGAAATGAATGGGTCCCATGTGGTCACAAAACTCAAACTTTCATGCTTTGAACCCTCGTAGCAGGTAGGCCCGAGGGTGAGAGCAGGTACGAAATCGCAATGTTTATCTTTGCTAGTGATAGGCACGCACGAAACGTTTCTCAGAATCCCCTTTTCTAGCGAATTTTGGCAAAACCTTTTGTATCCTATAATTAGAGCTTTTAGCTATTAGCCTAAACTATAAGTTAGTTATATTTATAATCGTCTTTAAGTATTTATTTTCGAATTAAGTTTAGTTATGTATATTTTGAAGCTAAAACGTTTATTAATAATTGGTTTGAGCGTTTATTCGTATTATATTCAATTAATTTTATATCACGTTATTTTAGTAACGGAAAAAGAGAAACCCGTTACACAATTCTTATTGTTAAACTTTGCTAGTGATGTCATTGTCGGCCCTTCATTATGTTAGTGCCAGTTGTGTACTTTGAATAGACAAGCTTATTGTGCCACCCCTGTTTTTTAGAAAGTTAACTTCGCCGACAGTAAGTCAATGGTGGTTTTTTTCTTGACTAATACTTTGTAGTTCTTTAAACCTCACTAAATGATATAAAGTCCATTTTACATTCGTTTTGTCTTCTTAAAATCTAGCCAGAGAACAAATTTACGCAACGTTCGCGCAAGTTATAAGCACATTGACGATTTTTATGTTCTTCCGAAGACATTTGATGAAAATAACGATGATATGAGTTTAATAGGTTTCACACTCAACGGTGCGATCTCTGTGGTAAGTCATACGGAGTCCAAAGAGCGGAAACAGCAACAGCTGTCGTTGGTTATTTTCATTAAATCATTGGCGACGCACAAAGAAAAATTGCGTAACAATCGTTGTGACATGCCACATGTCACCAATTATGCTTGTTGCGGGGTACAAACCTTTTATTACCTTAATTGACGGGACCATGTCATGGCGAGCCTAATGATAGTGTACTTAACTCAAAATAGTAGTGCTTAATACAGTCATTCACGTGCAAATTTGTTACTTCCATTTACAACTCATTTATAATTTCATTACTTATTTAATAAATTGGTCATTTATGGATTTGTAATAATAAAGAAAACTACTCCCAAAAAGAAAAAAAATGTGCCAAATAGGAAATCTAATAAAATAGATAAATATGCTCACGTTTCTACAAAAAGAAGTGAAATCCCACCAAAAACATTCTGTAAAAAACTAGCCAGGTCTCGATGGAGCTGCTTGTTTATCTCTAAAAAGTAATGAAATCTAAACAAAGTCGTACCATTATAGTATACTAGCTTTTGCCCGCGGCTTCACCTGGGTACATAATATATAGCCTATGTCACTGAGGAATAAAGCAGCTTCTTATCGGTAAAAAAGTTTTAGCAATCGGACCAGAACTTTCAGAGATTAGTATTTTTTTAACCGACTTCGAAAATGAGGAGGTTCTATGTTCGGCTGAATGTATGTTTATTGTTTGTAGGAACAAACAAAAAAATACAAAAAAGCTAACTTTACTTCTTGGTAAAATTTAAAAAAAAGAATTAGAGAGGCTAGTCAATAATAACAGTGTAAACAGTGTTTATACAAAAAAAAAAACTATTTAATTAAACCTACCATTTAATGAGGATCAAAATGAAACATTGATTACTCTAATTTTTAAAATGATATTTGATTTATTAAATTTGTACACCGAACCGCACATACCGTCAATTAGAGACACAATAGTAAGACAATAGATGCGCGGCCACCGGTGGTCGCTTGGGGATTCATGAATTAAGCAAATCTTCACTTTGCGCGTCTACGCAAAACGATCAAAATAAGCAAATCAGTACGTGTTCATAAATGATAGTTTTTTAAATATTGAATGTGTATAATAATAAAACTTTTAAGGCTGATTTTCTTATTTTCTTTTACTAATTTCGTTTTAATTACAATTCTTATAAGATATTTAACTTTATTTAAAATAGTTCTTTATTTATCACTTGTAAAAGTTTACTTTTTGTTTCTGTTAGGTACATCTTTATATTTTTAATGATTTTGTTTGGATATTTGTACGCCTTGACGGCAAAACGTAACGCCCTATAAATCTAAGTAAGACCTATGTTTCACAAATCAACATTCTGATTATCTCACAGGTATAAAATAAGCTCAGAAACATGAATGAGTTCAATTAAAAGCTCGCAGTTCCATTATTTTACAATTCTCCGATGATAGTAGTTCCGATGGTCGTCACAACATGCGTGTAGGCTTGTGGTCAGAAAAACTTTCTCTAAACCTCTTTTATGGGTGTGCTAAGTTATCAAATACTTTTTAATTAATTACTATAGGGGCAGATATTAAAATAAGTAACGAAACTCCGCAAAACGTGATAGGTATCGATATCTTAGGTTACGAGTAACTATAGCGGAACTCTAATCGTTTTATCGTCAGGATCGATAAAATCACGCATTTTAAAAAAAATTGTCATTTTTTTAATAAAATTAAAAAATAATATATATCATGATAAACTAGATAATAAATTCATTTCAAAACTAACTTACTTTACTTACTTGCTTTTGCGGCTGGTGGAATATGTGCGGCTGCGGCGATGGACCCGGCATATCATTTACCACCTAGTGGAGAAAAACGGTATCAATCCCTCTGCTTTTGCTTCTACACTTTTGAGTCTACTTTTGCGACACATACACTACAACATTTACAATAAATCAACATTCAATTATTTTAAGAGATGTTTTATACGATGATAAGTTAAGGATGTCAAGCTCCACATTTGCCCAAGCCTAGCTTTCATAGCGCCCGCGCCGTAGCTCCCTGCGGGGCAAGCGCAATGAAAGCTACCATGCATCTCTTAATTTGATGGTACAGCGCACACGGGCAAGCGGTTATAGATAGCGGGTAGTTGTAAAAAGCATGTTTGAGTGAACACACAACTGTCATTATGGTCTTTCGCTTCCCATCTTTACGTCTTATTCATTTACGTACCTACCCATCTACTAGTTCAGTACTTACGATTTGTAGTTATTCTTACTCCAAACATCAAAATACAAAAAGTACCTACCATATATTTTTTTCAGGAACTGTGGTGTTTAGTTTCAGACTCACCTCAAATCACATGATACCAAATACCGTTTTTCGAGAAGAGTTAATAGTACGAAATTAAAAAAATAAACATCAATAAAATGAGTACTTAAAATAATACTTGCAAATGTGAATAAAATTACCAACAATGTTTGGGTTGTACGTTATTATTATAATATTTCTAGACATATCTAAACAACTAAGGCATCCTGTACTGACTGTACACATCAGTGCTGAATTATACACCGTCGTTAAGTTTTTGGTTAGCGTTTACTAAAAGGCCCGTCACAGAAAACTTTATAAATCGTATAGTCTGTCTGAAAAGTCAAACAACTTGGGAATTTCGTATAATATGTAATCATTTAAAAAGATGGATGGATTGTGTGAGAAGTGATATGAAAGAAAAGGGAGTTAGTGATAGCGTGACGAGTGACAAGACAGAATGGAAGAAAAAAACGTGTTGCGCCGACCCCAAATAAAACGGGACAAGGGCAGGAAGATGATGATGATGTAATCATTTAAAAAAATACTTATATCCGATCATTTTTATGAGGTTCTTCTATTAGTAAACAATGATCAAGATCGCTTAATAAACCAGCGTTGACGACAACAGATTTCATTTTACTGTAATAATTACCGAAGTCGTTTAACTTTTTAGACAGACTCCACACATTTTTCGGAGCTGTTATTGACATAGCACGGAAGTGTACCGTTAGACATTAATACTCCTGCTGGAACAGGCTCTCTACAATAGCGCTACATAGAGATCAAACTAACTACAGTTGACGGGTTATTGTCATATCAATCTAATAAATGAAACTACGTAATTGTATTCTTTATTCAACAACAAAATGGGAGAATGTTATACACGATTCATGCAGCGAGGGGTCATATGACACATGTTGGATGAATTCGCAAGCGGCGTGCAAAAGGATTTCGACATATTTTTATTTGCTAATTGAACAGTGTTAAAACGAAGGTTTATATATTTTACAAACTCATATTTATTTTCAATTTGACATTTTTAGATAACTGATCATGAAAAATGACGACGTGTATCACAAGACCCCAGCTGACATTATTATAGTATATTTTTCGCTGGCAGCTGACAGTTGTGCGTCCATCCGTTAGTCATGAACCTGTGAGTGCGCGGTGAGGTTGAGTCCGTGGCTCGTGGAGGGCAGAGGCACCGACACGAGAAGCGATGCAGGCCCCTCGCGGTCACCCTTGCCGCCCTACACAACCCACGCATTAGTACGCTGTGGGACGCCTACTGTTACACGGAGTACTTACAAATGGAGTGCTAAGGACTTAATTCAATAGTCGACGATGAATTCTCAAATTTCAGCAAATTATTTTTTGCCAATACAGATAGAACCCTTGGTTAATGTTTTTAGTAGTATTTTTCTTGCAACTAATAGAGCCAGTTCAATATAGAGTGCCAAATTTCCGAGAAAATAGCTTTTTAGCGCTTATAATTTAAATTTCCGCATGTTTTAGTGAAATCTTTGCAACGGATATTTGGTTGCAAATTGAATTAAATTGTGGAATCACCTAACTAAACCAAGGTGTTAATTATAGGATTACACCTAACGTTATGGGGACAGAAATATTTTGACTCCAACGCCCGAAGTTATTGGCACTTTGCCTTTCGTATATATTAGACTTTTATGTGTTAGACTTAGATATTTTTTACGTAATATCGCCCTACCAGGATAAGACTTACCTAACAACTAATTTTAAAATTAACTTGCTTTTGCATTTATCCGTGAATTAAATCAATTTATAAAAATCAGTTGAGTTTTCAGGTGTTTGTATCAACGCTTCCATTTGTTCAATACTCCGTGGTTGCATGCGATATGCATCGATGAACCAGACGTTTAGCATGTATTGATGTAGTTATATTTATTGCGTAATAGTTTCATAACAGGCTTATTGGTTTAAGCACAGCATTCGCTTTTTTTTATTTTAGTATCATGCACAGGATAAGCTTTTTACGGGAAAAGGACATCTGCTAATCGGCATGTATTTGCCTGCATGAAATATCATCACTCCAGGCGAAAGACTGCTGGATTTGATAAATTAGGGGGCACCAACTCTCCATCTTCATAAACTCACACATATTATTTTGAACTTCTATTATCTTCATAAACTCACACATGAAAAAAGTGACTGTAAATGGTTTATTTGAAATAAAATGCTTTGAATCATGACAGAATCTTAGACTAATATTACTTGCATGAATGAGGCATTATGGTCAAGCATAACTGAAGCAGACAAACGGCCTTCGACAACGAGCAAAGCTTGTTTAGTCGCTTGATGGCGAATTCAAGGAATCTATTACTGGATTTTTTTTATCAATACATAATCTGATTATAAGGACAATTGTATGATGGGTATATACCCTTCTCTCAAACCCTGTTATCATGATATGAAATTGAACATTACAAATGTTGGTGAAATAGACATCTATACGCTTTAGATGTTACATTCTCATGTCATCGTATTGACGGTTGCTGTAAATGTAGTAAAAAGTGGAACTTACCTGTGGGTTTGATGGAGAGCGAATGTTGGACACCTGGTTCATCCCGCTTGGGCCCGGCATTGGGCTTGGCATCTGATGCCTGAGAAAAGAAATCACAGTGTTAAAGGCCATCATATCTAAGTGTCCCCGCACGCGGGCCTCAAATAAACGCCGCTTCAAACTACTTCAGTTTCTTTTTGTGGCTGCTTTTAGCGTTTTCTTTGTGTCGGCGATTTTTTGAGACCCGTGTGCGGGTACAGTAAGAAATATCGTTAGACGTTTCACTTTAAAAGTCGAAATTTATTAAGTATAGATTTTTATAGAAGAGAAATACCACTCACTGATTAATCACCAAATCTCAGAAGCTATCTACAAACTTAAAATTTGTTAGTAAGGCTCCTTATAGGGTGTAGACATACGCTAAGAACGGATTTTACGAAACTACAACCCTAAGGAGATAAAACGGGGGTCTTAAGTTTATGTGGAATAACCTACATCCACGCGGGCGAAGCTGCTGGCAGATCATGCTCATCATACTCATCTTCTCCAGTATAGCAGTCAGGGCTACTAACCAATAGACCAACAGGCCTGCCATTATACTATTCTAAGGAATAACCTTAGGAGTCTTTCAAAACGTCCAGTCTTTGGCTGCCAATGTGTCGTTATCATATCCAATTATATTATAAACTATAATGTTATATACAAAAAGGTACTAACACATACCTAGGGCTCGGGTTGGAAGCCGGGCTGTGAGCGGGCGGCGGCGGAGCAGGGCTCATGCTCGTGAAGTGTGCAGTGGGCACCGGGATCGCTTCTAGACCCTCTGTCTTAGCCTGTGTATTTTAAAACCAAATTAATGACAAGGTAAGGTAAAGATTAGAGAGAACAGTACACTTAGGAGATCTTGGTTCTAAGCTGTGTCACCAGAAGATGGATCAGATGGTGTGTGTATCTTAACTTAGATTGAAGGCAATACAAAGACTATTTGTGTATTGTCATTACTGACTTAACGGACCAAACATATGTATATGTAATGGTACAAAAAAAATCACACAATGACCAGAAATCGCTAGTAATTTTATATCAGCTTTCACCGAGACATACTAAATATACTTTTTTAATATGATCCACGCTAATGACCATCTTAAAACTAGATAAATATGAATAGTTGTGATCTATCTAATGAAAAGTAACTCAGCCACTATGGAACTACAGACTACATACAGGTGACCATCAGTCGTTAGGAGTTAAGCAATGAAAATGATCAATGAGTGACAACAATGGAGATACCTTTTTAATAATTTTGTCAACGGACTCCAGCTGACCATCAACTGGTACTTGTGTGGCTTCCCATACGCCACCCCCTTGAGAAGTGCCTTCTCCCGCCTAAATGATTTCAATTGAAAACTGTTACTTTATGTTTAAGTATTTTATCAAGTCCTAGCCTAGCTCGAAAAGAAAATAATCAGGTAATTTAAAATAACACTATGTATAGTTATAGGTATTTATATATTTGGCAATACTAGGGCCAACGCAGATACAGAATAGAAGAGTATTTTAAGTTAATATATTTCATTTAAGACGGCAAAAGAAGTACGGGTCGTCAAGTCTTGTTTCTTTTCTTGTTTCTTTTGGAAGATGACTTGAAGCAGACAGTGGGACCATTCTGGTTGAGAGTAGCAAGGGACAGGACCCATTGGAAGGAACTGGAGAAGGCCTATGCCAAAAGGCACACCGAACTTAGGGACCTCTTGTAACCCTATGTTTAGGAATAAAAAGCTATAATAATAATTTCATTTAATATTTACTTATCTCACTGAAATAAGACATTTATTTTGAACTGTCCCATCGAGTCAGTTTATAATGTCTGACAGTTGTGAGTTCAATGAACGAAGAATAATTATGGAGCTGAGGTTCGTGACTCTACGTCCAACATCTTGCGCAAGGACGGAATAGTAGATGTTCCAAAAATCCTCTTCGTTTCCCTTTATTGTAGTTCGCTGTAATGATACAAAGAGTAATTTCAAGCCATCTTACCCCAGCATTAGGCGACGTATTATTATTATTATTAGAAGTGTAGTCGACCGGCACGTTCATGCTGTTAGCTGCTGCGATGGCCTTCCTCTTCTTCGTCTGTTTAGTCTCCACCTGATCCGTGTTAATGATCACCGACTCTTGGTATGTCGGCTTTGCGATTGGGACTTGCACCACTGAAGTAGGCACCGGGACACTGGCAAAAGAAAACTTCTATGTAAATATCATTTTCCCGTTTCTGTTATTCAACAATATATTATATTAATTATAATATAATATATTGTTTATTTTAGTATATGTCAACTGATGTGTAATTTTGTGTATAATATTTCTTGTAGTAACGTTTGAACAAATAAAGATTATAATTATTATGTATCTACGAAGCCTTTATTCCCGTAGTACATGTGGCTCACTGCAGTAGAGCTTTTCAGTCACTAGCACTACTATCAAACTCCCACTCCAAAACTACACATTCTCATATAATATCCACTCAGCTGCATGATATCATTCATCCCTCTTGCAGCCATACTCCAGTAAATATAGTCCTTACTTAGCTGGGTTGGTTGTAATAGTGGACACGGATGCCACGGCCTGTGCCACAGAGCTGATGACTCCTACTGGTTCCACAGGCTGTTTGCTGGTGCTGGGCGAGGCAGCTGGTGGTGACACCTTTGATGGACCAGCCACTGGAGTCGACCTGCCTGACGCTGTAAAAAGGATGGAATATTTAATTTGTGTGTATTTTGTAAGGAAACCAAGACAGATATGAGTCTTGAGGCTCGGGCTCACAAACCGCATGGCACTGTTAGCATCGTAATAATCTCTAGTAATGATATTATATAAGTAGCTATGTTGAAATTACAAGTGCTGTTTTTAAGTATGCCGTGAATCCTCAGGTATACAGCGCCCATCGGATTCCTGCCAGCCTCACCAGGTCATCGATCCACCATGTGAGAGGTCTTTCAACGCTACGTCTTTCGGTACGTGGTGGCCACACCCAAAACTTTTCGGCCCTATAGACCACCTGTTCTGCGAGCACTGCCATTTAAAGGCGATTATTTGGGCTGTGTCGGTAAATTTGGTTCTCCTGCGGATATCTTCATTTCTGATTTACATCAGACACAAATTTTGGTTGCCCGCGCAAGGAACCTTTGGGCTCTAATATTCTATTCTTTATATAATTGGATTAAACTGACAGCAGTGGACAATACCCAACTATCGATGAACAATGAACAATGCTTTGCTGTCATTAAACCATTGTTATAACTGTCACTTTGGTCCATGTATTTAAAAACTATGGTATAATTACAGCGGGTTTCTGAAAAGCTGATCATAATCAAAATTAACTATTCAGCTGTCAAATCACTTGCCTGACAAGAGATTTGACCGTATATATCCCGTATAAATATCAGTTGAGTTGCTCAAAGCATGATTGATCGTGATCAGCTACTTAGATTTGATAATCTGATTAGTTGACCGCGCTGTCAGATCTTAGTACAGAATTACATGTCAAATGCCATTTTGGGTTTCTGGAAAGCTGGTTACGCCTTATAGTGCGTTTCACATAAATTCTTTCGCCGTAATGTTGGCAATACGGGAAAACAGAGTTGCTATAGTTTTAGCAAGGAAATTGCTTAATATTGAGGAGATTAACTGATATTTCGTTACTTTTAACAATTGCCTTATAATTGTTTCTTTTTACTTTTGGAAAATTTACGAAACTCTACCTTAAAGAAGGTAAAACGGCAGTCCTAAGTTTATGTGGAATAACAACGCAGCAAAATCCGCTGGTAGAAGCTAGTATGAAATATAACTGCAACCTAATCTGAGGTCTGGCCGACATATAATTAAGATAATCTCTAAATGGAATAATTGACACATGAGAGATATAAAGATGAGGCGCAATCATTTTGATGGGGTAATCATTCTAACACAGTGGTTCCTAACATTTAGTCTACGCAAGAACTAAAATATGGTCTGCAAATAGTTTAATATTATAAACTATTGTGACTGAAAAGTATCTTTTTTTATCATTATTAATAGGCTTGCGTTTGACCACCATCTCACCTGATGGTAAGCGATGATGTGGTCGACATTCAACATTGTTGCCAACTGATTTAAGTGTCTTTAAAAAAAATCTAAATGTGTTGCTAAGCGCAAATCTCGAGAATTGCTGAACCGATTTAGCTTATTCTTTTTTTATCCCTACTAATATTATAAATGCGAAAGTAACTCTGTCTGTCTGTCTGTTACGCTTTCACGTAAAAACTACTGAACGGATTTAGATCAAATTTGGTAGGTAGGTAGAAGAGACACTGGAATAACACATAGGCTACCTATAATTCCACTGCTGAGCACGGGTCTTTGCCCGCGCGATATAAACTGTAGTCCACGCGGGCGAAGCCGCTGGCGGAAAGCTAGTTGTTTTATATTGCGGAATGTTAGTTGTGTAAAACCTATTGGAATCCATTGTCACTGATTCTTAACCAATTATATTTTGGTTTCACATCAACTAAAAATAATGTCATCGTCACTTTCCATCAGGTGAGACAACGGTCAAGCGCAAACCTGCCAACAATAAAAAAAAAGTTAATAGACCAATTAAATACACTTACCCTTAGCTGTCTGTGTAGAAGTGGACTCCGTGCTGTGTTGCGGCGAAGGGGCTGGGGTGCTGCTCTTGCTGCCTGATCCTCCGTCCCCGGCCAACGAGCCACGACGCGATGGCGACGGTTTTTTCTTGTCTGACAATTGTTGTAATTTGCCACCTAAATATCATGGTCTTAAACTGACTACTACTTCCTATATTTAAGGGCATGCAAAGGATCGGAACGAAGGTAAAAGGATGGTTAGACATTAGTGAGGTTGGGAAACATAATATACGGACATCTTACAAATGAGAATGGGTGAAAATTAAGGAAATGTTAACATACACATTAACCAGTATCTTTTTAGATAAAAAAAAACTATCAAAAACAGTCATGAACCTTCCTTCAAATATGAGACTCTAAACCACATTTATCACCTTTACGAACATATATACATGCACAAGAAAACATACCTTTTTTCTGTTTTTATGTGTTATCGCCCAGAACTTGAAAGCTCAAATTGAATTGAATATGTATTTTGTTTCTGCTCAGATTAACTAGAAACTTGGGTCGTAATGCTTGTTGGTAAATATATTAAGAAAATACTTAATTGGGCGCTACATTTTTTAATACACCCTGGTGAAGTCTCATGCGCGAACGAAGCCGTGAGCAAAAGCTATTGTACCCATATTTTAAAAACTGAAGCACTATCACTCCCTTCCTCCCACGTATTCTGAAAGTCACTTTATGATCGAAGTTACAATAATAATTTAACTAAATAACGTAACAGGTGCAGAATTTACACCTATTTGAAAAGTTCTCATGATATAGAATAGAATAGAATAAACTTTATTGTACAAAAAAAAAAGTTACACAGCTTATACATAAAATTAAATTTATGGGTACCTACAATGGTGGTCTTATTGCTGAAAGCTATAAGACATCGATATCTCCCAGACAACCTTAGAATGAATAAGATAAGAATTTAAAATAATACAGGGGGTAGTCTGTGGTGTACCGTTAACAAATTACATAAACAAACTCCATATAAAACACAATAAATAACTACAAATATATATATTCCCGCACTGGGCTCGCGTGGATTACGGCCCATTCCCTCTTCTAGAGAGGAGGTCTGAGTCCCAGCAGTGGGAACATTAAAAAGGCTGCTGATGATGATGATATATATTATAATATGTTACACCATTAAAATATATTACACACACATTATGATATACTTATCATGAGAACTTTGAGTGCTCAACATCCAATTTTCAATTCAGATACGGCTTTAGGATATTTTTTAATTTCTTATACATATAACAGCAATAAAATTTAGCTTTCAGTACACGTGAGTCTATCACTTACATATTTTAAACTACATATCGTAATTAAATTACCGAAAAACCGAAAGCAACTGCTCAATCACTTTGCTTCTACATAAAAACGCTAAAAGAGCGATATAACATCATGACATTATCCCCTAGAATTGTAGAGCTTGCATGTTATAGGATTATAGATTTACTAAGAGTAGCTCTTTACCTGCAATCGAACATTTAAAAAATAATAGAAACGGCGCCACTGCCGGAACATCGTCGTTTTTCAACTGCAATCGATCTTTGGCTGTATACTGAAGAATTTCTTACTGCACAGCCCATTGCTTTTAAGTTTTGCAAGCTATCTTAATACAGGTCATAATCATACATTACTTAATTACTGTATCCTCGCAATATTATTTGTGTGCCCTCCCAGAATTTGTTGCGTGCATTAGGAAACAAACTCAACACCATTACACCTTGATTTTATTTCTAAACCTTCAAAAGCAAAGCAAGGAGCTATTCCTTATAAATCCTAGTCCAAAAACAGTAAAGCCACATCGACACACGAGCTATTTAACATGCGACAAAGGTCTACGACATACGAAACAAACTTTTTTCCGAGTTCTTGTGTTTTCGTGTGACAGGGCCCGAATCTGTGTTGTCTTGTGACATATCTGGTGGCAGCGAGCGAAAAACGATTAGTTTCCATGACAAAAAACATTTACATATGTATTTTTACCTCCATGATGTACTTGCAAGACGCCTAGACCTTAATTGGGACGGTGATAACTGAATATTCATACAAATATTTTCTAAAATACTCGTACGTTTCACAACATGGACATCATTATAATGTTGCTATATTTAGGGCCTATTTCAAGATGTCCGCCTGCTCACTAAATGCTGAATAAATTAAAAAACGAAACAGAATTTCTATGTAATTATCTAAAACGACCATTAACGGAAATTTACTCACAGATGGTGAAACAGGCCCCTTAAACTTCAATAGCAGAATAATTTCTGAAGGTATCAAACCTTCGGAACCTTCTTCTTAGTTTAAATAGTTATTAAAGCTCAACAAAAACATACTGTGATTGCCAGATCAATTTATTAGTATACTTTATAATAACCAGTACCTTCTTACAAATCAATATGATGAAGGTATTTTAAGATTGATCATTAGAAACGTATGTACAGCATGTAAGATCAATGGTCACAAAATTATTGATTTCAATATTATTCGAAAAATCTAAATATAATATGTATTTATCAATGATCTATTGTGGCGTGCTAATTACCCTAGTTAATTAAGAGGTCGTTATAGATAAAAACAAGCACAAAGGGGAAAACTGTTAGATTAATACAAATATAAATCCGAAAAACACGGCTTGCGCGTGCATAGAATTATGTTCACTTAATTCAATTATTGTTAATGTTTATCAACTACATATTTGGATGCTATTTTCATATTAAGCTACTGTTGCGTTGTAAATTGAAATTTGATCTAATATGTGAACACCGAAAATAGGGCATCGATGTTTGTTAGCAGTTTTTAATAACACAATATTTTTAGTTGACTTGACAAATATGTACCGAAATGTGATGCCTGAACTATGCGTTTAAAATAATTGAATTAATAAATTGGCTGTGCTTGAATATAAACAAATGTGGCGGCCATGTATCATACATGATATTCCTTGCTGGTGGTAAAAAAAGGTAAGAATTGTACTCACCCATAGGCTGGCTAGGAATGGGAGCCTTGGAGGTGCTTGGAGTATTTTTTAGTTGTCCTGACACCACCGTGCTGGTCGCGTGTGATGACTTGCGCCCCGGCTATGAATTAAAACATATAGTCACAGTACTATCTAGCCAACTTCATAGTATTAGCGACATGAAACTTAAAATACCCATAATATCTTTTTTATGTTACATAAATAAAAATAAATAAATTATTTGCACATATTTTACTAACCTCTATTAGTTATTGCAATACTAATTTGTTACAAGTATGCCAAATCATAAACGGAAAAATATATATAATTATTATTGAACTCAATAAAATATACCCTGTTATAAATAGACTTCAAATTGGGTTGATTAAAATACGAAAACTTAAATCTTGTTCCAATATTTGTCATGGATTTTTTCATTCACTTAGTCATTTCATTTCATTCATTTTTCACTTTTGAGGAACAAAGGTAAAGCAGTTTTGGGCTAGTATTATTGTAGACGCCGGTCTAAACGGTGATTCTAAGAAGCACAAGCATAAAACATAGTATTATAATTAATAATGGATTGAATGCAGATGGTAGGGAGCTATAAATACATATTGGTCGGCTGCGCTACATGAGACGTACGTACCCCTTTGGACTTGCCAGCATGCGTCGGCGTCGCGCCGCCGCTAGCCTTGGGAGAGCATGAGGCTTCGCCCTCCTTCTCGCAGCTCGAGTCGCTCGACTGACTGTCGTGCGACACCGGCTTGTACGGCGGGATGGTCTTTACGTTACCGCCCTTTTTCTGCACAGTCAACGTTCGTCACCGTATCACACACCGCTCATTAACGCCGCAATAATGTCGGTGTCAAATTGTAACGAGTTCGCGCTAAACCGCTATGAAACAGGATATTTTTATTCAATAATTGATAAACCTTTAGGCATGGTCAGTTAGACATGTACGCTACTCTACTCTACTCTATGAAAATGACTTCCAATTGTGTTAATAAAATGAAATGGTTTTAGTACCTTGGCGATGATGGTGACATCATGATTGGTGAACTAAAAAAATGATAATGAATGAATAAATCAATTTTCATGCACAAATTGGTGGCGACGTAACGCAATAATTAGGTGCAGTAGGCCGACATGATAACAAAATGACAAAGTGAAAATGTTAAACACTAGAACGCGTAGTCAACACAATAATCAGCTCTTATGAACGAACGAAGTTATCTAAATGCTGGCGCGCATTACTTAGTACCATAAACCCTACATATATTAATAAAACAGTTAAAATTTTTAAAATATCACCGCTTCAAATATTGCGACCTTCTCTTAGTAATGGACGCCAGTCTTTAGACTACAAGACTGTCACAATGTGATGTGAACATATATCTAAATGACAGTAAAAGTGAACACAGACAGTGATCTAAAGAAGTGTACAGCGACAGTTCTAAAATGATCTTGATTGTGCAGTTGACATGAAAATGGTAGGTACTGTAGAACTTTTGGTCACATCTTTCACATTTAATCAAAAATATAGAACATCAGGTTCAAGTGTTCACAGTAAGTCAACCTAAATCAATGATCTAAATCTGAATAGTAAGCTCATAGACAAACGTACTATGTAGGTATACTGTGACATTTAAGACCGATTGCACCATAAATCAATTATCTAATATCAAACTAACTATCGCATAACCACCTACCATACGTCTGTAGGACCCGCGAGTAAAATCATTCTCGTATTTTCAAATATTTTTTCTAAAAATAGGTACCTAACGAAATAAAACAAACTTTAAAAATTACTAACTTTGGGAACATATCAAACTAATAAATTAGAACAAACTAAATTATTTTATTAACAATGTTATAATTTTATATTTCTTTCATAATAATTTATTTATTTTCGCCTTACAATAATTTACACACTTGGAATATTAGACTCACAAAAGTAATAAATTATAAATAAATATAATAAATTGCATGCCTAGAATTTAGTTTGTCACATTCAATTTGTTTTGAGCCTTCAAGGAAAATTATGGCCTCCAGTCGAAAAACCAGAACATTGTTTGCATAATTTAACAGGAGCTTGTTGGGCCGAAGTATTTTCGTTATTCTCAACTGCAATTCCCTCTTCGGTTCTGGGGCACTGTATTTTTTCCAAAAAGTCGAAAAAAAATGACACGTTCTAACGAACGTTCGCAAAACGGTTTGTTGAGGTTGGAAGTGCATGCGCTTTGCTCTGGTAATCCAGAGGAAAGCTCATGCACGTCCAACATCAATAACCCGTTATGCGAGTCTGAGAGACGCACGGAAAAGATTAAAAAAATAACTGACATGTTAACGTCAGGCGCAAAAAATATGAGATATTTTTACATCGATTTTGAAGTAATCGGTATTTGCGAGACGTATGGTAGTTGGTTAAGGGTTAATACCATTTCTGCGTGATCAGCAAAATCCTGCACTTCAAATGTAGTGACAATAGTAATTCAAATTATTTATTGACATCTGTGATAATTTAAGAGGACAAAGACAGACATAGAGACAGATAGAAATAGAATTTGAACTAACCAGTTTACTGTAATGATGTTGGCAGTAGCCGCAGTACTTTACGTTGTCCAGATAGTTGCCTGCTTCCTCGCATAACAGGCCTAGGCCTTGCGCACAAGTCACGTGAAACTGTTGCTTGCAACCTTGTGAGAAACAACCCGGATAAAGCGACATGTCCTGTTGTGTATAATTTAGGATTATATATTACAGGGCTGGTAATGATTGATAGTACCTACCTATTTTTATTGATGGATACGGCTTGGAAGCCTAAGGTTTTGCCGTTAGATTTGGTAAAATTCCACAATATTATACTTAATACTCAATGGGCATTGACATAGATAGTAAAGGACAGGGCTGACCGCGTTTTTTAGGTTCCAATAATCGAGCCCGATTTCTGTAATCTTCGGGAGCAGTCTTATGTTTCATCAAAGACGAAGTCAAGCTATACCACTTTTTAAAATCTGCGACTTAACTGAGAAGTAGTGCCTATTGAAATGATTTTAGACTAAAAAAACAAGGTTCCGTCGCAACGTCAGATTGTAGTTCTAAGAAGTGGCATTAGAGTTTGGCGTGGTGAACGCATAAAAACAAAAGTTCGGATGGCCCATTCATCATTACTACTATATGCCAATGGCCACAATACATGCCCTTACCAAGCTATTGTAAAGTTGCGATATGCCATGTTTCATAGTTACTGTATTTTCGATATAACCCGCTCCTCTTTGTAACAAAACCAGTTTTTAATCTTTTTCATCATTTGGACTACATCTCACATCAAAGCCCTTCTTTGTTAAAGACTGACAAAGAACAAGTAGATACTCAAAGAACTTGCAAAGAACGAAGTCATTTAACATTCAACATTATAAAGATGGGAATCTAAACTCACCAGACTTGTTGCACTGCATGCATGCCCCTGCGTTGGCTCGATGCGGCTTGCCCTGATCCTGGCAGATGTAGCAGGTCTGGAAATTCAATTAATTTATTGTTACTCTAAGAAAGAACAAAAACACGTTTATTTGGCACACAGGTACACACAATGAGATAACACTTATACATATAGTATACAAACTTAAACATAGAATACATCTACATTGTATGTCTCACGGCTGCGCTAAATAGCTCCAGTTCAGCATGATCCAGGCCACTAATTTGTATCATTTGAAAAGTATTTATTTGTCTAACTAGAAACCAGCCATATAAAAATCTATCAAAGATGTGTAATGAAATTCAATGGAGGACTAGGCGTGTATAACTTTACTGAACCGACTCACTGTGCCGAAACATTTTAGTGTCCCGAAAGATTGGAACATCAGTAATGTTTTAAATGCATCATTTGGAACAATTGGAACACTGAAACATTCTTTACTTTAAGCGATCAGCAGCTTTTTTAAAATTCAAATTTAAAAGTAAATAGTGTAAATATTATAATGATCTGAACAAAAAACATCTGCTATAAATTCTTCTCAAATTAAAATTCAATGAAATAAAACTTTTAGTGTATATTACGTAACGTAACAGATCAAGATTCATAACAGTCGGTTTCTGTATTTGTATCATTTGAGCTGTTGTTCTAAATGTTCCATTTGTATCTTGTGAGCCGATGTTTCAAATACAGAACCACCTAGAGGACAGCCAGTACATATATGATGCCATACATAATGTCTTCCTTTCTCTCAACTTTGGTAAAAATAATAAACAAAAACGAATACTAATTTTTCTTTTGAAACCTTAACTTCAGCATCATTTAATGCCCCGTTTACATTACACATAGGGTCCAGCCTCGGCCAATCGATAATGTGTAAACGCGGTTTCCCCGTTTCCACAATGACAAGGGATGGCGATTGGCCGAGGCTGGGCCAACTTGTAAATGGGGCATAAAAACCTGTATTACAAAAATAGTTATAAAATATGGACAGATTCTCACCTTGTTGAATCGCTCTGGTGGGATGAGACGAAGCACGATCGGTTCCATAGATGTGACATTGCCGAAGCGCACCTCCGGTATATACAGGGCACAAACTACATGTGCCCATCCTCCTGTGTCTGAACGCTTCAGAGCACCCGACTTGGACGGGCACAGTTCACACCGCTGAAAAATTCCCCAGTTGATGTTAGAATATGATCAACACACAAAAGATGCAAAATATACCCCTTTTGTTAAACGCAGTAGCTACTCTAAACATTTTTATGTCTAAAAAATCAACAAAAAGCAGAGAAATTGATGGAAAATGATGATTAATAAAAGTGATAGGGTTAGACAATTAGGGTGCTTAAATAATACATATAATTAATACAGGCTGTTGTTGAACTGAACACTTTCACAGTGAAACCTTACCTTAGTATTTAAATCGTTTAGATTTCCTAAAAATTTTTTTTTAATTGTGTTGTGAAGACAAACAAAATCAACAACCTGTATTTTGCATGAACCGCTCTACTTACAACCTTGTTTTTAGTATCCGGACTTTCACATTTTCGACAGTACCATGGTCCTGTTGGTACTGTCACTATGCCATAACACGCTGAAAATATATTGAATTTCTCAGTATACCTCTCCCACACTCTGATCTCACTTCAATAAAAAGAACTACCTTAGCTAAACACTTTAACAAGTTATAAATAGTTTAGTTAATATTTAAGTTTTTTTATGTAGTTTTGTAAATTTTATTTGATAATTAAAATTTAACGAAGTAAATTAATAAACAAAAGATACTCAAATAAACATGCTGATGCCCTTCACTGTAATCAGTACAGGCATCAGCTAGTGATGTTGCCGCAGTAAGAATACCTTGATGGACCGCAACTGTGCATCCTATTCCGTCACAATAGACAAGCGGGTTGTCGGGCCAACCGCGCTCGTCAGAGCACACGCAGCAGCCTCCTACCATCTCCTTCATTGTGTACTCCTCATTATTGACTTAAAACCTACAAAACCCCCACATTTGATAAACTAACATGAAAAAACAAAGGGACAAAATTCCATTTCAGTGAAATATGAAATTAGCAAAACGAATACATGACTAGGTAATTTGACCCTATGGAAGCTTAAGATGGTTTAGATGACAACACAATGATATTATATGTGTAAAAATGATTATTTTAACAAATGCAGCAGCAATGAATGTCTCTATCACTTCATATTGAATTGAGCTCTTGCTTTGATGTTAAAGGAAGGTTACATAATACAAATGATGCATTTTCAGACAAAGGTGAAGTATTAATGATGTTTTTGATTATAGGGCGTTGCCATAATGCTCATAAGTGAGGCCATTGCTTACCAGCTAATAGACCATTATTAAGTTATCAGTCACAAGGTCTCTCATAGTATGTGGTTTCCGGCTGTTATATTTGATGCATAGTTAAACTATTACAAAAATTTCCACTCCTTTCAAATTACCTATTTCTTATATTTAAGGAACTATTAACCTATTCATAATAAATTTCCACTTGTTTTATTTGCAGAGTTATTAAAACATTATTAAAATGTTAACGTCTTATAAATATTTGTGGCATTGTCAACGTATGATTATGACAGTGATTGCCATTTCTTATATTTTGTGGAGGCATCAATATATTATGTCAGTATCCTTCTATTATATCTGTAAAGTTGTGAACTGATAACATAAACTGAAATAAAAAAATTGCAGTTTCAAATCTTGGAAAACACCCTAGTTAATAAAATATTCTAAATGCTTTGTCTAACTAGGTTAGGTCAGCTCGACTAACTAGGTAAAAGCTGGTGCATTATTAACATTTTACATTGGTGAATGTTATAATGCTTATACAGTTGAGTCTTAACACAGCAGTTTGTAAAGAAAGTTTTATTTCTTGAGCTCTTTTAAACCTGTTTCTTTAGCTATGTGTATCAGAGTTCCAAACTACATACATTTTTTTATAGACTAGACAACTCATTAGAGTTGTCTAGTCTATAAAAAAATGTATGTAGAATGTATGTATAAATCATTAGACAACTCATTAGAGTTGTCTAATGATTTATTAAATGATTTGTTTCAATGTAAGACTATCAAAGCTATAGTCTGTCTAAAAATTCAAACAACTTGGGAATTTTGTATAACATTTAATCATTTTAGTTCCAAATAAAGATTTTTATTATTATTATTATTTATTATTATTATTTAAAAATACTGATATTCAATACTTTTTATGGTTCTTCTATTAGTAAACTATGATCAAGATCTTTTAGTCAACCTTAATTATTGAACCTGTGTTGACTACATCAGATTTTATTTGGCTCTAATAATTACTCATGACATTTGACTTTTTAGATGGACTCTATCGTTACGATTGTATGTAAAATAAGTCCTAACTTTCTAAAAAACTTTTTTCAAATGAAGTACTTATTATATTATATGTTCATGCATTTTCTGTATGAGATAAGGTCTTATCCCTTGACAGGCTTTATTTTTACGGAATATACTCAGTTATAGTAAATGTTTAGAAAAAGCTTTGCACTTTTCCCATTTTTTAATAAGTGTTAAGAAAAGACTTTGCAGACTCTTCCTATTTTTTAATAAAAAATCAGCATATTACATAAATACCTAACTACTAAATACCCAATTATCTCCAAATATCCTAATGTTTGAACTATGCAAGTGTAATGTTGATAAGGAGATAAATAGCAAATTGTATATAGTTCTAAATTCAAAGCAAAAAGGTTATTTCATATTAACTGAGATAGCACTGTTATAGGCATATCATCAAAATTTGTGATAGATATTGTATATTTGTCATACTGCATGAGCTAACTGCAGTAGTTAGACTGATATTTTCTCTGAACTCAAATATGTTGTTCTTACCAACACAAGCGCTTTTAATCAACTTACTTGCAGTACATGAATGAAGCATTGATTACTGCAAATCGATTTTTAGTGTCTTCGTATATGCTAGCTGTTGTAAACTGTCCTAGATCAACAATCATGAAGATGATGTAAAGTAATATGTTGTATGTATTGCGAGCGATTGCCAGAGACATCAGTACTTTTTTTTTAATTATTATTAAAATATAAAATTCAATTGCTATTTATTAGTCTCACTAAAATTCAAAATAACATATTTTTTTGTAGTTGTTGCTCTAATACAGGAGTTGTTTAAAAAAAAAGAAAATACCTAAAAAATCAGTTGAAAACTTTTTGTAATTTTATATGGATTCACCTGTTAAAGATCGGAAATAATAATTTGACAGGGGTGGAGCTGCAGGCAAATTCTCCTGCTCTACACAGAGAGTGATTACCGATTTATTTGAATAAAATGTGCTTTATGGAGTTTTAGTCATGATATGTAGTGCCTGACACATATCATGCCCTGCGCAGATCACATTGCATAACAGGATTGTAGAGTAGTGCCAATATAGTTTGTGAATTATGCATCACAAAGAAGGAATAGAGGGCATTTCAAATGGGCAATTTTAACTCATTGCAAAAGCTTAGGAATAAGTGGTACTGTTTAAATCTATGTGTTTATTTCAACACAAATTACAGTCAAAGTACACACTGAAATAATTTTATTTGAATGATAGTGCACTTGCAGATATTAAGTGCAGAATGGGAGTGTCTCTTGGCTATTTATACCTGTATTGTATTACTAGGCTGAGACTGACATTTCATGAAATCCAATGGATGCGTGACGCACGGGACCGTCATTGTGGCGACGCTTGGGGGAGGCCTATGTCCAACAGTGGACTTCTTTAGGCTGATATGATGAAGGTGACGAGCAGATTAGAGGAGAGCTGGTCCATGACAGCAATAAGAGCAATCTCAACCAAACAGTGAGTAGAGATCTCGATAATTATTAGTGCTGTATCATCAGCATAATCAGGGATATGTTAGCATAGCCTGTTGATGTCAAAAGAGTAGAGCCTGTTGATGTCAAAAGAGTAGAGCCTAGCACACTGCCTCATAGAACTCCACAAAATCAGTTCTCGTCATTGCTAAGGTATATCTCAACCTTTTGTGTATATATTGATTTTATGGAAATGCCGTGAAATGCGCCGACTCCTATCAAAACAGTCATAATTACACTTTCGACGTTTGTGGCTACTACTTCTACACATTGAAATTTGCAGCTGTCCTACATAATTACGGTTCCTGAGATACAGCTCACTGACAGAGGAGGCGTAGTGATAGTTTGTTTGGTTAAAAAGCAAAGCAAGAGCTAATACAATTTGAAGTGTAACACCGATGGATAATGCTGTGAATATTATATGACTATGAATAACTTACAGCTTCCATCTAGTTATATTTACCAAAAGTAAAATTATCCGTTCATTGATGAAGAATTTCCCGGCAACAATTCTTTAATTCATCTTTAAACAACTGATATATTTTATCACCTCACCTGCGCCTAGCAAGAACTTTAAAATGAAGTCTAATTACACAGAATCTAAACTTATTGAGTGATTTTATGAAAAACCAGACAAAACTAGTTTTCAACTCTGATTAGAACCTATTTTACAAATGCAAATAACACAAATGAATGTTAGATATTTGATTCCAAAAACTGGGAGAAACTACACTCGCTCGCTGCCATTAGCTACAAGCAAAAGCCATGTTGAATTTTGTTTGGAGTGCATTGGAATAATATTGTATCATATTTTTAGCATTTAAATGTAAAAAGAAGACAACAATACACACGATCAGATAGCGCAAGAGAGATAAACGAATTTTTCAATATTCCCCTATCGAATACTGGAACGCGCTACTGATCAATTTTCTCTTAAGGGGTAGCCTAGTTCCCAGATATTTGGGATTCCTAGTTAGGTTTGCAAGGTTGGTAGCACTGTAAAAAAATAAAACGAATTATAGCGTCTGTTGCGCGCGCAGCGAGGATTAGTTAGTGCGGCCTGTATTGATCGGTTTTCAGCTCGGGGTCAGGCATTGGAGCTAGCAAATTGTTCTAGAAATATATCATACATATAGATAAGTACCGACTACCGAGAGATGATAGGTAATGTTAGAGTACTGATAAAATAAGTACCTGTACCTCATAGTAGACAAAGACATGAAGTATCTATAAATCTCTTTGATATTAGATATGTGCATTCTTATCGCTTTTTACACGATAATTGGTACGTCTTGTTAAAAATAATAGGTACATTCAGAAAATAAGACAATAAATTCATAGAGACTAGCTAAACCCATTATTTAATTAATATTAGATAAAGCTAGTTATAGATAGTTCTTTTGAAACGATCACGTGGGGATTTGTGTTTTTGTCATATCTACTGTCAATGTCACAAAAACAAAACAAACCATTCGCTCGTGGTTCGTGGCGTGGCCTTCGTGGGTCAAATCACTCGCTCGTGCAAGGAGGGGGAATCTTTTGATCGTAGAAGATTTAAGTCTCAAGGGTTGCCAGCATTCAAACGCTTAAGAAAATCTCTCAATCTCTCTAAATGGTACCAAAAAAATGAATCCTAAAATTAAATGAATACCGTAATATGCCAAAGGTTAAATTATTTTCATACACTCGGTTTTCAACAATCAGTAACGCTGTTAGCTAGATGTTCGTACAGACAGCCTAGGTCAAGCGATCAATAAGAGCTCAACCAATCCGACAAACGTTGCTAAGAGCAACGGTTAGTTTTCGACACGGCCAACTGGCCTCGGGGGCGCTGCAATCGATTGGTATCTAAAAATAACTTTCAACTAAACAAAGAACCTATTATGGCTATAACTTAATATTTTTTGTAAATAGCCAGATTAAACAAATTTCATCGTCATTGTTAACATTTTTAATTAATTATATGTATTTCATTTCAATATTTCTGAGTACGTACTATGGGTGATTTAACCCTTGTGATTATCCTCCAAGTTCATAGAGCTTAATAAGTGCGCTTACGCTTTAGCTACATAGGTAAGAACCAAAGTAAAGCCTCAAGAAAATGAAATTTGTCAATATTTTGCATACCGCGACCTGTTGCTAAAGACGAGTCGGAGCAACCGCCATTTTGTTAGCACTCACACTAGCGTTATATTTTTGCTGAAGATATCTTCTAGAGGGCGTTAAACAGCAAAGTTCTTTGTTTTATCCAAGTTTTTTTTGATCCAAGATACTTAGCAAAAACTATTCAAAAAACGGCAATACCCTATATTGCCGTTTTTTGAATATTTTTATTCATAGTTGCTTGCTAGATTGGTATTATCTAAAATCCAGATTAAACAACAGTAGTATGGGAGTACTTCAGCATTTGTTCAATATTTTAATTGCTTACGCTCTCAAAATTTATTCTATAACATGGCTGCGTTAAACAAAACTGGTGTTAATAATTTTGCACTTTGCTCGATTTGAACGCTAGTTTTATGTATCAATAAATATCCATTGTGGAAACTGTATCACATAAGCACCGATTAAGTTGTTGGCATAGGGATTTAGTGAATGACTGCTGCGCCCGCAACACTTATCGTGAGTTCAAGTCCCGATTGGAACAAAAACTTGTTAACATGTGTATGCCAGTTAAAGGTTTATGACAGCACCCAGTACAAGAGTAGATTGTTCTTAGCGCAAGGCAGTATGTTCATTCGATTTTTCGCACTCAAGGCATACAGACGTGCTCATCATTGCAATAAAAAATAAATTAATTAACGCCACTGCATAATTAGTGACCTACTTGTTTACCTACGTATTAGGTAGTTGTTAAAAAGTGCTGATAGGTTAAAATAATGGTTGTGTAATTATTTACTAAAAAATGGAAGGCAGCCCCTTCAATCGCAGCGGGTTGACGCGACGCAGCCCTCCATCAACACCTACGCCGACGCAGCCCCAATTACCAAGACCTGACCAAGCCAAGGAAGACGAGAAAATTGAGCCAATACCGACTCCCGAGATTCAGAACTGGATGAGGTCCATTGACCAGTGCCTCCAAGACGTATGCAGTATTGTGGCCGATGGTAAGCTCAACTCTGATCAGAAACTAAAAATAAATTCTCTTTGCCGCAAGGTTGGACATGGAATCTCGCAAATGGCTGTTCAATACCAGTCACTAAAACAGTCGGCCTACAGGACACATAACTCCCTAAGCCTTTTGACTGAGGAACGAAATTTAATGGACTGTATTATGGAGATGAAAGATGCGATCAACAAATCTTGTGCCCTGCAGGCGTCAACTGCACCAACATCTTTTGCAGATATGGTGAAGAAAAGGTCCAATAGTTTTATTCGTCCTAAGTCCTTTAGCTCCGTGGCGATTTACCCACGGGATCACTCGAAGACTAGTGATGAAACTAAAAACATTGTCCAAAATATCATTTGCCCTGGTGAAATGAAGTTAAAAGTCCGAGGCATACGCAAAATAGGAAAAGGTGGACTCATCATCAGCACGGAGACCAAGGAGGACCTAGATAAGCTCAAGCAATCAGTCCAACTCGCTTCGCCATCTCTTACCGTCGACGAACCTCAAAAGCGCAAACCACGCATAATAGTGATCGGAATTCCTGCTTCAATGGCTGAAAATGAGGTTTACAAATGTATTTTTGAACAAAATTTGGCCGACAAACTTCCGACTATGTCTAGAGATACATTTTTGACCTCAATAAAACTTAGCCACAAATCTGGCAGAAAAGACTCTGAGAATTGCAATTACATCTTAGAAGTTCCCGCCCAAATCCGTAAGGCTCTCATCACACAGGACCGGTTATTCATTAATTGGACATCGTGCCCGGTACGAGACTTCACACTGGTAACAAGATGTTACAATTGCCAGCAGTACGGTCACGCTGCTAAGACGTGCAAAGTTGCTACCCCATCATGTGGCCACTGCGGCGAAGAAGGGCACACCATGCAAGATTGCACCAAAAAAGGCGAGCCGCCTAAATGCGCGACCTGTTTGCGCTTCAAAAAATCTGCCAATCACAAGACAGGAGATCCAGAGTGTCCTGCTAAAAAAGCTGCTGAACATAGATATATAAATTCAATAGATTATGAGGGCGCCTAGAGCGTCATACTCAAGGCCAGACTTCCGTGTCACGGTTACTGCTGACTCAAAATTCCAGTGTGTTGACCTACAAACCATAATTTTTCTTTCATATTAAGTATTTTAGCATATTTGTCCAATGTAAACATAACTCTTTAGAATTAACGCAACCTCGACTTTACTCGTTCTGCTGACGCATAATTATATGTGTGTAAGTAGAGAATAAAGTGCAAGAAACAGTTTTAGAAAACAAAATAACATATTGTGACCATTAGTATTTAAGTAAACTAGGTAAATAACATTATAAATAATTCAATTATATCATCCACTATTTATAGACTTTTTTAACATTGTTATAAATTATATTGTCCTACAAAACTATAGTATAAGAGCTTCTACCGCCTGTGATACAGGTTTATCCTAGTACAGGCTCATAGAATAACATAGCATTTACCTTTGTAATTACTCTTAAGATTTTATGTAACCATTTTACCAAATTTTACCCTGAATAAATATTATTATTATTATTATATTATTATTATTATTATAGTATAAAAAAAAACGATTTAGATAGGTAGGTACTAGCACAGCCCTAATATACGGAATGGTGCTATTGACTGATGAGGTTTTTTTAAGGTGGGAAATCTCCCAATTACTTCTCCCGCTCTATGTTTTTATAATGCCTACATGTTTATGAACGCACCCATAATAAGGGACTGACTACCTAGTAAAGGGAAAAGTTTAATTAAAAATAAAATAAAATAACTACAAAATAAAATAAAAATTTAGATAAAAGTACTTACCCTTAAATAACAATGCTTGTCATAATATGGCGTCGAGAAGGAAAAGTAAAAACTTTTAATTCGATTGCTAGAATCTGTGATCGGTTCAAGAGCTGACACAAATGACCTCAGGATTTTCATTTTTTTTTTTACTAGCAGTAGACGCGTAAACTATTTTTCAATACATTTCCTCGAAAACTGACTCTTAGCGCCCTACGATAAGGCAAGTGTGTCATGGCAGTGTCCTTGGAAATTGCCAACGCCTTCAACTCCCTGGCCTGGAGTACGATCCGGAGGCACTCCGGTACCACCGGGTGCCCGAATACCTCTGTCGAGTGGTCGAGGCCTACCTGTCGGACAGGTATATAATCTACCCTGTTTACCAGGGAGACTGGAAATGTCGAGAGATATCGTGCGGTGTTCCCCAGGGATAGGTACTAGGACCACCCTCGTGGAACATTGGGTACGACTACGTGCTACGCGGCGACTTCCCTGACGACGGGGTCAGCGTGGTTTGCTACGCAGACGACACGCTGGTTCTACCACTGGGAGAGTCGCTCCGGGCGGCGGTCGCTCTAGCGCGACAGTCGTTGGTAGGATCCAGGAGTTGGGACTCGAGGTGGCGCTGTACAAATCCGAGCCTATGTGTTTTCCCGGCCCTCGGAACGCGCCACCATTGGGTTCCCAATTAGCGGTAGGAGGAGTTCACATCGGCGTCGGGTCGACGATAAAGTACTTGAGACTCGTCCTCAACAGCAAGAAGAACTTCGTAGAGCATTTCCGACGTCTGGCTCCCAAACTGAACCGAACTGGGGCTGCTCTCAAGCGGCCTCTGCTGCTCGAGGGGCCCCTGGGGCTCGAGCTTCCTTTCGGATAACCCTGGCCCCGGTAGGCTTCGACCCAGCTGAGCCCCTCCTGTTGCTGACAACTCTTTGAGGCGCGCGGGAACAGTGCGCACCGTCGACATCTTGAGAACGGTCCGGACAGTTACCGAACGGTCGGACAGCGAGCTACCCATGGCTCACCGTCCGTGAGCCTGCGTCTACGGTGACCGAAAATAGGGATCGGAATCCTGGCGGCGGTAGTGAGGGCGCCGTTGTTTGATGCGATCGGCCTCCTCCTTTGCTAGCAGCTCCTCGCTCCGGACCATGGCCTCAACACAGGCCCGGCGCGAGGTGTCTCCGCCACCGATCGCCCCCACGAGGGCACGGCGATGCTCCGCCCAAGCAGGGCACACCTCGACCGCGTCACGGTGGCGACACTCGGGCGTCTCTTCCGCTTGAATCCGGTGCAGGAACCTCCCGAATGTGCCATGTCCGATGAGGACCTGCGTCATGCGGAAGATAAGGGCGCCGTAAGGTCTTTCCAGCCACGCCTCAAAGAGGGGACTTCCGCCATAACTGTGGAGTGCTCAGCACTGGGTTGCGATAGTCGCTGATGCCATTTCCTGTCGCGGCAGTGGACTTGAGTTTGGGAGCCAGACGTCGGAAATGTTCTCCGAAATTCCACCGGCTGTCGAGGACGAGTCCCAGCCTGTTACTTCATCGTCGACCTGACGCCGATGCGAACTCCTCCTACCGTTAGTTGGGAGTTTGATGTTGGCGTATTCCGAGGGCCGTAAAAGCACTTAGCCTCGGATTTGTGCAGCGCCACCTCGAGTCCCAACTCCTGGATCCTACCAACGACTATCGCAACCCCGCGTGTCGCTAGAGCGACCGCCACCCGGTGCGACCTTCCCTGCGCTAGAACCAGCACCATCGATAGCTTTGACCCTGTTCTCGATACCGGTGGGCTACTATTTTTTTATATTTTTAAATGATTTTATGGTTTTGTTTTAAGATATATTTAAAAATATAACAGATATCTATTTATAAATATATAAATGAAATAATAATACCTTATAGACTACCATACATAATTTTGATAGTAAATATGGTTTTAAACTACGTTAGTAACTTTCAACCCTTGTTTCAAAAAGAAGGTAGATACTAGATACTATTTTCACTTTTATAACTAAGTAGCCATTATTAACATAAATAACTACATATAATCACAAAATATATAGTTATAGAAGTCAATCTACATACAAAGCGTGCTCGAGCAACGCACACATAGACACCACTCACGGTCACAATATCTCGTAGCGTCTCAGCCCACTCGCCGAACAGTTCCGGCTCAAACGCTCATTAGTGTGCGTCCACCGAGCGTAGGTACAAAAAGTGAAGTGCATAGGTACATGAGATTGACTTCTGTACCTATCTATTTTGTGATATAACTGTAGCCATTCATGCTCTAGATTTACTTTTTATTTTGCCAAAGCTATTACAAAACCTAGGCTGGGATGGAAATTCCAGCACCATAAGGCATCATTCACCATAATATTGACATGCGTCTGCGTGAGGTGCAGTAAATATGTAGGGGAAGATGGGGTACTGGGGTAGCCCCGGACAATTTAATAAATTGCAAATAAGTAGATAAATAGAAAAAAAAAACCCGACTACGAAAAAGAAAGCGACGCTGAAAAAGTATGAAATAAGATTTTCAAGAAGCAGAACAGAACAAAAAGACAAGCCGTAGTCACACGTTATAAAAGTGTATTTATTTATTTGATACTTAATGCAATCCTACTAATATTATAATCCTACTAATATTATAAATGCGAAAGTTTGCATGTATGGATGAATGTATGGATGTTTGTTACTCTTTCACGCAAAGACTACTGAACGGATCTCGATGAAACTTGGTACACAAGTAGACCATATCCCAGAATAACACATAGGATACTTTTCATCCTGGGATTAAGTACGCGGGCGAAGCCGCGGGCAAAAGCTAGTATATAATAAATGTACAGAGTGTGTTGGTACCTATAACGTGTGACTACGGCTTGTCTTTTGTTTTTCCAATTACCTTGTTTATTTCAGCATCCTGAAAATCTTGTTTCATACTTTTTTAGCGTCATGTTTTTTCTTAGCCTGGTTTTAGTTTGATTTAAACAATTTTGGTGTTAAATCACTGTGCTTCTGAGTATCTATACTATTTACTTGTACAAATTAAATTGTCTTCTTTTTCTTTATCAATATTAATGGCCATATTTGTGGTATGTACAAGTGAAGCTCTTTCAAAGGATACCAAACACGACGTACCTACCTATTATGTTATTATTTTTTAACACAAAACTTTTTGTCCACTTTTGGCCACATTGAATTTTGATGATGTTGTTTTATAAGTACCTACCAGTGAAGCCCTTTCAAATGATATCAAACAGTATTTATCTTAACATTTTTTATACATTAACTTTTGTCCGCTAGAGGGCGCCACATTAAATTTGAGCAATATTTTTGAAATATACAAATGAAGCCCTTTCAAATGGTACTAAACACGGCGTATTTATTATTTTTAACACATTACTGTTTGTCTGCTAGAGTTTTGTGACATGCCACGTACCCTATGTTCAGAGGACGATTAAGATGATTCTAACGATATCTCATAATTATGTCGAGTTCCGATAAGTAGATTAGGAGCAGAAATGCGGGAAAAGATGAACGTACTCACACACATACATACATAGCCTGTCAAAATCGACGCCCTTTGGCTTTGCCGTAGTGGAGTAAAAACAAATAAACGAATGCATCGTCTTTATTTTTTATTTATAACAAAATTAGTAACTGCATAAAAATATTACACATTAATAGGTAATTATAACAGATACTAAAAATTACATTTACAAATCACAAATGTTTTAATTAAATATAACTGTATGTAGTTTCTTTGGGTAAATTATTTGTAATCACGAGTACCTACAATAACGTGTATAAGTTTAACCCTATATAAATATGATCACAATAAAAACTTAACTCAACCTAGTTCAGAACGCTCTAATAAACGAATTCATTTTCAATCTAGAACTGTCCTAACCCAGTCAGAGTAATCAAATTCTTGAGCTCGGTCTTACACATGATGAGTAAACCATTTCTTTGCATTTTCGCGAGCTCGTATGTTATCTAGGTGTAGTCGGTATCTCCGATATATCGGGACTCTGTCGCACCATCTCAGGTTAGTAGTTCTGTGTAGTAAGGTCTATTTGATACAAAAAACAGTCTCACACATGTTTGATACGGGGCCCCCAAGGCCTAGCTACACCACAGTGTAGAGGGGGCATCTATACAATAATGCTTTATCTATGCAATGTGTTTCGTTTCACCGTCCGAGCCTACCCGACTTTTCCCCTAAATTAATTAGTGCAACATGCAACCCAAATTTTCGTAACCCGCAAAATTCTAATTTTCTTATTTAAGTATAATTTTTTAATTTTGTAGCACAGTGGCAAGTAGTAAGTAGGTATGTTGACAAAAATATGATTGGCGGCCGTGAACCATATTTATTATAATAAAATTAAAATACAAACTTTCAACAGTTTAAAATATGTATCAACTTTTTCATAGAATAGCCATTCAATGGGGTAAGATGAGCTGCCGATATTTGAGAGGGCTGTATTGATAATTATAATTCCGTAAATAAATACGTACCTATTACGAATACCAATAATACCTATCGACTCTGGAAAGGTAAAATCAAGCAATTTTGGTCGAAAACTTGTTGATAAATAAACTTATTTTAGACCAAAGTAGCGGTTAGGCGTTTTTATCTTTCCACTGTCGATATCATAATCAACATGCAAAAAACTTAGAGAATTTCGCGGGTTACCTTAGAGCTTAGAGTCGTTAGCCCTTTATTATATACCACAGGGATTCCACAGGTGGGCAAAAGTTACACCCAGATCCTTCCAGGTACTTTATCTACCTACTTATCGCATACAAAATTAATATCATGCACTTCCACAAAGTCAAGTCTTATGAGGGTGACATTGAAAGTTCTTAGAAAATCAAAAACTGAGCAAACTAGCAAGTTATTATTTTTATTATATCTTTTCAAAATAGTTTCAATTCACATCAATACATTGCTGCATTCGGTAGAACCACCGAGAAAAGCACTTTGCCCACTCGTCCTTACTCGGTCCTTTCGACGGCCTTCTGGAACACAGCCACTGCTTCCTAGGCGTCCATAAAATGTTTTCCTCGAAGTTTTTCTTTTATTTTCGGGA
The DNA here is from genome assembly GCA_949319445.1 of Mythimna lalbum. Classification (NCBI taxonomy): domain Eukaryota; kingdom Metazoa; phylum Arthropoda; class Insecta; order Lepidoptera; family Noctuidae; genus Mythimna; species Mythimna lalbum. The sequence goes on from OX439344.1 coordinate 33,381,052, forward strand.
ATAAATAAAAATCTCACACCGTGCGATTCGGTTCGGAATCGGGGCTATATGGCGCACTGACCCAGCAATTCCACGTCTGACGACGCCAAATAGTCGATCGTTCGCCCGGCGGTGTGCGAGGAAGCGTTGTCGTGGTAAAGGAGGATCCTATTGCGAGGTCGTTTCTCTCAAACTTTTTCCACGACAAGTAGCAAACATTTGTTAGTATACCACTCTGCAGTAACTGACTTTTGATCTTCTAAAACAACTGTCCAATAATGACCGGTCCTTCCGAAGAATGAGGCCACCATCTTTTTTCCTACGCTTCGACCTCGCTTCAATTTAGTTGGCAACACTGAGCAGATTGTCTTTTGGTTTCCGGATCATAGCAATAAATCCAGCTTTCGTCACCCGTAATTATGTCGAACACAGGTTTTGAGTCACCTCCGTTAAATATTTGTATCATTTCATGGCACCCAATCAACACAACGGAGTTTTTGGGCCTCAGTCAAATAATGAGGTATCCACCGGGCACAAAGCTTCCTAACGGGTAAATGGACGTAGTGTTTGTGCAGGATTTTGTGCACTTGACTCATACCGATGCATAAGCTTGTCCGAATCTACTGATAGGTTACTCTTAGATCAGTCTCTATCATACACCGCACAACACTGATGTTATCTTCAGTCGTCGCCGTAGGAGGCCGTCCCTCACGCAGAACATCGTTGAGATTGGTGCGACCACGTTTAAACTCATTAAACCAGTTACAAACAATGGCCCAAGAAAGGGCTTCATCGTGAAAAGCCAATCGAAGTCTGTCATAACATTCCAAGTCATAAAAAATCATAGTACTTAGGTACCTACGAAAATTTTCTAGCGTTAAATTCATACTGGCCATGAGACAGACAAATTTCAATTTGCCGCCATTAGTATCTAAATAATATCAACAGAGTTCTATTTTCAAAAATTCAACTTATTTTTTTATTTTAATCTTTAAAATTTCACGGTTCTAAAAACTATCAGTGTCGCCCTCATATCCCTATTAACTTAAATAAAACCAAACTATTTTTAATCAGAAAACTGAATATTTTATCATAACTTATAAAAAAGTTATAATACTTAAAATAGAACGGCACAGTTGGCGACATCTATACGACTTCTTAAGTATTAAACAGTCGAGACGCGTGGTAGAATTTGTCAACAACGACGCTATTGTACCGCTTCACACAATCCTAAAACCGACTACTTCTTAGAAAAGTTGTAGTTTTTACTAAACAGATGACCCGAAAAAGAACCAGCAGGCAAGAAACCATGCCTTCAGTATGAAGCATAGTTAAGGAAGCTTCACTCGTCCCTACATAGGTACCTAATCAACCCTTCTAGAAACAGGTATACGACTTTGGCATTAATTGGTATCATGTGATTCGGTGTAGGGCTAAGGACCATTCGCTAAGAAATGTTAAATAAGTACCCAAGTGAATTCTTAGTCTTAACATGCCTCAGGTAAAAAAAAATAATAATTACCTGTCTCGTAAGATCTAGTAGTTGCATTCGATGTTTATGTTGTCGTAGACTGTCATACCCAAGATTAACAAAAAATATAAGTAGGGCAAAAAGATTTGTATGGTACCTACTTGGTCGTCACAAACCTCCAACTGGGTGTTCGAGATGCTGGTTGTCTCCTGAGCCACGATTAACATTGAAAGTTGATTAAAAACAAAATGATAAAAATGATAATAAGTGAGCAAAATGCAAAACATTCAAAACAACACACTTAACTTGAGAAAATTATCTAAGTTTTAACAATAAAAGAAGTTTGTCACCAATATTATAGGTAGGATTATTTTTTCAACAAAATTATTATGCAGGAGTTTATAAATGTTGTTTTGGATTACATTCTGCTTGATTAAAGGCTTATTCACATTGTTTTTGACCACAGGTTGGGACTTATAAACTGATATCTACTGTTTCAACATTTTACCAATTCACTATAACCGGTCATCAGAAACTGAACTAGTTGAAAATTTGGTCAGATACGATCCAGCTACGAAGTGTAGTTGGATCGCAGCGGTGGGATGCAAGAATATACCAATGTAAACACCTTTACAGGCTGAATAAAACATTGAGATTAGGTTACATATATTTTAGTAAGTACTACAAAAGGAGGATGAAAGCACATAAAAAAATAAGGACAGAAAAATTACTCACTTTTGGTTTTATGTCGGTCGAACGATATTGTGTACATACCGCTGGGAACCTTTGAGGAGCTCTTATATACCTCGAAGTTTTCCTCACAGGTTGCTTTTCCATCTTCTTCTCGCTCTGGGTGAAAGAAACCCACGACAAGTTAGTTAATTAACTTCTGTTCTGGTGTCAGTTTTGCCACAGTCAAAACCTTGATTGATGATAAACTTAGCGTCTAATGCGTTGCAGGACGGTTTTTAGTACTGATTGATGAAAACTATCATTCACTTTCATGATTGATGGAATTGATTGACGCTTGCATGACCGTGTAATATTCGCCTTAGGTAATCAAGACACTGGTCAAAAAAAAAAATTGTCATGGAAAAGGGTTTTATAAACCTATTTGCAAAAATAAATATCATTTACCACAGGCATTGGTGTTAATAACTAACTAACAAAACTATGTAATGTTTACAACTGAGCTTGCAGGAGGACTTAAAAAAGAGGTTACACGGTTAAAGAGGTGTTGGTTTAATTGTCCCGAAATGGTTTGGTGTGTGGATACCAAGTAGGCTTTTAATTTTCTAGTTTAGCCTGCATTTTACCGTTAATGGAAATTCTATGTAGAATAATCTATATATATAAAAATCAATGCCACTTTTCGTTGTTATTTTATAACTCAAGAACGGGCTCACCTATCCAAACCAAATGTTTAGGCTTTGTTCGGACTATTTAGTAGATGGTTTATGTGAAGTTTGGTAGGGTAGAGTAGGGTATAGTAGGGTAGAGTAGGGTAGAGTAGGGTAGAGTAGGGTAGAGTAGTGTAGAGTAGTGTAGAGTAGAGTTGTGTAGAGTAGTGTAGGGTAGAGTAGGGTAGAGTAGGGTATAGTAGTGTAGAGTAGGGTAGAGTAGGGTATAGTAGGGTAGAGTAAGGTATAGTAGGGTAGAGTAGGCTATAGTAGGGTAGAGTAGGGTAGAATAGGGAAGAGCGGGACCGAAGCCGTGCGGGCAAAATAGTAGTAGTAATAGTACTAGTATTTTTATATTTTTACTTTAATTAATCGCATTAGCGCAATATATTTATATTAGTCACATGTATATCACAAGTAATACGTATTATTATATTAAATTAGATTGTTTAGTCTTATTGCCAAGTCAATCTAGGTCATCAAGGTCTCCTAAGTAGATACAGGGTTAATAAATTAACCGACTTGGTATTACATGGATCACACAACTTTTTAGCCTTGGCTTTTTGATAAGTTGAAAGAAAAGGAAATTAGTGATTGCATGACAGGTGATAGGATAGAATGAAAGAAAAAAACGTGTTACGTCAAATAACACGGGATAAGGGCAGGAAGATGATGATGATGTTTTGATAAGTGGTTTAATGTCACGCATATGTTATCTGAGTCACCAACATTACACACTAGCATTATAATGTAGTTATTCAATACACTTGCTCATAAAGTGACTCTTATTACACTGGACTTATTACACTGCATATACCTAATGGCAGTTGTTACCAAACTGTGACATGTTGATTACCATTAAGCAAATAAGCACTTGTGCTATAATGTAGTTAAAACCTTTTGATTCATCGTCTCCTCCACCATAATTTTATTGCATTTATCGTATCAGGATGGGCGCAGGTCCGCTCCCACGAGGAATAGAAAAATAATGGGCGCGCATATGAAAACAGATTTTTACCGCCACAAAAGTGTACTAGTTTTACAGTTATTTTCTTCTCAAGTGTATTGAAAAACGTCGTATGATACACGTTAGTAATTATTGATTACCGTTCTCGGCTCCCTTAATTCATGAATCCCCAAGCGACCACCGGTGGCCGCGCATCTATTGTCTTACTATTGTTTCTCTAATTGACGGTATCTGAAGGGTTAAGACCCCGGTAATCACTAGTGTCATTAACATTACACACTTATATCATAATGTACTATTTGTACTATTCAATAGGGTTTCTCGAAAACTGGCTCTTTGAAACTAATCGTAGTGTGATCTACGATTAGTTTCAACATGCAATGTATTTCACCCTTGTGATTTTTTTTTCATTTATCACAACAAAGGTTTTATTTTTCTAAATTCGTCACGGATAATAAATAAACAACGGTGATTATCCTTTTTTTAACTGACTTCGAAAAGAAGGAGGTTCTATGTTCGGCTGAATGAATGTTTTTTTTTTGTATGTATGTTCACCGATATCTCGGTCAATTGTGTACCGATTTTGAATTTTTTTTTTGATTGAAAGGTTATGCTCCCAGGTTGGTCCCTTAGATTTAGGTATTGTTATGATCTGATCATGAACGTCGAAGATATTGAACAGAACTTCTTATAGGATCATAGCAGAATGGTCTTAACAAATAAAATTGCTTTGATTGTACCTACGTGTAGTCGATGACTGACTGAAAGAAAAGGAGGAGGGGGGATGTATTAAACTAATATGGTGAAAAAGCCGGAAGGTAAATTAATGTAATATAAAATATAACCGTAGGATTATTCGAATTGTTATAAAATGCACTCTGGCTATAAGGTATTTAAGTTTGGCTGAGGGGTACCTACTTTTTAGTAGTGGTACCATAACTAAAATGTGAAAAATAAAAAACATTTACAAAAAAAAATTAAACCGCCTTCAATGTAAAAAAAACACTGAAAAGTACAAAATAACTTTAATTTTGGAAGGCGGTTATGTTAAATAACGAAAAGACAAAACTATCTAGATATAGAAACACCGACTTCCAAAATTAAAGTTATTTTGTACTTTTCAGTGTTTTTTTACGTTGATGTCGGGTAATTTTTTTTTAAAGGTTTTTATTTACTTAATCAAAGAGACGCATATTTTTAAGGCCATATTATTTAGTGAAAATTTAAATACCATAAAATTAAAACAGAACATCGTAATAGTAAATAGTTGGTACATTATGATACAACTCTGTGATGTTGATGATTACCGCTGTGACGGTACCTAGGTATTGAGAGCCGAGGACGGTAATCAGCAATAATGAGCAGGCTAAAGTCTTTACGTTTTTTTTCTAAATCATAATCGCCTCACCATCAGTAATAAATATGTAAGGCGGATGCAACACATCCTTTAATATTTTTGCCGCATTTGGCCACAAAAGTTTCGAGTCAGCCTAGTACCTACGTTTCACGTAAGAATTCCCTTCGTCATAATGTTGGCAATACGGAAAAACAGTATTGCTATATTTTTAACAATGAAATTACTCAATATTAGGGAGATTAACTGTTATTTCGTTACTTTTAACAATTGCCTTATAGTTTTTTTTTTTGGAAATTGTAAAAGCTAATTTTGAATAAAGTAGGTATACTACAATGAAATTCTTTATTTCATTTCGCCACAAGAAATCAATTTGTAAATAATTAAAACGGCCACTAAACTTCACTCGAAAAAAATCGCGCACGTCATAAAATGGCGGACATAAAATAGCTAGACTGCCAAAAAAATTGAATGAAGAGGTTGCTTAGCTACAAAGAAAAATATTTTATTTAATATATAATATAATATAATATAATATAATATAATATAATATAATATAATATAATATAATATAATATAATATAATATAATATAATATAATATAATATAATATAATATAATATAATATAATATAATATTCCACTACTATCACACAACGCCGTTTAGTCCCATGCTAAGCAGAGCTTGTGTTATGAGTACTAGACAACTGATAAACATACTTATATTATATTTCTAAATACATACATATATAGATAATTAGACACCCAGACACAGAATACATGATCAAGCTCATCACATAAACATTTGTCCTGGGCGGGAATCGAACCCACGACCTCCGGCATAGCAGTCAGGGTCACTAACCACTACACCAATAGGCCAGTCACAATAAACAATTTTTAATTAATTTATGTGTATATATAGTACATGATAAACTGGTTTATTAACACGAAATTGTATGAAATAAGCCTAACCTAAGGCACAAACTACTAAGTATTGAACGCAATAACCTGATGTGATTTTGTAAAAAATGTGTTTTAAATTTAAAAAATATTTGAATTTCTTATTTTTAATATTAAGGATGTACATCATAATATTAAAAATTCATTTACAGCGGCTTCATACTTTTGCTTCTCCGTGAACCTGCACAGGTTGAGCACGGGGGAAATGCAATTAGGCTTTGCGAAAGCATCGCATTTGAGTTATTTGTGAAAAAAATTCGTATTTCATTTTTTGAAGAGAATTCTTAGATGTGCCGTCAGATATTGTGACTGAGGCAGAAGGAAGATGTCTGTTGCAATCTAAATCCAAACTAAAATGTAATGCAACTTTGGAAAATTTTCTTCAGTACCAAAATTAACAAAAATGCGTCGTCATTTTCAGATAAAGTATTTTCAGGTCAGTGTAGGTAATGGAGAACGTCGTTTGATACACGTACACAAATATGTCACTGTAGCACTCGACTCCACAAATCATCCTCGCCTACAGCTCGGGCATATTCCACCTGGTTCACAATTACTATGTTTCTCTACTTGTATTAAAATGTACTATTTCAGCGTTCGTTACTAGTTTTCAAAACAAGTGAGATATTGATGCTCGATGCACTTGCCTCATCGACCATCTTACCTCGCCTGACCATAATACATAATTTTTCAATTTCTGTGAGAATCTAAAGCATCTAACTTATTATACGAACTCGTTAAAGACCAAGGGCTTTGCTAGCGTAAAAGAGAGGTTTCCGTGCAAACTACAATTCACGAATGGAGTCTGGAAGATTTTCACGAATGGAGTCTGGAAGGTTTTTCCGAATTGCAATTATTTTTTTGTGGCGTATGTAACAACAAATTTACTGTTCTCAGATTTATTACTATACTCATGTTATAACACTTTGCTTTGTGCTAAATTTCAGAATTCTGGGTCAACGCGAAGTACTTCTACCCTATTAATTTCGATCTTTTTAAGAGTATCAAATATACGTTTTTTTGAGACATAAACGGCCGTATCTTTTTTATTCGTTAACTTAGAAGTTTGTTTTCCGTTTTTTCCTTTTAAGGTACGGAACCCTAAAAAAACTGAAACTAAACAACTTTCCAAGTAGGTACTAAATTTTATTCAAATCTGTTCAGTCGTTGAATCGTAAAGTGAGAGTGAAAACTTCAAAATCTCTTTTGTCGGCAACGATGAGGGGAAGTATTCGACCGGATAAAACCCTTATCTGGTCGAATATATAATAAAATACTTAATGTTTGAACTCATTTTTTAAACCTTATTGAGAGTACCTACCTATGTACCATAACTGCCATAGATATGCTATGCTGTGCTATTAGCATTGACGTTGGTCAAGTGGTTGGTTGATACTGTTGCTGATCATGTTTACAGATTTTGATCCAAAATAGAAGGGGGAGAAAGGTATGTGGTCTAGCGGCCACCCCATCCATGAACGATAAAATATTATTAGCCGATTTACATTAAACAATAAGGTTTTTACTTTATCTAGATTTAACTAAGACTTAGTAATACTCGTACAATGCAAAAAAAAAACCTTTACTGATACGCAAATAAATGTTATTTGAAAACCGTACTTTTCATTCAACATTTGATAAATCGAGGTTATTGAGTTTTCTATAACACACCATAGTATTTCGAAATTTTCAAGGGAATCAAAATTCATAGGGTACTTCTAGGGTAGACCTAGAATCCTGAAATGTAGCATGAAGTATGGTCTCATAGCACAAGTACAGAAAAAAAAACTCAAAACTGTAAAAGTGAAAGGTCAAAAAAAAAACCCAGCTCCGGCAGAAACGAGATGTATATCAAATTATCAGTAATAATAAGTAGACCGTAATAATAATAATAATAATTAGGTACCACAATCCATCATTAAAAGCATCTAAAAGGGCCTCTGCGAGTTGGTTTCGGCTCCACTTACGCCTTCCAAAGGTCCAGGACCTGAGGGTCCTGAGATAAATAAATATATAATAATAATAAGGACGCTCGCGTTAGGCGGCTGGATCAAGGGCTTGATTCAGAAAGCGGTACTCCTGGACACGGCTCGTATAGTTAGGAGGTTTCTTTCTCTGGAGCCCTGACCGCCGGTAGCTTGGACCCTGCTCCCGACACCGGCGGAAACTACGGTTTTATATTTTTAAATGTTTTTTGTTTTTGTATAATTTTGTTAAAAAATATTTAAAAATGTAATGCAGTATGTAGACTAAATAAATAAAGGGAATAATAATAAATCATTTATTATCAGGCATCTTGGCCCATAGATATAATACCTTACAGACTAACATATATCTATATAGAGTATATCCAAATTGTCGTTAGTAAATAAGACTTAAATCTATGTTAGTAACACTTCACATTGCACTAAGTTTACTTCGTGCTGTTCTGTGGCACCTGTCCGCGGAAGCGACGGAACACCACGTAATAAAACAATAACCAGCTAATATCGTGATCCTTACTTGCAAACATATTTTTCCAATTTTATTAATTAGGCGTCGATATTTACAAATAGTTTGATTGTTAATGAGTTAATTTTGATTAGGTATTATGTTTTTGTTATGCTGCTTTATTTTTCATCAATAACTAAGTTACACTACAGTCAAAAAGTATCATGTGATGAAGTAGAGCTGATGAGAAAAACACCTATTACAGTGAAGATAGTTACGTAACTATAACAATACAAATAATAAATAGTTCTAAATACAAATATTTATGTTGAAAATAGTGCTATCGATCTGATCTGATGGTGATGATGAGGCTGGAAGGTAGGCACCAGAACTTCGTAATTAATCAATGTATCCTAGCCGTGTTCTTAGAATTGTTCTAAGATGCACTTTTGCTATAAGGAAACCGATTTTTTTTCCGTTGGGAAAATACTCTAATGACATCCCCCGCTCGTGGGCGGAGCAGGAGATAGCGTCAGACTTTTACTGACTTAAATCCCATTCCTGTTTCTTCGTTGCCTTTTGTACCGGGGCTGAACTATCTTTCGAATTAACTCTGGCCCTAGAGGCTTCCACCCAGCTGGGCCCCGCTGCTTTTGCCGACAGCTCCTGGAGGCGCGCGGGAACAGCGCATGCCAGACGGTCGGACAGCGAGCTACCCATTGTTCGCCGTCCGCAAGCCCACACCTACGGTAGCCGAAAATCAGGATCGGAATTCCGGTGGCGGCTGGGGCGCTGTGAGCGCCGTTGTCTGATACGGTCGGCCTCCTCCTTAGCTAGCATTACTGCCTCGCAGAAGGAGGCGACCAACCGATCTGATGATGGAGTCGGAAGGTGGAAGGTAAGCACGGAAACTTCAATAAAACAATGTATTCTAGCAGTGTTTGGACTAATATAATTGTCGTCGGATGTTGGTAGGCACTCTAGCTGTGTGTATCACAGCTAAAAATTGCGAAACAAAAAATTAAAAAGAAGACTTCACTGCAAAAAACATTAAAGTTTAGTTTATATGCAGCATCTTCTAAATAGCGAAATCTTTTGCTAGAGACATCGAATCGTACTCATTTTGCTAGACTTTTTGTCGAATCGTACCTTCCACTATCGCAGAGAGGGTAGCGTTTTCATCCCGCCATCTCATACGAGCAGGAGTCCTTCAGGGCTCCGTGCTATTCCCTTTAGTTTACACGCTGTTCACCAACGATACCTCAAAAAGCAAAAACGCCGAGATGGCTCTTTTTATTGACGATACAACCATTTACTCCAGCAGCCGAGACCCTTTTTTTTTCTGTCGACGGGGAAAATCATCATTGACGAAACCCGCTCTTGGGTGGAGCGGGAGACAGTGTCAGAGTCTTACTGACTAAAAACCCCGCGCCGTTCCTTCTAGCCTTCATACCGGGGCTCTAGTTTCCTTTCGGATAACCCCGACCCCGGTAGGCTTCGACCCAGATGGGCCCCTCCTGTTGCTGACAACTCCTTGAGGCGCGCGGGAACAGTGCGCGCCGTCGACGCCTTGGCTCGGTCCGGACAGTTACCGGACGATCGGACAGCGAGCTACCCATGGCTCGCCGTCCGCGAGCCCGCGTCTACTGTGGCCGGAAATCGGGATCGGAATCCCGGCGGCGGCGGCGGGGACGCCGTTGCCTGATGCGGTCTGCCTCCTCCTATGCTAGCATTACTGCTTCGCAGAAGGAGGCGACCGCCTGCCACTCCTCCTCGCTCCGGACCATGGCCTGACGCTTTTTTTTTTAATTTAGCAAATAGTTCCGAAGATGGAGAATTTGAGTTAACCGCGTTTTTTTTATAATGTATAGGCTCACGTTTGACCACTATCTCACCTGATGGTAAGCGATGATGTGGCCGACGATGGAACACGCTTGCCTAGAAGCAATCTATTCACTCTCGACTTAAAGACCCCTAGGTTATAGCTATCAGGAAACACAGACTCCGGCAGGGAATTCTACTCCTTAGCTGTACGCATAATGAATGTATTCCCAAAACGCTTTGTACGTATGGGTGGGATGTCCACCATGTAGGTTCTGGTGGCGCAACGCCGTACGTCTTGTGGTTCGATGATGGAACGGACTTGGTGGAATTAAATTGTGTAACTCGCGTTAAAAGCCAGGCAGTCTTCTACTTGAAACTTCGAAAGACCCTCCCACCTCCCACTTTGATCACTACGTATGGCAAACCGATCCCTTAGGAGATGCAAGCTAAATACCTCGGTGTGATACTAGACCAGCATCTGACCTTTACTCGATACAAATAGCAAGTCGTTAGCCACGACATCTTGACCGGCCGCAACCAATTGCCTTTCAAGTAGGTACAATTTGCGCGTTCACACGGCGGTCATGGTCCCCTACGATTATGAATTCGTGACATATGTTTGCCCTTTATTTGCACCCCAGATAAAAGATAGAAAGATAGCTCAACCCCAGTACGAAAGACAACGAAAGAACAGGAGTGGGTTTTTAGTCAGTAAAAGCCTGACACTATCTCCCGCTCCGACCAAGAGCGAGAGATGTCATTAGATGATGTTCCCACCGAAAAAAAAAAACTCCTAAAGACACACTTGCACACAATGACTTGACTTGACTTTCATATAGTTAATGCTATAGTTCCAAAACTGGTTGCTCCAAAAATCGTCGGAGCTCCGTATAATGTCTGTAATGAGATAAAATCCCCACAATATGGGATCATAAAACGCGAAATATGAAAAGAAAAAAAAAATTTTTGATTTGAATTGATGCAGAAATAATGCACCTGCACATGCAATCATATTTTTGAATAAAATAATTAAATAAAAATATTTTTAAATCGACGCCTGAAAAATAAAACTAGCCATTTTTATAAGATTGCAAGTAAGGATGATCATCAAAACCGATTATTATTTTATTACTTATTAATATCGATAATTTAAGATACGTTTCTTTTCCGACGGCGCTGGGGTTTCTTCTTTAGAGTCGGAGCATTCTCCTTTGTTGTAAAGTAAAAAAAAGATTTTTCCGAAACGCATTTACGTTTCGGAAAAATCTTCGCAACTTAATTCGGGAATTGCACTGTTATCATATATTAATTACTTTTTATTTAATTTAATTTTAATTAAATATACACATTTTAACTATTAAATTATAAATTAATAGGTACATACAAACTTAAAATAATAATTGTACATATTATTATTATTTTAAGTTTGTAAAAAAGTCTGAAAAAAGGAGGAAACTCAAATATAGGAAACTTTGTACAGAAACCTCGGTTTTTTTTTTAGCTATGACAAAGGAGAATGAGGATAAGCGAAGTGAAATACCACGTTACATTATGCAGCTTTTGCAACTAAATAACATATTTTTAATTAATTTACCTACGTGGAAAAGTCTGGACTCGGGTGGATTTTGAATTTTCAGAATAAAACATTAACACCATATTTTTTTTTTTTTAACCTCTGTGTAAAATTAATTCAAAATAAATATAATACATTTATTTCGCATTCAATAAACGCACAATTCACAATCGCTAATATTCACGGAATTCAGTCGCAGCACATTTTTAGAAAAGTTTACTTATTAACTTAAAAAAAATTGCTTTTCTCAATAATGGTCATGACGATGATCACAGAAATATTCATTAATTCGCACAAGCTTATTGTCTACACAATAAATATTAATAAAATAATTAAGTAATATGTACGTACGTCAGTATACTACTTCATTACTGAACACAAAATTAAAAAAAAAAAACAATTTATGTAAAACGTACATACTCAGTTAAGTACCAGTATTGCTTATATCCCGGATCAAAATATTATTATTTTTATTTAGCACTTACCTCTTTTTTCTCAGGAGTTTCCATCTCCGACGACATCACGCTCAACTTATTTTAGTTTACTATAAAAAAAAAAAATCGAATTTTAAATTGTATTTTGTTTACTGATCACTAATTCGACTTGCCGTATTCCAACAATTTTTTTTTTAAAGTTACTATCTCAAGTTAAATCTACGTCAAAGACCAGCAGAGATTGGAAGTCAAGTCCCTAACTTGCTGCCTCGAGAAATGACCAACAACTGAGAGAACCTTTCTTTAAATACTTTTTCGCAATGACTCTCAGATGCGGCCAAAGAGTTACGAAGAAAAATGGAATTGTAATATGCAAAAGCGGTGCTCTTCGGAGTAGGGTGTTTTGAATTCGCGAACCGAGCCGGTTTTTTGGACCAGGGAGCTAGATGTGTCTACTGCTCACTTCAGAACGACGACTGCTGCAAGTATTGCCAAGACGTCTTATAAAGTAGTCCATAATCATATTTTATTGATGATGGCGTGCAGGTCCCAGTGACCTGGGGCAGGGTGGCTAATCAATTACTTGCATATTCAACGACTGTTTCACGTTCAGCCCTGTCAAATAGTTTAAAAAAATTGATAGCAGTGGGTGTAGTATAATAAAATAAAATAAAAAAGCCTTTTATTTCCTTCAGAAAAAAAAATAATAATAAAAATAGGGGTGGGTGTAGTATTGGTACGTAAGTTATTTGAATGCCACATTGCATTGTTTCAGGCATTCGAACATGCATAGTCGTCACTGTCTCTAATTACTAGTCTTGTAAGCTCTACAAAGTTAAAAGGAACTGTAAATAATAAATGTTTACGTTGCTTTTCAAAGTCGTGTTGTTGGTGCAAATGGAGTTTCCTATCCCAGCATTTTCAGTTTTTTTTTTGTTTCCCTTTTACCGTCTCTTAACTTAGTGGGAAAATAACAGACAGTATTTTTATGATTTAAAAAAAATTCGGACTAGTGCGATTGGGATTCGCGCCCTGAGAGTTCCGTACTCTTGAGCGTCGAAATACACGTTGTTTGCTACATATTTGGCCGTATCTTTATTTCGTTAACTTAGTCGTTTAATTTTATTACAGCTTCAAGGTACCACACACCTGAGTAGGTATATGGTTTTAATTTCATCTTGATACCTCCACGCGTTCCCCAGACAAACAGACAGACTGACAACAAAGTGATTCTCTGTGGGCTCCGATGATGATGATGATGATGATGCTGATGATAAGACTATTCAATAGTGATGCTTTGGTGACGTTATAGGATGGACCAGGTAATTAATAGACACATACTGCATGACTCAGTTCTCTACATCAATCATTTAGTTATTGGCACTTGGGCTGCCGTGAGCGCAGCATTTGGTGTGAAGGTCGCCTGGCATAGCACATGGGGGTGATGCAGCTTAGCTTAGTGGATAAATATAGATTAGACTGGCCGGTTGGTCTAGTGGTTAGTGACCCCGACTGCTATGCCGGAGGTCGTGGGTTCGATTCCCACCCAGGACAAATGTTTATGTGATGGGCATGATCATTTGATCTGTGTCTAGGTTTAATTTATTTATATTGTGTATATACCTATTTAGAAATATTTATGTAGGTTTAGCGGTTGTTACTAGACAACCGATATTACGATGAGCTTGTGTTATGGATACTTACCCATAACGCAAGCTCTGTTTAGCTTGGGCCTAGACGGCGTTGTGTGATAGTTGTGGGATATTATTATTAATATTATAGTCAAAATCGTTTGCAGGCAGTAAAAAAGGTTTTAAATGGATAGGTAATGTAGAATAATTTTACCTACTGAATATTGCCCACTCCATCTTTCCTTGCGCCATGTAACTTGCTTACCAATTTGAAGCCATATCAACATCAGCAAGTTTTAAACTACGCTGAAGAGTTTTCAGACGACCTGTTTTTCAATCATTAACTTTACCTTCAGTTTTTAGTTTATTTATGTTCAAAGATGTCATAATATATATAGATGCCGTTTTCCGTTGCAGTTGTGGAATATTTCTTTCTTTGATAAATTAAAATCACGTTAAATATAGTCATAGATAGGTATAAACTTAAATTAATTAAAACTAACTTAAAAAATAAAAATAAAACCATAAAAATGATAATGAACTAAAAACAAAAAATGGCAATTTAAAGTAAGGCGTCGAAAAATTCCTCCGCATCGCTGTCGACTCGTTTTTTTTTTTATTGTTGATAGGTTTGCGCTTGACCGCTATCTCACTATCTATCTCTATCAATGCTTATGGCAATGCTTATCCTTTGACCGAAGTAAAAGCCAGCCTTTTTCTTTGATTAAACAATTTTTGGAGTTTTGTAGGAACAAGGAACCCTTCGGATTAAATTGTTCATTTCTTTGTTCTTGGTTTCTGCTTTGTTAGATATTCTAGAACTTGGTTTGTTTAGTGAACACGACCACGACCATGGCGTGGTACCAAAGCACAGAGTTACAAAAAATTTAAAGAACTGATATTGTACCATTTAGACGTATTTTTTTATTCATTGAAGCTAAATAAATAAGATAAATAATATTTTTATGTTTATTATCTAATGCGGAAATGTATTTCCTAAGTATTTATTTTCAATACATAATGCAAAGCATATCATGTATTGAATGATATATAGGTATACTGCAGATTTATATTAGTGGCAACATTAAAATTTAGTTTAGCCAAAAAGTCAATTCACTCCTTCCTCTCACTCTCCATCCATCTACATGCATACTCAGAACTCTTTTAGTAACATGCGTTTTATCCCTCCTCTTCACATGACCATGCCAAGACAACCGATTACCTTTCAACTTTTCAGTCACTGGCACCACTTTCAAACTTCATCTAATATAGGTAGGTACTCATTTCTCACTTAATCCATTCTCATCACACCACACATCCATCTCAACATTCTCATCTCCGCTACATGCAATCTTTTTTCATCCATCTTTTTCACAGCCCAAACATTCTGATCCATACAGTGTGATAGGTCAAATGACGGACTTGTAAATTTTACCCTTCAACTTGAGGGGCATGCATCGGTCACAAGTTGTTCCCGTGACCTGTCGCCTTTTCATCCATCCTGCGTTGATCCGACGTGTTACGTCTCGGTCTACCTCACCATCCCCTTGGACGAGCGACCCGAGGTACTGAAAGTCGAAACAGATTGGTATGGGCGTTCCGGCAAAAGCTAAAGGCACAGGGTTGGAGAGACCGCCGAAATCGCAGAACAAGTACTCCGTTTTGGTTCTACTCAATTTCAGGCCAACACTCTCCAGTGTGTGCCACCATACCTGAAATCTATTTTGGACCTCAAGGCCACAACATTAAACTGGCTATTAGCGTGATTTTATAATACTTAGTAAATTATCTCGCAACTATATCATCTATCGGCCCGAGTGCGGAGACACTAAGGCTACTCAAAACGTTTATTTAAATTTCCATTATAAGCTCCTCAGAAAAAATATAGCAAAGTGCATTTCACGAGTATTTAAACCTCATAAAATGAGTAGGCGTTATGTTATAAATAATGGTAGATTCGATTATACACGTCAGTAATGTGTGTTTGTCCGTAGTATTACCTATGCAGTTTCTAAGAGCATTACGCTGTCTCAAAATAATGTACCTAAATATGAAAAAGGAGGTCAAAAATATGGCAGAACAGAGTGAATAAAAACGTTTTTGTTGAAAAGCAGAAAATTAAAACGCCTTGTATGAAACCCAATTAGTCATATAATACTAGTCGAGACTTTTTTGTATAATATATTCCACAACTATCACACAACGCTGTCTAGTCCCAAGCTAAGCAGAGCTTGTATTATGGGTACTAGACAACTGATAAAGATACTTATTTCTAAATACATACACATACATATTATAGATAAATTACACCTAGACACAGAACACATGCAGACTCTTAAGGGCAACCTATTTGGCGATTCAAAAAAGCACTGGTTATTATAACCAGGTTTGCTACACGCCAAATCTCTTAAGTAGGCTACTCACAAAAACGAACTGCCGAGCTTCTTGAGCTTAGCAGGACGAACATCTGTGCGATAACCCGCACCTTAACCGGCCACTGCAAATTAAACAGGCACCAATTTGACATGAAACTTAGTGACACTGATGTTTGCCGGTACTGTAATCAGGAGAGGGAGACGCGCACCTTTTGTGTGAATGCGGGCCCCTTATCCACAAACGGAGTATCCACCTGGGCCGACATGTTATTCGCCCGGAGGAGATTAAAACTGTTAAAGCTAGGAGTATTCTACTTCCTGGAAGCTTCCGGGCTAAAAGAGTTACTCTATCAAGGTGGCGAGTCACAATAGATATTTTAGGTCGCAGTGACTACATCCCCTACACTACGAGAGATGCATAGCCCATTATCTTTAAAATAATAATAATAGACACAGAACGTGAAATGATTACGCTCATCACACAAATATTTGTCCTGGGTGGGAATCGAACCCCCGACCTCCATAGCAGCCAGGGTCACTAACCATTACACCAACAGGCCAGTCAAATGATATAAGGACAGGAAGATTATGGTCAAATGGATCTTAAACAGATATAATGATCTGGAGGTAAGTAAATAAATAACGAGTGTAGGATGCTCCTTACCTTAATTAAGTTTCTGTCGCCGCACATGTGCCTCAAAAAAACGCCGCTTTCAGCTTCTTTTTGAGCCGGCCTTTTTTGTGGCTCGTGTGCGGCGGTGCCGCCACGAAAAACGCTTGAAGCCGCTTCAAGCTAGTCCGTCCACAAGCTGTCGCTCACTTCCACTGTTTTTTTCGGCGGCTTCTAGCTTTTCTTTGTGGCCGCTTCTAGCGTTTTTTTTGTTGCGGCGCTTTTTTAAGATCCGTGTGCGGGGTCAGTTAAGCGCATTAAGAAAATGGCGATGGGTCTAAATGTGTCTTCACATCATTCCGTAATTGGGACAGTGATGGCACATTAGTGCATCGCATATCAAGCGTTAGGTCACTGCAAGGACGCAATGATTACGTCAACGATTTGTATTTGTTGGCATTTTATACGCGTACGTTGAGCGGTTTTCTGTGATGCTCTTTCTGACATATTCAAATATCATTCAGGATTCTGGGTCAACGGACATTATGTACCCTATTAATTTTGATTCCCGTGAGTTTACATAGATCTAGATCTCATTTTTAATAAAGCCCTGTTCCTTCTGCTCCCGTTCATGTTGTGAAGGAAAACATCGTGAGGGATTTCTTCACGATGTACATGTCCTAGGACATGATAACTAAAAAATCGAAGACATGTGACATCCACCAACCCGCACTGGGCCCGCGTTGTGGAATACGGATTCCCTCTCTTAGAGAGGAGACCTGAGTCCCAACAGTGGGAAAATTATTATGCTTTGCTATGCCTGTTTCTCTCTTCCCGCTACTTCCCTTTCCAGTCATGAACTATATAGACTCTCTCAGTAAAGCCGACTAAAAGAGTCGACTTTACCAAAAAATTTTTTGGGTTATGATAATATAGAAAACTCGCTTCATACATGCGTAACTGGCACTAGTACTATTATTAAACATTGTGTAAAAAAGAGTATTTTAATGTCTTCTATTAGTTTACTAAAGGGAGAACAATACTCTACTTTAGAGTTCGGTTGGTCACCCTAATCGGAATTGAAAGTACAAAATAGGTCGCTAGTTCCTTACTTTCGGAATCGGAATCGAACATCCGTATTAAATCGGCTGTAAACACCGATATACTCCCTACAACACTAAAGCCACGGATTTGAAGTCAGCGGGCAGCGTGGCGGTGCTGCGCGGCGGCGGCGCGTGTTGAAGCCGAGGCTGCGTGCAAATTTGAGTTTAGAGTTAACTCTAATGACGTCATCAGGTAACTCTTCCCTGGCATTTTTGATCGCGACCGGAGTTCAAACTGTCGATGTCAAGCATTGGCCGCTTACTCCAACCTACCTTCTTAGAGTTAGGGTTAGTTGGGTTAACTCTAGGGTAGCTGCTCGAGTTATAAAAGAACGACCCGGGGTTGCAACTCTACTCGACTCTGGTTATTTTTGAACGCAGGGTAGCGGGCAGTTCACGCGGCGCTAGAGCTGTGTAGTTAACTGGAGGGGCCCAGCCGCCCGGGTTGAAGCCTACTGGGGCCAGGGCTATCCGAAAGAAGGCTAGAAGGAACGGGGTGGGTTTTTAGTCAGTAAGAGTGTGACACTACCTCCCTCTCCACCCAAGAGCGGGGGTTGTTATTGGATGATTTTTGTCCACCAATAAAAAGAGCAGTTTAGTAGTGTATGAAGAGAGGTTTATGTCCTTGTTCATGAACAAAATGTCTGAACAGCGGCCACCTCTTTGTGATATTTTCCTCGTAATCTTAGACTTATTGTGGACAAAAGATTCAAACAAGGAACCAAAAAGGCGAGTGTCAACAGAATTATGGAGAACGGAGACAACATCCCGATAAATTCTATTGCTATACCCATGAAAATAGAATATAGATAATTTTTTGCAGTTCCAAATCGGTGGTCTATCAAAAATTGACCATATAATTATAATTTTCTCCATCGCATCCGCTTGCATTTTGAAACATTGGTCGAAAGTAAAAATTAAAATGCACGCACGGCACAATTCTACACAAATGCAGACGCGCGGGCAGCGCTAGATTGGCGCACACCGCACTGCTCCCGCGCTGCCTTCGTGGCCAGCACCCCTAGCAATCTGCAATCGTTAACGCTAATCGAAAAACCTTTTTATAAAAAAAAAATATAACCGACTTCACTAAAAAATTGAATTGAATTTGAGGAGCTCCCCTCGATTTCGCCAAGATTCCATCATCAGATCCCAACTTGGTGACTATGGGACCATTTGGGAAGTATACCCTTTCCAACCAAAAAACAATTTTTCAATACGGTTGGCAAGCGACAAAGTTATGCGAACAAACATAAAAAAAAAACATACAAACATCCGAATTGAGAATCTCATCCTAAAGTCGGTTAAAAACTAATCAAATGTATGGGATTCGACGTTAAGTCACGTAGTCAGAACAAATCGAATAAAAAATTCGTTGCCAAGTTGATATCGTTCAAAATGATAGAATGAATTGGTTATCGTTTCTACAATGTTGAACGCTGCATTCTTTGTTATACAAACGTTACATTGTAGAACGAGCAGCCGACTCAGGCGCGTCAACATGGCTAACAAGTTACCTATCGTTTTCTACAATTGCTGACACCAAGAATTTACCTATTGGAGAACGAAATTCGTCACAAAACGATTTTAACTTGGCTAAGGGACCAGTACCCCTAGCCAAGTTGCTAATCTGCAATAGTTAACGCTAGTAGAAAGCTTCAAATGTACGGGAACGACGTCGTCTCGTCGCTCAGTCACGTGGTCAGAACAAAAGAATTGGTGGCAAGGTCAACTCGAAGCGTTCGACGCAAGCGAAACGGTTGTAACTTGGCTAGGGAGGCAGTTCCATTTCAATATACATTTGAAAGCGCCGCGCCAGCGCCACCGCTGGCCGCTTACTTCATATCCGTGGCCTTATCTCGGCTGTAAACAATAAAGCTCGCACCAATTCAAAGTATATAATATATAAGTCATGTTTTTCCTGAAAATAAGATCGATGCACATAGTTGAATAGGTTTGCATTATCTATTTCATCAATAGCCGTGCGCCCAAATGAGCTGGAACAATGGAAGCTGCAGATATGGCTGGGTCTGATTGATACGAACTACCCTTTGTTTGGATCTAGACCACCGACAAATTGCACAATGGATCTAATTGGCATTGATGGCGTTCAAGCTTATTACTTAGTGAATGCAATTCTGTCTATGGAGAAGGATTGGTTTTTTTTATGGTGGGCGGAGCAAGAGATAGTGTCAGACTCTTACTAACTAAAAACCCACCCCGTTCCTTCGTGCCTTCATACCGGGGCTCGAGTTACCTTTCGGACTAACCCTGGCCCCAGTAGGCTTCGACCCAGCTGGGTCCCTGCTGCTGCTGACAGCACCTTGGAGCGCGCGAGAACAGTACGCTGTCGATGACTTGGGCTCGGTCCGTACAGTTACCGGACGGTCGGGCAGCGAGCTATCCATTGCTCGCCGTCCGCAAGCCCGCGCCTGCGGTGGCCGGATGGAAAAGGATTGGTGACAATCGTACATAGCGACACTCATTCTTATTTACAAATACAAACACACATACTCTCACGCTCTTACGATCAATACCTATCAGTCACACATATACAATTACATAACACAACGTTTTTCTCTCTTTACTCGTATTATGTCTTCGATATAAAATAATCTTTTGGCCTGAATTTACATTGTTTTGTTATAATTACTTTTTAATTTCTTTGTTTATTACATACAATTCTTCTCTAATCATAATAATGATTAACTTCCGCACTCAGAGACGTCATTTAACTTTAATGTCAATTAAAGCAAAACCTAAGGTACTTAACGTCATAAAGATATAGACTATTATTCAATGACAAAATTAGTAAATCAGAGATTAGCGTTAATGGGCGTCTCTGAGTGCGGCAGTTAGCATAACATTATAAAGCATAACTTTAGGAAATACCAATTGATTTCGACGAATGCAAAAAAAAAACCATATCTCCTGAAGCAGGTCATACATAATATTACTTATAAGTACTTAATATTAAGCCGGTGAAGCCGGCCAGCAAACCGAAGCTGCGGCGTTCGCTCGCAGTCGCCGGCTCCTCAGCCCACAGGCCGCATCGCCCCTACGCGCCTACGCAATTTTATATTACACTCTAGGGCAGACAAGACTACGTGGAGTCGGTTTTGCAGCGATTTGGTTCTGTCACTAACTTTTGTAGCACAACAGATTGAATTTTTAACCAAATTCGACCAAAATCGTTATGCCAAATTATATTAGGAAAAAGAATATTATGCAAAAAGAAGGAATCCCGGTTTTTGGAGTCCTAAGTGTGCTGGTAACCTGGAACTATGTTAACTGCTTACCATCAGGTGGGATCGCAGTCAAGCTCTAGTTTATATCAATTAATAAAAAATAATAATAATATGACTAATAACGCCCCTGCCTGAACAATGTTAATAGTATCAATCGATAAAAGGCGGGGGAGACTTGCACACACAATAAATTGGCACCCAATAACGGTCGCAAGCATGAAGTGATGAAGCAACAAGGGGACCACATATCTTTAGGTGCTTATAGCAGTACCTTACTTTACCTGGATTATCCTTCCCATGCTTCTCCCGAACACATTTTATCTTACAGATCTCTACGCAAAAAAGGCATGAGAGAGGAAGGAGCTCTGTTACTTGTACACTACGGCCGGCCAAGAAAGGCAAGCCTGAGATGAAAAACAAGAATTCTCCCGGGAGATCGGGTAAGCGGGGTCACTTATGACACTGACAATTAGCCACAAAACTGCCCAGCGGATTGTATCTCTCGTCTGGCCCCTCACCCTTGGCATATTACGGCAGAGCAAACACTACCGATACAGACCTAGGGTTCATTGGAGCGCGCAAGCTTAAAAGACCACGACGTCAACGTAGAAATATGGTGTGGCGATGGGGTTATTATTATTACATTGTTGACGGCAGTCAGTTACCGCTAGAGCCGTCGCTCCCCGTCAGCGACAATCGCCAACGCATCGGCAACAATCGGCATAACGTCGACGGCTGGCGTCAATAGGTAGCAAAGTTTTGCAGTTGTGGCATGTCGCATCGTGGTTGGCTCTTTAAATAGGTACTCGAGTCGCTTGTAAAATGGATTCCAATGAAGAAACACTGTTATTGCTTTTGCTTTGCCATTCGCTTAGTTTTTACAAGCTTTATCTGTCATCAAATCTTGCAAATTCAATTTGACCCACTTCACTACATGTGTAAACCAGATGACAATGCAAAAGTGCTGATCTGATGATGGAACTGGAAGGTGGCTATAGGAACTTGGTAGTTAAACGATACCACCCCATCGAGTTTGGGCTCATATGATTCGTCTTGACGAGTATTAATTGTATAGGTACACCGAGCTATAAAAACTTGTTATGAAAAAAATATTTTCATTAAAAGCTTGTTTATTGTATTGTTAACATACAGTTTTCTAGGTCATACAAAACTCTTCATTCAAGCCCTTTTTGCTGCCACGATTAGCAATTCAACATCAATTTCGTCACTGGAGTTCATTTTGTGGACGCGTGATGCTTGGTGCACTCTAGATCTATTTACAGTCGACTGACAAAATGGCGGAAGCGACACGCCACAAGTACAAAAGTTCGGCTGTCATCGCCACTTTGCCGGCTGGGACGCGCTGGCGGTTGCCGATGAGCAACGGCTATTGTTATCTGCCGTCAATAATGTGGCGATCGTCTAGAAAGGTACTAAATCCATAAGTAAAGATGAAATCACAAAAACGACTTCCTGAAGCGTAATTATTTTACCAATATTATCCTTATGGAATGTAACGGGAAGTTGATGTTACGGGTCACAAGCATAATAAGTTCGTCTAGGAAATAGTACATAATGATACACGTCTCTAGTCTAATGTTGATGATTACCGCTTAGAACTGATCTTAAGAGAACCGAGGAATACGACGTTTTTCAACATACTCGTGAAGAAAAATTATTTTCAATACATTTACTAGAAAACTCGCTTATATCCTACCGCTTTTAGGCACGCAATTGACTGTTTTCCGCACCAGTGTACAAAAGTGAGCGTGCTCTCCCCCGCCACAATGTTCTAAGTACATGTATCGTATCGTACCAGGCTGAGCAAAAAGTTCAGGTCGTTTTCGATCCACTATAACTCTTTCGTGTGTAAAACTGAAGGCCTGAATTTCAGTAACCAAGCAGGCATTGTATAAACACGGTATGTTTAAAAATTTAATCAATTTAAACCAGTAGTAATTATAACTGGTCAAAGTTTCTTAATTTTGTCACTTACTGACTAACCGATCATCAAAAGTCTAAGGTACTTCCTGTTCCAGCTAACATAGAAGCTTCAAATTTTGAATATAATCCTTACTAATCTATCTTCTATCTATATATATAAAAATGAAACCCGTTTTCCGTTGTCACGACATGGCATGAAATCGGCTTGACCGATTTGGCTGTTTTTTTTTTTGTTGTGATTGTTATTGTGAGGATAAGGTTTTTATGGAAAAATAATTAAATTAGGGTAGTGTAGGGTAGAGTAGAGTAGGGTAGAGTAGGGTAGGGTAGGGTAGAGTAGGCTAGAGTAGGGTAGAGTAGGGTAGAGTAAGGTGGAGTAGGGTAGAGTAGGGTAGAGTAGGGTAGGGTAGGGTAGAGTAGGGTAGAGTAGGGTAGAGTAGGGTAGAGTAGGGTAGAGTAGGGTAGAGTAGGGTAGAGTAGGGTAGAGTAGGGTAGAGTAGGGTAGAGTAGGGTAGAGTAGGGAAGAGCGGGAGCGAAGCCGCGCGGGCAAAAGCTAGTCTATGACATAAAAATGAGTCGCAAATGTTTTGGTAAACGCATAACACAACAACGCCTGGATCAATTTGGTAGAGTAGTGTAGAGTAGGATAGAGTAGGATAGAGCAGGATAGAGTAGGATAGAGCAGGGTAGAGCAGGGTAGAGTAGGGTAGAGTAGGGTAGGGTAGGGTAGAGTAGGGTAGAGTAGAGTAAGGTAGGGTAGGGTAGGGTAGAGTAGGGTTGAGTAGGGTAGGGTGGGGTGGAGTGAGGTGGAGTAGTGTAAAGCGGGAGCGAAGTCACGGGGGTACAGCTAGTATTATAAAAGCGAAAGTGAGTTTGTTTGTTTGTTACGTCTTCACGCCTAAATGGCAAAACCGATTTTGAAAGAATTTTGGTACAGATATAGGCGGACCCTGGAGACGGACATAGGCTAATTTATTTATTTTTAAGTGAGAAAAGGGGAAGAAAGAGTAAAGTATATTAATAAACGAGTTAAAAAGAGTGAAGTATATGTAAAAGCTAGTTAATGTATAAATCAAAGAAAAACTAAAACATATTACAATTTCAGTACATCAGTTTTCTAGATACACCAACTGCATAAATAATTTTGTAATCCCATATAAATATATACAGGATTACAAAGTTACATTTACAGTGAAAGAATCAGTGTTCGTGTATATTTATAATAATTTAAAGGAATCTACAAAAACAAATAAGATGCCATCAAAAAAATAATTTGTAGAAAAACCAAGGCACGATAAATGCAATACCAAGTGGGTTAATTTAATTAGTCCGTACTTAAGGGGATGCAACTCGACACACATTTTCACTGTTTTTCATACAACCGATCTTACCCAATTATAACGTTATTACACATTTTTCATTAGATATTTAGGAAACAGTATTTTGTGGATATTATCTAAGCTTCTATTGAAATAAAATTTTTAATTTGTGTAACACGAATTCAGTAAAAACCTCTGAAAATCTGCTATTTTGCATAATTTACTAAAAAATTTAAAAAGTCAAAAATGTTAAAATATAGAAACCTTGCAAATTTTAAATGATGACAATTTTTTTTCAAAAACTTTTATGGTTTAAAAAAAAACGGATATATCCTAGAAAAACTTTTGTAAAATATTCGAGTAAATCACGGAATTACCGCATACTAACAGAGTTTTCAGGCGTTATCTCACTTTTTTGCGTTGCCTTTTTGTCAAACATTGCGTTGGATTGCGATAGATAAAACAACAAGCTTTTAAACCATGATCGATGTTGACGATAAGCGATTGGAAAAGCAGCCTCTTAAAGGACCTTGATGGCCTAGATAAACTTGGCATTTGGACTAAGCGATCTAATTTAATAATACGTATCAGAGACTCAAATTGAGTTATTAGCGGGCTTTCTTCGCGAGAAGTTCAGTGTCAGTTTTAATTATTCGCGATACATTTGCTGCTAAATACTAGAAAAAAAAAACATTAGAATATTTAAATCCACATCATCATTTAAGCCGATAGACGTCCACTGTTGGACATAGGCCTCCAACAAGTGTCACCACAATTATCGATCCTGTGCGTTCTGCGTCCATGGGATTCCCGCAACTTTCACCAGGTCAACGGTCCACCTTGTCGGAGGCCTTCCAACGCTACATCTTTCGGTACGCAGTCGCCACTCCAGAACCTTTCGGCCCTAACGGCCATCTGTTCTGCGAGCAATGTACCCTGCCCATTGCCATTTGAGTTTGGCGATTTTTCGTGCTATGTCGGTAACCTTGGTTTTCCTGCGGTTATCTTCATTTCTGATTCGATCACGCAAGGAAACCCCGAGCATAGCCCTTTCCATTGCCCTTTAAGCCTTCTGATGAGGCCCATTGTGAGCGACCTCGGTCTAATGATAAACAAATTAAAATTTCATATGAAGACTGGCTCTTCCTATGAATACTAGTTAATTTTAGGAACTAGTGAACTTAGTATCCAATTTAAAACATACAAAAAAATGTTTTTTTTTAAATTTGATATTGAGAACAGAGGTTATACAAAAAGCTTTTACCTACACTAGTGCATTGTGGTAATCAAAAAGTCACAGTTTGGTTACAAAGTGCCATTATAAACCTAAATGTAGTGCAATTATAGTTACTGTCCGAGCATGGGTGTTGAAAATTAAATTACATAATATTTTACACATCGAGCCTTTTTAGGAAGAACGTCGTAAGCAACAGTGAACGTTTTTGCAGGACTAGATTTTCTCTTCCATAGTTAAAAAGTATTCATGATATTTTTTTTTAGTTTAACTTCATTTAACTACAGTTCTAATAGGATTGTTCCTACTTACTAACATATTTACGTAGGTAAATAATTTTTAATTATGGAAGTAGAGAAAGCTCATTCCTGCAAAGAATGCAAATTGTCGCATACGATGTTTTTCCTGAAAAGACTCGACATGTATTTGGAAGGTGAAGACAAAGAGGTAATCAGTATAGTTCACCTCAGCCACATTTCTGCAGGTCAAGCATTGAGAAATATAAAATGGACTTTTTCCAACCAAGGGATGGTAGAACCCAGAACCATACACCAGTGGCGCTCATAATCGCAAAACTATCGGGGCAGACTTATATTATAAGGCTTTATTTTTCTTTTATTCTTCTCCACATAACTATATTTATTTTAGGCTTTATGAAAATAAATAAAACCAATATCTAAATACTACTTACCTACTTAGAAAAAACTGAGTTTACACAAATTATATTTAAATACATAATCACTAAGTTTCTAAAACTGTCCAAGTTAACGAAAACACGCACTATGTTTACATATCATTTGTTTTTAGGAGCACTTTCTTTTATCGATAAAAAAAATCACGACTTCAACAAGCAGTTGTCCAAAAGCTACTGAAAATGATTACCTAAATTATCTTTATTTATATTGATGCGGAAAAAACATCGTTATCATAAGGAAGACACCAAAACAAAGCTTACAGTGAAAGGAAAAAGATCGGTTTTGCTAATGCGATTTCCTGTAGTTAGAGCCTTGTTTACAAAATATATAGGTACAGACGTCAATCTATATACAATGCGTGCTCGAGCAACGCACACATAGACACCGCTCACGTACACGACATCTTGCGGCGCCTCGGCCCGCTCGTCGAACAGTTCCTCCGGTTCATACGCTCATTAAGACATTAGTGTGCGTGTATCGAGCGTTGGTTTAAATAATAAAGTATAAACATACATGAGATTGTCTTTTCTTTGTTATTCTCGGGGACGTAGGAGTTTCCTACACGTGTGCCCTAATAAAAGGAGGAAAACCAAGGTAATTGAACTAATACAGGTACCAACAGATCAGGATCGCTGGAATCTGATGGATGTGTGACGCACAGGACGGTCGTTGTCGCGAGCCTCTTTCTTTTTGAAAAATTAAGGAAATGGAGTTTTTTTGCTTACCTGTATTTGTAATTACGCACATTCGGAATTTACAGATGATGATATAACCTCCTTTTTGAAGTCGGTTAAAATGGCGGATGTTTGAGGTGGTCGATTTTATAGTACAACACACGTTCTCTGGTACTGCAAAATGCCATCGAGCAGCTTTGGACTCAGAGGAAAAATATGCGAAGAGGCTAATTGGTGACCCAGATTTGATAACATCGATTTATAAAGCCTGTTCAGCGGACTTCCTGTCCTATTATAGTTTTGGTGGGCAAAAATCATCCAATAACAATCTCCGCTCTTGGGCGGAGCGGGATATAGTGTCGGACTCTTACTGACTAAAAACCCACCCCGTTCCTTCTAGCTTTCATACCGGGGCTCGAGCTCTCTTTCAGATAACCCTGGCCTCAGTAGGCTTCAACCCGGCTGGGCCTTTGCTTTTACTGACAACTCCTTGAGGCGCGCGAAAACAGAGCGCGCCGTCGACGACTTGGGCTCGGTCCGGACAGTTACCAGACCGTCGAACAGCGTGCTACCCAATGCTCGCCGTCCGCAAGCCCGCACCTACGGTGGCCGGAAATCGCATTATAGTTTAGGTGTCTTCAAGACTGGTGTAAATAAGTTCTTAATAAACCAGTGCGCCTCACCATCAACGATTACGATTATGGCGGTAAGTCCCCTCTTTGAGGCGTGGCTGGAAAGACCTCACGGCGTCCTTACCTTCCGCATGACGCAGGTCCTCACCGGACATGGCAAGTTCGGGAGGTTCCTGCATTGGATTCAAGTGGAAGAGACGCCCGGGTGTCGCCACTGTGCGCAACGCCCGGAGGACACGGTGGAGCACACCGTCGAGGTGTGCCCTGCCTGGGTGGAGCATCGCCGTGCCCTCGTGGGGGCGATCGGCGGCGGAGACCTCTCGCGCCGGGCCCTGGTCGAGGCCATGGTCCGGAGCGAGGAGGAATGGTAGCCGGTCGCCTCCTTCTCATCATCTTCCTGCCCTTATCCCGTTTTATTTGGGGTTGGCGCAACACGTTTTTTTCTTCCATTCTGTCCTGTTGCTCGTCACGCTATCACTAACTCCCTTTTCATTCATATCACTTCTCACACCATCCATCCATCTTTTCTTTGGCCTGGCGGTCAAGGCGGTCGCCTCCTTCTGCGAAGCAGTAATGCTTGCAAAGGAGGAGGCCGACCGCATCAGGCAACGGCGCCCTCGCCGCCGTCGCCGGGATTCCGATCCCGATTTCCGGCCACCGTAGACGCGGGCTCGTGGACGGCAAGTCATGGGTAGCTCGCTGTCCGATCGTCCGGTAATGGACCGAGTCCAAGACGTCGACGGCGCGCACTGTTCCCGCGCGCCTCAAGGAGTTGTCAGCAGCAGAAGGGGCCCAGCTGGGTCGAAGCCTACTGGGGACAGGGTTGTCCGAAAGGGAGCTCGTGCCCCGGTATGAAGGCGAGAAGGAACGGCGCGGGGTTTTTAGTCAGTAAGAGTCTGACACTATCTCCCGCTCCACCCAAGAGCGGGTTTTGTCAAAGATGATTTTCCCCGTCGACAAAAAAAAAACCATCAACGATTACATCACTGTTTACCGTCAGGTGGGACCGCAGTCAAGCACTAGTTTTATCATTAATTCATGAATCCCCAAGCGACCACCGGTGGCCGCGTATCTATTGTCTTACTATTGTGTCTCTAATTGACGGTATCTGAAGGGTTAAAAGAAAACTTTTAGTCTTGTAAAGCTGTACTTACCTACTTGAATACCGTAGGTAGGCACCTAATACCTTATTTATTTAAGCTCTATGCAACAAAAGGTCGCGGGAATCTGATGGATGCGTGACGCACAGGACCGGTCGTTGGGGCGACGCTTGGGGGTGGCCTATGTTTAACAGTAACCGTCTTTCGGTTAATATGATGATGATGAACAAAAGGTAAAAGACGGACTTAATTAATGCCTTTGGCATGATCTACCAATCAACCTAGGATAGTGCAGGGACAATATGGCAGGTGTATAAAACAAAAAAAAAAAACAAAATACTATTTGGAAAACAAGTATTAAAAAAATTATATATAGGTAAATTATATTTAGGGAGAACCTAAGTTGCCGACATAGCACGAAGAATCGCCAAACTTAAGTGGCAATGGGCAGGGCACATTGCTCGCGGAACAGATGGCCGTTGAGGCCGAAAGGTTCTGGAGTGGCGACCGCGTACTGGAAGACGCAGCGTCAGATGGCCTCCTACAAGGTGGATCGATGACCTGGTGAACGTTGCGGGAATCCGATGGATGCGGGACGCGCAGGATCGATCGTTGGCCTATGTCCAGCAGTGGACGTCTGTGATGACGATGATGATGATATAGGTATAGCTATAACCAAACATACATGCATATTTCATAAAATATCTATATACCTATAGGTACATACATATTTACAAACCAAGTAAACAATATAAGATGTGTTTGTTATGGTACCTATTACACCGAGTTTATTTGTGTAGTAATTACAATATTTTATACGAAACATCAAATTACGCCAAAAGTCTTTACCAGGAAACGGCATGAAGCAGCAATTAGTGTTTCAAGTACGCCTTCAAGGAACATCTCGCTATCTTTTTATTATGTAGGTACGTGTAACATAAAAGCAGTGACATCACAACATGTCAGTTCTTCCATCGGTTTTGTTTATTTATTTATTAAAACCATTAAAACTTTATGCACTAGTAAGAAGTACCACAAGAAATACTGTACAAAGGCGGACTTTTCTGCAGCAGGGTTTTCTGTTACTTTAACGTTTCTCCTTCCACCACATTTAAGGTACCTACAGAATTTATTTGTTGTTGAACGGATTTAAAAAGAATCTTATGTAAGTAAGTAAGTACAGTTCACTCTCGTTAATTCAAACCTGCGATAATTCGAACCTTTCTATAATTCAAATTTATCACGAGTTCCCTAGAAAAACTCTTTATATTTGGAACTAAATCAATACATTTTTGTGCACTTGGTAGGTAATTCGAACAAAAAAAATCATCGCTACGTAACAAAACCACGCGTTATTTCGAACTCATC
This sequence comes from Mythimna lalbum, assembly GCA_949319445.1. Classification (NCBI taxonomy): domain Eukaryota; kingdom Metazoa; phylum Arthropoda; class Insecta; order Lepidoptera; family Noctuidae; genus Mythimna; species Mythimna lalbum. Next base: position 33,411,376 of record OX439344.1, read on the forward strand.
GTCGTCAAGCACTCGACAATTCAAAGTTGCAGAGAGAAAAAGATTGCAGAATTAACAGAGGTATAATATATAAGTATATTATACCTATATCATTTGTAAGTTAATTTTGAGACAAGTTCAAACTTGTATCATCTTACACGAGCCTTTGTTTTGTAATGCTTAGCTTGACACACACTTCCGCACGAATTGGTTTGTTTAGTCAAGTTTCAATTCGAACCATAATTGTTCGAACTTTTTGATATTTCGAACACTCGATAATTCGTTATATTTTAGGAGCCTCTAGGGTTTCAAATTAACGAGAGTCGACTGTACATATATGATAGATACCTGCTGGATAAAGTTACTTTTTGACGTAATCTGTGGTCATTGAATTTGTCAAACTGTAATTCTGTATCTGTTTGTATCTGCGAAGAAATTCTTCTATTTTGTATCATTTTGTACTTTCATTTTATACAAAGATATTTTTTTTACAGTTAATTCACGCTAAATACTCTCCAATGTTTGATGGTTTATTAACAGTTCGCACGTGTTATTGGCAAAATTGTGGTGTTCCTTCCACAAAGGCCATTAATTAAGAGTTGAAGTTACTTTTTGACGCAAAGGCGCAGTGTAAAAAAATTAACTATCCTATTTGTCAAAGGTTAGGTACCTTCTTTAGCCTGAAAACCTCCATGGGTAGTGTGAAAGTGAAACCCTAGGACAAAGGCAAAGAAGGAAGGAACAGGAGTAGGTTTTTAATCAGTAAAAGTCTGACACGCTCTCCTTCTCCGCCCAAGAATTGGGATTCATAGGATGATTTTGCCACCTAAAAAAAAGCCTGAAAACCTGTTGACTTCAAATACTCAAGAACCTAGCATCGGCCATTTCCATTGTTTCCGTGACAGGATCTAACGTTGTACACGGCAGGCTTCATTATACAACGTTTCGCAATTCACGTCCATTTTGAAAAATAAAACGTGACACTGAACCTTTGAATGAAGCCGCCCGTGTGCACGTAACACACTTGAAAAATGTCAAGGGTCAATCTCGCTTTTTGCAGTTCTTTGCAGTTCGGAGAGTCGGGTAAATGACATGTCAGTGATTTTTTTTTTATTAATAAAATGGGGATACAGTGGGTTTTTAGTAAGTATAGTGTCAGTGTGACACTATCTCCCGCTCCGTCCAAGGCCGCGGAGATGTCATTGAATGAAGCTGTGTAGTTCTTACACTGCTAACACGCACACGTGTAACACGCCTGATTTGTATGTAGAACGACGTCGCGTGGCGAGTTACAAGTGTAGCTCTACAAGTCTAGTTTCCATATAAAATGTATGGAGACCGACGTGCCCAGATCGGCGTGGCGTGGCACACGTGTTAGCAGTGTAGTTCTAGCTTAATTTTCCCACCTACAAAAAAAAAGTTTAGCTATTACCTTACCTTACCTTTTCAAACAAAAAATTCAGATTTTGTGTTTCAAATTTTGTTTTTCTCGATTATTATTGATTGAGATTATCTACAAAAAGAACGTAGTAAACAATCTTCATTACGCCTGTGTTTAATATATCGTTGCAGCATTTACAAAGCCATACTATTACGTAAAACCCCCTCTTTTACAAAGTCCTAGGTCGTTCATAGTTCGTTCTCATCCCCAAGTACTTTCTCCAATGACGTCAAAGCCGGGAGGCAGACATAGCGTCGCCATGACATCGATTGCTCGGCTCATTCAATGCCAGGCGGAATGACGCCCGTGGACCGACCGCCATGGCTACTGAACTTACTTTTCAGCTAGTACTCATATATGAATGAATGAATTTTGTATGTAGGACACCATTTTGGTTTTTGATATCGAAAGGAGATCGCATGAGTTGTTTTTTACAAGCTTTTATTTAGTTTCACGGAAGGTTGCTATAGGAAATTTGTAATTAAATGACACAATCCCATCGAGTACCTATGGGCTCGTATCGTCTTGACGAGTATTAATTGCATAGGTAAGTATACCCAGCTATAAAAGCTTGCTATGAAAAATGTTTTTCATTAAAAGCTTGGTTATATAGCCAACGGACTGCCTTGTAAAATATACTTTTAAGGATATTGCATTTCTAGAATAGTTTTCTTTGTAGAAAAAAAGAAGAGTGTTGTTTTTTCAGTGTCGAAGTGATCTTTGTAAGAAAAGCTTGAGTTGCGAGTTAAGAAAAATATAGAAGTGAGGCCCGTGTCTTTTCTTTATAGATAAATCCCGACGCGAAGCCTACCGTGAGCTGAGTTACACTACAATATCATATTCCGTTCTAGGGCGGAGTGGGAGGGTGAGTCAGATTTTTAAGCTTTCGAATACCGTACACAATAAAAAGATAATGATAGAGCGAACGCCGGCGTTTTCTTGGGGTTTAATTAAAAAATAGGTACTAAAACCACACTTATATTCCTTCAGTTACCATTTGCATTCAAGGATCACGAGTTACTTTTTCAGAAGTCCTTCCATGACCCTAGTAGGCATCGGCCTTACCTACTGGGCCCCACAGTTACAGTTTTGCTGAAAAATATCCAAAGGAACATAGTCTCGAGATGAAAAGTATCATCATCATCATTTCAGTCGATAGACGTCCACTGGTGGCCATAAGCCTCCCCCAAGTGTCGCTACATTAAACGACCTTGTGCGTCCCGCATCCTTCGGATTCCCGCAACCTTCACCAGGTTATCGGTCCACCTTGTAGGAGGCCTTCAAACGCTGCATTTTCCGGTAAGCGATCGCCACTCCAGAACCTTTCGGCCTCAACGGCCACCTGTACTGCGAGCAATGTGCCTTTTAATTTGCCCATTGCCACTTTAGTTTGGCGATTCTTCGTACTATGTCTTCAAGCTTGGTTCTTCTGCTGAAAAGTATCCTATGTGCTATTTCAGGACATGGTCTACGAGTACCAAATTTCATCCAAATCTCTTCAGCAGTTTTAGCCTGGAGGAGTAATAAACATACAAATATTAGTGCGGTAATATCTTACACTAGTAAATACATACAGTGTACCCATAAGTCTCGTACTTGAAATAAACATTATTAGGTAATTCCATAGAATCACCTAAAAATGTAATAAATACGTATGTGACGCCGAGAGCGCATCCTACTTCTCGGAACCCCTCCATAAACAGATCGTATGTCGTAGGCTGTTCTTTGTTATTGTTGTCATTGTTATCTATCTACATATATAAATATATATAAATATGAATCCCTATTTCCTTTGGTCACGCCATCACGCGTGAACGGCTGGACCGATTGCGCTAATTCTTTTTTTTTGTGTTAATATTGTGAGTAGAAGGTCGTTATGGAAAAAAAAAAAAAAATTAGGGTAGTGTAGGGTAAAGTAAGGTAAATTAGGGTAGAGTAGGGTAGAATAGGGTAGAGCAGGGTAGAGCGGGAGCGAAGCCGCGGGTAAAAGCTAATTATATAAAAGGAGAAACTGGCTGACTGACATAAACGCACAGAAGGAACTACTGGGACTAGGAGTGTACATTGACTTCCTTTCATAAAGTAGGCGAGCACTAAGAAAGGATTTTTCAAAATTCGCTCCATAAAGGGATGAAACTGGCGTCCAAAAATTACATTCCGAAACTTAATGTCACGCGGGCGAAGCCGCTGGGAGAAGCTAGTTTTTATATAATTATTGGATCATCAGCGATACTCTCATGGATAGAATTACCAAACAGGTACCTAAGCATTACATACACGAGCATGTGTTTGTTCCATGTTTCTTTTTGTTAAAAATATATAACATATTTAGGACGCCGAGGTCGAATTACAGTAGAGACTTCGTAAAATAATAATAATAATTTGTACACAAAAACATAACATACTACACGTTGGTACGAGTCATGTATAAAATCGAGATTAACTCAGCAATGAGTTTTCTGCCAGCAAACCTTTGAGTAGTAATATGTGGAAAAGATCAGAATTTAAAAAAAAAAAAAATCTTTTATGCTCTATAACCACTGAGTTTACTGGGACGCTGTATGAACCTATTTCTACTCCTACTATCTACGTACTGTCTCTTCGCTCGGATTAGGTCACGGACACTAGGTCAGCGGGCAGCGAAGCTCCGGCGGCGGCAGAGCGGGCGCGGAGCGTTCCAATGTATATGTTACCGGCAATCTGTATAATCCGGTAATCTATACAATACCTAGGTAATGTATAGAATATCTCAAACGTGTCGGTAATGTATGAAATATTAGTAATTTTATACTTTGCCTAGGCATTATAAACAATACCCAATCCGCCGATGGTAATATTATGTGTAAAAGAGTACAGCAGGGAACGAGAAGAGCACACCAACATGGACAGGTTTGGTTAGAAGGCTACAGCGGGAGCGCAGCAGAGCAGCTCCTGTCTTTTTAACTGACTTCAAAAAGGAGGAGGTTCTATGTTCGGCTGAATGAAAGTTTTTTTTTTGTATGAATGTTCACCGATATTTCGGTCAATTGTGGACCGATCTTGAAATTTTTTTTTTTTATTATTGAAAGTTTATGCTTCCAAGTTGGTCCCATAGAAATATTGTTGTGATCTGATCATAAACTTCAAAGATATGGAACAGAACTCCTCATAGAATCATAGCAGAATTGTCGTAACAAGTAAAATTGCTTTGTTTATACGTGTAGTCGACAACTGACTGACCGAAAAGGAGGAGGGGATGTATCGAACTGATCTGGTGATAAAGCCGGAAGGTAAATTAATGTAATATAACCGTATTTAGGATTATTAGAATCGTTATGAGATGCACTCCGGGTATAAGGTAATTTATGTTTGGCTGAAAAGTAACTTTTAAGTGGTGCTACCATAACTAAAAAGTGAAAAAATAAAAAACTTTTTACAAAAAAAACTTAAACTAACATCAATGTAAAAAACACTGAAAAGTTCAAAATAATTTCAATTTCTGAAGTCGGTGTTAAATAACGAAGACGATATCTATTATAGAAACACCGACTCGACCGTTAATTTTTTTTTTGTAGAAAGTTTTTATTAGTTGTAGAATTTTCAGTAAAATTTTATCATAAAATTTTACACAGTAGGTACCCCATGAAAGATTTATGTTCTTTAGCCAATCAGAATTTAGGTTAATCTAAATTATTTCTATTCCTGAGATTGATTCTATTCCGAGTTCCGGTGCCTATCTTCTGGCTCCATCATCATCATCAGATCAGTTCGATAGTACCTTATAGCCAAAGTGCATCTCGTAGCAATTCTAATAAGCCCGAACACGGCCAGGATACAATGATTAATTACGGAGTTCCGGTGCCTATCTTCCGGCTCCATCATCATCATCAGATCACTTCGATGACACCATTTTCAACATAACTATTCAGAACCATTTATTTATTTGTATTGTCATAGTTGCTTAACTATGTTTATTGTGTTTGAGTATGAAGTTCCGTTGGCCAGTTCCGGACTTCTTCACCAGTTCCACTTCATCAAATGTCACTTTTTAAAGTCAAAGTACTTTATTTGCCAGAAACATGGTAATGAGGATGTTGAGTACAGTTTATAAGTTCTACATGTTTCACCAATGATTGGTATACAAATATTAGGTTACTAGCTTCTGCCAGCGACTTCGTACGCGGATCCTGTTGCTTATGCCAGCGACATTCAGTGTTATAAACGTAAGAGTAGACAAAAAACAGAAAGCTCAGAACTGCTAAGCTATCGGGAGTTACACGTGTTATTGTGAGTTAACCATAAAAGATAGACGTATGCTGTCGTGGGAATTTTTTTATATAATTTTGAGGAGAACATTTCCGTCATACTTGTTTTCTGTGTAGCTTTAACCATTAAGGCTGCAAACGCGACGGAAGCTTAAAAAATGGAGTAATTTCTCCCGTTTCCCCAACATTTCCCTTCACTGCTCTGCTCCTATTGATCGTAGCGTGATGAAAAGTATACTATAACCTGCCCAGGAGTATGAAGAATGATTGTACCAAGTTTCGTTAAAATCCATCCAGTAGTTTTTGTTTCTATAATGAACATACAGACAGACAGACAGACAGACAGACAAAAATTTTACTGTTTGCATTTTTAGCATCAGTATCGATCACTAATCACCCCCTGATAGTTATTTTGGAAATATATTTCATGTACAGAATGGACCTCTCTACAGATTTATTATAAGTATAGATTATAGTAAAATTAAGTCATTTAAAAATTAAAATTCCTAAACATTATTAAAATATCATTAGATTATTAACCATTAATTAAACATTATTAAATTATTATACATTATAAAAAAAAATACTAAATTTGAATAAAATATTATTTTGCATTTTTAACATGTCTCATTTGGATATATGTTATGTCACTTATATTTTCTTTCTAGGTCATTCTTGTCATTAAAAAAATCGTTTAAATTATAATAGATTTTGGTAATTTATTAAAGACCCGTATTGCCATCATGCTACAGTTTTTCTGATACAAAGAACTTAACTGTAAGTACTTGCCGATGAAAATTACAAAATAACTATATGGTTTTTTATAATAATTGAGGAGTTCCCTCGATTCCTCATGGATCCCACCATCAGAACTGGATTTTGAAAAAAATGGGAATAATCTAGAAGCATATCGTCATGTAAGGATTTTTTTTAAATATAAATCGGTCCATAAACGACGGAGTTCTGAGGTAACAAACATAAAATATAAAAATAATTTTCCTTTTTTGGAAGTCGTTTAAATAAACGTTGCGAAATCAACTTTTCATTGTTATAAACTTTCCTAAACAAACCCATTGGGAAAGTTTATAGTAGGGGAAAGGAGGGCAAGATGGAAGGAGTAGGCAAGATGGGAACTATCTGTTAATCCCGCGCATCGAAGCGCCCGAGTCCAACTTGCACACAGAGGCAGGTGGCCATCTAACATTTATTTACGACAGCTCAATTCGGCTCGCGCTTTCTATAGATGTCTACACGTACTTCTTGTTTTTGCAACAAAATATACGCATTAATTATTACATTTTTGTGATACAATTATTTAAACAAGGTAAGTAAAATTATTATTATGCCTTTATATAAAGGATCTATTAGGGATAGGTTGTGTGAATTGATATTTACATAACCCCTTGCCTGTGGCCGCCCCGGCTTTCTATAAAAATGTCCGTATTAAAATTATTATGGGAAAGTTTTATTACGGACTTTATTATTAAATGCCCCTCGCTTTTAAGGGAAAGTAGAAGAGTTTCCATCTTACCCACGCATTTATTTTAACATCTGTTTTCAATTTCCAAGTAAAATATTTTTAGATGTTGAATATGTATGTAAGGAAAAGTAATAGAGGTTCTTAAACTGAAGAAACGATGCAGATGGCAATGAACGAAGTTTGAACTACAATAATAAGTTTGGCATAAAAAATATGGAGTTCTGAAAATAATAATTATAGAAATATGAAAAGGAAGAGAAAAAAAATTGTTCAAAATATAGTACAATCTTCACAGAATGATATGTTCTGTGTATTAATTATGGGGACTACCTTATGTGGAACCGTCCACCGGGCTACAGAGGACGGGTACAATGTCCAGCATGTAATAGTTGATACAAAAGATTGGGGCTATCTTGGTCACGGCACCAAGAGCAGTTGTGGCTGAGTGGTAACAGACTGACTTACGAGTTGTAGGTCGCGGGTTCAAACTCAGCCAGCGGCATTACTTAGTGTAATTTATTTCATCGCCGCTGCTTTCAAAACGGTGAAAGAAAACATCGTGAGGAAACCGGCATGTCCTAGATCAAAAAATTCGAAGACATTGACATCCACCAATCCGCACTGGGCCCGCGTGGTGGACCCCAACAATCTCTTGCCCGAACAGTCTTTCCATTCTGCCATTTTTGGCGTTATTTTTTTAAATTATTAATTGTTCTATTTTGTAATTGTTTAACTTCTCTTTCATGGCAGATTTATGAAAAGATTTCCATTTACATTGTTTTATTTTCTGTTATACTCGTAACAAAACGTTAAGGCCCTTGCCCTCCCTTCCCCTAATGAAAACGGATAAACTCTTTACAATTTCATTTCAGAGTATTCTTCGAGTGGTCTGTAAAGGCGTAAAATTCTAAAAACAATTCTTTGTTTAACCATTTCGAATAGCTGACTTTGGTAGGCTTCCGCACAAACTTGGCAGACATTTGTTTTTTAGGCTTTCAGCAGACACTTGGATATGAATTTCTTTATTGTGATGTTGGTTCATGACCTTTAGTTCATTGCCTTTAAGGCACGTTTTAATTAAAAAATACAATGGTATATGAAATATTTTTATGAAGTTGTGAATCATATATTTTAACCGACTTCGAAAAGGAGGAGGTTCTATGTTCGGGTGAATGTTTTTTTTTTGTATGTATGTTCACCGATATTTCGGTCAATTATGGACCGATTTTGAAAATTTTCTTTTTGATTGAAAGTTTATGCTTCCAAGTGAAGCCTCAGCCATATTGTTTATTTATGTCAAATATTTTTATTTTGGTAAATTTTACATTTGGAACTAATTAAATCATAAAATAAACTTAAATAATTAAAAATAATATATACACTAAAGGCCTAACTAAATATGACGCCAAAAAACTCCTCCGCATCGCTGTCGACTGGAAGTGTGCCCAAAAGGCTGGCGGCATTGCCAGGTTGTATGGCAATGCTTAATCTCTGACCGAGGTAGAAGCCAGCCCTTGGGTCACGCGAAGTGTCAACTAAGCGTTTGAATAAATCTTTAAAAAGCATATGAGCACTCGGACCCCACGGCCCAAGAGTTTCAACCCCAAACGGCTCAAAAATATAACTGCCAACGAGGCTGTTATATTTCCGCCACTTGAGGTTCTCCGCAGCCGCCACGGCAGCACCAGCACAGCACGATGAGCTAGGAAGATGGGATGGCGCAAGAGTATCGACACAGGTAGCGTCCCACACTAAAGGCCTACCCATCTTCCAAGGAAATAAAGACATACCGTCTGGTCTCTTACCATCGTCGCGTGCCAGGCCATGAGGTTCCAAAACAGCCGGAACGCCGACGGTGACAAGGGCTCGTCGGATGATGTCGTTAAGGTTCGCGTGCCGCGCTATGCGTCCCGCACTTCGACTGCATGACAGGCCGTGGTGACCGAGGCTGTTGACAACTTCGCCACAGTGGCAGCGATGAGGAGAACAGCAAGGTGCACCTAGACGTAGGGCAACAGCTAAGCGGAAAGTGGTATTGTCGAACAAGGTGCCAATATTCGACGACGGCAGTGCGTGAAGCCAAAGAGTGACTCCCAATTTCCCACAGTCAGCAGGCGCGCAAGCTCCGCAGTAGTAGTAGATGTTAGGATTAGGTTTTCCTGAACTCATCCATCCATCTCTGGGAAGTTGGGTTGTTAGGTGGATTTGTAAGCGAGTCTCCACGCATCCATAGCCTCGGTGAAACACGGCACTTCTAAAGGAATCAGTGTGGAAGTTAGATTGTTCCTGATTAATTTATCAGTGCCGTGGACCGGAAGGGTAACTTGAGCCCAAGCTCGATCGTCCAAAGTCATGTTTAAAATTAAAGTAAGAGTATGCCGGATAATTTGGTCCATTTTTTCCAAAAGGTGAGGGTGCCTCCATAAGTGGGAAGCACGAAGGAAATAAATTAATTTAGGACCGAAACAACAATAACGAATTAGGGTAATAGCCGAATGCATATTAATTTCGAGCAATCTTTCTGAAACATCATTGAAATTTTGAATTTTTTCCTCCACAAAACCGGGAAAGGAATCCTCATAGATTGGGGACCCAAGGAGACGAAGTGAACTTTTGTCGATAATTTTGATTGCAGGGGCTATTGCATTGAATTTCGAATAAGTCAGATTTTTGTCAGTACTTTCAGATAGGAATATTTCACATTTGCTTCCAAGTTGGTTCCATAGAAATATTGTTATGATCTGATCATGAACTTCGAAGATATGGAACAGAACTCCTCATAGAATCATAGCAGAATTGTCGTAACAAGTAAAATTGCTTTGTTTATGCGTGTAATCGATGAGTGACTGAAAGAAAAGAGGGGGGAGGGGATATATCGAACTGATCTGGTGATAAAGCCAGAAGGTAAATTCATGTAATATAACCGTATTTGGGATTATTAAAATCGTTATGAGTTGCACTCTGGCTATAAGGTAATTTATGTTTAGCTGAAGGGTAGGTACTTTTTAGTGGTGCTACTATAACTAAAAAGTGAAAAATAAAAACTGTTTACAAAAAAAAAAATTATGCCTACTTCAATGTAAAAAAACACTGAAAAGTACAAAATAATTTTAATTTCGGAAGTCGGTGTTAAATAACGAAGAGACAAAATTAGGTATCTATTATAGAAACACCGACTTCCGAAATTAAAATTATTTTGTACTTTTCAGTGTTTTTTTTTACATTAATGTCGGTTTAATTTTTTTTTGTAAAAAGTTTTTATCTTGTCTATTATTGAATAAACCTATTGAAGTTCTACTCCAGTATTGCCCTATATAATATATTATTGGGAACACCTGAGAGCAAAGTTTTTATATAGTCTACTCTAGTAGGATATATAAAATCTTTGCCTGAGAGTTAGGTTGCCAATATTTCTTTGGCATAATATAGTTTAATATGCTTCCAGATTGGAATCCATGAGGAATCTTTTAAAATTTAGCTTCACACTTTTCTTGGACTGACCGACATTTGACTATTCAAAAGTGCCTGCAAACGGTTTATTTGAAATTAATGCTTTGATTTGATTTGAATCGAATTAACTACTCAAATATAAATATGCAATTATATAGTTATTTTGTTATTTGCATCGAGAACTTTAGCATTTACAGTCACAAAGTGACATTTGATTAAGTGTAACTGGTGAAGAAGACGAGAAATGGCCAACGGAACTTCATACTCACACATGTATCACAATAAATATAATTAAGCGACTATGACAATACAAATAAATGAATGGTTCTGAATAGTTATGTTGAAAATGGTATCATCGAAGTAACCTGATGATAATGATAGAGCCAGAAGACAGGCATCAGAACTCCATAATTAATCAATGTATCCTAGCCGTGTTTAGGCTTATTAGTATTGTCATGAAATGCATTTTGGCTGGAAGGCACTATCAAACTGATGTGATGAAGTTGATGATGGCTCTGTACGAAATCCGTAATTGATCAATGTATCCTAACCGAGTTTGGGCTTAATGGAATTGTCATGAGAAAAAGGTACTCTGGCTATAAGTGTATCGCAACTAAAAAGTGTGAAATAAAAAGCTTTTTAGTTTAAACTCGGTTATTTCTTTTTGTAAAAAGTTTTTTGCAGAATAACTTACTAATATTTATAGTATTTTATGGAAAAAACAGCTTAAAATAGACCAAGGTATGGTTGTAGCTTATGCTAAAGGAACCTATTTGTTTATTAATTATATGTCCTTCATGATGTCGCAAAGAAGAGGGAAAAATGGTCAAACGCGATGCATGCTCGTTAAGGTTCTGTGCAAAATATTTATTTCTTTAAATAAAAAAATAAAAAAGTTCAGAATTCATTTTTTTTTTCACATTGGCCAAAAAAAAATCTAGATTTTTTTTATGGATAGACTCGCGTTTGACCACTAATTAGATAATGGTCAAACGCGAGCCTATCCATAAGCGATGATGTGACCGATGACGAAAGCGTGTAATTCTACGCTTGCCTAGAATCTCTTTACCATTGACATAAAGACTTTGTAGATGGTTGTACTCACAATATTTGTGATCTCAATACGTTTTATGCGTATTGGTGGGATGTCCACCATATACCTACCAGTGAAAATATTTCCATATTACAACATCTACTAATAAATCGATATGTGAGGACAGTGTAGACCAGTAAATATTGTGTTGTACAGGGCTAAAACATAATAATACAATATACACAGACAGACACAAATGCGCTATCAATATAGGTAGTGCCTTAATTCTCTATTATTTTCATACTATTAAGGTATCTTTACTGTGTGTGTTAAATGTACAAATAAAGTATTTATAAAGTACAAATAAATTATTATTACTATATCTATTATCTAAATTCTATAATGAAAAAACTGGACCCAAGAGCATTTAAGTATAATTTCAGGCTTTTTATGGAGGAAGTTTGACGAGTGCCATTTTTCGCCCATCACACAATCAAAAAAAGTTTTTGTTTCCGACTATTTTTTGTTTAGTGATGCTATAAAGGTTTATCCGTTTTTTTCTTTGAGGTACGTATCCCTAAAAACACGCTACGTACACTACCTCAAATGTGGCGTGAAAACGTGATTACCTCTTTCAACTTTTTGAATCATTATATCTCAAAAACGATGGTTCATAAGAAGAAAAGTTATTAGACATTTTTGTAAATACCTAATCATCTGATCTACAATTTTTGTCTGAGCTTTCAGGTGTCGGATCGATGAGGATCTTTTTAGATTTCATTTAAGATGATGTTTTGAACAATCGTATCAATTATCAGCAGGGTGCGAATTTTTGTAACCTCGGATGTCTAAATTGACCAGACTATATCTGAAACAAGCGCTCCGTGAACCATATTCATTTGAAGTCTTAATGATCTTAATTAGTCTTAAATTTATACTAAATAAACGAAAAAATATACATGTTCGCGATGGCGGTGCATGCGATGATAAGCACAGAGTATATTTTTTAGCATAGTGAACTCGCCCATAGTAAGGTCACATGCACATGGGCCACATGCCACAGCCACAAACCGACACGAGAAGTTAGAAACGGCCACAAGCCACATGTGGTTGGTGGCTGCTACTTTTTTTAACCCATACGCACAGTATCATAATGTTAATGGACTCTGGCGAAGATGGTTTAAATGCGCTAGTGGTGTGTGACAGAGCTTTGTATTGACGTATAAAGACCGGCTCGGGCCACAAGAAGCGAGCAGCGGCGTTTGAAGCTTGTGGTGAATGGTGACCACCGGCGTCATCTGTCTTGCGGCAAATCCATATAAAAAGTATGAAACCTGCAGGAAATATGCCGGTGGCAGCGTTTTGTGGTTGTAGCCGGTGGCCCGAGTATGGGGACCCTAAATCAAAATTAATTTCAGTAAAACAGTAGTATCATTGAGACTCAAAATTAACATGGTCGTAAAGACAGTGTGATTTTGAATTTAATTTTCCAAGCCCGTTCTGTCATCGGACCACCAGACTTATGGCGATGCACCACCCACATCAGTGACATCTCATTACATTTTGGGACCACATTCATTGTGCGTAGGTACATCTAAGGAATGGAATTCGCTGTCGGAATCAGGATTTCCTAATAGCTACAATCTGGGGTCTTATGTGTACACGAAGGAACGGGGTGGGTTTTTAGTCAGTAAAAATTTGACACTATCTCCCGCTATAAACGTCATTGGATGATTTTCCCGACGAAAAAAAAAATGGTGTCAAGCGTAAATAGGTTACTTCTAGCCAAGCGTCATCATCGACCACATCGTCGCTTTCCAGGTAGCTTTCTAGGTTCGCTTAGGTGAGGTAGTGGTCATGAGCGAGCCTATAAGTAATAATAATATTAAAACACTATCTAATCATAACTCAAAAAACAGCAGTAACAATACATAACAATCTATACAAGTACCTGAGTGTATGTTGGTACAACAGAATGTATCTAATGGTAGGTATGTCTATATATATAAAAATCAATGCCACTTTTCGTTGTTATTTTATAACTCAAGAACGCGCTCACTTATCCAAACCAAATTTTTAGGCTTTGTTCGGACTATTTAGTAGATGGTTTATGTGAAGTTTGGTAGGGTAGAGTAGGGTATAGTAGGGTAGAGTAGAGTAGTGTAGAGTAGTGTAGTGTAGAGTAGTGTAGAGTAGAGTAGAGTAGTGTAGAGTAGTGTAGGGTAGAGTAGGGTAGAGTAGGGTATAGTAGGGTAGAGTAGGGTAGAGTAGGGTAGAGTTGGGTAGAGTAGGGTAGAGTACGGTTGAGTAGGTTAGAGTAGGGTATAGTAGGGTAGAGTAGGGTAGAGTAGGGAAGAGCGGGAGCGAAGCCGTGCGGGCAAAAGCTAGTCTATATATATAAAAATCAATGCCACTTTTCGTTGTTATTTTATAACTCAAGAACGGGTGAGCCTATCCAAACTAAATTTTTAGGCTTTGTTCGGACTATTTAGTAGAAGGTTTATGTGAAGTTTGGTAGGGTAGAGTAGGGTATAATAGGGTAGAGTAGGGTAGAATAGTGTAGAGTAGAGTAGAGTAGTGTAGAGTAATCTAGGGTAGAGTAGGGTAGAATAGTGTAGAGTAGAGTAGAGTAGTGTAGAGTAATCTAGGGTAGAGTAGGGTAGAGTAGGGTAGAGTAGGGTAGAGTAGGGTAGAGTAGGGTAGAGTAGGGTAGAGTAGGGTAGAGTAGGGTAGAGTAGGGTAGAGTAGGGTAGAGTAGGGTAGAGTAGGGTAGAGTAGGGTAGAGTAGGGTAGGGTAGAGTAGGGTAGAGTAGGGAAGAGTAGGGAAGAGTAGGGTAGAGTAGGGAAGAGTAGGGTAGAGTAGGGAAGAGTAGGGTAGAGTAGAGTAGAGTAGAGTAGAGTAGAGTAGAGTAGAGTAGGGAAGAGCGGGAGCGAAGCCGCGCGGGCAAAAGCTAGTAAATATATATAATATGTTTATGTTATATCGTGTTAATGACACCATACCGCTGGTAATTGGGGTCAATGATTCTTTACCCTTTTTAATAAAATAATAGGTTACACTATTATAAAAAATATAAAGCTATAGTTGAACGTTTGTAAGTTATTATTACGCGTAATAAGGTGATGATGAGGCAAAAATATTATTATTATAAATATAATTTGCTTATGCAGCATCATTGATTAAATTACACGAAGCTCAAGTCTTCACTTGGAGTACGCAATTTAGGTATTTATTCCTAGCTAATTAATAGGTGTTTTTCGTAACTTAGGGTTTCATCTATACAACATTATAACGTTGTAAGTAGTACTTATATGCGAAAGTGCGAAACCCGAAACACATTTATATTATTTCTTTATTTTAATGTAAAGAATCTATGTACAAAATTTGATAGCACTATCAGGAAAAATCAAAACTTGTTCGATTGTTGGGATCTGGATGATTTTTACACACGGAAAAAAATGCTTGTTATGTCAGCAAAAATACATAGTCACCGGACCATCGAGGTAGCAAAGGGAGTGTTTTGCACTTGCATCCTGCTGCTGGTACCAGTATCAGCTGTTTCCTGGCACCTAATACCCGCTATGACTTTTTTTTTTGTCGACGGGGAAAATCATCTTTTACAAAACCCGCTCTTGGGTGGAGCGGGAGATAGTGTCAGACTCTTACTGACTAAAAACCCCGCGCCGTTCCTTCTAGCCGCTATGACCTGTGTTGTACTTAAGGCGCGGGCCCACCCTGGCGCATGCTGTGCACGAACACGCGGCACATTTTAGCTACGTGTATTAAGTTGTTTGACAACGTGGGTCTAAGTTTCCACTAGAGTAGGTACTATCAGCAGCATCCTAACCATACCACCTTACAGGCAATATTTGCTTGCACTGCCTAGACGGTACAGTAACGCCTTCTTTCCTTCAACACGAAACTTTAAAAAGTAACAACTTTCTCTTTTCTAGTCCTTTTGTTTCTATAGTAGGTAAAAGAACCCCAAAACGTCCAGATGTTAAAACCAAATGTTAAGTAAAAAATTGCTGTTATTGTTTTCGTCTTTCTTTATTCCACTGTTATAGGTTGAAGCAAAAGGGGGCGGAAATAAGGCTTCGTCATCTGTGCAAGGGATTTTGTTTTGAAATTGCTAAAGTTAGGATGCTGCTGATAGTACTTACACGAAGACCCACGACTATTTATAATATGGCACGGCGCACGGAGAGGCTACGCACGTACCACTGCCATCCACTGACACGGGCTTCACTACGGGAGGTGTATTACTGACAAAAACGCTGTTACAAGCGAGCTGTACATAGTTGTGGGTCATATTCGTGTACTCGTGTACTGAGCAGTGGTGGCCGAGTGGTAACGGCCCCGACTTACGAGTTGTAGGTCGCGGGTTCAAACCCAGCCAGGCGCATTAATTTGTGTAATTTATTTCATCACCACTGCTCTCAAAACGGTGAAGGAAAACATCGTGAGGAAACCGGCATGTCCTAGAACCAAAAATTCGAAGACATGTGACATTCACCAACCCGCACTGGGCCCGCGTGGTGGATTACGGCCCATTCCCTCTTCTAGAGAGGAGGCCTGAGTCCCAGCAGTGGGAACATTAAAAAGGCTGATGATGATGATGATGATATTCGTGTACTCCAGTGGAACCGTAGATCTACGTCGACAGCGTTGAGCTATGTAACCGCCTATTCGAGCAAGCCACGCAGGTAACATTGACGTCAATTCGTGCGTAGCCTCTCTGTGGGTTGCAGTGGGTTCACTCAACCACTTACATATTCTTACAAAGCGAAGTTTAACACGTGCGTAGCCTCTCCGTGTGCCGCGGTGGGCCTGCGCCTTTAGTGTCGGCGGTGTCCAACTTATCCTTTCTCTTCCTTTCTTTTCCTTTTTTTTTTCTTACCCTTTTAAATATTTTTGACAAAAAAATAAAAAACTTTTTCCAAAAAAAAAATTAAACCGTCTTCAAAAAGTACAAAATAACTTTAATTTCGGAAGTCGGTGTTTCTATAATAGATACCTAATCTTGTCTCTTCGTTATTTAGAAATATATAAGTATTTATTTATTTATTTGTAATAAGCATACCAACAGCACAGTCACTTACAGAACAAATAAAACTAACATAAAAAATTACATTTCAGTAACCATGCAAATAACAGGTACGCATGCCATTTATGGCATGTATGTTTGTCTCTTGCAGCGAGGTGGGAGGCAGAGAGACGTCATTTCTCCGAAACTGTTCACGGCCGCAATGGATGATGTCTTCAAGGTTCTGGAATGGAGAAGACTAGGCATTAATGTCAACGGCGAGTACATCACTTACCTTCGGTTTGCCGACGACTAATAGTCATGGCTGAGACTACGGAGAAACTCAGTACAATGCTCGGTGACCTCAATAGACCTTCCGAAAGAGTAGGACTTAAAATGAACGTGGACAAAACCAAAGTTATGGTTAACATCCATGTAGCACAGACTCTACACTCGAAATTGTAAACGATTACGTTTACCTGGGACAGACGGTCCAGTTGGGTAGGTCTTACTTCGAGAAAGAGGTCAATCGTGGCATTCGACTCGGCTGGGCAGCGTTTGGGAATCTGCGCGGTGTCTTCTCGTTCAATATACCACAGTGTCTCAAGACGAAAGTCTATGACCAGTGCGTGTTGCCAGTGATGACTTATGGCTCCAAAACGTGGTCATTTACAATGGACCTCATCAGAAGACTCACAGTCACCCAAAGGGCGATGGAAAGGGCTATGCTCGAAGTTTCCTTGCGTGATCACATCAGAAATTAAAATACCTGCAGGAGAACCAAGGTTACCGATACAGCTCGGAGAATCGCCAAACTTAGGTGGCAATGGGCAGGGCACATTGCACGCACCCGAGGTGACAGGTTCTGGAGTGTGTTCTGCGTGACGCACAGGACCGGTCATTGTGGCGACGCTTGGGGGAGACCTATGCCCAACAGTGTACGTCTTTCGGCTGATATGATGATGATGTTTATGAGTTGTCTAAAGCTTTGCTTAGCGTGGGACTAGACGCCGTTGTTTGTGTGATAGTTGTGGAAACAAAATGTGCGCACGGCTGACATGACACGCCCATACTGAAAATTATATTACATAATTTAAAACACTTACAAAACAAAACAAACCACGTAATAAGTAATACATAACTAGGTTCTGCCAGTCAGGAAAGCGGGAGGGGGTGGTTAGGTGTCGCAAGCGCACATAAAATATATATAGCCTATGTCACTCAGGAATAAAGCAGCTTTCTATCGGTAAAAAAAATTAACAAGTACTTTCAGAGATTATTACCTCCTACAAACAAAAAAACAAACTTTACCTCTTTATTATATTAGTGTAAATTAATAATACGATTGCATCACTGCTTATCATCAGGTGGGATCGCAGTCAAGCACTGGTTTATATGATTTAAAAAAAAACTTCAAACAAATTTGATTAAAAACGAAATTTACGCGAACGAAGTCGCGAGCCAATTGCTAGCTATAAAACATATAATGGATATTTTCTTTGGAAAATAATTTCAGTCCGGAGAAATCAAGCTCCGAACTTCCGTTTCCGCCACCACCTCCACTAATATGGTTCTCGCATTTTCCCAATTATGTAACAATGCCTATATCTTACTGTTAAAATAATAACATAATAAAATAGTAGGAAACTGAATAAGGAATATCAAAGAAAATAAAAATGTCTATACTAAAGAAATAAACTAAAAACTGGTCAAGTGCGAGTAGGACTCGCGCACAAAGGTTCTGTACCGTCCTTGGCAAAATTCAGA
The DNA here is from genome assembly GCA_949319445.1 of Mythimna lalbum. Classification (NCBI taxonomy): domain Eukaryota; kingdom Metazoa; phylum Arthropoda; class Insecta; order Lepidoptera; family Noctuidae; genus Mythimna; species Mythimna lalbum. The sequence continues at coordinate 33,429,797 of OX439344.1, forward strand.
AAAAAAATCGTGTTTGTTGTATGGGAGACCCCCTTTATACTTACTTATTCGAAACACTTTTCCCACGAATCGATGGTTTTATTTTCCCTCAAAGTTTTTGTGCCCAGTAAGGTACCGTTTATAGCGACGTCAGTAGCATTTTTAGGGTTCCGTAGCCAAATGGAAAAAAACGGAACCCTTGTACTTGTCACAGCCACGTTTTTACTAAACTATAAGAACTTTATTAATTTATTTTATTTTTATTAGCTTCCAAACCGCCAACACAAATTGGTTTGAACGAGGTCTAGTATGCTTGGGCGGAGCATCGCCGTGCCCTCGTGGGAGCTATCGGCGGCGGAGACCTCTCGCGCCGGGCCTTGGTTGAGGCCATCGTTTAGAGCGAGGGGGAGTGGCAGGCGGTCGCCTCCTTCTGCGAAGCAGTAATGCTAGCAAAGGAGGAGACCGACCGTATCAGGCAACGGCGCCCTCGCCGCCACCGCCGGGATTCCGATCCTGATTTCCGGCCATCCGGCGGCTCGCTGTCCGACCGTCCGGTAACTGTCCGGACTAAGCCCAGACGTCGACGGCGCGCACTGTTCCCGCGTGCCTCAAGGAGTGGTCAGCAACAGGAGGGGCCCAGCTGGGTCGAAGCCTACGGAGGCCAGGGTTATCCGAAAGGAACTCGAGCCCCGGCATGAAGGCTAGAAGGAACGGGTGGGTTTTTAGTCAGTAAGAGTCTGACACTATCTCCCGCTCCACCCAAGAGCGGGGGTTGTAACAAAATGATTTTTGTCCACGGAAAAAAATAGAAAAAAACGAGGTCTAGTAAGTAGTTTTTTTATAATACGTCATAAATCTAAAAATAATACACTATTATTAAAACATTGATCAAAGTAGCTACAAGAACTTTTATATAATGTTACTTGCTGCTACGGAACCCTTCATGGGCGAGTCCGACTCGCACAATGCCGATTAGCTGGCGAAAGAAAACACCCCCCCCCCCCCACCCCCTATCCAACCCTCTGGTCACGTGAAAAGGTGGCTAGAATAGCTGTTTGCTAATATCTTTTTTTTTATTGATATAAACTAGCGCTTGACTGCGATCCCACCTGATGTTAAGCAGTGATGCAATCGTTGATGGTGAGGCGCAACAACTCGATAAGCACTCGGGCCCCATGGCCCCAGCGTTTCAACTCCCGACTCAAACATATAAATTACTAGCTGCTCCTAGCGCTCGCGTGATAGTAGAAAATTATCCCAAGGGAACATACTTCCAGGATAAAAAGTATCCTATGTCCTATTCCAGGACATGTTCTATCCGTGTACCAAGTTTCATCAAAATCGGTTTTGCGGCGTGAAGACGTAACAAACAAACCAACTCACTTTCGCTTTTATAACATTAGTAAGGATTTATATAGTTTGTTTACTCGATAGTAAATAAAAGGTGCTGCACGTGACACAGCAGACTCGTGTTTCATCAGCTAACGGACTGGTGAACCCGTCAGTAGAATTATTTATTGTAGCGGATTATAACTGTGTTCCAGTTCAGTTGATTGTAATGTTAGTGTCTTTAAGTTTTACGCTTCGGTTAGAATTCTTAGAATAATAATAATAATATTCCACAACTATCATACTACGCTGTCTAGTCCCAAGATAAGCAGAGCTTGTGTTATGGGTACTAGACAATTGATAAACATATCTACTTATACAAGGTGTAAGGGACAGCCCTCCGCAAACTTTAAGGGCTTGCTCAGTAGACGAAACTGAACAACCTTCCAAAAATTTTTTTTTCAGGTATGAAAAAAAAAATCAGCCTCACCACACAAAATGATAAACTTGATGGGACAATTTACACCTTGTATATTTCTAAATACATACATAATTTAGATAAATTACGCCCAGACACAGGACAAATGATCATGTTTATCACATAAACATTTGTCCTGATTGGGAATCCAACCCACGACCTCCGGCATAGCAGTCAGGGCCACTTTTCTACTAACCACTAGACCAACAGGCCAGTCTGTCGATACTTAGCACGTAGATGCTTGGTCACGTTTTCATGGCTCTTAAAAAACCATTAGGTATACCTAGTCCTTATCTTTCTTAGGTGGCAGTAATTGGCTCATTATCACTGCACAAATGCACGAGGAAGGCGGACATCAGAGAGGAGTGGTGGCGTGTTGTGAAGCTTGACACCAACACCTGAAATGATGCCCACGATCACTCTGTCAAGAGTGATACCGACACGGAAGGAAAGAACCTTTTCCTTCCTAGGTTCAGCCCTGTGGTTCAACCCAATACTTTGATGGTCATCATTATAGAAAGAAAGAAAAAAAGAATGAAAGAAAGAAAGAAAGACAATCATTTTATACACCACTAATTTTTAATTAGTAGAAATATTTAAACGGCTTATTATAAAAGGTCTTGTTATTATTTAAGTAACGTGTCAATAAATAATATTCATAAACAGCAAAGTTATGAGCATTGGTTTATATCCCAAAATATCCCCTCATTTATGGAAATATTGTACAGGCTTTATTAATGAATAACAATGGAACAATACTGCGCAGTATTTTCTAGGTGCAATTGTTATGATGAATGCTTTGATTATATACAGAGACAGACAAGTATATAATCAAATGATGAATGATTAATCTAATTATGAATTTACCAAGTATGCCAATTTTTTGTGGTCAATTTTTAAATAAAGTTTTTTTACTTTTCACTATTCAAATGTGATCTAAGGTAAGGATAGAGCCCCCTTTTTTGTACTAATAAAAAGTAGGGGAGTTTTATACAGGTTTATTGGTAACTGAACGTATTCCCAGCAGAAAGTGGTAATGTAACACTTTTGTAACTTCAGTCAAAAAAAAAATCATAAATAAAAACAAAAAAAAAAATATAATTTTATGTATAAGCTGTGTTACTTTTTGGTGTACAATAAAGTTTATTCTATTCTATTCTCAGGCAGTAAAAAAGCCTCAAGTCCTCTATGCGACCTCATTAACGAAATATATCGAACTAATAATAGATTTGTTCGTTTTTAGATAAGCTGATCACCAACTCTCTTTTCGTGTCAAAAGACTGGAATAAAATTTTCTCTGACCAGTATATGGCAACCCTGTAGTTACCACTCTGTCATCGACATCTTATTGTGTGGGCGGGGCCGCTTCTCAGGACGTGCGTCACGGTCACCTGCTGTGCTGCAGATGACGCACATCCTGAGAGGCGGCTCCACGTAGGCACTGTTTGTGATGGATCGTCCTCGATCCATCACAAAGCCTCACGTGGCCACATTATTTGCGCAGCAGCCAATCTACGACTGAAATTGCTTGTTAAAACCTTGAACTTTCCACCAAGATGACGATGGAAACATGACGATGAATTGTAGGTATAGGTACCGCTACCATGCTGGTTGCCGAGTAATGGGTAGCTCGCCGTCCAACCGTCCGGTAACTTTCCAGTAAACGTCCGGATCGAGAACAAGTCGTCGACGGCGCTTAGTGATCCACGCGCGCCTTAAGAAAATGTTAGCAAACCCGTAGGGGTCCAGCAGGGACGAAGCCTACTGGGCCAAAGGTTCGTTTCTGTATGAAAAACCCGGGGCCCTGGAATGCAAAGGAACTTAGGAGTGGAGTTTAGTCAGTAAAAGTCAGACACCCCGCTCCACCCAAGGACGGGAAAAGTAATTGGATGATTTTAGACGTAAAAATACAACCGTGCAGGTTGTTAAAACCAATCCCTATTATTATGCTAGTTAGCGACAACTACCCAGTCATTTCCTGTCCAGGTACAAATTACTTGGAATTACCTTGGGATGACATCTCATTGTACTAACGAGCTCATTGTGTCACAAATGACCAACACAATATCTATTAATTTTGGTTTGTTTACAGCGATGATTATTTACTTTGCACGTCCTGTGCCGTGTTTTTTTTTTTTAATGAGAAAAGCATTCAATTAATTCTTCCGATTTAGAGTTGGGGCGAGAGGGCATGTCAGACGTTTACTGAGTAAAACCTAAGTTCCTTTGAGTTCTAGGGCTTCAGTTGCTAACGTTTTCGTAGCCTTAGCAGCAGGGCCCGATCTACCTATTTAGCCGATCCGGGCAAAGACAATTTTCGCCTTAAGTCTTAAATATTTACAATATTCAACCTGAAGTTGGTTTGAAGGTGGCACATAAAATTCGTAACCTGCCTACTTTTTTTTTCGATGTGGAATATCATCTTATGACAAAACCCGCACTTGCGTGGAGCGGGAGATAGTGTCAGACTCTTACTGACTAAAAACCCCATCCCGTTCCTTCTAGCCTTCATACCGGGGCACGAGCTTCCTTTTCGGACAACGCTGGCACCAGTAGGCTTCGACCCAGCTGGGCCCCTCCTGCTGCTCACAACTCCTTTAGGCGCGCGGGAACAGTGCGCGCCGTCGACGTCTTTAGCTCGGTCCATTACCGGACGATCGGACAGCGAGCTACCCATGGCTTGCCGTCCGCGAGCCCGCGTCTACGGTGGTCGGAAATCGGGATCGGAATCCCGGCGGCGGCGGTGAAGGCGCCGTAGCCTAATGCGGTCAGCCTCCTCCTTTACTAGCATTACTGCTTCGCAGAAGGAGGCGACCGCCTACCATTCCTCCTCGCTCCGGACCATGGCCTCGATCAGAGCCTGCCGCGAGAGGTCTCCGCCGCCGATCACCCTCACGAGGGCACGGCGATGCTCCGCCCAGGCAGGGCACACCTCGAATGTGTGCTCCACCGTGTCCTCCGGGCGTTGCGCACAGTGGCCACACCCGGGCGTCTCTTCCGACTTTATCTGAAACAGGTACCTCCCGAACGTGCCATGTCCGGTGAGGACCTGCGTCATGCGGAAGGTAAGGACACCGTGAGGTCTTTCCAGCCACGCTTCAAAGAGGGGACTTACCACCATAATCGTAGCGCGCCCACAACCTGCCTACTTGGGTGTAGATGGCTAATGGCTAGGTTGGACGATAGGAATAAATCAATTTTGGCCACCCCTAATTTTTTGCCGCTTTGGGCAGCTGCTCGATTCGCCCCCCCTTGGATCGGGCTCTGCCTAGCTGGTATCGGCCCTACCGGGCCGTCAGTTCTGTTGTGGTCTATGAAGAAACCTTTGCTGCAAGCTTGCACTGATCATCGCTTACTATTATGTGAAATAGTAGTCAAGCGTTAGCCTATCATAAAAAAAACCTTAGGGGCATACAAGTCCTACCACCGTGGGATCTGGAGGCAACAGTCCTTGCACGATATGCGCGTGGAGATGCAACGCCGGGGTGAAAGTCCGCTGCCGCGATAGATCGAGGTATGGCGGACAGAACTCCGGCGGGATCTCATGGTGAAATGGCGTCAGCGACTATCGCAACCCAGTGCTGGGCACGCCACAATTATGGCGGTAAGTCCCTTTTTTGAGGCGTGGCTGGAAAGACCTCAGCGCCCTCGCCGCCGCCGCCGGGATTCCAATCCCGATTTCCAGCCACCGTAGACGCGGGCTCGTGGATAGCGAGCCATGGGTAGCTCGCTGTCAGATCGTCCGGTAACTGTCCGGACCGAGCCAAGACGTCGACGGCGCGCATTTTTCCCGCGCGCCTCAAGGAGTTGTCAGCTACAGGAGGGGCCCAGCTGGGTCGAAGCTTACCGGGGTCGGGGTTATCCGAAAGGAAACTAGAGCCCCGGTATGAAGGCTAGAAGGAACGGCGCGGGGTTTTTAGTCAGTAGGAGTCTGACACTATCTCCCGCTCCACCCAAGAGCGGGTTTTGTCATAAGATGAATTTCCCTGTCGACAAAAAAAAGGGGGCATACAAGTGCTGTGTTAAAAACCTAGTTTTACCTAGCCTTTTCCCAATTATTGGGGTCGGTTTCCAGTCTAACCGGATGCAGCTGACCTTCGCAATACTTCAAAACCCAGAAACTGGGTCACACGACACCTCTTGGCAAGTCTGTTGCTAGATTTTTCCGGCTTTTGACTATCCTTAACGAATGTCGAATGTCATCTACAAATGACATCCGGCACCAACAGCTTATCTTAAACTTTCCTCTTATCTCGGTACCTTCACAAAGCGACCTTAGCACGATCGATGGTCATCGATCGTCGATCATCGATCTTCATGCAACAAAAAGTACAAAGGCGGGCATTCCCTACCACGCAACTTACGGTAGTGGAGAGACAACTAGACAGATATATATTAACTCTATTCAACGAGGTAAGTGTATTTTACGAATTTCCTATACTTATCTAATTCATCAGGTTGCGTGTTGCCAGTGCTGACATAATAGCTCTGAAACATGGTCGCTTACAATGGGCTCATCAGAAGGCTTAAAGTCGTCCAAAGAAGGGCTACGCTCAGAGTTTCCTTGCGTGATCGAATCAGGAATGTAGATAGATAAAGTCTCGAAGATTTTCAGAATTTCAAAAAAAAAAAAAATTTTTTTACGTGTAGGTAACAACAAATTTACTGTTTCCAGATTTATTCTTATACATGTGCTATAAGACCTAGCTTTGTGCCAAATTTCAGAATTCTGGGTCAACGGGAAGTACCCGATGAATTTTGATCTTTGAGAGTATAAAAATATACGTTTTTTGCGACATAAAAGGCCGTATCTTTTCTATTCGTAAACTTAGAAGTTTTATTTTTTCACAACTTTAAGGGACCGCATACTTGATATGTGATTTTAATTTCAACTCGATACCTCCACTCGTTCTCGCGGTCTTAACAGACAGACAGACAGACGAATTCCGTGTTTTCCTTTTCAGGTACGAAACCCTAAAAGAAGAAAATTACTAAAATTACTAAATCTTTTTTTTTATAATATTCCACAACTATCACACAACGCCATCTAGTCGCAAGTTAAGCTAAGCTTGTGTTATGAGTACTAGACAACTGAAAAACATACTCGACTGGCAGATAATGCCTAAGGCATTAAGTCCGCCTATGTACTTTGTGTTGCATGAAGATTAAATAAATAAATAAATAAATAAATAAAATAAATAAATACTTATATACTCGTATTTATTACTACATACTGTTACGTACGTAGGTAATTAAATGCCAATTTACCAATACAGAACTTTATTCACCACAAACAATAAATAATTTGTCCGGTCAGCAAAAATCCAAATCACAGTAAGCACTAGGGTTCCGTTATACTATCGCCTCGGTCGTTAGATAAAATCACTTCGCACACTTAGGTAGATCGGTCTCGTTCGCAGTCGAAATCAAAACTGACTCACTTCCTTTTTTTTTTGTGAGTGGCCTCTCGCAGGTCAACCTCTGAGGTTGTCGTCTGCTCAACCGGACTCTCCTGTGGCGGCCCTGAATAAATTCAAAGCCTCCAGCCAGGGCTTACTTACAAACTACTTTAAAATTAAGCGACAACGCTAAGGGCACCCCCTGTGGGGTACGAGCCTCGGCTTAGGGCGTCGCTGGGGGAGGGCAGCAAAGAGACGGGCTGGATCGAGCAAAATAATATTTATTATTATTAAGGGAATTTTAAAGCTACAGCTCAGCGGCGCGCGCTGGCTCGAGCAAAAGTCGGGGAGGACATTTACGGGATTGTCGCGGCGGACCTCGGCGGCGAGGCCTGAAGGATGTCGGTTTGTAGTGTTTCTTCACTCTACTCGTTTCCCTACGGGTCTCTTGGAGCAGGGTGATGGGGTCGTCTGGGGTAACGAGAGTGTGCCTTGGTCGGCGAATCTTGGAGATGCGGGAGGGTTTGTAACGGGCTGCCCGTACGATGAGGGGGATGCGATGCTTCACAGCAGTGTCAAAAAAGCGCTTGCACAGGCGCTTCATGAACTGCTGTATGGTGGGGACTCTGAGATCCAAGTGGATGTTCTCATTTCGGATATAATATTGGGCTCCTAGGATCCTACGGAGGATACGGTTTTGGAGGGTTTGCATCCGGTGGATGTGACGGGCCTTAGCATGTGCGAAGATCGCACCGGCGTACGTCAAGATCGGGCGGATGACTGCGGTGTAGAGGCGCAATTTGCACTTGCGTGACAATTTGCTGCGGGCAGTCATCATGCAGTGAAGCCTACCGTGAGCGAAAGCAGCTCGCGAGCGAGCCTGCTTTATGTGCTCGGCGAAGCTCAGGTGCTGATCTAGGATCACTCCGAGGTACTTGGCTCGCTTTGCCCAAGGGATCGGCTTGCCGTACATGGTGATCGGAGGGGGGAGGGACGGTTTTGAGCGGTCTCGAATAGAGAACTGAGGGACTCCTGCTCTAATCGGGTGAGGGGAGGACAACGCTCCTTCGATGCGATAGCGGAAGGTACGGTTCGACAGAAAGTCTCGCAAGATGAGCACGAGACGGTCTGGCACGCCGAGTTGGTATAGCTTATATAATAAGCCATTGTGCCAGACCTTGTCGAAAGCCTTTGCTATGTCGAAATACAAGACGCCCGTCATCGCGTTACGTTGGAAACCAACGCTTATGTGCTCCACGATGCGGTGAACTTGATGGATGCACGAGTGTTCGGTACGGAACCCGAATTGCTCGTTGGGGATGAGACCCTTTGTTTCGGCGTAATCTTTGAGCCGCTTATAAATAAGCCTCTCGTAGATTTTACCGAGAACGTTTAGGAGACTGATGGGGCGGTAGCTGGTGGGGTCAGACTTGGCCTTGCCTGGTTTGGGGATACCTATGACGGTGGCCTGCTTCCATGCTTGGGGGAACATATTGTTGCTTAATGCGCCATTGAAGATGGCGGTCATTAGCACTATGAGTTGGGGGGGGAAGAATTTGAAAACTCTGTTCGTGATGCCGTCGGCTCCAGGGGCTTTTCTGGGCTGAAGCTTTTTGACTATCTCCACTACCTCGTCGGGGGTGACGGGGTCTTCGACCGGAGGAAGGGAGGCTCTCCGTTCAACTTCAGCATCCACCATATCAATGTGGGCTTGGTCTACTAGGAGAGTGCTGGGCGAGCATTGAGCTTCGAGACTGTCGGCTAGGCATTCCGCTTTCTCGGAGTTGTCGAAAGCGACACTTCCATCGGGGCGGGTGAGCGGGGGCATGGTGGACTCTTTGGTGGAGCGAAGCTTCCTCTGAAGATGCCAGAAGGCGAGGTGGGTGGGCTCGAGTTCACTGAGCGTCTTTTCCCAGCGGGCAGAACGCAGCTCAATCATGCGCTTCTTTACAGCACGCTGTAATTTACGCATGTGAGCCTTGTTAGCGTCGCAGGGGAAAGAGCTGTACGCGCGGATAGCAGCGTTCTTCTCGGTCATCAGATCCCGTACATCGTCCGGGATTTTCCAGCGACAGTCCTCTGCCGCCGGGATCTCCCTTGAACAATCGTTCAGGACGGATTGTACGTCCGTTTCAGTGGCTGAGACTATGTGGTCAGGGATGGAATCCAAATGGGGTGACTCGGTCGATTTCAGGCGTTCGCTTACTTTCTTCCAGTCAGTGACAGTAACCATTTGGGACGGGGGGGGGCTGGCCGGGGTCAAGGTTACCCGAGCGGGAGCCAAGGTGCAGGACCACGGGACGGTGATCAGAGTTGAGCTCATGTATCGCTTCTATAGATTGCATACGGAGGTTAACATTCTTTAGAAGCGCCACATCGAGCACATCGGGGCTATGGTTGGGATTATGGGGAAAGTGAGTGTGACTCATCGGACCGATGCCGTCAAAATTGAGGGATGCACCGAGGTTGAATAGGACCTTCCCTCTGGGGTTGGTCAGGGTCCTATTCCAAGCGGGGTGTATAGCATTGAGGTCGCCCGCCAGGATGACGGAGTCGCTCAAGCTGAAGAGGGCAGTGAGGTCACTGGAGAAGGCGGAGAGTTCGTCGACCTTGTTAGACGAGGGGGGACAGTAGGCGGAGATGACGGTGATCGATTGATGACCGGTCATGCCCAGCCGACAAGCCGAGTATTCGAGATGAGATATGGGCGGGGGGGGAGTTATGGGAGTACAGTAGAGCTCTTTCTTGTAATAAATGAGGGTGCCACCACCGTGACAGCGGGTCCTATCATTGCGGACTATGCGATAGTTCGCAATTTTAGGGTCTTTACAGTGGGGCTTGAGGAGGGTTTCCTGTATGAGGAAGATGTCTAGCTGATGGTCGCGGAGGAATGCGCCGATCTCATCACGCTGGGAAGTAATGTTGTTTGCATTGAAGAAACCTAACTTTAGGGAACGGGGTTTATGGGTACAGACTTTCTTTTGTCTATCCATTAAGGAGCGACAGCAGGCAGTTTGTCCAATTCGAACAGCACAGACTCGTGCTGGTCGAAGAATTCCAGACGCTTGGTCTGGGTCAGTTGGCCGGTTGCTTCAGCGACGTGAAGCTTCTCGCCGAGGTCCCTAGCATCCTGCGTCATAAAAATGACGTAGTGCTCGGTAATGATTTTACCGATGGACTTTGTCCTCGGAGGGATCACACCAGCTGGCTGGGGGGCCTTTTTGGGGGCTGCTGGGGCTGCAGGAGCCACGGGGGTGGGGGTAGGCGCTGGGATGGGCTTGGCCATCAGAGCTGGGGGAGGAGGATTGGCTGCCACCGGAGCCGGGAAAGCTCTCTGGTGGGTCAGCTTGTCCCACTTGGATTCCCGCTGGGGAGCGAGCCGTTCGGGGAGCTGGGCGGAGGGTGCTTCCCTTTGCTGGCGGGCGGCGAACCGCTTTGCCATCTTGGGAGAAATGCGGGGGGCTTTGGGGCAACCCCGGTAGTTAGCCGGGTGCCCAGCCTGACCGCACAGCACACAGCTGGGAGGCTCTGTGCACTGGGTACGATCCTTGGGACGGAGACAGTCACTTGTTCCGTGCTCGCCCAGGCACTTGACGCACCTGGGTTTGGCGAAACAATTCGACTGGGCGTGGCCATATAACTGGCAACGGTGACATTGCCCGACAATAGCGGGCTTGTATGGCTTCTCGATGGAGATGCCAGAAAGGGAACAGACCGACTTTACTTTGAAGATCGGGTGGTGATCTTCGGTAGGCTCACAGACGACCAGTACCATATCGTACTGCTCGCGGCCACAGGACTTATGCAGGCGGTGGACGGCTGTCACGGGGATGTTTTGTGACAGGAGGTCGACCTTGACGTCGTCCGTCGAGATTTCTTTTGGGATACGTCTTATGACCACTCGGGTCGGCGTATCTTCGGGGAGGGAGTACGTGTGGAAACACACGTTTCTCTCCTTCAGGGAACGGGTTAGGTCGCGGTAGTCTTGGGCGGTTGGAACCTGAACCTTGATGCCTTGCTGGCATGCTTTGGCGTTCGTGTAGTTGATCCTACGATCATTACACATTTTTGACACCTCTGTCCACTTTGCCTTATCCTGTATGTACAGGGGCGGCGGGGGACGTTGCTTCCTGAAGGAAGCGGAGGGAGAGCAGCTAGCCTGCGAAGCGGGGGTGGCTGGGGCGGGCTTGGTGGTAGCTGGGGTGGGCTTGGTGATTGCGGGGGCGGGGGCCACGGTGGTGGCTTTCTTGGCCTTGCTAGCGGCCTTGGAGGCCCTAGCCTTGCGTTTGCCGCGTTTGCCGCCTTCGACGAGTTGGAACTCGTCGTCGGAGCCGGTGGAGGAGTGAGCGTCGTCGGAAGATTCCGACGAGCTTTCAACGGGGACGGTGGTGTCCATGGCCTCGACAGCTGAGGTGGACGCTGGGGTCACTGGGGCGACCTTTCCCTTTGGTTGGGAAGAAGCAGGGCGGTTGGGCGGGGGGGTAGACTCCTCATCGTCAGAGGAATCCGACGATGGGGTCGCCTCTACGTGGGTTAGCTTCCGAGGAGGGAGCTTACAAGAGGGCGGGGGGTTGGTGACGTCGTCGAGTGTCGAACTTCTTGAAGGACTCCCCGTACTTCGCTTGGAAGTCAGGATCCTTCAAGAGTACCTTCTCAAAGAAGGCGGCGAGAGTTAGGAGCTCCTTTTGCTGGAGCGGGGTCAATGTCGTTTCCGACATGTTGACCGAGAAATAGGGAGGAATCAAAATATGGGGAACATGAGTCCTAGGACTCTCTCCTATGGTCCCTAACACCTAAGTCCCTGGGTGGACGGGCCCAGGGATGAGTGACCCTCCCAGCAATAGTTGTGCACGCTGGGAGGTGAGTACCTAAGGGTGAGCCCTAAGCTAGTAAACCGATCGCCAATCTTATTGTGCGATCGGGCCCTGACAGGGTCTGGTGCGAAGGGATAGACACCCCAACCGACACCAGGTGTGTAGCTGTAAGAGAACTCGGAGTATTAGGTCTGACTAGGGGCCACCCCCAAGGCCAAGACCTAGCTCCCGACTCCAATTAACTGCCTAGCCCTGAAGGGGTTCGGCGGGTGTATCGGGGCAACACCCCCTTGGTTTTGTTGTTACCGTTAGGTTTCCCACCAAGGACCACGAAACTGTGGCTTTTCCCTGAAGGGGCACAACGTTTTTCGACAATTTCCGTATGGAAATAATCTATCGTTCACTGCCTTGAAAAGGCGGCTTCGGATAGTGAGCGTGGCCGGGCGACCACTGATGACGTCACGGCGGGGCGCGACGTAGGCGATTGGTGGGGCGAGACACGGAGCACAGAGCGGGCGCGGAGCACAGGGCGGCACGTCCGATCGGGGCGAGCGTCGAGCGGGGAATGAGGACTCACTTTCGTTCGGGGGCTCGTATTTATACGCGGAGCAAAGAAAATTCTAGATACTGACGTCTCAGGATAGTTCCAGAACAATAGAGTCGCGTCGCGAGGCCATAAATCAATTTCATTACTTTGTCCTTCGCGAGTCACTCACGCGAATTTCGACTCTATTGTTAATAGCGGAAAGTACCATTTCCCTTATCCACCTACAGATACCTACAGATTACATACCTACTAAATAGTAGGTACAAAAAGTACTTATGAGGGAATGTTCCAGATCTTGCCAGGCTAGGTAGGTACTTTGGTTCTAGGGCTTTCGAACAGCAATGCGTTTTAATTATTCGTTGCCACTCTTTATTTTGTCGGAGATATGACGTGTTGAAATTTAACGGCGTAACAATACATATATAGATAAATTACACCCAGGCACAGAACTAATGATCATGCTCATCACACAAACATTTGTCCTGGGTGGGAATCGAACCCACGACCTGCGGCATAGCAGTCAGGGTCACTAACCACTAGACCAACAGGCCAGTCAAAATCTTAATAGTTCAAACACCTTGTTAAAAAAACGTACGTCCACGTGCATAGCAGAATAGCAATGATTTGCAAGTCTCAAACGAAGCCAATTCGTCTAGCCAGTATTATTATGTTGTAGCACCATACGAATCGCTATCAGTTCATCTTGAAATATTCCAATACACTCAATTAGGGTTGTCTGGCACACCTGCGATCCAGTGTAGGTATACCTATCCAGTGCAGTGACTATAGGGCAGTGCCCGCGGTGCTCAGGCACAGGGCTGGAGGGGCGTACAATATATCAAAGTAGCAAGTTTTGGATTTTATTTGGTAGTAAGTAGCTTACACACAATAACTGTTCTATATCCTGTACCTACATAGGCTGCAGACGTGCCCTAGTAGTGCAAGTGCATATTGCGTAAGTGCTCATTTCGCTTATTGTTTCATATCTAAGTAATCATTTTTCTTTTTAGAGAGCAGTGGTGACCAAGTGGTAATGGCACCGACTTACAAGTTGTAGGTCGCGGGTTCGAACCCAGCTAAGCGCATTACGTTGTGTGTTTTATTTCATCACCACTGCTCTCAAAACAGTAAAAGAAAACATTGTGAGGATTCCGCATATCCAAGAACCAAAAATTTGAAGACGTGACATTCATTAACCCGCACTGGGACCATTCCCTCTCCTAGAGAGGAGGCCTGAGTCCCAGCAGTGGGAACATTAAAAAGGCTGATGATGAAAGGAGGGGGGGGGGGAGTTATGGAACCTCGTACCGGGTATTAATTCATTAAACCGCAAACGAACGCCGGTATTCGTTCTCTCATTGTCTTTCCATTGTGCCTCTAATTACGGTATTCGAAAGGTTTAAAAGGTTACTTACAGCACTAGATACTGGCTTACGAAATTTCGCGATCAGTCTACCACCAAAGGATTTTGTGACGACACCTTGTCTTGTATTTACACGACAGATCATCGTACCGAGCATCCACTCAACAGGGCTCAGCAACTTTGCACCATAGGTGTATCTGCTCGACGCGGAAATGTGGTAATGTGGTCAGGCCAATATACCCTCTCTATAGTCAAACATGGACACTCTACAGCTGAACATGGTTACTCTACACCTAGCTGAACATAGTCACTTCATAGTCGACATTGGTCACTCTATAGATGAACGAGGTAATTCCATAGCCAAACATGATCACTCCATAACCTCATGGTTTGTCTATAGCTGAACATGGTCACTCTATAGCCAAACACGGTCAGTGATCAGGCTTTAATAAGTTTCATTGTCATTTGAAGATCTTTGACATCCATTATAGAAAGTCAGAATCCTTTCGAAAGTCAGAGGCCTTTGCGAAATAAGAATTTGCGAAATTTTTATTTCGCAAAGGCCCAACTAGGCCTACATAGACACACTTATAAAACGTCACAAACTAGTGTACAGTTCCAAATGGATCGTGTCGAGAAGTTAAGGCAAGGAACTCTACGGTCAATCTTTTAAAAAATGATTTGATTATACAATATCTCCACATTACAGCCTAGCTTCTAGCATTATCATAGCCTAGCTCATTAAAAACACGGCCTCATTAATATTTTTAACTATTTTAATTTATTAGTTAGACGATATAAAAAGAGTGGAAAAAAAGAACTTTACATAATTATAATAATTAAAACTGAGTCTATTTATAATACATTTTTTTGGTGGTATCTTGTCGAAGGTCAATCATATGGTTGTCAACTGTTCAAACGGACTTCCCTGTGGAGGATTTCACCAATTCAAGCTTCCAGCTAAGGAAGAAGAAGCTGCCTACTTTGGGCACGCTACATCTAATGGCTTACCGCTGCGATAATCTCCCTTTTTGAGAAGTGAAAAGTGAGGTGCCAGGGTCTCCTCACTTTTCTGTTGACACAGGTCCTCACTGAACATAGCCAGTTCGGGAGGTTCCTATTTGAGATTCAGAAAACGCTCAGGGATCACCATTGTAGGAATCTTCCGGAGAACATGGTGAAGCATACGGTGGAACTCTACCTTTGTGCGGAGCAACGCTGTGTCTGCGATTTGCGGCCGCGATCTATCCATCCAGTCTTGGTCTTCGTTCAGAGTGAGAGGATAAGATTTTCTGCAAAACAGTAATGTGATCGTAGAAGATGGCACAACCATATGGGTAGGTACCGACATCCTCACGCCCCAGCTGCGAGCCGCCTCCTTCGCTAGCATTATTGCCTCGCAGAAGGAGGCGACCATCACCCATCCCCTTCGCTCCGGATCATGGCCTGTAACAGGGCCCGGCCACTATCGATTGCCTCGACGAGAACACTGTGGTGCTTCGCCCATCACGCCGGTGTTCCGGTGATACTCGGAAATTTCTTCCGCACGAATCAGGTTCAGATGCCTCTCGAACTTACCATGTCCGGTGAGGACCTGCGCCATGTAGAAGGTGAGGACACCGTGACGTCTCTTCAACCTTTCATCAAAAAGGGGACTTACCGCTATGATTATGGCGTTCCTATAAATATATACAAGTGGTTTAGGACAGTAAAAGTCTGACACATGCTCTCGCTTCATCCTAGAATGCAAGAATTCATTCGAGTATACTTCAGCCCAGAAAAAAGGATTTTTATTTGCATCTGCATTTTTTGTAATTTTACCGAAATGCTCTACCGTTTACAGATTGCCAACCCTATACTCAGTGCTAATTAGTTGGGAACTAATGCCTGCGGCTTTATTGCTGATGTTTTTGACTGAATAACTCTCAGTTTCTTTAAAGTACGTCACACATTATCGGCGTGGCCAAGAAATCTAGCGCTCTACGCTCTCAGGATTCGTACTGTTGTCAGATTCACCCCCTTTTCTTGTAGTGTTTACCTTTGTAATACCATTTTTCTTACAGGAATAGATTCGCGGCTGCTGAATGTTATGACTTCATGTTCATTAACAAACAATGTCTATACCTTTTTTTTATTTAAAAGCAAATGTATAGCGGGCTTTCTTTTAAAACAGTATCAAGTTCTTAGTTTTTTTAACCGACTTCAAAAACAAGGAGGTTCTATGTTTGGCTGAATATTTTTTTGTTATTAAATCAGTACTTCCATAAATTCTCTTCTTTAAAAAAAATCCAACTACTGTAGCCATACATACATTTAAATTAAAAAGACATATTGTAACTGAAAAAGACGGTATTTCTAAATTGAACCCTATTTTTTAAACATAATATTTTCTGATTCAAATACCCTCTTTTTGAATTATGTCTCTTATATATTATAACTTTCTTTGTAACCTAACTTGTAATAGGGTCTATTATCGATTTCTACGCAAAAAATGCGCAATATTTGCATACTAAACTTGTTTGTTTTATTGTAGCCATGGCAACTATCCAGGAACCCGTAGTTTCCGTAAACCTTTTATTACAAACCAGTCGTATAATGGAAGAAAATTTAAACTTTGCTGCTTATTTCCTGGAACTGACAGAAAACCGGGTTTAGTGCACATTTCCGGAATTTACGTACTCATTTATTTAATTGTACTGTAAATCTAGACCTATTCATGTCCACTATATATCCGCCGTATACAGTAGTTGAATGTGTTAGTAATATTAAATCTGTGCGTTTTATTTTTTTTGTAAATGGCCTGTCTTAGGGCAGCCTACGAAGTTGTCGACTGCTTGAGTAGACTAGCTTGTGGGGGCCTTAATAAAAATTAAAGTCTCTCCAGCCAGGGCTTACAACTCACTAGGCAGGGCTTAGGGCTTTACTTGCTTTAAACCTAAAGCTACGAGTACCTATTGTATATGTATTTTAACTATACATACTTATACTCTTTTAGTCTTGTTTTCAATCTCCAAATTTGTCTCTGCACCACCCTAGGTTGACTGGCAGATAATACTTAAGGCATTAAGTACTCCGATGTACTTTGTGTTGCTTAAAGATTAAATAAATAAATAAGTAAAACTAAGCGACTATACGCTAAGGCCACCCTGTGGGGTAGGGACCGTACGGACGGCTTAGACGAGACAGATTCCAGGAACAGCCGCGCTGGCCTGTTCCTGGAATCCGTGTGGTACCGCTCCGAATGGACCAAATATGCTGTTGCGTCCAGCTGTGCCTACGACGCAGCTGTATATTTCACGTCTGCATTGCTCTACGAAGATTGAGGAGGTCGTGGAGTATATGAAGATAAAGAACAACTGAACTCTGAGGGTCGAAAGGTTGGATTCGCGCCACGACACGAACTTCAAGTCGTTTGTGATACGAGTTCCAACCCACCATCTGGAGACCTTTTTGAAAGAGGACTCTTGGCCGAAAGGTGTCGTGTATCGACGTTTCCGAGGACGGCTACGTGACACCACGCAGCGGAACACGACGCCGATGTTACGTGTATAATTATTAAATAAGTTTTGTTGTTATGATATGTATTAGTTTTATTATTTTATAAGAATATTTTATATATTTTTTCTATGGGCCTTCGATGCCTGAAAATAAATGGTTATTATTATTAGGGCGTCGCCGGGGAAGGGCAGCATGGCAAGGGCTGGATAGATCAAAAGATTATATTATTTTGGATTTCAGGCTCAGCGGCGCGGGCTGGCTCGTACAAGGGAAGCGGCGGATAATTTGAGATCTAAATGTAGATTTATATTTCGAACATAAAATAGGGCACCGAAGATTTTCCGGAGCAATCGGTTTTAGAGAATCTGTATGCAATGGAGGTAAGACACAACGGCATAGGCCATAACTTCTGGTCATAACTAGCGCGCTTCACCATCAACGATTGCATCACTGCTTACCATCAGGTGGGATTGCAGTCAAGCACTAGTTTATATCAATTAAAAAAAAACCGGATGGATAATGCCATGAATGTATTATGTGTTTGAACGGCTCCACTATGCATCACAGTGCACTTTGGGTTCATCCAATCAACTGATTAAGTTATTCACAGGCGGTGTGGGATCAAAACAAACAAGATCAATGATTACCCGCCGACGATAGAAGCTGGCGTCTAATCATGTAACGACCTCCTGTTTGTGTGTCATTAACCAATAAAATAACAATCACCGTCTCGCCAGAATGCTCCGAAGGGTTAAGTAGAGATTTGATAATGACTAAATTACCCGCAGCTTCGCTCGTCGACCTAAAATATAGCTTATGTCACTCGGGAATAAAGCAGCTTTCTATCAGTGTAAAAATTTTAGCAATCGGACAACCAGAGATTACCTCCTACAAACAAAAAAGAAATAAACTTTATCTCTTTATAATATTAGGGTACTAAATGACCTGGGGCAAAGGAATAAAGTTATTCTAAGATGGGTACCAGGTCATTCTGGAATTACTGGCAATGAAAAAGCCGACGAACTTGCAAGGACTGGGGCTCAAGGTCATCAGATAGGACCAGAACCTTTCTGTGGTATCTCAAAGAACCAGGCCATGCAGACCCTTAAGGGCAACCTATTTGGCGATTCAAAAAAGCACTGGCTGTTACAACCAGGACTGCTACACGCCAAATCTCTTATAGAAGGCTACTCACAAAAACGAACTGCCGAGCTTCTTGAGCTTAGCAGGACGAACATCTGTGCGATAGCCCACGCCTTAACCGGCCACTGCAAATTAAAGAGGCACCAATTTCACATGAAACTGAGTGACACTGATGTTTGCCGGTACTGCAATCAGGAGAGGGAGACGCCTAAGCACCTGTTGTGTGAATGTGGGCCCCTTATCCACAAACGGAGTATCCATCTGGGTCGACACATTATTCGCCCAGAGGAGATTAAAACTCTTAAAGCTAGGAGTATTCTAGACTTCCTGGAAGCCTCCCGGCTAAAAGAGTTACTCTAACAAGGCGGCGAGTCACAATAGATCTTTTAGGTCGCAGTGACTACATCTCCAACACTATGGGAGATGCATAGCCCCTTATCTTTAAAATAATAATAATAATATTAGGGTAGACGTAGCGACACAAACACGAACACAAACACACACACACAACAAACAGGAACAGCCAGTGTTTGTTGTTCCTGTTTGTTGTGTGTGTGTGTCAAATAGACATCAAATAGGAACTAAAATTTAAAATCGTGAAAAATGCATTGTTTTATTAGAGTAATTTATTTATTTTATTACAGCTTGGACGAAATACAGCTTTAAAAAAAACCGATTAAAAAGAACACCACAACTCTCACAACATCATGTAAATGTACTTAACTAAACTAAACTTTTACTATAAGCATCTACTGAAACTGACGAACCCTAAGTTTTTTTCCTAGCCATTACTGTCCAAATGTACCTTTTTTAATTCATGAATCCCCAAGCGACCACCGGTGGCCGCGCATCTATTGTCTTACTATTGTGTCTCTAATTGACGGTATCTGAAGGGTTAAAAAAAAAACTCGTATTAATTTACGCATATACGAAAATAATTTCTTTAAGAAAACATCAGCTGAGCTAGTCCAATGACCTGAAGGTAGTTAGTACGAAACGCCGACTACTCAAGTTTTAAAAAAAATTTACTTTATTTTTAAATTTTATCTTTACAAATCGATAGTGTTCCATAATATGTACCGGATCGACCCTCCATGGGATTAAAACGATCAAAATTTAGCGGCGTAGATAAATTACACCTAGACATAGAACAAATGATCAAGCTCATTACACAAACATTTGTCCTGGTTGGGAATCAAACCCACGACCTCTCGCATAGCAGTCACGACCAAGCCTGTCAAGCATAAGGAAAATCGTGAAAACTGTTAAATAGAAAACAGAAATTCGAATACGAATAGAAATTCGAAAACGATTCGAAAAAATCTTTGAGGTTCAGTTTTGGATTTGATCTATTTACATAAGTAAGTTTTCACGGACACTCGCTCGGATCCGTCGTTCCTTCAGTTGCCCTTTGCGTTTCAGGACCGCGGTGTCTCTTTCCAACAACCCCGCCGTCCTACTGTCTATTCTCAGGATTCCTAAGGTGCTCGGCAGACTATCCTTCTAAGGTCCTACAATGCTCAGCAGTTTTAAAAGACCACTAAATCCACTCAGATGTTGACTCTTCTACTCCCTTGATTTTCCCACACTCTCTTAGACCTCATTATCATCTGTGTAGCCATTTTCTAATTGAATTGGGCTCCTCTTTCTTCCACACAACCGCATGCATCTGAGTACCAGTACCAAGTAGCCAACCATTACTAAATTAAACTTTTGAAGAAGAATCTCTCAGTTTCTTCAACAGTCGATAAAATGACAAAAGATTAGGGTGTCATTAAGAATGGCCGTGGCAGCCCTGGTCGCCAGGAAGGCTGACCAAATGACACCGGATGAGATGATAATTATCTCACAGATGGTGTAAAAGGCATACTATGCAACACGGGGATAAAGCTGTCTTTGTCTTGAGCGGCTTGAATTCCTCACTTCACTCAAGCGTTGGAAGGCCTCCAGCAAGGTGGACTGATGACTTGATGAAGGTTGCGGGAAACCGATGGATGCGAGACGCACAGGATCGTTCGTTGTGGGACGACGCTTGGGGGAGGCCTATGTTCAACAGTTTTGTGGGGCTTAGTTTATTATTTTACTTGCCATTTTGGAATTTATGTATAAACTATCATAACTTATACAATATTCGTAAATACGAGAGGCATCAGACCGCGCCGTAGTTTAACTAACTTACCCCCGTTTATCGAACCTAAAGCTAATATGTTTACGGAGCTAGGACGTGGGAATACATGCTACCATGTTGCATGAGCGATATGCCGCTGGAAATTAAATAATAAATAAAAATAGCTTTATTTTCCTTCTACAATTATTTTGTTCCTTACTTTACTATTTAAGTTTTAGTTTTATTTACTTTATTATTTTAGTTTTGAGTATATTTTAATTGTCTTATTTACTTGTTTTTTAAAAGGTAAATTATATATTTAGTCTGTATAAGGACCGCTAAACAGCAGTAAAAGCCTCCTCTAGTCGTTTCCACGTTGGTCTTTCTCGGGAAATCTCACTGGAAATTACTAAGGCAATAAATATTTAAGTATTTATTATTTATTAATATTGTGAGCAGTTCATTAACTGCTCAAAAGTGTTAAAGAGATACTTTCTGGTTTATAATGCGATCTAGAAAGTATTTTGATGACCTATGTATGTATAAGTACTGTTCGCTTAAAATTGTGTCATGGCACCCACTTTGTCGCTTCTGTGAAACCTGCGACGGTTTGTTTGGGCTGGTATGTAAATACATTAATATGAATGTACCTTAACCCTTCAGATACCGTCAATTAGAGACACAATAGTAAGACAATAGATGCGCGGCCACCGGTGGTCGCTTGGGGATTCATGAATTAATGTTGTGGTTTAATAAAGGTAAAAAAACTAATATAAAATAAATTAATAATAACAAAACACACCGCCTGACTACATCACGACAACTATTCATTAGAGGGCACGGCAGAGCAATAGCATGTTTTTTTTTATTATTATTTATCTTTATTCCCAAAAAGGTAAGTACTTAACTTATAAGCTTACCCCACAAAACCGTTGTAATGGTTTGACTGAGGAGTCGATGTTTCTCTAGACATACTTAAATGTACTTATAACTAAATATTATTTAAACTTACTCTTATTTAAAACTTAAGACTTTTCTAAATAATATAATTTTAATTTGTGTCTAAATCTATTTGAGTTTGTTTCACTCCTTATGTCTGCTAGCAGACTATATCACAAGATTCACAAGTAATACGTATATATAGATTATTTAGTCCCATTGCCAAGTCAATCTAGGTCATCAAGGTCCCGACTCACTGTTCCCGCGCGCCTCAAGGAGTTGTCAGCAACAGGAGGGGCCCATCTGGGTCGAAGCCTACCGGGGTCGGGGTTATCCGAAAGGAAACTAGAGCCCCGGTATGAAGGCTAGAAGGAACGGCGCTGGGTTTTTAGTCAGTAAGACTCTGACACTGTCTCCCGCTCCACCCAAGAGCGGGTTTCGTCAATGATGATTTTCCCCGTCGACAGAAAAAAAAAAAAAAAAAGGTCCCGACTGAATAAATTAACCGACTTGGTATTACATGGATTTCACCACTTTTTACGGTAGAAGGACTGAGTTACAAGCTTTGGTTTTTTTTACAACCAAGTGCAAGCCTACAAGTGCAAACACGATTAGAAGTTTCGGAATTGGCCAAAACCTCTGATAATAACTACTCTCCGTAACATCTCTGGCATGCAGTGCCGTGTCGAGTGGAGGCACGGGTGCTGTGTCATACCAAAACACAGACTTGTTTAAGCGCTGCAAAGTAACTAATTTCGTTATCAGTTTTCAACTAAAGGGTTTGGCGAATTTGCTTTGAAGCAGATTTACACGAAGGCAACGGTACGTAGTGTCGACACGGCAACGTTGTTTGAATACGGGTCAAACGCCGCACCGTTTCACGTTGACGAAGCCGCAACGTTGACATGTGGTCTGAGTGCCTAGTGCGAGTTGTAACTAACAATCGATCGAATCAAACATCACGTTGGATTGCGTTAGATCAAGCAACAAGCTTTTAAACCATGTTCGTTGAAGATAGGCGAGTGGGCAAAGGCCCTCTTAAACACACCCTGAATTCGTTTTGGCAACGCTTTTCCACTATATTATATTTTAAAACTTTTTAGCTGACTGTAGTAAACAGCGTGTGCCCGAATCGTCAGTAAAAAAATATTGAAATAAAAATGTACCAAATTGCCAATTCGGACACTGTGTCCGAAGGTACGGGGTTATTTGTAAAACACTAACAACCTTGCAGGATTGTATTACTAATATCATAAACAACAACTTTCGTTCTATGACTTTTACAAAACATAATTCATTTACCAAAAAACAAACCTTCAAGATTTCGTTTTACTGTCTACTCGTAACAGTCGTAACTCATTCCAACTGTGTATTTTGCTATACCTACCTTCGTCTGTATGACGCGACGCAATCTCATCAAGCACCCCAGTCACCCTTCAATATTGTACTGTCGCTTGCTTCGCATAGACTTCGCAATATTTAGAACGGTTGCCAGTGTTTTACAAATAACCCTGTAGTATGCCGAATCGCCGGAAACTCTCATCAAAGTCAAAATCAGCGAGCCATGGGTAGCTCGCTGTCCGACCGTCCGGTAACTGTCCGGACCGAGCCTAATACAATGGCGCGCGCCTCAAGGAGTTGTTAGCAACAGGAAGGGCCCAGCTGGATCGAAGCATACTGAGGCCAGGATTATCCGAAAGGGAACTCGAGCCGCGGTATGAAGAGGCTAGAAGGTACAGGGTGGGTTTTTAGTCAGTAAAAGTCTGACACCATCTCCCGCTCCACCCAAGAGCGGGGGTTGTCATTGGATGATTTTTGCCAACAGTAAAAAAAAAGTCAAATAAGTATATTTATTTGTTACACATATAATGTTTATATGAGGTATACATGGTGTTAATTAAAAAATAACGGTTCACTATGTGTTGCCTTACTGGGCATATAAATATAGTATGTACAACATTAGAAACATTACAAGACTAATTAAAATTAAATCTTCACTACATAGTATAAAACAAAGTCGCTTTTTCTGTCCCTATATCCCTATATACGCTTAAATCTTTAAAACTACGCAAACGGATTTTGATGCGGTTTTTAAATAGATAGAGTGATTCAAGAGGAAGGTTTATATGTATAATATTTCACCCGAGCCGAAGCCGGGGCGGGTCGCTAGTTAATTATAAAATATACTTAACTTTACACAATAAAACCAAATCGAGGATTCCCATTATTTGTGCTTCCCACTACTTTGACGAGATTAACTAACAATTAGGTATAACTAGGATTGTAAATAAAAGTCAATACTCCTTTATCCGATATAACTATAATTTCAGGAACAAAAGGGACTCAATAGAGACCATAGCTAATTCTAAATCTTACAGCTTTTAAAGTAATTCGCCTCGACTTAGTCTATGGATAATAACACGTTTCCATAGTTATCATCAGTCTACGTAACAACGTTGACATAATGACATAATGACCGTTCACAATGGACAGTAAAAAATGGCGCATTTCCTATAATAATTAGCCGTGACGTAGGTACACTCGGATTAGCTGTTTAGTGAATAGGTAAAATATTCAATTCATCATCATCATCATCATATCAGCCGAAAGGCGTCTCCGATGGACATAGGCCTCCCCAAGCGTCGCCACAATGACCGAAATGTATTATGTCACAGCATTTTTTTATTGCCAGGAACGCAAAGAACAACTGAAGGTACACATGCACGATTAGATAGTCTTATTATCATTATATTTGGTTTTTCTTTTAAATTTACGCTGAACATCTATTTATTTATTATTCACCACACATAAGCATATATAATATGTAAATTATTTACCATACAATTAACACTAATAACTGAGTTTTTTTTTTTTTTTTAGTTCTCTAGGGTTTTATTTAAAGTTTTTAAGTTAGTTTTAATTAATTTAAGTTTATATCTAGAATTAATTATTTTATGGTTTACAATAATTATAGTATAATATAATAACTGAGTACCTAGACATAAACCAATTTTCAACCGTACACTCGAAATAAGGTTCAGTTGAAAACCAGCGTCAGGCAACTACCATGTAGTTGTCTGGCTTTTTGCTGAACTGGACCTGTTTGGCGCCGCCGTGAGACACACATTGTTAGTTGTCTCTTTCTTGTTACATAATAATTAGTGTCTACGTGTTACTACTACATTTTGTGTATCTACGAGTGTGTATGCCAAATAAAACAGTTTTCGTTCTTTCTTTCTTTCTACAAAGGTGGGTCTAGCTTCTTGCGCTCCACCCAGAGTCGGAGAAGTTATTTGATGATTTCCCTCCGCAATAAAAGAAAAAGAAGTTGCCTGTCTAGCATTTTCTGAACTATATTGGGGTTGGCTTTTAGTGTAACTGGGTACAGCTGAGTACCGGTGTTATACACGGAGCTACTTCACTTAATTGCAACTGAGTAACACGTTACTACTAAGTGACACTGATGGCCAGACTTTAAGACTTCGTACTAGCAGAAGGGCATGCCAAAGATCTACAAATAACAGCCCAAAACAATTTTTTATACATACTCGTCATATAGTTAAATGTCATGGAAAACTTACAGCTATAAAAACAATTTAGAAAAGAACAATAAATTAGACTTACAGCCAATAACAAGCAATATTTTTTTTATTGATATAAACTAGTGCTTGACTGCGATCTCACCTGATAGTAAGCAGTGAACCTATTCACTCTTGCCTTAAAGATACCTAAATTATTATCGGACGGGAAGACCGCAGCAGGCATATTGTTCCAGTCCCTCGATGTATGTGATATAAACGACGAGGCGAATTGCTCACGTCCGGACTGTAGAGGTTTTTACAACATAAGGGTGGATTCGCCGTACGTCGGCTTGTCCGATGTTAGAAGTGAGATGGTGGGATCAAGTCATGTAATTTCTGCGCACACTCTCCAAAATGCATTCTGTAAAACTCCGAAAGGCGTACTACCCTTCCTTCGCCTGTGCTCAAGACTTTGTAAATTGGACTCAACCAGATCTAGATCACCATTAGTATATTCGCACGCCTTTTCAACGAGTCCAAAGCTGCTAGGTGGTATTTTGGAGCACCAGCCCATATGTGGCTGCAGTACTCCTAGTATACTATACATGAACGGACCTGTGCTTTGTATAGCTTTAAAAGCTGTCCCGGTGTGAAGTACCACCAGACCTTTGGCTTAGTTTCCTAGCAGCTACCTTGACTTTAGATTCAATGAACCGTCTAATGTTAAGGTCTGAGAAAATTTCAACCCCAAAGAGGTGAAGGCTGTCGGTATACTCCAGGAATACATTCTGAAAAGTAGGAGCCAAAGTGAACGGGCTCAATCAAATTCAATTCAATTCATTTATTTCATTCATCTAGGCCCATATAAATTCACAGACTGCCTGAATTGTATTTGTACACTCTACCATCATAGCCTCTCTTTCGGACCGAATTAGCTCCTTACTAGCCCGAGCACAACTGTGCTATCATCTGCATACCTATAAATACCGGGCATCAGCAGATCGATATCCAGTAGGAATAGGGTTGCAGAGCGAACAGTCCCCTGAGGCATTAGTCGTCATGACGTCACTTATAAATTACAGAGTAATACATTCTATGGACACTAAGTATAGATCTAGATAAGAATAAACTGATGCCAAATAACGAATTAAAATCACGTTAAATATAGTAGGTAATAAACTTAAATTAATTAAAACTAAATTAAAACCCTATTGCACACTTATTTTGAATAATTTTTGTCCTGTATTTTCTTTGTTTATGTGATCTATACTTATAATAAATCTGTAGAGAGGTCAATTCTGTACATAAAATATATTTCCAAAATAACTATCAGGGGGTGATTAGTGATCAATACTGATGCTAAAAATGCAAACAGTAAAATTTTTGTCTGTCTGTCTGTCTGTCTGTCTGTCTGTCTGTCTGTCTGTCTGTATGTTCTTTATAGAAACAAAAACTACTCGATGGATTTTAACGAAACTTGGTACAATCATTCTTCATACTTTTGGGCAGGTTATAGTATACTTTTCATCACGCTACGATCAATAGGAGCAGAGCAGTGAAGGGAAATGTTGGGAAAACGGGAGAAATTACTCCATTTTTTAAGCTTCCGTCGCGTTTGCAGCCTTAATGGTTAAAGCTACACAGAAAACATGTATAACGGAAATGTTCTCCTCAAAATTATATAAAAAATGTCCCACGACAGCATACGTCTATCTTTTATGGTTAACTCACAATAACACGTGTAACTCCCGATAGCTTAGCAGTTCTGAGCTTTCTGTTTACTTTTCTCTACTCTTACGTTTATAACACTGAATGTCGCTGGCATAAGCAACAGGATCCGCGTACACGTAAGTCGCTGGCAGAAGCTAGTGTACAATAAAGATTATAATAATAATAATAAAACCCTAAAGAACTAAAAAAAAATGGCAATTTAAAGTAAGGCGTCGAAAAATTCCTCCGCATCGCTGTCGACTGGTAATGTGCCCAAAAGACTGGCGGCATTGCCACGCTGAATGGCAATGCTTATCGTTTGACCGAAGTTAAAGCCAGCCTTTGGGTCACGCGAAGTGTCAGCGAGATACAATAATAAATAACGAATACAATACAGAATCAATTACAGTTTCGCTCGCATTGCATATCAATCATACAATTTTAAGGGATTAAATGAAAAAAAAATCAGTAAGACTTTCTTCATGACCTATTTCATTAAAGCCCAAGCGCTCTCTCATTGTCTTTCTATCGAGTCTTTAACCCTTCAGATACCGTCAATTAGAGACACAATAGTAAGACAATAGATGCGTGGCCACCGGTGGTCGCTTGGGGATTCATGAATTAATTACGATATTCGAAAAGTTAAAGTGCTTAAGTCACAGAGAGTACTAAATGCAATGGATGATCATCTATTCACTGATTTCAGTTGGCTAGACAGAAATAATTGCCCTTCGTGTAGCTACCTGTAAGTGTATATCTACCTACAACAAGGCTTGTTCGTCTGTACGCTATAAACGTGATCAAGCTAGACTCGGTTGGGGCAGGCTCCGGTGCTACAGATCGATTAATCCAATTACTCCGCGCGAATCACGGCAACAACGCTACACTCGAGCATGCAGAAATTGAATTCAAATTACCTGCAGCTCCATCGCCGGTACAAAGTGAACTCGTTTTATTGGCACATGACGTAATATGTGTTTGAAATGTGTTTACATTCGAAAGCCATGTTGAATAATTTAAAACAATTTAGAAACGAAAATAACAAATATAGACAGAAGAGCATTAATTCATGAATCCCCAAGCGACCACCGGTGGCCGCGCATCTATTGTCTTACTATTGTGTCTCTAATTGACGGCATCTGAAGGGTTAAGGTGCTGATAATATCAGTTTTTTTTTCGTAAATATGTAGCGTTATTTTCGTGCACAACTAACAGTGCATTTAATATCAAAGTTGCACTGGTGGCCACGTGCTTATCCACTTAAGGTACTTAGTTAGTTAATCAACCTGAAAATAAGACGAATAACATCAAAAAAATATCTACAATATGCATATGTTTGAACAGATGCAAACTTCTCAATTTGAGTTTATTACACGCCAGTCCATAGCATAGGGTCAGATAACTACATTTAATTTAATCCGTATTTTAGACAGCACGGCCGCGGCGTGACATTTTTTTTAACGGTGGGCACAAATCATCTAATGACAATCCCCGCTCTTGGGAGGAGCGGGAGATAGTCAGGCCGCGGCGTGACGTTACACGTAACTTTAATGAGTCACCAAAAATGGCAAAGATGGATGGATGGATGGATGCCATTATTGGTTTAATTAAAAAAATACGTGTCCCTTATTTTTGAATAATCTGAAAGAGAGACTAATAACATTTTTAACGGCAACTAGCCTATTGTACAAATCTTAGCTTATTCGTTACCCGCTCCTACCATTATGTCCATCATGTTTTTGCCCATCTTCTATGTAACATAATCGATGTCGGACGGCACAACACACTTTTTTCTTCTTTCAATCTGTCCCCTGTCAAATTTTCTTTGAAGATCTTTCCCCGCTACACCCATTCATTTTATTAACCGACTTCGAAAAGGAGGAGGTTCTATGTTCGGCTGAATGTATGTTTTTTTTTTTTTTGTATGTATGTTCACCGATATTTCGGTCAATTGTGAACCGATTTTGAAATTTTTTAATTTTTTTATTGAAAGGTTATGCTTCCAAGTTGGTCCCATAGAAATATTGTTATGATCTGATCATGAACTTCGAAGATATGGAACAGAACTCCTCATAGAATCATAGCAGAATTGTCGTAACAAGTAAAATTGCTTTGTTTATACGTGTATTTCCCTCTCCTAGAAAGGAGGCCTGAGTCCTCAGTGAGAACATTAAAAGGCTGATGATGATGATGATACGTGTAGTCGATGACTGACTGAAAGAAAAGGGGGAGGGGAAAAGGGGAGGGGGTAAATTCATGTCATATTTACCGTATTTGGGATTATAAGAATCGTTATGAGATGCACTCTGGCTTTAAGGTAATTTATGTTTAGCTGAAGGGTAGATACTTTTTAGTGGTGCTACCATAACTAAAAAGTGAAAAATAAAAAACTTTTTACAAAAAAAAATTAAACCGACTTCAAAAAGTACAAAATAACTTTAATTTCGGAAGTCGGTGTTAAATAATGAAGAGACAAGATTAGGTATCTATTATAGATACCTAATCTTGTCTCTTCTTTAATTTTTTTTTTTTTGTAAAAAGTATATTCTCCTCTCTCTCTCATTAATAGTCATCGCTCAGTTTTTTATAAACGCACCATCCCTTCTTAACACAGCCCACATGAAATAAACAAAACTCCTATTAAGGAAATATTGTAAGAACAACCATTTTTTTAAAAGAGTAACCATGGAACTTCTTGGCAGTTCTTGTCCATAAGAAACGACCAATTTGGAACCGTGCACTAGCTTCTGACGTTTTATAAGTGCCCATGTGAAATAAAAACTTTTGACTTTGACTTTGACTTTGACTTTGACCTTCACATTAACAAACTGATAAAATCTTTGTTGCCATTGGCTGAATATACTTTAGCTACCACTTAGCTCCACGGAATAAAGAAAAGTAGAGGAAGTGCCTCTTAAATATGGCGCGTGTGTCAACAGTAGGCGAAATTCGCCTATTACATATTATATACTAGTGCAGGTGAATATGGCATCTATTTCAAAGGCACTAGCGTTCTGAATAGAATAAATTGGTTACAGCGCCATCTAGCGTTGCGTAGCAGAACTCGTTGTAAATTGGTTAAAACTTCTTTATTGTTCGTGTCATGTCAAATAATAAAACCTTTCTTACGTTGTAATAAGACCTAATTTATGAAAGCAATAAGAATATGATTTGTAAAAGTTAAGTTTGTAATTCGTAGCTTCGTAGCCAATCATATTACTGTTTTTTATGTGTGTAATGTACAATTTGATACGCAAATGTGTGAGTTTGGCGACACTGGTTCCCGTGCTTAGCCACGTTAGGGGCACTTCTACCTATATTTTCTGTTCTGTGCTTAGCGCATTGTGGGTATTGTTTTGTGGTTCCCTGAATTATAAACGAATAACGAATGTAAATCAAAATACAAAGCGCACAATTCGATGTATCGTGCTCCAATCAAGACCTTGCATTGCAATCCTTCGAACAATATTCAGAGTTCATATCAGTTAACCGTACTTAGTGATCATTTGATCGAACTGGTTTATTGATTGATTGCTCTATTACATGTGTGTCAATGTTGTCAATAATGTGTTCTTGCTTTTATATTATAACATCTTTTGTCCTTTGTAGTGCATAAAGTTCAATATCATGCTCTGAAGGCTGTCCATCACATGATGAATGCGATATTTATTGGTTTCTGTTTTATTTGCAACACATTTCAATGAAGGAGGAAATTATCAAATCAATTGAATGTTATTTTTTGTATCTTTTTCAGTAATATTGTCGTCAAAAGTTACCCGATTTTGATGCCGTTGCATCTCTGTTTATTGCACAACAACAACAACACAACATCACACACACACACACACACACACACACACACACACACACACACACATGCACACACACACCACATGCATGCATGTTACATGTTGTTGTAACATTTCATAACATTAATCACGCCGGTACGCTCTGTACTTACGTTCACCCTTCATTTCATCAATTATATTCTCGATTTCATGTTATTGGGGTTATCAATATAATATAATATTCCACAACTATCACACAACGCCGTCTAGTCCCAAGCTAAGCAGAGCTTGTGTTATGGGTGATATCTAGATGACAACTGATATAAGTACCTACTTATATATTTCTAAATACAGACATAATATTATAGATCAATTCAGGCAATACTTTTTTGTTTATGGACTGTTTGTGGTGATCCTTTTTGTGTGGTTTTGGGTTAGGATGTAGCTCCGTTCTATCATTTATATTCTATTTGCAAATAGGTATAAAACAAATGTGTAAATAGAGTCATTGTGGGAATTTAATAATTCCTAAGGTACCTAATACCAGAAAATTTGCAGACTATTTTGTTTTTTAATCCTCGGCTTCACTCCAGTGTTCCTGCAATAATGTGTGTCATTGTTCGGGGAAAAAATAAAAACTCTAGCGTACCTAACTTTCTTATAAAATGACAAAATTTGTCAGATAACACCATAAATAAGAAAAAAGACTATTTTTCAATATTCAGAACAGTCAGTATTTATTTTTCGGTTAAACCCGAAGAGTAAATCGATTCTTAACCTGTTCCCCTCTTTGAGGCGTGGGCGTCATTTCCGCATGACGCGGATTCTCCGGACATGGCAAGTTCGGGAGGTTCCTGCACTGGATTCGTACGGAAATGACGCTCGGGTGTCGCCACCGTGCGGAACGCCCGGATGACACGGTGAAGCACACAGTAGAGGTGTGCCCCGCTTGGGCAGAGCATCGCCATGCCCTCGTGAGGGCGATCAGCAGCTTCCGTCCGCCAGTTCGTCCAGCAGTTGAGCAGGAGCGAGGAGGAGTGGCAAGTGGTCGGATCGCCTCCAAATGCTAGCAAAAGAGGAGGACGACCGCATCAGGCAACGGTGGCGCTCACAGCGCCCTAGCCGCCGCGCCGCCGGGATTCGGATCCCGATTTCCGGCCTCCGTGGGCGCGATCTTACGGACGGCGAGCATTGGGTAGCTCGCTGTCGGACCGCCACCGTCTGGTAACTGTTCGAACCGAGCCCAAGTCGTCGACGGCGCACACTGTTCCCGCGCGCCTCAATGAGTTGTCAGCAACAGCAGGGGCACAGCCGGGTCGAAGCCTACTGGAGCCAGGATTATCCAAAAGGGAGCTCGAGCCCCGATATAAAGGCACGAAGGAACGGGGTGGATTTTTAGTTCCCGCTCCGCCCAAGAGCGGGGGTTGTCATTGGATGATTTTCCCCACCATAAAAAAATCCTTAACCTGTTTTCCAATACCTGGTGCCAGCAGCAAAAGATATTGAATGATTTCCCACCTCAAAAAAAAAAAACGGTTACATTACGGTTACGGTCTGTGGGTTAATTATACGCGGAAGGCTCCGGACGCCCTGCGGGTCCAATATAATAATGGTTTCAGGGTGCTGTTGGTGCTGCATAGATACTGCAGACCATGTTTTTGTTAGCGCGTGTGGATGATTTCCACGCTATAATGCGAATGGAGACTGCCTCGTTGCTAAGCAGATCTAGGGCCAGCTCCAATAGTATTCTTCGAACCTTGGCCGCCAAGCATGATGCGCCAATGATTAATCACTGGTTGCGAATGCTGGTGCGGCAGTAAATTAAAGCTTTTTGTTTTGTTTTTTAAGTGTTACTAACCCTATAACTGAAAAGTTGTTACTAACCCTATAATTGATAAGTTGTTACTAACCCTATAATTGATAAGTTATTACGAACCATTGGACCAATGTAGTCTTTTAAATAAATATTATTATTAATTTAGATTATATTGAATATACCCAAGTGGGAAATAATCATTATAACGGAAAATATGAAGCTAGAGATTACGTAGAGTGAATATTCCTGTGGGATCGTGTTGAAATGTACCTAAGTAGTAATTTTCCGGTCAGCTTCACAGGATTTTCATTTCAACACAGATTCGTGGAAGTATGACAGCTGGCTTATCCTTTGTATACGGTCTAACACTAAGTTATAATTTACATTTGAAAAAATACTTAAGTAACTAAATATAATTACTATTGAGAGCAATGGCGGTCGAATGGTAATGGTCCCGACTTACAAGTTGTAACACAGCCAGGTGCATTACTTCGTGTAATTTACTTCATCACCACTGTATTCAAAACGGTGAAAGAACCGTGAGAAAACCGAAACGTCCTAGAACCAAAAATTTGAAGACATATGACATTCTTTGGTGAATGTCACATGTCTTCGAATTTTTGGTTCTACCGCACTGGGGCCGCGTGGTAAATTACGGCCTATTCCCTGTCCTAGTGAGGAGGTCGGAGTCCAGTGGGAACATTAGAAGGCTGATTATGCTATGCGTATGCTAAACATAATTACAATAAAATAATAAACATTATAAACCCTTCACTAATATTACAACTAAGTAACTAAAAACAAACTAATATGTGGCGTCAAAAAGTTCTTGCACATCGCTGTCTACTGGTAATGTGCCCAAGACGCTGCCGGCATTGCCACGTTGTATGGCAATGCTTATCCTCTGTCCAAAGCAAAAGCCAGCCCTTGGGTCACGCGAAGAGTCAACTAGATGTTTCGACAGAACTTTATACAACAAGTAAGCACTCGCTCGGACTCCACGATCTGGGGTTTCAACCCCAAATGGTTCAAAATTTAACTCCCAACAAGGTTATGCGGCAGTACCAGCACAACACGACGAGCTGGTAAGATAGGATGGCGCAAGAGTATCGACACAAGTAGCGTCCCATACTAAAGGCATCTTCCATGGGAATAACGACATGCCGTTCGGTCCAGTATCTGGCTACCGTCACGTGCCACGCCATGGGGTTCTATTACGGCTGGAACGCCGACGGTGACAAGAGCACGTCTGATAATGTTGTTGATATTCGCATGTCACGCCATGTGACCCACACTTCGGCTGCATGACAGACCGTGGTGTCCGAGGCTATTGACGACTTCGCCACAGTAGTAGCGATAAGGAGAACAGCAGAAAGCAACTAGAAGTAAGGTGGAAAG
The DNA here is from genome assembly GCA_949319445.1 of Mythimna lalbum. Lineage (NCBI taxonomy): Eukaryota > Metazoa > Arthropoda > Insecta > Lepidoptera > Noctuidae > Mythimna > Mythimna lalbum. The sequence continues at coordinate 33,463,626 of OX439344.1, forward strand.
TATTATCATCGAGCAAGGTGCCTATGTTCGACGACGGTAGTGCATGAAGCCAGAGACTCGACTCCCACTCTCCCACAGCCAGCAGGCGCGCACGCTCCACAGGAGCAGCAGATGTTTCAATCAGATTTTTCTGAACTATTTAACAGGGCGGCTAGTCCCACCGTCTAGGATTTGGAAAAGAGTTAGTTATTGTCAGTCAGTACTGTCAGATAGGAATAGTACACTTTTTGTAAAGTTGAGATCAAGTCCTATAGAGTGGAGATGATTTTTTAAGGAAATGTAAATCATTTAAAACTGAGTCTGCATCACCTTTTAGGGTACCGTCGTCGAGATACCAAACGTTGAATTTGGAATTTAACTCTCGAATATTTTGGTGTATGGCTAAACTGAAGATCACTGGCCCGAAGGGATCACCTTGTTGACAAATAACAGCAGATTCCAAAAGGTTGTCTCGATATAGTAATTTAGATGGTTGTTTATAACATTGCCAAAGAAAACAAAAATTTTGAGGTAGGTACTTCTTTTTTAGATTCTTTTAGCAAGAAGTTCTTATTAACCGAATTGAAGGCATTTTTTATGTCAACCTTCAGACTGACCCCGCCTAATTTAGAATTTAGGTAGGTCGACATGGCGTGTGCAGCAGCCTGGCAGCCCCCTTTTGGAGTCGGAAAACTAGCTGCAGGTGCTGCAATTTTTTCGAAAGCCTGCTTTTTCTGGCTGGGCTGTTTTCGAAACTGGGCTGATTTGTTTTCGAAACAAAGTTAAATTAAAATCTGTCGGCAAAATTTGCTGGACTTTAATACCCAGGAGATCATGATTATTCGTTGGACTATTAAACCTATCGTGGCATAATAAAAAGACATACTGTACAGTCTGCATACAGTCATGCAGACTGAGGTCGCGTAATAAGCACTTACAGCTACTCCTGCAAGTATATAGGTATTTTTCCTGCAAACCAAAGGTGTCCAACTGTCCAAGGTCAAGGAAGGAAAACTTAGAAAATACATCTGATATTGAAAAGCCACACTAGTACTTGCTAGGTTTCTAACCAACCCCCGTTTATGAGAAGCGGACCTTATAACTTGCGGGCCATGAAGTTTTATTTTATTTTCTACACACTCAATCGGGTCTGTTTTTATTATTGAATTCTACTTTTGTTTCTTTTGCTTTCATATACAGGGAGTGGCGTAAATAGTGGTACAACGTTAAGGGGTTGATACACCATATATTCAGCTATCACGTACCACAATTTGAACCACTTTTTACCATTGGTTTTAGAATAAAACTGTTCTTAATGTTTTATTAAAAAAAAAAACAACACCTTGTGATACTAATTTGGCTCTAATTACAACAAAATCTTTTTTTTTCTATTTTGGTTTTTGTATATTACTGCTGAATATGTGTGCTGTAATGTGAAACTTTTTTACTGTAAACTTAAAGATATTAAAGAAAAATGTGTTTATTTCGAACTATGGTCTTCAGATAATCACGAGACTGGGCGCGAATGGTGTAAAAGAAATATACTACATTGTCAGTGCCTATTATTGAAGAAATATGTCCATTAAATGCAGATTATAATGTGGTATAAAAAAAAACATACCGGGGTCAGGGCTGGCCCCGGTAGGGTTATGTATGTTGGATTTTCAGTGGTAACTTTGGATTGCGGGAACCAATTTTAATATTACTTTTTTTATTGGAAAAAAGATACGTTCAGAAATGCTTGCATACGGATGAACTACAAACTTATTTCAGGAATTATTTTGTAAAACTTCAAACCATCAAAACAATTTTCTTAAAAAAAGTCTTTATTAAGTTCTACTTTTGAGATTTTTTCATATTTTCTAAACTTATGGTTCAAAAGTTAGAGGGGACACACATTTTTTTTTACGTTTGGAGCGATTATTTCTGAAAATATTATCAATATCAAAAAAATATTTCAGTAAACCCCTATTCATTTTTAAATACCTACCTATCTAACATAAAGTGGGGATACAACACAAAAAATTTTTATTCCATTTTTTATTTTTCCACTTGGTCGCCGTGATTGATAAACTTATTGGTACCAAATTTCAGCTGTCTAGTGCTAACGGTCACTGAGATTATCCGCGGACGGACGGACAGACAGACTTGGCGAAACTATAAATGTTACCCTAATAAAGAAATCATATATTATTTCTTCGCAAGTGCGATAAAAACTGTCGTAATGTTCATCTCATGCGTGAGGTTGCAAATTTGAAATCAAGCAAGTACCAATGTAAATTTTTCAATTCATATGTAACTTCTATGTCCTACATTACTAAAACACCTTAACTCGGGAAGCGCGTAAAGCCACCTGGTTGTCATTCGTAGATCTTTGACAGTCTTCACGGGCAATCAGACGCCAGAAGGTCTGCCCAACTGTATATTCAAGAAGTAGCGAGTAACTAGGTCGTGAGAGGCTGATGGTAGTTGCTCCATAAAAAACACAGATATTCAGTCGCATCTGGTTAGACTGGAAGCTGACCCCAAGCTTGTTGAGAAAACGAGGAAGTGTGAAAAAAGGCTAGATATAAGCGTGAGAAATAATCATTGCACTCTCGACTCTTTAACGCCCATCTCACTTAGACTGCAACAGCTAACATTTCCCAGTACGAAGTGTAGGTACGAGTATATTTATCTGTATAAACGTATGTACCTATATATATATATTCTTCTGTACATGTGTTTGTCACCTAACTCTTCCTTCTTGACCGATTTGGTTTGATAAAACAATTGAACTCGGTAGGTGATGCTTTATTTTTTTATCGGAGCGGGAGATAGTGTCGATCTCTTACTGACTAAAAACCCACCCCGTTCCTTTGTGCCTTCATACCGGGGCTGACCTACCTCTCGAAACTAAACCTGGCCCCAGTAGCGGTAGGTAATATTGCTATCGGGCTTTAATTTTTTTTGCTGTCCAAAATCTAGCATACGGACAGGACAATGTCTATCGGAAACTCGGGACTACTAGTTTACTTATAAAATACAGGGTCGAAAACAATAATTTAATGAGCTCATGAAACAGTATTTTATCTCTGCCCGAGTAGTGTTGTTCACTTTATGTCATCTTTGTCCCCCAACCCTGTATAATCCCCCTCCCCAAGCTACTGACATGCTCCCGTGCTCTATATGTTCGCAAATCGGTCAAGGTTACCCGGCTCAATTACGATGCATTCGTGTTATTGGCTTGTATCATAGTTTTTAAATGACTCTTTAACTTGACTACTTATAATGATTGATTTTTGGGGTAGAGTGAAGGACTGTATATATTTGTTTGTTTCTTGCTTTGTTCGGTGTTTCGAGCTTTTAATGCAAATATTTTTTTTCATAGCAAGCTTTTATAGCTGGGTATACCTATACATACTCGTCAAGTCGTATCATACGAGCCCAAACTCGATGATGTTGTGTCGTTTAACTACCTACCAAGTTCCTATAGCCACCTTCCGGTTCCATCATCGGATCAGCTCCATGTCATAATAATTTTGCATTGTCATTTGATTTACTCGTGCATGCAAAATTACAGCTCAATCGGTAACTGTGAAGTAGGTCAAATTTAATTTGCAAGATTTGATTACAGAGAAACATCGGGACAGGTGGAACTAAATAAAAACTTGTAAATACAAATTAATATACATACTTTTACGCTTAGGTGACAGTATCTCAGGAAAGGAATAGAGAGAGATATGATTCTCAGAAAACTACCAAATTACTCGTATTTTAAACAATTAAGAAAATATCGCCGTATGTTTATTAGCTTCTGGCTCTTAACTAATAAAGTCGACCGTAACATTCGGGCACATTCGGGTTTCTTCCGAATGACTTCATCCCCTTAATTGTCCATTTTCATCGCACTGATTATTACGACCTGGCGCCACAGTTCATCGTGGAATTGTTTACAGTGCATCGAAATCTTAATGAATGTTCGAGTGGACTATCAGTTTATCAGATATGAGTCATATGTTCAACCAAGCTATTCTGCGAAGTGACGCAATAGATCTTCTATTGAAATAATGATAGCGTGCTTACTTGTGCAGGAAAAACACAGTGAGCCTCTAATGATTCTTTTGAAGCCAGGTACAGAAAACGTTTCACAATTATGAAGATGTTAAATACTCAGCATCAGACACACGTATAGTGTTAGATACAATGTTCTCACAATGTTTCGCTATATCTTAGAATAAGATCAATCATTATCACTTATGCGCTAAATTCAAAGCAAGCGTCTATATAACATAAAATTTAAGTTGTCTAACATTATTATGAAAAACAGGTCCAACCTACTTCAAGCAAAAATGCAACTGTGTGCTTTATAATTGTTTTTATAAATCGATATTTTATTCTTTTTTATATTTCTTTTCTATCCGGCAATATAAGTGGCAAAACTTACATAAGAATCGAAGAGAAAAAAAAACGAACATCAAGGAGACAGGCGTAACTCAAAATACTGAGATAGCTTTCCAAATCAGTAACAGCGTTATTAATATACGAGTATTTATCATCAATCAAAGAATCTATTATTAAGAAGTCGACAACCTTGTCGAGAACACATAAACTTTTTTATCAAGACTTATCATCATGTACACAACAGCAATCTTCGCTATAAAAGCTATTTTAGTACGCACAACAAGATGTTAACGTACGAATTCAAAATTAACAGCTGCCATCCATAAAGATGTGATGGATGGTATCGTCATCCACCCGATAATGACTACAATAAGGTATGTTGTCTGTCTATAAACCATGAAATTTACCGATTCATTAACACCAGAAGAAGTGTTAAACGATCGCCTTCTCATTGTTTCGCACGATTCTATAAATTGTGTGACGTTTCAATTCGCAACTTTATTCTTCTGTACCAGCTATTGATCTCCACTCATTAACGAAACCAGAATCATCTTGATTCTATTGCGCAGTAAAAATATACTTATAAGCAATTGAAAGAATGTCTTGACATCATGATTATTACAATGACATCTTAAAAGAAACCATTATTGCACAACTATTATCTATTATTGTTGAGTCGTAGTGATTGATTTGCATTTTTCAGTCTCTCAAGCCTATATTGACACGTACGTGTATGCACGTGTGTGCCTGCTCTTATAAATCACTGTTTATCTATTGTTGATGATCATATAAATGTCTAAATATTTCTTAAAGTCTGTTTTTTAAATGTTCTCGAATTCAATTGTGTATAAGTTCCAATAGTCGTTAAATATTTATTTTCAACGACTATTGAAATTTCATATTTATCGCAGCTGAATCAATTGCCGCAAAATTCGTCCCTTTTTCAGTGAATGTCTACTTATGAAGTTATGATTAAAGTGTAATAAAGCATCGTGTTTCGACAGCACAGCTTTATTGATATTCGTCATTCGTAGGAAGGAATCCATGGCGCCTGTCAAGGGGAATTTTCCATAGCTTTAAGTACCAACAACTTTTTTTATTCTAATGTATGCTCATCGTAAATCCTTATAGGATTGGTCGTTATGCATGTGGTCACACTGCGATGTTATCGTTCAGCCTTAACTCCATAAAGTCCCAATGTTCAAGATTTTATTGGCTATTATGTATAACCACAGAACTAAGTCCTATGTTTTGAAATTCAACTATTACAACGATTAGGTCACTTGAGCTCCGTGATACGTCTTTTTGATATAGCAAATGTTTTTCCTTGTCACTAGTTGTTGCAGGCTTATTCGCTTCCCTTCTTTTATTCTATGTTGTGTTTAGTTTATTGATGCAAGCTTTAATATTTAAACCCATTATTTTTTTTTATCCTTACTGGGAATGGATACATCGCTACTGAAGATGTCTGTTCAGATGAATCTTCAATTATACAATATTATCGTTTTAGGGACCCGGGAGCCATGAATGGTTTTTGTGTTTTTTTTTTTCCTAGTTCTTTCTTAAAGTGTTTGGTTGATAAACGTGAACATTCAGTACTAAAAGAATTTTTGATGCTGAAGTGACGAATTTCGTGGCCATACATTTTCTATGGTGACATATTTTAATGTTGCAATATTGAATTTCCTTATCAATGCAATAGGTATCCGTTGGTTACCTTTAACGTTATAATAACGTTTTGTTAAAATAAGTTATCGGAGAATAATTAACAGAATAGAATTTCTAGAAAGATTCACATAGGTTGTTTTAACGATTAAATACTGAAAATAAAAAATGATCATTTTTGGTATGCTACAAGATTTTATCGAGTTCAAATAATAGAATTATGCCGTAAATAAATGATTGAAAGTAAAGTGAACCAAGAGTAAAGAGGCCAAGAAAAATATAATTATGTAAAAAGTAGTTTCTAAGGAGTAAGTAATAAGTACCTAATGTTTAATAATAATATAATAATATTCCACAACTATCACACAACGCCGTTTAGTCCCAAGCTAAGCAAAGCTTGTGTTATGGGTACTAGACAACTGATACACATACTTATATATTTCTAAATACATACATATCTATATACATTCAGTCAAAAAAGTATCGGGAATGGATGATTTGTTTATGGTTCCAAATTCAAATTTTTGTTTTTTTGTAGTTGTTAGATTGGCACAACTGTTTTCCATTTTGGCGCGGAGTTTGAGTTGCATCTGTTATTTACATTAAATACAGTGCTGGTTTTAGTAATATCTTAAATAGTGTATATTGCGAATTTCATAATGGACAAAAATATCGAACAAAGAGTTTGTGTTAAATTTTGCATCGCCAATGGAATTTCGTGTTCGGAGTCACTGAAAATGTTACAGAAGGCTTACGGTGAATCGACTTTATCAAAAACTCGTGCTTATGAGTGGTTCAAAGCGTTCAAAAGCGGTCGAGATGTGATGGAAGATTTGCCTCGCTCTGGTAGGCCGTCAACGTCTGCAACTGAAGTTAACATCGCAAAAGTGAAGGAAATAGTGACTGAAAACCCCCATTCAACTCTGAGAGAGATAGCCGCCGAACTTTCTGTATCTCACGAGTCGATCCGTACCATTTTAACTAATCATTTGGGTATGAAATATGTTGCTGCTCGGCTAGTCCCAAAAGATCTGAATTTTCTCCAAAAACTTCGCACAAGGCTATCATTGTGAACGAATTTTTGACCAAACACTCAACAAATACCATCCAGCAACCACCATATTCACCAGATATGGCTCCTGCTGACTTTTTTCTTTTTCCTAAACTCAAATTACCACTTCGTGGCACCCGTTTTCAATCGATAGAAGACATAAAGGAGAATTCGCGGCGAGAACTGAACCCAATTCAGGAAGCAGCGTTTAAAAAATTTTTTGATGAATGGATTATTCGTTGGCGCAAGTGTATCGTTTCTAAAGGAGCATACTTTGAAGGTGATAAAATAAATTTGGATGAATAACAGACATTTTGTGTATTATTGATCTTTTCCCGGTACTTTCTTGACAGAGTAGTATATAAAAATGACCCCCGTTTTCCGTTGTCACGACTTGGCATGAAAACGGTTTGACCGATTTGGCTGATTTTTTTTTGTTGTGATTGTTATTGTGAGGAGAAGGTTCTTATGGAAAAAAAAATTAGGGTAGTGTAGGGTAGAGTAGGGTAGGGTAGGGTAGAGTAGGGTAGATTAGGGTAGAGTTGGGTATAGTAGGGTGGAGTAGGGAAGAGCGGGAGCGAAGCCGCGCGGGCAAAGCTAGTTATAGATAAATTACACCTAGACACAAAACAAATGATCATGCTCATCACATAAACATTTGTCCTGGGTGGGAATCGAACTACCTCCGGCATAGCACTCAGGGCCACTAACCACTAGACCAACTAGACCAGTCCAGTTTAGTATTTCCAAAATCTTGTCATACATAAAGCCAAATGAAAGGAATTTTAATAATAACTAATCACTTAGAAACTCTACTACTATTCACACAAGTGCAACATTAATACGTCAAAATATTGAGATTTCTTTTATAATACGAATCAAAATCATGATGCTGAAAACTGCATTTAAATCTTTTGGTATCTAAGATGATGTACCAAGTAGAACCACTGACCCTGATAATGATTGCGGAAACGAATGGAGCACAGATTTGGCCGAAATGACAACTTTCGAGTAAGACAGATGTCCAACTGTCGATTTGTGGAATCCGTTTTAGTGTAATGATTATGATGACGGGAACGATGAAAGAGCATTGGCTTATTTATACTTTCTACACCACCTGTTGGATGTAATGTTGTTTTATACCTCATACAAACCTCATTTAAAGCAAATCATTATATCCAACAGGTGGTGTAGAAAGTATAAATAAGCCAATGCTCTTTCATCGTTCCTGTCACATTATCTCCCATAATGCAGTATGGCCGATCCCTAAGGAATAATGAGATTTGAATTTGGAACATCAAAAATCTTCAACATTGAGAATTAAGATGTATGTATGTACGTACAAGTGACTCGAAATTCAAACTGGCCATTAACAAAAAAAAGCGTGTTAAAAAGGAAATAGAATAAAACGTGCTTACTGACAGGAGCGTTATAGACAATTGAAACTATAGAATCTTGGAGTAGTGAATTTTGTTTGTTTGATGAACTTATAAATAGAATACTTTATATTTTATTTTATTGTGAAACCACAAACCTATTGCACCTGCTTTATGAAAACCACAACATGCTAGTTAATTTGAAGACTAACAATAGCTGCTGTCTAAAGCGAGTCCAAATTACTGATTAAATTGCAGTCAAAATGCAATTAAATTATTTTAGGAATATAATGGATCGAATTAGAAACCGAATTATTTATTTAATATGATATCTAATATTCGTATAATTGCAATTAGGGAATACGATCCCGCATCAAAATCGCGATGTCGAACGCCCCAGGATTGAAGTCAGCAATCCCGGGAGTCCCACGGGATTTGCGGGATTGTGATTTTAAAATTCTTTTCGTTTAAAGTAGTTATAGTTATAAACATGAAAACTGATCAAGTGCGAGTTAGACTTTCACACCAAGAGTTTCATATAAATTTACCTATCTATGTAAATACTTCGATTCCCAAATCGAGTTTCGAAGATTTTCCGAATCGCAAAAAAAATATATATATAATATATTGTAATGTATTTAATTACTTTACGATTTTTATATAAAATCAGCTACTTTTATGGAACAATAAAATATTTAATGGACCTTCTTTTTATAATATTTAATGGATCTTTTAGAAAATTAAATTCACGTGCTTTGGTGAATCCCTGGTCATAGAGTACTTCAACTGACATTGATTACGTATCGTTCCAGTTGCGTTACAGGACTGACACAACACAAAATAGAAATTCAAAAATTATTTAACAGCAAGGTTAAATCGAGAACCATTATTTTCCAGACAAATTCTATAAAAAATGTCACGAGTTCCATGTAAAGTTGTTTCGTCACTCTTTAATGAGGATGAGCTGGGTCTAATAAATAATCGGTCAGTGGGTCGTCTTAGGGGCGGATTTCAAAACGGCGGCAAGTCGTCGAAATACAATTTTCTTATAAAAAACTTCAATCCCGCAGACACCCGCATGAGTATTCCCGCATTTCCAATACCGCGCCTACGGGATTAGATTCCCTAATTCATCATCATCGTCATATCATCCGAAAGACGCCTAATGTTGAACATAGTCCACCCCCAATCATCGCCACAGTGATCGGTCCTGTGCGTCACGCATCCATCGGATTCCCGCGACCCTGACCAAGTCATTGGTCCACCTTGTTAGAGGCCTTCCAACGCTGCGTCTTCCGGTACGTGGTCGCCACTACAGAACCTTTCGTCTCCATCGACCATCTGTTCTGCGTGCAATGTGCCCTGCCTATTGCCACTTAAGTTTGGCGATTCTTCGAGTTATGTCGGTAATCTTGGTTCTCCTGCGGATATCTTCATTTCTGATGTGACGCAAGGAAACTCCAAGCATGGCCTTTTCCATCGCCCTTTGGATGACTTTGACACCGCGCAGCTTCCCGAACGCTGCCCAGCCGAGTCGGAATCGATGGTTGACCTCGTTCTCGAAGTTAGACATACCCAACTGGACTGTCTGTCCCAGATAAACGTAATCGTCCACAACTTAGAGTGTAGAGTCTCCGATCTTAACAGGAGTGGGTGCTACATGGATGTTAATCATAACTTTGGTTTTGTCCATGTTCATTTTAAGTTCCACTCTTTCGGAAGCTGTGTGTGTTGCCAATGAAGTGTTGTTTGTGTGTGGTCCTAAATATCATTATTTATGTTTTATAGGATCTCACAAAGTAATTTAATAATTCAGATATTGCAAAAACCCGGATAATTACAAAATAGTGAAATAAAATCTGCGACCTAACTTAACCTATTTCACTCCGTTCAAAATGAGGAACCTACCTGCGACTAGATAATTAGACAATGGAGTTTGTTAAAGTTTACTTTTTAGTAGTTCGTTATGTAAAACCTCACTTACTAATTTAGTTGCTCGCTTATTAATTTAGTCGCACGGCTACAATTTTAAATATCGGAGGATTAATCACAACTTACTTTTAGTATGCTGGTTCTGGATTTTATCTATAATTTAAAAATGAATAGCAAAATGTGTTGGTAAGCGCATAACTCAACAACGCCTGCATCGATTTCGCTAATTCTTTTTTTGTTGTGATTGTTATTGTTCGTCAAGAAAAACTCAAATTTATTCGAAACGAACATTGACAGGCCAAATAGCCGAACACGGCATAAAGACAGACTTCGACTGCCACCAATTAGGCTAAAATTATTTAAAAAAAATGTTTATTGCATGTCGATTATTATTTTTAATCATTTACCAAATAGTTTACAAGAACTACCATTGACAATGTTTAAAAAAATACTGTTGTTATTAATTAAAAAATATTATACTGTAAAAGAATATTTAGAAGACAAGTCAATAGAACCTGTAATGGCAAGTTAGATTAATTGACGACACTGACTGAATATATTTGCACGCCATGTAATGGCAGGATATGCTAAAACAAATTTACTGTAACACCTTATATATATACCATATTCTAGTAAATAAATGTTTTGATTGATTGATTGATTGATTGAGGAAAAGGTTCTTATGGAATAAAAAATAAAATTAGGGTAGTGTAGGGTAGAGTAGAGTAGAGTAGAGTAGTGTAGAGTAGGGTAGAGTAGTGTAGAGTAGGGTAGAGTAGTGTAGAGTAGGGTAGAGTAGGGTAGAGTAGGGTAGAGTAGGGTAGAGTAGTGTAGAGTAGGGTAGAGTAGGGTAGAGTAGGGTAGAGTAGGGTAGAGTAGGGTAGAGTAGGGTAGAGTAGGGTAGAGTAGGGTAGAGTAGGGTAGAGAAGGGTAGAGTTGGGTGTAGAGTAGGATAGAGTAGGATAGAGTAGGGTAGTGTAGGGTAGAGTAGAGTAGGGTAGGGTAGAGTAGGGTAGAGTAGTGTAGAGTAGGGTAGGGTAGGGTAGAGTAGGGTAGAGTAGGGTAGAATAGGGTAGGGAAGAGTAGGGTAAAGTAGGGTATAGTAGGGTGGAGTAGGGAAGAGCGGGAGCGAAGCCGCGCGGGCAAAAGCTAGTTAGTAATAAATATTTGTCGTTAGTTTAGTTAATAATTATGTCGCTTACTCAAATTCATACCGCTTAAATTATTAAAACAGTATCTCATCTTCAGTCGCCAAGTTTTTTTTTATTCACTCGTTTTATAATTTCCCTTCTCTCTTCTCAGTCGTACACTCTTGACAGAGTGGTCGTGGTCATGTCTCGGTCGAGTCCCGCACCAACCCCTCTCTCACGATACGACGCCATGCAGCTCTGTGTTTGGCGGCTTGGGAGCTTTCATTAACGCTGCAGTGTGTCACAGTTGAGATGAGGTCCGTCCATCATGTTGGAGAGCGTTTACGATATTTTTTGCCCTCGACTTTTCCTTGCACCACCAAATGTTTCATCGAGTCCTCGTTGCGGGTGATATGCCCGAAGAACTTAAGGATTCGTATTTGCACAGACGACGATAATCTCTCTTTGATACTGAGTTCTTTCAGGATCGATATATTGGTTCGGTGCGCGGTCCATGGGATTCTAAGCATGGGTCTCCAGCACCACATTTCCAGTGCGTTAATCTTGCGACGGTCTCTCATCCTCAGCGTCCACGTCTCAGCTCCATATTGGAAAATATAATTTCCCTTATAATAATATATTCTCTATATTCACTATTCTTTGTTTTTTTATTTATATTAATTTTTCCTCGTACATCTTCTTTTTCACCGTAGTGTACTTGTGGATGGAAAGCAATGAGTAGCCCGCCGTCCAACCGTCCAATAATCGTCCGGACCGAGCCCAAGTCGTCGGTGGCGCGTGGGGTCCAAGAACCTGGAACAATGGCAAAGAAGGAACAGGAGTGGCTTTTTAGTCAGTAAAAGTCTGACACTCTTGGACAGAGCGGGAGATAGTGTCAGACTTCAAGGCACGACATGTCATTCGATGATTTTTCCACCTATTAAAAAAAAAATCTTCTTTTTGATTTTTCTTAACTAAGTACTTATGTATCCCTGATCTTATCTCTGAGTTTTTTCTGTATATCCCTAGTTTTTTATTAAAAAAATCGGTAATCTGAGGGTGAAATAATGATGATGATGAAATTTTGTAGATAGGTCTTCATTAATCACTTATAGCTGGACTGTCTGCTTTTTAGTAATTCTACAAATATTATAAATGCGAAAGTTTGGATGTATGGATGGATGTATGGATGGATGTATGGCTGGATGTATGGATGGATGTATGGATGGATGTATGGATGGATGTTTGGATGGATGTATGGTTGGATGTATGGATGGATGGATGGATGTATGGATGGATGTATGGATGGATGTATGGATAGATGTGTGGATGTTTGTTACTCTTTCACGCAAAAACCACTGAACGGATCTCGGTGAAATTGATGAAAATGATCTTGGTACACGAGTAGACCATATCTTAGAATAACACAGGATACTTTTTATCCTGGGATTATGTACGCGGGTGAAGCCGCGGGCAAAAGCTAGTATCAATATATTGCTTAACAATGATTACGTTATATGTATACTGTTACGTAAAATAAGTGTAATAATATAAAAAAAAAACGAAAAAAAATGAGTTTAACCATTGTTTATTGTCTTTTGTTTATAATAAACATTTCTCCACAATCAATTTTAAGATTATAATTTCGTTTGTTTACATATTGAAAAGATCATTGTTAGTCAAGCTGCCCGCAGAGACAACCACAGCGTTTCACAATACCGTTGCATTTATAGCAGAAGTAGTGTATATGATATGATGTGTGGTTGTGTATCTAGAACTTCAGACTTAGTGATCTCGAAAACCAATTTATGAGTTAGAACAAGAAGCACAAGTAAATGGTGAATGTGAATAAGGTGGTTTTGCCCGAAGACAACCCCGTGCAATCATTTCGATTGCATAGATAAAAAACAATAGTTTAAAATATACCGAATATCCTGATATTACAGTTATGGAGCAGACAGTTTGTTTATAAAGAAGATGCGGTTTTGTTACTATTTTTAGCTTCAGATTTTGGCAACGCAATAAGAGATTTATAACACGCTGCTGATCGATGAATGCGATTCGTTCTGTACACTCTATCTTATTGAAATATACAAAACAAATACTTTTGTATATCAATATTTGACCTTACTTCGAGTACGATACACTTCAGGCTGAGATTGTTTTGATGTAGAATTACTTTATTATTAGATTACTGACCAATGTTAGACAGGCGATGCTATGATACAGCACAGATATAAAACCTCTACGTGTGTCCCACGAGAGGCATAGAAAGTAATTAAAAATAAGCACAAAGTATATTCCACAGAATCTGGTATATTTTTCTTTATTGAGATTTTATTAAAACGTGTGAGACAGTTTGACGAATACGAAAATTATCTCCTCTACCTCACCTAGTTATCTAAAAACAAATATAGAAATATCATAAATCGGGACAATTAGGGTAAAAAAAATATTGCGTTGCAGAATTGCACTCCGGAAATTCCTAAGCAGTGCGTTACATATTATTATTATCTGGTCATTCACTATAAATATGTATAAGATATATAAGGCAAACAAGAGGAAAAGGATTATATGATTTATAAAACTCTTGACGCTGCAATCAATGCAACACTTGAGGCAGTAATAAGTGCAATAGTGGTCGAAGGATTCGGAGTATTTATTGGTAGTCTACTGCGGGACTTCTGTTCAAAAGGATCTGTCTTAGACTTTATTATGAGTCGGAAACCGAAGTTGACTGTGTACGCCATCAGCAATGGGGAGCTTCACAGTTCCAGCCAAGTCAAGTAAGTGCTCTGTATCGGCTAGCGTTGAATAGCCCGCGCTAGGATAATACGATCGTGAGTCACGTGTTTTGAAGGCTAGGTCCGTTGTATTGGCGGTTCTCAGGCTAGGGGCGTGCCGTCACACTGATTTGACGCAACAGTGAAAAACTATGAGTAGACTATACACTGTATACAGCGCAAGAAACAGCGAGTCGCGGTTTTCAGTCCGCTGTATTGCGCGATACTCGCTTACGTCACTCAGCGGCTCCGCTCGCTTCAGCGCCAGGCGACGGACGGCGGCGGAGCGACCCCACACCGGCTCAACAGCGAGACTCGATTCACTCCTTTTGGCGCGCTCACTCGCGTCTCACCCGTTCATTGCCGACTTGACCGCAACAGTGGCACGACGTATGGTACAATATTACCGACGCGTCTCACTCAAATTAAAGTTAACTTTTTTGGCACGATTTTGTTTGTGTCAAATAGTGTACTCATAAAAAATAATTTTCTAGAAAATAAACATCGATATTTTCCAAAAACGGCGATCCAAAGAAGTTTTCGCTCGGCGAAAACTTATATCGCATTTTTAGTCACCGGCACTTGAACGCAGGTCGTTTTCAGTATACGATTTCTTTAGAATTGTTGTTTTAAAGTATCAAGTATAGTTTATACAGTATTTGTGAGGAGGATATTATCGATAAATAAAGGCGTGGAAGGAAAAAGATCCGAAAATGTCGAAAAAACATCTTCACAACCAAGCGGCTATACCGTTAGCTCCGGCGGTGTTTAAGGTAAGTTTTTTTTTGCCATAAATTTACATTTAGTTTTACTGCGAATTTTATTTTGCTTTATTTTCTAGGATACTGTTCCGATTTATGTTTGGATTACTTTCTCTAAATTGCTTTGCGACCATACTTGATTTGTCAACTTGTAAGTAAGATTAGGTTTAATTGGTCTTGTTTAGAAACCTTTCGAGTTATCGCTGTCAAACTAACTGGCTCATAAAATGAGTGGCAGCGAGTAAAACCTGGAAACCAATAAAACGCACGTAAATAAATATAAAATACGTGAGTTGACGCGTATTCTTGTGGTACGGAACCGTTCCGTTGCTTCTTGAAGTCACGCGAAATTTCATAGACGTTGTGAAACGCCGGACGGAATGCAGCGGAATAATATAATTGCCTCGGTCAGACCGAATCCTATAACATTTTGTTCTGAGAAATGCGTTTTGAAGCTGTGCGATGAATCTTTTGAGTAAGTACCGATTTCACACGCAATTACGTAGTTTACATTTTTTTTTTGCAAAAAATGTTAACCATAATTATGAATACATATAATTTGGAATCATCAATCAATTAGTTTATGGCCTATACCTACGTATGTAAAGGATGACCTCGGTACTTAATTGTCAAACAATGAGATAGGTACATGCAACTATTTATTTCAGCTAACTCAGATGAAGAAAAGGCCTATCAAATTGTTCATGCCTCATGTTAACCTTGATTGGGTTAATTATGAGAAATTGTCAGATTTGCATGTATTTGTCCAGAATGGATGCTGAGCTCGAGATTATAGGTCAAGTGGCATCTCATTCAATGTTTTTCAGAAATCGATAATTCATAATTCTTTTCATGTTAGCTACAGTTCACGGTCTCAACTTCTGATGTAACTTTAATATTTTTTACGCGCGTCATTACCTCTTTACAGAGTTACTGCATGTGGTTATTAAAATGTTAGATTTGTCTTATTTCAGCCTGATTTTTTCATATTATAACATCACCTAAGAAATATATTGGCAATAACTTTATATTGTTTACCGTTGACAGGCCAAGATTATGATGTGAAAGTAAATAAAACTTAAATGAGTTCGCTTCAGCAGCAAAAACTAAAATTACGCCTGAGGCCTTGAACTGTTTTTTTATCTGTGAACTTTCACAAAAACAAAGAGTAAACAAATACAGGGTTTAATGAAAAAGTGTGGTCATATTTTAACATGATGTCCATGAAAATGAGCCACTTTCAAAAATTATAAAAAAAATATAAGATAGAACCACCTTTTTCTCCTTTACACGCTGTATAATAACCGCAAACAGTAAACAATTTTTTTTTCGTCCATGAAAGTAGTTTATTAGATTGTAAAGAAAAACTCATTTGGAAATTCAGTAATAAAACTAGCCAACATAAAGCTATCAGAGAAAAGATAACAAACAAATCAGCTTTATTAAATGTTAGAGAAAACAAAAAAAATCCGCTGTTACTATACATCATATCAATTGGTTTGCCCATGCAATGTAAACGACTTTCATAAAAAAAAACCAACATTATGCATTTAAAAATCAGCCAATTCGCTGACCATTGACCAAAAAATTATAAAAAACAAAATGTCTAATTCCGTGCTGCATGCTTGATTTGTAAAATCGTGATAAAGCACCTAACTTTACAACGGCATTACACTCACACAACACGTGACCAGCGGAACGTGATAGTTCAATCTAAAATTCAGTTTATAGAGGCAGAAAATGAACTAGTAAAGGAAAACGATGAAGCAGAAAAATATAATGTGGTCTAATTGAAGAATTTGTTTATAACAATAAAATTAAAACTAATCATAATTCCAGTATAGTAAAAAAAATGCCAAGTCAAGACTCAAGTTGAGTTAAAACTATTCATAAGGCACGTTTGACTGAGTCACTTCAAATGTATCAAGTAGTACGTCATTGCTCATGGCGACATCACGTCAGCGTTAATTTTTTTAATATGCAAAATAGAAGAATATATTACTGAACATCGTCGCTGTAGACTGAATTCATTTGCGCCATTTATTACCTCTTAACAGGCGTTTTTACCTGCTCTTTATGGTTGTCCCCAGTTAGTGGTGTCATATTGTGTTAGCAATTTGAGCAAACATTATACTCTGTTCTATCTTCCTATAAATCCATATTCTGTTTTATGTGTTAAATACATACAATATAATAATAAGATTTTTCAGTAAATCAATATTATGAGTAGGTATGAATGGGCTGCAATTTTTAAATTATAATCGCACATTTCAACTAAGTTCTTTCCGCAAAAGGTCAGTCAGTCAGTTGAAATAAGTACTTAATTAAAAATAATATAGATACCATTTTATTATGGAAAAATTCAGTCAAATTTACAACATAAGTTTATAGAAAGATTTCAGTTTTATAGCTAATGAGTAATACTTTAAAGCTGCATTCAGACTACGCTATAATATAATAGCATATAAGCTCATCGCACAACAATATCGCGCACCATACATATATTTTATTTTGCCAATAATATAATAGTATATCAAAGTATGAATGCGTTCTACATAAATGTATGGTGAGCGATATTGTTGTGCTATAAACTATAAGTTATATGCTAATATATTATAGCGTAGTCTGAAATGAGCTATAAGGTATTACTCATTAGCCACAGATTGTCACACTCATGATGCATTGGTTTTGGAATGATGGATGATTGGATGGGTATTAACTACCGGTTTACTAAATTATTTTAGCCGCTTCATGATGCGACTCAGAACGGAGCCAAAATCATAATATATTTCCTGATGCTGAAAATAATTAAACCAATAACCGCGTCGTATGACTAATGCACTACAGGTAAAGGTTAGGGGGGTAACAAAACACGAACGGACCTAAAATGACTGAGTTAGTAACAGACAGAACCCATAATTTTGAAAGGGGAAATTTCAAATTAAATGCACATGCATTAGTTATTTGATAAGGGGTAGCAGTACGAACTAAGGCATTAGGGTCAGTCAATCACTCTAGGAAGGAGTAAACACTGAACAGAAAGTAGGGGCTTTCATACAAACATGCATGACTAAACATTTGTTAAGCGATGGTGGAAAATATTTTGTAAAAGTTAACGTTGAAAAACCCACGTCTATTTGTGTAAAGAGTGTTGATTGATCACCTTCTAAATAAGATACTGGTTCACGTGTAGATAATAATCAGCCTCTAACTATTTTATCCTATAGTGCAGACGATGACGCGTTAGGTTAAAATTTAGCTTCTAACCAAATGACTACTAGCTCTGTAGTCTTGTAATTCGTACACGTAATGTTTGATTGTTGCTGCCTTTACGTAAATATTTACTTAAATTTCAGTCGGTATTTCTTATTGGTCTGGGGTAAACTGGAATTACTGAATGCTTTTTGTCTGGTACTTGTTGTGACCGTAGTAGTTTTGCTCGGTTGTAGCGTTAACCCAATAGAGTATCAGCCGTATATTTGTGACTGTGTAATTGTCTATAATTATACGAGAAGTAGCTTTGGCGCTTTGTCATTGTTAGCTTAGGCTGTCTCGGAATGAATTTTGGACATAACTTTATTTATTGCGTTGAATTGGATAGCATCATGTTTCAACGACTCCCAATTAAACTGTAAACTTATGGAAACATTGACTTGATGATTATTT
Organism: Mythimna lalbum; assembly: GCA_949319445.1. NCBI lineage: Eukaryota > Metazoa > Arthropoda > Insecta > Lepidoptera > Noctuidae > Mythimna > Mythimna lalbum. The sequence continues at coordinate 33,482,352 of OX439344.1, forward strand.
AGTGATCCTTTGTTCGGAATACAAAACCTTTTTAGTTTTTTTTTATCAAGATGTCAATGCTGATGTATTTTGCATTGTTTTCTGAAATAGTTCAGAAGAAAACAATGTTCTGGTGTAATGACTTAATTGAGTAGTTTTTTTGACCGAGCATTATAACGGGAATTTAATTAGATACTTGAATTTGTTTTACAATGACTGGTGACATTGGCTATTCTCCATCAGAGGCAGTGGAGCGGTAGTTAGCTGGTGAAATCGCACATACTTATAACTTGACAGACGTATGGTAATGTTATAACAATTCTCGTGTCTTTATTCATCAACAGTATCAGGTGTTCATTGGGTATTGTCTACACGATCCGGTGCAAGCGGACACTCGCCAGTATGCGCAAGCGTTAGTCCGCACACCGCACGAGTAGAACGGCACTACAATACTTCAGAGGAAAACCTATATTACATGTAGCATGAATAACTGACACGTTAATAATCGGTTCGAATACCAATACGTTTTCCTCAACAATCGATTTCCTCATCGTGTGTCGCACAGACCTCAAAAGTTAAAACTCATTTTACGTTATCCTATAGCTATTTTAATGTTATTACGGTATTCCATAATTTAATTATCTACTATATTTAGAACTAGGCACTTCTAAGAAAAACTTTTTGTCATCTAAAACCACCACATGTTAATATCAATCTAGAAATAGATGCACTCAGGCCGCCCGTCTCCATTTCCGTGCAATGGAAAATAACCAAAAACGGGATGCCTTTAGGACGGATATATTCAAGTTTGTCTAAAGAGCATGGTTCAAACTAAAATCAAGCCTAATGCTTTTCGTTAGAGTTCAATTTTGTTTCAGGTAGGTCCTAAGTCTATAGCGAATAACGCCGGCAAGGCTGGCCTCTGTATTACTGAAGCGTGGAGCCGAAAGTTGCGCGTGCGACGATGCGAACGCACGCCTACACGGTGCGGCCTCCAAATTGGTGCCATGAGTGTAGACGAGCCGACGCGACAGCGGCCCGCTTTAGCTTCCAACTTTATTCACTCTATAACGATACAGGATCGTTTATATTCATTGCCAATATTATGAGCATAAGTAACTAGAGTTCATTTTAAAGACACATTTGTTTTGTCTTCGTCATCCTCAGTAGTCGCCTTTAAATTCTCTTTAAGATTCTAAATAAAACGGCAATAATTTCACATGTGTCTTGTAAAATTTATCGCGAACGCAGTCAGAGAAAACCATAAGTCAGCTTCGATTATCTGGACATTAAACGCGTGTAGTTATCGAGGAGAGGCGGCGATCCTGCATCTCTGTCTCGCCTTTTCGCTGTGCACACGCTATAACAACGGCGCTTGGGCAAGGCAATGGAAATTTCTAGAGACGTACTGGTCGCTCCCCCCGCCGTCGCCGACACCTGCCCCACCCCGCGCCGCTCGCTCGCATACCCGAACACCGTTCTCGCGGCGCTCTCCCCTTCGATAGAATCAAAGGATTCCATATTTCTATACAACAAACCGCTCCAGCTTGTTGTCCGCGCCATTCAAAACGAAATAAAGCATCATTGATAAGTTGTTGAAAACCAGTATCTTTGTATCTCAATGGGCATAGGAAAACTACTGAGAGTGTATTGTAGTGAAGTAAAAGATTTGAAGGAGCAAAAAATCAAGGTCATTGATAGTTTTGGACCGGTGTCTAAACAGAAAGATTAAAGCGTGTCATTCGGTGCGTGCGCGCCTCCGCCCGCACTTTGCACTGCGGTACAAACCTTGCGAGTGGCGACGCGCTCGACGATTCTTTCGGACGCTTTTGTGTTCTATGTTTGGTATCTACCTGTTATAGATTTTAGTTAGTAGGTACTAAGAATAACAATCCAGCCGGTATTAATCTCAACTTTCAATTGCATCTTGAGCAGATTTGAACAAAGTACCTATGTTCTTTCTCTCCATTTTTTGTTGTGTAGAGAAAAAATAATATTTATATGCTTGTTATTATAAATTTGAAAATAACTCTGTTTGTCTCATACGCTTTCAAGGTTTTACTGCTGTACTGATTTTGATAAAACTTAGTACAGATTAAGCTTGAATCCCAAAGGAGGACATAGGTATTGGTGCTACTTTTATCTGGCTTCAACTTCGCTTCTACCAGATCTAGATAAAGCTAGGCTATAAGCAGGCAATGAATTAAACACCCTGTTTATAAAAAGCTGATCGTCCGATAAATACAGTTCAGTTATTAAAAAGTATCAGCAAGTAGCAAACAAATTTCGACTCGGACCAACTAAAGCTAAGCGCATCTGCAAAAGGTTGATTCAGAAACAGATAATCCTAAATTCCTTGGGCACTGAAGCACATGGTGAACTGCACTTTATCCTGGAGTAAATAAGGTTGACATTCGCGTTTTGTTTCAAAGGTCAATTCAGGTTTACATTTTGATGTAGTGCCTTGTTCCATGGGTGATGTGCTCGCACAGTGGGTTGCAGACTTAACTCGCAGTGACCTTATTGTCTTTGAGAAAATACTGCGAGATTTATATTCAAATAAAAAGCTAAGACTTACGTTTCATATCACTTTTTGCACTGAAAGAAGACGATTTTTATTACTAACTTGGCTTCGTTTGATTTATGGAATAAAAAAAGAATCAATTTACAATCATAAGAATTTAAATCATCTGGCATCAAGTTGTTCTAGTGACAACTTAACATGGCGACCACAAATACTTATTTATCAAATACACATGACGTAAAACGTGCCCCAAGTGTCATCAGCTTGTAGACATTTGGAATACCGTTACCGAATTTGCTAGACTCTTGTTAAAGTGCCAAGCGAATGATTTAAAGTTGCACATCATAAATTCTAGACGTGGGCTTGTCTTTGTGGGTGGCTGGCTCTATAGTTGCGAATTACCTGCGCGGCTTTCACAAACCATTGTTTTGACTGCACTTAAAATACTAATGAGGTCGCACGCTGGTCTGCAAACACTCGAGGTTGCTGGTGTGGCGGGGACAAATAGATGAAAAATAATACATATAATATAGTTTCTTTAGTAAAATAATTACAAAGTAAAATAATTACAAAAAAAAACCCACTAGTATTTTAGTCCGGATTTTCAATACTCAATACTTTATTACATTCCATATTGTGGACAAAGGTGGTATAAAAATATTTAACAAGATCAAAATGGACCCTGTCGGGCACAGTAAAGTTAGTAGAGAGGATGTAGGCCAATTTAACTCATTTGTTAACCTATTTGGTCAACATTGCATCTTATTCGTTTCGTGGTATTTTTATTCAACACCAATCTTTTCTAAACTTTTATTAATATCTTAAAATCTTACTTAGTTCTATTTTGAACTTGTAAATAGATCTATTAACGTAAAATAACATTAGATAAGAGCTACTAAGGATTATTTTCTAACAAGCAAAAAAGTAGAGACTGAAACCGGATTGCGACACGCGCCGCCGCGGGTGCATGCGCATGGCACGGGGAAGTTTAGTCGCGTCTGAGAGTCTCCAGACTCGGATAAACATATGCCGTGCTAAAAACTAATGCTAATGCAACTATAAACGATGGTAAACGCTTATGATTTTTTTCTAAATTTATGGTAAACTCTCCCTAATAATCACACTAATATAAAAGCGAAAGTTTTTATTCTGTTACCTACACTTAAATTACTGAACAGATTTAGTTGAAATTTAAGAAGCGGGTAGACCATGTTCCGGAATATCACATTTTATTACGGAAGTATGTATGTATCCCTTGGCCTCCGCATCTGATAGCAGCTAGTGCTTATATATAAATATAATATGGCAAAGGCATAGTTAAGTAGCCAGTAATGTTTCCCCTGAGAGTGCGTTATAGTCCACCACATGGAAACATTGCGGGTGTGAGGAGGCCACAAGTCTTCGATCTGTGGATCTGAATATTGTCTGTCCAAATTGATTGGATCCTGAGACACAGGCATCCAGTGACACATTTAATTTTATAACACGTATGTAAACAAATGAACATTATTATTATTATCTGTAGTTTTAGGACATAATGGCTTTCTTAAATTATTCTTAAATATTTATTCACTGATTAAGTAATATAATAATATAATAAATAAGCTAAGAAAACTTTATGAACTTACCTATAGTGGATATATACGTCCATAACTGAGGTGATCAACCACCATAATGAGCTTACCATATTGACTCCCAATAGCAATATAAACAATAATTAATTATTTCTTTAATCGTCTAACCTGGAGTTTATAATATAGCGGAGGGCATTAGCATTTTAACCCCGAAGGTTATAATGCATTTTATTTACAGAAACTATAATTATTAATATAATTAAAAGTACTCACGTTTAGCAGTAAAAGCTCTATACGTAGATTGTTTAGGTCCTATTAGCAATTATTTTAATGGAAATATTTGTCCATAAATAATTCTCTATTTCTATCTAAAGACCCTACTACTTTTACTAATCAAACTGTACTTTATCCTGAAAGTATGTCAAACTGAATTAAGGTTTGACATATTGTTGACTCAAAATACACAATTCAGATTAATAATAAATAATAATAAATAATTATACCTTACCTTAATCTTTATTTTCAGACATGTGTCCATATAGTGTTAGTGAAAATACATAAAAAAGAAACTTAAGATAAATGTTAGTACGAAATTACTCTAGTTACAAGTTGGAAATATATTTTTTTAACATGGATTTGTATCCACTGCCTCCATATAGGACTATCTAACTTACAAGCAATTACCTTCATAATAAGCAGCAAGCAGTATGTACTGAGTAAAATTTTGTTTTATTTAAACTGTATGTACAGTAGTGGTACATAAGCGGTCTTAATGTAACAAGACATTGTCAACTACTCAAACTTCGGGTTAAAAAAGACACCTTCATTGTGGTAGGTGTGCATAAGAAAATCATTTACTGTTCACTAACCTCGCTAAAACTCAAAAAAACTGCAAACCTATATTTTTTTTAATTGAAATAAACTGGTGTTTGACTGCGATCCCACCTGATGGTAAACAGTGAATACTTTATACAATTTTATACTTTATATTTTATTGTACAATTTAGGGGTGATTTAAAAAAAAAGGGACAAAAACAGTAGACATTTTTTAAATTCATTAAAAGGTGGGAAATAATTTCAAAGTTGTTAAGGCTCGAGTGGCAGCTTGTAAATAAATAAAATATTTAAAATAGAATCAAGTAAAATATGAAAAGTTTTTGACAGTTGCACAGCAGGTGCAACTTGCCTAATTCAAATTTATCTAAGGAGAATTAAAATTTAAAAAATCCGCTTATCCGCTAGACATGTTTAATAAATCTAAATTTTTAAGCTGTGCGCGCATCACGTAAAATGTACGCAATCGATGTAGATAAATTTTATACAACAAAATTGTATGTAACTTGATATATTACGGCTTTGTTTCGTCGCAATCAGTTGACTATATCGAAAGATATATTAAAGTACGTTTATTGACTGTTAGGCGATACGAAACTTGCCGGGTCAGCTAGCCAATGTCTATTTAAACTAGCCAATAAAAAAAAAGAGGGACTAAGGACTCAAATCATCAAATGATTTCTCCCGCTCTAGCGTCTAGCGAGAGGGCGAGTTTCACCGTCACGCCTCGCGCAACAGGGGGATTATTATTACGTAATTGCGCGTTTTTACGTAAATCACCAAAAGATAATAAATAAATACAACTTTTTTGAATTTTTCTGGGAAAAACAAAGATATAGAAACCAAAAATTTCGTACAAACGTGTATACAAAACGAGAATTAAGCGTTTTTCAAGGTCATTCAAGATGTACAGACACGGTATGTACAATCGGCGCTCGAGGGGTTAAACCCACCCATGTTCTTTATTCTTTGCGGTCAAGGACCACGTAACTCTTTCAAACGTTCAGACCTTTATTCCTTCTAATGAACAAAATAATAGTCATTTCTCCAAACCGATTCCCGATTAAAGTGCACAGGTTATTTCTTCGAAGCGTCGTATTTTCTCTCAGTGCAGTCTTAGTGGCGTGAAATTGTAATCAGAGGCACACGCGTCGGTGCACGCTCTTGTTGCACAACGATAATAACGGCCCGCAGTGAAATGGAAAATCTTATATTTAACGTTCTTATCGGTTGTTTCCTACTGCTAGCCCTTTGGCTCTCTGGGATGCCCCCAAAATCTGATTAACAAACCTCTAATAACAACAAACAAAAAAAAAACACAGAGCAACAACAATAGAGCTAAAAAAAAACCTTCTTCGAAATCTAAATAAATAAAGTACCAACACTGCTTTAATTATGGCAATTCGAATTAGCAAAAATCCGACACTCTCTACCCTCCCGCTTCTCACTCAAACTCCGACAAGGAATCGGACTCCTTAGCTGTATCTGCTATATCGGCTTACGACTGGTGATGTTTTAAGCCTGAAGACATCTTCTGCTGGATATGATTCCCCAAAGTGTCTCCAAAGTGCATCTAGCGGGTTTTAACAGATAATGGTTCACTATTTAGGGCATGTCAGTCTCTTCATATTTAGTCACAAATTCACGTTGTGTTCCTTCAATTCATCGTCATCATCATCATTTCAACCAAAAGACGTCCACTGTTGGACATAGGCCTCCCCCAAGTGTCGCCACAATGAACGGTCTTGTTCGTCACACATCCATCGGAATCCCGCAACCCTTATAACCAGGTAATCGGCCCGCCTTGTAGGAGGCCTTCCAACGCTACGTCTTGCTTGTAAATAGATGTCAGAGTTGGGGCCACAAAAACTAGGACATTATTTAGTTCCTGCATTTACAAAAACACGAATCTAGGAAATTCCGGCAAAATTAGGGGAATAATAGCATGTTTTCATAGTTTCTGCTGCCAATCCCTGTAGTTTTCCTTGACCTAAAAAGCTAATGGCTGTGTGGCAGACCATTGTAAGTGATATATGTCAGTTCAGCTCCATCTGGCCTATTTAGCTTGAAGGACTATTGTTTCCTAATTATATTATCTATTTATTAGACTCTATTTTTTCAACATGGGTAAATTTATTATATATAAGTTAATGGCACATTGCTCGTAGAACAGTTAGCCGTTAGGGCTGAAAGGTTCTGGACTGGTGGCAATGTACCGGAAGACGCGGCGTTGGAAGGCCTCTTATAAGCGAGACACACTGGACCGTTCATTGTGGCGACGCTTAGGGGAGATCTATGTCCAACAGTGGACGTCTTTCAGCTGCAATGATGATGATGATAATTTTTTGAGTCGTAGTCATAAATAAACCTACGGGATCATACTGCTCGGTTGAAAATGACCTAATTCGACTTTTTCCATACACTTACGAAGAAATTAGTAAAAGGGGGTTGACCGGCGACTCGTAGGGGTGGAGCCCAGTCTGATACGATAAATGTTATAAAATTGTGGCAGGGAGAGCAAGCGCACTATTCTGCACCAGTGCGGAAAACAGACTATAGCGTGCCTAAAAGCTAAGAGCGGTTTTTCGAGTATTAAAAAATATTTATTTAGCTAACTATGTACCAGTGGCGAAGCGTGAAATATTAAGAGAGGGAAGCCGGAGCAAAAAAAAAATGCTTACCTACTCCGAGCGCGGGCACGCAGTCTTGAGTCCTCACCGAAAAGCTGGGATTGGCATCCTGGCTAGTATGTACACATATTTAAAGTTTTATCTCGCTTTAACTATTTAATAAACCATTCTCAATATAAACCTGCAGCATACACTGGAATATAGCAGAAAGTGTATCAAATAACCTGGCTATTTTCGTAAAAGGAATGTAATAAATATCGTGATATTACATTTAAAAGGAAAATGGTAAATGTTGAGCAGGAACTCTACAAGCTGTACTCTAATAATTTCATTTTGCCTATTTTATTACCTGACTGCTAGAAGGGGTATTTTAAAATAACTATTTTTAAGTTCTATTTATTATAGAGCGAATGTATACCAAAAAAAATGTGGGTTCTCATTTACTGGTTTTTTATGTGGGTGACTTTTCATTTAATGATATTTTACAAATAGGTTACAAATAACATTTGAACACTAATTTTTTTTTTCGTCAATTTAAACTATATGTGACCGGTGTTTCTTAGTTGACTACCCTGACATAAAAAAAACGGAAACAAACTCAGAGCACCAAGTCTAGTTTTAAAGTCCATACAATAAACATGAAAAATTGCAGATTAGGTATAATGTTTTTGAAAAAGGAATACAAATGACATTACTTGCTCATGTCTCATGACAAGTGACGTGGCAGGTAATGTCATTGTCATACATTTTTGTACTTAGCGTTTTATTTTTTAATCACTGGTGCCTGTTTGGCGGTAACACTGAAGAAAAGTCATTTGTCTAATAAAGCCTGCTGTCCAGTCAGTGCATTAGTGTAACTATTGTCATTTGTGGCGTAGGAAAGGAAGAAGGAAAGCATGTTTATTATGCACACCATGATTACGAAACAACAAGTAATTGCTAACTGAAATTAGACATTAAAAAAAATGAAATAAAATCAATAATACTCGTAACAACGAAATGTCTCACGGCTGCACCAAATTGGCAAGCAGTGTTTTAAGCCTCTAGACATGCCAATTTCTATGGTTTAACAAGTGATTCCTGTTAATAAAAGTCCGATATAAGAAATTACTATTATTATAATTGTTTGTACATTTGTGTTTACTGTAATTTAGGCTTTTCAAGTATTATGAAGCTTTCTGAAAGAAATTCTACCAATTTTTCTTGGTATGTACCAAAAAAAAAAAATCGGTACTGTTATTCACCAGAGATAAAGTACCTCCAAGAGTACCTCCGACAGTGTTAAGTACGAGTTAATTTCTATCACATCGTTGTAATTCATATAAAAATCCAAGCGGTTTACGACCATCGATTGCCATGAGCACGCACCATGGCTGATAAGATAAGGCTGTCCTTGGCACCGCGTTTGTTAGTGTTGCATTCTCCCCCATTGTTATAAAATAAATGACGAAGGTTAGGTTCAGTGTAATGGCCTTTTTGAAACTGAACTCTATGAACTAAACGAGTTTTTTTTAATCAGTATTTTTGCGTTTGAACATTTTCTTACCCGACGGTACCCGACTAGGGAATCCAATCCCGCGTACGCAGGATTCCGCAACTTTTTTGCGGGATCAGCAATGCGGGATTACTCATGCAGGATCCCACAAGCCTGCGGGATTGTTTTTTTTTTTTAATACTTATGGGTTTTTAGACGACGGCGACGGCCGACGCGTCGTTCTGATTTCCTTATTTATTAGACCCAGTACAGCCTCAATATAAAGTGATTTAAAAACTTTTCATCAAACTCGTCATTTTTATGTAGAACTTGTACCTATGGAAAATAATTTTTGTTTTAAATTTTTACACAGCTAAATAAATTTTGGTTTTGTGCCAGTTCTAAATCTGAGGAAAAACAAGATCAATTTTAGTTAAAGTTAAATCTTCCTAAATCTGAAAGACGAAACGTTGAATATTTTATTTTATGGTACCTAATTATTTATACGGTCTAAGTACCTCTGCAAAATTCAAATTGTCTAAGTTTGTTGTGCAGTGTGTGTACTGTGCACATTTTGCGGGCTACCTTAAAATACTTATAGGTAGGGTAAACTCGTTAGAGATGGCCATAGTTTTATCTAGACATAATAAAAAAAAGAAAAAGTGTTGTTACAATCAGTCTTTTATTCTTATCATAATTAACAGTAATTAGTCTTGTAAAAATCAACGACAAATATTTTTTTATAATTCAAAAACATATTAAAAAACAATTTCTAAAAAAAAATAGAATTGGCCATCTCTCCCGGGGCTTCAGGGTGAGTTGGCCGTAGCTATACGGGATAGATGACCAGTACTTGACTTCCCTTTTCCCTTTCCCTTGCCCTGAAATTCGGCTTGTTTAGCTTCTTTTTTCTTCTTCTGTCCACATTTGGAGCACATATCATCAAACTCGGTACAGTTTTCATGTACCCACCTGTCACAAATAAGACACTGGAGCCACTCTTCCACAAGACGAGTCTTATAATAATTTTCTCCGCATCCAGCGCAGTTATCTGCTTCGTTTTCTTTATCTTCTTCGTCGGATGTGTCACACAATACTGGTTCATTGAGATCAGAACTGCTTTCGCTAATACGCCTTACAGCTTTCCGTTTTCTATTCTTATCAGTCTTCTTATCTTTGGGGTTAACCATTTTTTTTTCTTGTTTAACTTTACGCCTATGCTCTTTCAAAGTCTTTTCGTTTTCTTTGTCCTTTCTTAATGTTATATGCTCCTCTGAAGTCAAAAGTTTGCCAACCTGTTTGCTACGTTTACGAACTTCCATTATTTTTTGAGGAATAGGGGATAAGTCTTTTAAAATTCGAGAAGGCGTCCATTGATCAGCAGATGTTCCTGGTATTGCTAATGGTTCATTTTCCCCTGTTTCTCTGAAATTTGGTGGAGTGATAGACGTTACACTTGTAGAAACAGGTAAACTTGAATGTATGTTAGTCACTCCATCTGGTGGTCGGTCACTGATAAATGCATAATCAGGTATTGCTGTTGGATTAAATGGGAACACTCCACATGCTCTAAATCCAGAAATGGCGTTTTCGGCTGTAGCTGCCTTGCCCCATGCTTTATTCAATAATGACCCAAATGAGAGTCTTGTGATTCGGCGACCTGGATTTCGGTTTATCCATAGCCGGCATTGTTCATAAAAGTGACATTTCAGCGATTTAAACACTGCCCTATCAAGGGGCTGTAAAAAATGAGATGTGTGGCTCGGCATAGACAGAAGAATGATCTCATTTTCATTGGCATATTCAAGCATTTCTACTGAATTGCAGTGCGTGGAGTGACCATCAAGCAAAAGTAAAACTTTTCCTGGCGGCTTTCTTGGCATAAAATGTATTTTGAGCCATTCCAAAAATATTGCTGATGTGATATAAGCGGATTTTTTGGACATAAAAATACGGGATCCTGGAGGCATTCCATCTTCATATTCGCTTTTCTTATTCATACCCTTCATGATACACGCCGGTGGTAGAAAAGTGCCTTCAGCATTGCAACATGCTATGATTGTAATGGTTTCACCCTTTTCAGTTGACGTTGTCGTGGATACAGCTTTAGTACCCTTTGCTGCGAGTACATGTCCAGGGCGATTGTTTAGCTGTAGACCTGATTCATCCATATTGAACACACAATTGGGCTTTGTCATCAAGTCATTATCTATGAGATTTTTTTCTAACAAATCAAAGTAAGCACTGACCTCGTTTCTGTTCATACCTTGACAACGGGCTATTGAAACTCCTTCAGACTTTCTCAAAACAATATCTGGGTGTCTGCGTAAAAACATCTGCAGCCAATCATAGCCAGCCTTTTCCTTTGATTTATTGAATTTATGTTTGATGTTTAATTGCTCAGCAAACTGAAAGGCAATCACTCTTACATCACTAATTGTCAAAGGGAATCCTGTTCCTTGCATCGTTTTAATATGATCAGCCAGTTTTTTTTTCATTTTGGTCTCCAAGCATAGAGGTAGGTCCCATTGGTCCCTTTTTGTCATTGTTACTCTTGTACCTTCTTTCAAGTGTTTTACGAGGTATGCCGTAGATAACTGCTGCTCTATACACCGACATTTCCCCATTTTTTATGGAATTTATAGCAGCTTTTAGTGAATCTTCGCTCCAACAACCACGAGTGGCTATGGCTTTTCTCTGATACTTATTTGGCATCTGTAACAAAACATAAAACGCATTAATATCACTTCAAATAACAAAAAATAATATGGCTATCTCAACCTGAATTTATGTGGCCATCTCTCCTTTTTGTGCGGGTGAGATGGCCATATCAAATTTTTGATTTAGTTAAACATTAGCAGGCGCCATTTTGAGGTTAGAATAGACGTTAACATTTGATAAACATAATAAACTAAGCAAACATTTAAAAAATGCAATAAAAAGTAGTACTACATGATAATATATGACCACACTATACAATTTTTGCAATACCCTGTAAAATAAAAGTTTATTTACTTACTTTTTAACATAAATACGCGCAGCAGCGTCGTCGCACTCTGTTCCCGAGCGTGGCTTGCGGTGTACTGACTGCATTGTAGCGCCATCTAGCTAAGCATGCCAAAAATAATTCGATTGGCCATCTCTCCCGTATGGCCATCTCTAACGAGTTTACCCTATCTACTTATTCCGCAAATCCTACAAATCACAGAAACAAGTCAATTACTTCATGATTTTAATTCAAAGAGACATTCATTTGAAAAAAGATATTACGTATCGTAATTTACTTATAATATACTCATTACTCGTGAAATTTGGGTTTTCCAACATATCTTTTAGACTGATGGAGACGCTGAATCAACTAATCAAACGATAAATTAGATACATTCTATGTACACAGATAACTTAATGAAATGGCTGCACGAGCCATTACTTTCATACAGAACTGAAAGAACTTTGATTTAAGGACAAGTCTTTTAATCAAAGCCTTATACAAGTGTATATACATAAGTGGTATCAAATGTAAATTGAAATAATTATATTTTCGTTTCGATAGAACTTGTGTTTAAAACTGCTTTATATTTACCATGAAAAGAAAGAAAAGAAACTTGATCATAGAAAGAGAAAGCACTTTACTAATTAAAACCATATACACTAAAGACCTAAAAGCCCAAAAAAGCCAAAAAAGCCTAAAAGCCTAGCTAAAATATGGTGTCAAAAAATTCCTCCTCGTCGCTGCCGACTAAAAGTGTGTCCAAAAGACTAGCGGCTTTGCCACGTTGTATGGCAATGTTTAATCTCTAACCTAGGTAAACGCCAGCCAGGTCACAGAGAAAGTAATATGGTAGGGATTAGGGAGAAGGGAGAAAAGGCAATACCTACTTAATTTAAAAAGTTTAGTAATGTAAAACTTGCTGGGCAAGGCAGACATTATTTAAGATGTCTTGTATAAAGCTCGCACTGACTCGTAAGGGTCAATTTTAATGTTTACGAGCAGACAAGCAATTAAACAATATTTCAAACATTTACGATCGGGACGTAAACTCTCTGTTTTGACATTACTTTCGCGCTTATTTTCCTCATCTCGGAAATAAAGTAGACTTCAGAAGTCTGTTTCTAAACGAATGTATCGCCATGTTATCGCTGTGTGCCTATTTGTCGAGAAAATTGCAGTTCATTGAACTTTTGTTTTTTTAAATCTGGAAGCTACATTTGATGGTTAACACGACGTGACTAAAATAAATTGAGTCTATTATCTGAGCAATAGCTATAATCAAACAAACGTTTTTTACGACGTTTGAATACGCGCATAGCAAAAAAGAAATATACGTTGCTAAAAGTTCATAAGATTTTCTAACTTTACGAAGACTACCTGTATGTATAGTTATCGAATGGTTGTGTAATTACTTATTTATCATTATCGATAAACAGAAAAAAACAACAAGCTCCATAAAAAACATAAACATTTCAGTAACTAGCCTACTTAGACCTCCCGAAAATGTTATTAGGCGGTATTTTCCACGGGTTTTATTAATTATTTCGATAGCAAAATAAATAACGGCACTCCTATAATGTGTGTCAGAGTGTGGGTGCGGCCAGCCAGGGTTTTATTGGCATTACTATCGAATAGCGGGGTATCATGAAATTCGTGAACATAATATGCTAGCAGTACTTGGGTCAGTCTGCTATTTGCCGGACAAAACCTGGCCCTTTACGAACCAAAGGGAATATGCATAAAATTTATAATCCTCTCTTAGTGCTCAACGACATCGTAAAAGTAAACCTTGTGCATAATTTCAGAAGTTTCGAATGTGCGTTGATATGGGTCAATCAGTTTTTCTTTTGATATATAAAAATAAATGCAAAAATGAAAACAGAACCTAAATTAATGTCAACATGTTAAAACAATTTTAAACAAAATATACACCTGTATTTCTCGCAAAAACCCCATTGTCTATGACAACCATATGGGTAAATTGCCTTAAACGTCAGAGTTACGTACTGCTCTTCTTCCTTCTTCTCTTCTTGTTTTAAATACGTTGGAATTAACAGTTTTTAAAGCTATCTTTCTAATTATCATATGTAATAGCTTTGAAGCTTTATAATTTCGTTGTAGATCAAAATATTTTTAAAATACTAGAGTTAACTAACCCTAGCGTATAAAAAAAACATACTCCCTTACAAACGTAACATTTTTAATGAACGATAGGTAAGTTATCTTATAAACCTATGTGTTATATATAAATCTAGCTTATTAGATATTTTTTTATGAGAAGAATCCCTATCCCTACTAATATTATAAATGCGAAAGTAACTCTGTCTGTCTGTCTGTTACGCTTTCACGCAAAAACTACTGAACGGATTTAGATCAAATTTGGTAGGTAGGTAGAAGAGACACTGGAATAACACATAGGCTACCTATAATTCCACTGCTGAGCACGGGTCTCTGCCCGTGCGATATAAACTGTAGTCCACGCGGGCGAAGCCGCGGGCGGAAAGCTAGTTTGATAATATTTTGTTCGTCTTTAAAAGAGTGAAGGCGTACAAAATGCGAAAGCGGAATGGCCTATTTTTATATACATATTTAGTTTAGCCGTATCGCCGTAAGATATTGTTGGGGAAAAACCGGTCATACTGTTTTACTGTATTCGTGGAAACTATTAGGCTAGCTAAGCAAATAATAGTGCTTGTTCTTGGTAAACTAAGGCAGGTCATTGTTATTGCGACTGCCCTCAGCTGTATTTCCCAGGCGCCGCTTCCAAGGAACCGCTATCTTATCTAATACATTTTTTTTTATTTATAAGAAATGTATGTATGTATGTATGCTTTTTATGAGATATCTCTAAGTTTCTATGTATCGATATCGACTTTAGTTGGCCGAGCCCCTGCTCTAGTAACTATTGTTTGACATCTGTCAATTTGACATTTATAAATTTTTGAAGTTAAAAGATTTTGTGATATATAATTTATTGATTGCAACATTTGTGCAATCGTGATGACGTCATCACAATTGATAATCTAGTAATCGTTCAAGGGTTAAAAATGAAGATAAAGAACTGATGATAGTATAGATAGAAGTTGATGATCATCACGCCTGAATTATGACTCATAATCATAATTTTTATTATTATCATGACGCTTGCACAACGTTTAAGCCTGTAATTAAAAACGGGGCTTATTATACCACGTTGGTAGATATATTGTATCATATATTTTGCAATATTTAAATGTAAGTTTATCAGATTATTGGGATCGGTAAATATTACTATCAATGTTAAGTTTTATTGTCCTTTATACGTCACCAATAAAGTTGTCGTTCTGACACATCTTTGTATAGACTGTACAGATAATGTTCTTTGATATCGATAGTTATCTTTAGACGCGTGAAATAGCTATCGATAAGATAGTGATGTACAGTGGAAATCACTTTCAAGATGGTTTTAGATATTGCGAATTACGATAGTTAACTGATACTCGTTGTTTTAACCGGTTTCAGAGGCTATCGTGAATCATAATTTTTGATCGATGAAATGATTGTGTTCGGAAAATTCTATGAAATGTAGATAATATTGAAAGTTATTTTTAGAAAACGTGATTACTGTCTGCAATATCTTAATCCATTGTCAAGGTAAAAAGGGATTTCTGAAAAAGATGAGGTTCTTAGAAACTAATAAGGAAGTCGAATTCTTGCAAACTGAACATTGAAACTGTAAGAAATATCTACTCTATAACTATCAATTAATGTTACTTATACATTTATTGATGCCGCAAATGATTGATTAACTCATAAATACGAGCAAAACAATAGTTTACTGTTGTTTTAGTTTTGAAAAAAAAAACACACTATGAGCCAATCAAATAATAAGACAAATTACGCACAGGAAACTAACACAAAAACCGGGAAAACTTTTTCCAATATCTAGTATTAGTAATAGTCATTTCTGACGGCACGGTTGGCGCATTGGTTGAGCGGTTGGCTGCTACGCTAGTGGTCGCTGGTTCGATCCCCTCACGGGATAAAATTATTTGCATGGTCTGCAGACATGTTTTCCGGGTCGGGATATCTTGTGTATTAAAGTTCACAAGTTTGTGAACGCACCCACGGTACAGGAGTTATTTCAAAAAAGGGAAAGGATTGTTAAAAAACATCGCACACGTCTGAAATATTTTATAACTTAACTAGCATATGGTATGTGTTGTTACAAATAACAGTAAAATATCAATTTGCTGCGCCACCGGGAGTGCGCACACGTCGAGTCGCTGCAGCGGCCACGGCACCAGCAATTTACACTGCTCAACTCTTTGCTCACTCGACACATAGATCTAGATATCTTCCATGATAAGCCATACCAAATTTGTAAATTCATAAGTACATTCATTTTTAAGTTTTTTGTAATTTTGTTTTAGTCTTTAAGATTTTAGAATATAAGTGTTTTGGTCGTGTATTGTACACATAAAATTTTAAATAAATAAACTTCTGCAATAATGCGATCAAGCAAATATTTTGAAGTAGGTACTCCGCGCCGCGCCGATAGGATACCGACTGTTTTGTTCCCCTTAGAACCTACCATGTTAGAACTCAAAAGACACCGTGGTCAACGTGAAACACATATTAATAATGAGATAATACACATTTAACCGGTTAAAGCCAGCACAGCAGCGAGTGTATAACACTCGTCGAGGCAAAGTTTATAAATACCGGCCATATTGTGAGAAAGCCTGGCCATTAGAATCACGTATTCAGGCATTGTGCTGTTAACTGATTACTGTTCTCAATGGACTTATATTTTACTAAGAACTGATAACTTTTAAAATTGTATAAACGAACTGTTTCACTGAATAAATAGTTTTTATTCTCGGAATTGTGTTAGATGTTCGTTTGTTCTTTGACTGTTTGCGATTTTTAACTAATATTTCTCTCGGTAGGTTTAGTATCTTGATCATAGCTTATTTTTTCACTATCTCATTTGATGGTAAGCGATGATGTGGCCGACGATAGAGCACACTTGCCTAGAAGTCAACTATTTAATCTTGACTTAAAGACCCCCTAGCTTGTAGTTGTAGCTATCAGAAAACACAGACTTCAGCAAGAAATTCCACTCCTTAGCTTGTGCGCGTAATGATTGTGTTCCCAAAACGTTTTTGCTTAAATCGTTCTAGAATGCGAGTAACCATCTAATTCATCTGCTAAAACTACAGATATAGCAGTTATTTGAATTCTTTATTTATATTCCGTCAACACTAGGTTAAAAACTAAGTTTCCGATACGAAATGCTACTTCCCGAATGAAAAGTGAATTAGGTTACTTATAAGCAAACGCGCTAAATTCTTGACCCCATCGTTGCTTTCCATTAGGTGAGATAGAAAACAAGCGCAAGCCTATCAATAGCAAAAAAACAGAGGCCATTCTTCTATGGATTTTCTTATTTTTTGCTATTTTTAAGGCCCCCCTTTTATTAAAGCAAATAAAATAACATTAAAATCGGTCAAGAAAGAAATAAAATAAATTAAGTTAATACAAAGTGCAAATTATCTACAAATGTGTAATGATAAGTTTATTTCAACTGTAGAAGTGTTGGTTCAAGTGTATCAGCCTGATAACATTTATGTACTGAAGCTTGCACATATTAACACGGCCTTAGCTCCCAAACAGTGGACTTTCTGAAGCCTTGGTAAGGGCCTGCGCTCACTTGAGACAAAACTCTTAGACTAGACAGACTTCCCTAAAACGTCTCTGACTTGTCTGCGATAAGACTGTTTTGTCTACAACAAGAGGCGCTAAGACTGTTGATAAAATATCGATACATCGATAATATCGATATTTCGACTTCTCAGACTTGTTTGAGACGTCTTAGGCAAGTCTGTCTTGCCTCAAGTGAGCGCAGATCCAAACGGCTAGGTTAGACTAGGATTGAAAAAAAAAATATAGATTCATCATCCACATTATCAACATATGATTTTTTCATACGAGTATGACTAATTAAATTTGCCAAAATAAATAACGGCATGATATTGTTTCAATGTTTTTTTGACTCTTTTCAAACGGCTTTGATCTTTAGGAATATGTTTACACAAAAAATTGGTATATAGCTGGTTAGGTGTATTAATATATAATATTTCAATATTGTAGTAAAATGGTTTCAAAAGTCAGCGGGGCTCTGTGCGGTCACAGGCGGCAGTACAAGTATGTGTGAATTTAACTCTAGCCAGATGTTCAAGGGACTTTGTGCCTTAAGCATGTGAACTATGCAGGAAAAACCACATCGACGCCATGTCACGTTTTCCATGTTTTCCTAAAGCGTCTGTGTCACTAACAAACCAAATAAACATTGCCAATAGGTGCAAAAATATGTCACTCCTTATGTCCGTTAATTTATTTACAGAATCACCAAGGATATTTGTTCAGAAAACCTTTTAGAATGTGACAATTAACTGAAAGAGAATAGGAATGACATGAATCTGTTTTTGAATAGTTTGCAGAACAGTCATTATGCGCATAATTGATACCACTAAGTAATTTTAATACTGGGCGTGTGTATCAGCAGATTCTTCAATAGACATCAAATATTTCCATTTAATCGAAACTTGATTCGAGTACTGTAAATTGTAAATACTTACACAACAGAGTGACTACTGTGGGTTTAATTACGTTATCGCGATCGACACGTTTATGACGTTCGGCGCTCCGATTGGTCCGCTCCAAACTCTTATCCAATCAGCCCCGTAGCCCAGCTAAAACCGTTTCGTTTCAATTCTCTTGCGACAAACGCCTCAAAATGGCGTTAACGATTGCAGATTATAAACTTGGTAAGGGGTACAGAGAGCCGAACGAGGTAGACGTTTCGATTACGTTAACAGAAAAACAACTTGCACTATGCCTAGTCTCAGGACTTAGACATCGTTGCAAAATATTATCACACAAATAGGAACTTAAGATATAGGTTCGTATTATTCTGTGATCACTTTAAAGAGCCACAAGCTAGTGTTAATGACCAGCCCCTAGCCAAGTTTCAACCATTTCGCTTGCGTCGATCGCTTCGAATTGGCCACGCACCCAATTCTTTTGTTCTGACCACGTGACTGAGCATTGAGATGACGTCATTCCCATACATTTGAAGCTTTCTACTAGCGTTTACTATTGCAGATTAGCAACTTGGCCACCCTATTCGCCAGGGTCGTGTGTTTTAATGGCATACTCCATCTGCTTTAGCTCTTCAATCCCCATAGTGACAAAAGAGCTGACGAGATAGAGTATTAATTTGGTCGTGGATTTACGACCGTGGCGGAATAAACCCACGACCTCCGGCATAGCAGTCAGGGCCACTAACGACTAAACCAAAAGGCCAGCCAAAGAATAAATGGGAAAAATTAATTGGGTATGTTTAATTGTAGCAGGATATTTTTCCTATGTTCTGCGTAGTTACATTTTTTATTGATTTATCATAGCAAAAGTCGTGGGTACTTTCTCGTTAGCAAAACCATGACGTAAGCAATAGGTGAAAACAATGCTGATAGGGAAATCCTACTAGCGCTGTGCGTCGGCATCGACTAGGCAATAATAATTTATTGTAAGGAATAGCTGTCATACTACATAATTAAATACGTATTGTTCAAATTATTGTAAATCACGTTTCGTGAAGGACTAAGATGATTTACCGGTGACTACTTTAACGATATAACTAAACCTGGAATATTCCTATTAACCCACGTGCTCAAATAGATATATTTCGATGACGTATAGAAGGATATAAGTGTCCCAGCCCACAAGCCACAAAAAAGCCGCTTCAAGCTTTTTTTGTGGCTCGTGTGCGGCGGCGCCGCCACAAAAAAAGCTAGAAGCCGCTTCAAGCTTCTCCGGCCACAAGCTGTCGCGCACTTCAGCTTTTTTTGTGGCCGCTTCTAGCTTTTTTTGTGGTGGCTTTTATTGTGACCCGTGTTCGGGGACACTCAAGTCACCGAAATTAAAAATTACCACAAAATAACTAATCCGTTTGTAAGCGAAAGTGGTAAGTTATGTTGCAAAAAAAAAACCTAAATAAATGTGAGCCACCTTAGAATAGCTATATCGATAGGAAATTTCAAAAGTTCAATAAAACACCTACATTACTGGTGTTTTATCTTACACGTGTAGGTAAAAGATATAAAATTACACACGTGCTTTTTTAAGATCAATGAGGATAATGTAGTTGAGTTAAAACAGTTTATTTACAGAACTAAGTACATTAATACACATCATAATTAAAATACACTATGTACATTAATTCCTTTGCTGTACTAAATAATAATTTTAAACGCTATGTATGCGTAATGTGTTGTGTTTCAATCATTAATGTGGCATGGAAAATTTATTAAAATAATCAGCGTAAACGTACCGACATTGTCACGTATTTATAGACATTATGTAACTCAAAATGTTACAATTATAGCTTCTTCGAAACCAACTAAAATACCTAATGATTAAAATGCAATCGGCCGTCCGCCGACTGCTAACGCGAATTAGGGTTGTCAACCACGCGTCCTTAAACCAAAAAAAACACAAACACAACTTGATTTATTAAAATCCAATAAAGTCTCTATTAAAAAACCACTCTACAGACACGGAAATATACATAAATAAATTCCGTACAAACGAAGACTCACCAATCACAACGATTATTGTATAACAAATGGGCAATAAAAAATGGACTAAATTTAGATGAGCTATTAAAGTTAGTAACCTAACAAGTTGAAAGAAACGATTCCGTTGAAAAAAATGTCGGCAGCCCTGACTCTGAGCCCGTGGCCGCGAAACGGACAGAGAAGAAGTGGCCAAACAATAAACTATTACATTTATCTAAGGCTATTGAAAAGATAAGACAAAGTAAAAAAAAAAATAGAACTAATTAATTTTGAAACGGGTTTTATTTTTATTTATTCTACATTTCTGTTTGTTTTGCTAAATAAGTATAAATTCCTGTCCATTTGAAGCTAGCCCGCTAAGCTGTCGGCTTTGGTCGTGCCCGTAGGCTGAGGTACGGCGGCGCGGGCGCACGTGGCGGCCGCGTGCTCCGCCCGAACAAGATCCCATCGATTGCTCTCATACCACCCGTGTGGGACGCCATGTTACTAACGATCCAATTTACCGTCTATTACCAATTAATCCTCTTTAAAACCTATATAACTGAAGCATCGCTTTACAGGACTTTAACCATAATAGTTCCAAATAACTCTACATTTATCCTTTTAAGTTCAAGATAGATTAAATTAAATTAAAGAAATCTCAAAATGGTTTCTGCCTGCTTCAGTGTACACGTTCATTTCATAATATTCGTTAGGAAATGAGCGGAAATGTATGCATTAATGCAGGCACACGTATCGGTATCAAACACACACACCGTTACATCGAACACACACACATGTCTTCGCATGCGCTTGCGCCGCTCGACGACCGACGCCGACGCTAAGAACGCGCTGCTATTCGCTATTTAAAATTGCACACAACGAAAATTCTTTAACTACCTCGTGGCGGTGACCTCCTTAATTAAAATAGAAATAAGTTTATTTTAAGCATTTATCTTATTTGTGGTTGAACTGCAAAGCGATTTATTTTAGCTTGCGATTTTTAGTTAAAGTTTCACAGAGTATCAAATGATTAGAATTGAGGCCATCTCGTTTCTCTGCGGTATCTACGAGTAGTGAAATCCACTTATGTAGATTTATTACTTACTAACGAGGTGATGAAAGTAATACCGATAAATGTGCCCTCTTAAGTGGCTAGAAGTCAAGAGGTTTGGGGTCCGGGAGCTTCTGTAAAATATATTTCATATGTTGTTCTTTTGGTATTAATAACTGTATCAATACCTACCAAAAGAATAGCGCCAGTATCATTTGAATAATTTATTTTTCTCTCCTAAAAAAATTCAAATAAAATTTCTCACGGTTGTGTAAACACACACTATTTAAGAAATTTTAATTAAAGGAAATAAGTAATGCAAAGTAATTTTATTTTGCAATTTCCAAATACATACAAGTACTTTTATCGACAATACTAAAATTCCACTAACCGATAAGAATTTTTCTACGTATAATCATAAATTGTACAGTACAGGATAGCTGCAACATTTTACTTTATTATTCATAATATGTGTGTGATCATATTTCTTTTTATTAATAATTATATTAGATTCAATTCTTTTTTCTTTTTTTTTTTTTAAATGCTACCTTCTAAGCTGGGTTTGCTATTTATTGAAATGTAATTAATTAAGGAAAGATTAAATTATCTGATAGGAACTTCCTGTGTGTTTAAAGATACAAGAGATGTTGCACATAACTTTGAACATATTCCACTATAGAATTTCGTTGTTGTACTGTGAAACTGTATTTTTTATACATAATTATATCCCTTTGATGCTATAGAAAACAGTGCATAAAGGTACAATTGGCTAACCTCATTCCATATACAGGCTAAAGTTTTACTTTAATTTATTTTTAATGTTTACCTATTTTTAGCAACGGACCACAATTACCTTTCGCGTTACAGATTTCTGTGTGCATATTTTAATTTGGTTAGAATCATAGTGTAATCTTTTAATTCATACATAGTTAATCTTCATTTCTTTTTTCTTCATTTGTCATTCATAGTTAATCTTTTAACTTCTATTGATAGCTCTAATTGTACACACGTAATTATTAACAATACTTGTTACATTTTGTGTAGTAATGAGGTTCCAGTAACCTTCAGTACTCCACCTCGAAGGTGTACCGCTACCGTATTCTGTATTTTCAGAACTGAGCTATATTTTTGTACTCAAACTGACGAATAACGAAAAAGGCATTTATTCAACTTTATCATACTGTTAGGAATGTCTTAAGGTATAAAATTCATACTCGCAAAATTGTACCTAACTTATTTTATCGTACAATTTATAAATGAAGTACAGTTTTTTTTTAATAATAATAATTTGTATCGGAAGACACGTTGTTGACACTATTGGCAGACTTCCACAAGCTGGAAGTACACCACACGATGAAGGATTAATAATAAATATAATAATTTATAATTGGATAACTACTGATCTCAAAAATTTGAATGATTTCAGAGTTTTTTGTCAAACTAAAAACCAATAAAAAAAACTGTTGTTAAAAACCTTGATTAGGTACTCGTTCTGACGCCAAACTCATCTCAGAAACCGCCCAAAAGAGAACAAAATTATTAAACTCTTTTACAAACATTATTATAATCTAGCTTTTTAGTCATAAATTTTCGCTAAGAGATATTATAAAACGACCTATAGTATAAATATCCATACGTACATAATACCTAACTATTAAGTTAATCTAAACTATCTCTAATCTAATCCACACGGATATGACGAGTTTCATTTACTTATGTAACGTTTTCATACAATGCTATACAAGTATACATAAACCATCCAATGCAACTTTTATTCGTATTAGTTCGTATGTAGTTGCACGACCACAAACTCATAAAATATATAGGTACTAGAGTTCAAAGCTCTCTTATTTGTCAAAACATTATCTACTGATAAACGTATACATAATAAATAATTTATTTTTAATGGACGTTATGGGCCTGCGCAGGTCCAAGTTTTAGCTAGAAATAAAATAAAAAAATATTTTTTTAGTGTACGTTTTGGAGCTTAATGAAGTCAATAGTTTTGCTAAAATCGGATACTCCACATTTTTTTTTATAAGGTATCGAATAAATGCATATGAATGTAGTAAAAAATATATTATAATACTTATATATAGCTTAATAAAAACCTTTTATAATTTATCAAATGGTATCATCGGTATTCGTAGGTTTTACATAAACTTGAACCGACATGCACTCATTTGTCAAGGTTATGTTTGCACAGATTTAACACAAAGCCTCGTGTTTTCTGCACGTGTGGCTTTATCCCATGACAATGGGAATCAGCGACAGATTGAATAGGGGCTTTATGTCAAACGTAATTAGCTATTCCTAATTATGGAATACTATACTTATACTAGCTGACCCGACGAACTTCATACCGCTTAACAGTCAATGAACATAGCATATCTTTCGATTTAGTCAACTGATTGCGATGAAACAAAGCCTAAGTAATATATTAAGTTACACACAATTTTAATGTGTAAAATTAATCTACATCTATTTCGTATGTTTTACGTGATGCGCGCACAACTAAAAACTTCTACAGATCTGTTATATGTATAGATGAACATTATTGCACTTTTCGGTAGCCACCGGTAGAGACTAGGCATTGCGGTTGCTATATTAAAGGAACCCTGGGAACGCAAGCTAAAAGAGTCCGTCTTCATTTTAAGGAGATGAGGTGAAACAATCAGACACACATACCGTCACAGTCAGTCTTTACATCTTTTGACTATATGGTATATATACAGTGTTCCACACGCGCCTCAAGGAGTGGTCAGCAACCGTAGGGGCCCATCAGGGTCGAAGCCTACCTTGGAATAATGGCAACGAAGGAACAGGAGGAGGTTTTAAGTCAGTAAAAGTCTGACACTATCTCCGCCTAAGAGCGCGGGACGTCATTAGATGATTTTCCCACGTAAAAAAACATTACTATATACAATCTTGACAGAGTTTAAAGCGCTGCCATTTTATAAAAATACCTAATGATAATTATGATGAATTATTTTACAACAAGGAAACTGTCAACATCACGTGTTTGTGCGCAGTTGGGTCGAGCAATTATTTCATAATCTCAGGTACAGTGCAGCAGAACTGGGTAATTAGAGTAACCACAATTTGCGTTAAATTTCTTTCACTTCCACGGACAAGAATGTACTAGAGATTTATTTTTATTGCTCGTTCGAATCTGGAGTGCAATCTGAATGATATTAAATGCACGTTTTACAGTTATTAGCTTCGTTATATGTAACACGTTATGTGCATTGAGTGCCATTAGGAACTAGATAGGTTTTAAGGGTACTTATAAAGGTCGTTAGTTGTTATCGCTAAATAGATGAGTTTAATTTTGATATCAGTAGGTCTGTACTGTATATCATCATCGTTTCAGCCGATATACGTCCACTGTTGGACTTAGACCTCCCCCAAGCGTCGCCACAACCAACGATCCTGTGCGTCTCGCATCCATCGGTTTCCCGTAACCTATACCAAGGTCATTAGTCCACATTGTCGGAGGCCTTCCAATGCTGCGTCTTCCGGTACGCAGTCGCCACTCCAGAACCTTTAGGCGCCAACGGCCATCTGTTCTGCGAGCATAGTGCCCTGCCCATTGCCACTTAGTGCTATGTCGGCAACCTTAGTTCTCCTGCGGATATCTTCATTTTTGATTCGATCACGCAAGGAAACCCCGAGCATAGCCCCTTCCAATCCCACATAGCATTTATCGTTGATATATATTAAGCTGCCTCTAGTTAGACTGCAAGCTGACCCCAACATATGGGAAAAAGCTAAGGAGATGATGACGTTTGGCCTTTTTACAAGCTTTTGTTTAGTTTCCCCTGTCCCTATCAAACCTTGTAAATTAAAAATTTGACCTACTTCCCAATTACCGATTGAGCTGAAATTTCGCTTGCACGTGTAAATCAGATAACAATGCATAATTATTATGACATGGAGCTGATCCGATGATGGAACCCGAAGGTGGCTGTAGAAGCTTGGTAGTTAAACGACACACACCCATCGATTTTGGGCTCTTATGATTCGTCTTGACGAGTATTAATTACATAGGTATACCGAGCTTGCTATGAAAAAAAGATTTTCATTAAAAGCTTGTTGTTCCTTTGGTAACTTAGCCATTTACAGGTTCAGCTCAAGAATGTCGTTTCGTATTAGTTAACTGATGTTATCGAACCATTCAGTGTGAAAATTATAATTATCTGCGCGCCTCACTTTGTGTGACTGGCGGAATGTTTGATCGTTGAATCACCGTTAATTACACACCAGTAAGCCGAGTACGTACTTAAGTGGCAATGGGCAGGGCACATTGCTCGCAGAACAGATGGCCGTTGGGGCCGAAAGGTTCTGGACTGGCGACCGCGTACCGGAAGACGCAACGTTGGAAGGCCTCCAACAAGGTGGTCTGATGACCTGGTGAAGGTTGCGGGAAGCCGATGGATGCGAGACGCGCAGGAGCGTTCGTTGTGGCGACGCTTGGGGGAGGCCTATGTCCAGCAGTGGACGTGTATCGGCTGAAATGATGAAGCCGAGTACTTAGGCTCAGCTTAATGAATAGTTAACGTTTCAAAGGTAGCAAAAACAGTTTCTTGTAGACTTTACACTTCATATCTACAACACGAGAATTGGTGGCAGTAGTAGTGGCAATAGATAGATACAGAAGACAGTCTCATGTATGTAGTATCTACTCTTTATACCTACGCTCGGTGGACGCACACTATTGAGCGTTTGAGCCTGAACTGTTTGACGAGCGGGCCGAGGCGCTCCGAGATATCGTGTCCGTGAGCGATGTGTATGTGTGCGTTGCTCGAGCACGCTTTGTATGTAGATTGAGTTCTGTACCTATGTATTTTGTAGTAATATCCTCTTACTTGCCTGCGTTCACTTCACTCTCGCCGTCCGGCCGTCCGGTAACCGTCCGGACCGAGCCCGAGTTGTCGACGGCGCGTAATGTCCTACCCACGCCTCAAAGAAAGGTCAGCAAAACAGTAGATGCCCGCTAAAACTACTTAGAAAGAAACTCGTGCCCTAGAATACAAAGGGAAAGACACAGGTGTGGTTTTAGTCAATAAAAGCATGACACACTCTCCTGCTCCACTCAAGAGCAGGAGAAGTCGGTGAACAACTACAGAAAACAAACCGGTCGTACTTACGATAATTTGGCAAATCGCTAAAGGGGAATTAATTAACCGAAAAAGTAATCCAAATCAATTCGTTGTAGACTTTGAGTTTTCGTGTAATTGAATACAACATTATCATAGTAAAGTAATCCATTATACGCTCACATGCCGCCATTATGAGGTCAAGGATGCCTTTTATTTGCCGAACAAACTCTTGAATTAGCCTTTCGCTTGTAAAACGGAACGTTTGTTTGCGATCAGACTGAAACTCATTAAGAATATTAAGAAATCATTGAAACCAGACAGAGACAACCCTCACACTGTAGTTTAATAATTTATGTGTCAATAAAAGCTGTTTATAATCTTATAACTGAAAGTAGGTACTTACTTATACGATCTAAATTATGATTCAGTTTGTGTACTGCTCTTAAGTATACTAGTTTGTACCGCGAGTACTTTCTACAAACATATTTTCAATGAATTTCATCAATCTTTTTCGAATCTTTGAATTTAGAATAGAATAGAATAGCATTTATTCGGCGCATAGCAATATATCACAACATAAAACAATAATTTAAAAAAAAAATAGAGTACAGAAATACAATACAGTTGCATTGAAGGTGCCTGAATTTCTATTTCTAGTTTACATCCAATGTTTGCAGACAAACAATTATCGTAGTTCTCTAGTGTCAAAGAAACAATTAGAATACAGCAGCTCTACGGATAAATATTACCTACTTGACATAACATACCTGATGCATGAGACAAGTTATGTTGCACATTTCAGCTTCCAGTAATTGTTTAAGCATTGCTGAAAATGAGCCAATCATCTTTTTTATGACGAGCGTTATTCAATGCAGCAATCGTCACGTAATGTGGAGCTAAGGAAGGGAGGGGGAGGTCTTTCGGATGCCAAGCTTTGGCGCCAGAGCGGGGAGGCGTCCAGACAGTTGCGTCATGAGAAAAACATGCTTTTCCCTGTACTAGACCAAAGGCCCGCCACCGAAGGAAAATAAACATCAACTATCCTTTCAAATACAACTTAGAAGGTCGAATTACAAGGTTGTGTCGAATTATCAATATATCTTACAAGAATTTGTAGGCTGTTGATTGATTCAGGTTCATGTGACAAATACTTATTTGTCACGTTAACAAATTATTTAACTACGCCAGGATTATTATTCTGGCGTAGTTGTAACTGTATGACCATTGCCAATGAATACTTAACTTATAAAAATTTATGATATAAAATTTACATTTAAACATCGCGCAAAAATGAATGTTTGCTCCTATACTAGGCGGGTCACATTAATGACACTTGAGTTTTCCATGACTTTCACATGCCATAAAATACACGTTCTTGAAATATTTGCACGTTTCATTTTCTCTCATTATTAGATATATCAAGGTCATAAAACTTTTTATAAAAAACGTTGTTTAGTGAAAAGTCGAGAAAATCAAAATCAAAAGTCTAAATGTTCTACAACTATAGATACTAGTAGATCTAGATAGATAGCATAGTATGTACGGCTCTGCCTATCTTTGGATTTTTAATGTGAAACAATATTAGTCAAATAATATTTGTCACGACCCATATTTAAATATGGGTCAGGACAAATGTGGTGGTGTGGTGCGGTGTCTTAGAATTTCTGGTCATTTTAGTCTATACTAATATTATAAAGAGGTAAAATTTGTAAGTTTGTAAGTTTGTAAGTTTGTAAGTTTGTAAGTTTGTAAGTTTGTATGTAGGGGGTAATCTCTGGAACTAATAATCCAATTCTAAAATTTTTTTTACTGGCCGAAAGCTACATTATTCCTGAGTGCTATAGGCTATAAATTGTTTCTATAGCATGTATATTAACCGAGCTATCACAACTTTTGTCTAGCAAGTCGGAAAAAAATACCTCATAAAATAAAATTATTTGCGTGCGCTGCCTAAACAGTTGCTTAAAATTAAAAACAATGTATGGCTACCTGGTTCGTCTTAATTATTTCTACAAAAAAGTCCGCGGTACCATATCTCTATCTTTTATATTTCATCTTTTATACTTCTTTTATTGCATTAAAAATATTTTTTTTCGGCATACTTACGTTTGGTTGATTATTTGAGCAACAAAATATTAATTCTTATGACAATAAATTATTTCAGTATCACAAGAACATTATACAGATAAGATTTGCCATTTACAGCATAGCAATTGGTCATACAGTTTCGAAGATAATATAAAATTACTAAAACGCAAAATGCCCCTAGCGTAACTTTCATTGTGCAGACGTTTTACCTATTTTTTTTTTATGGTGGGCAAAAATCATCTTATGACAACCCCCGCCCTTGGGTGGAGCGAGAGATAGTGTCAGACTAAAAACCCACCCCGTTCCTTCTAGCCTTCAAACCAGGGCACGAGTTCCCTTTCGGATAACCCTGGACCCGGTAGGCTTCGACCCAGCTGGGCCTCTGCTGTTGCTGACAACTTCTTGAGGCGCGCGGGAACAGTGCGCGCCGTCGACGTCTTGGGCTCGGTCCATTACCGGACGATCGGACAGCAAGCTACCCATGGCTCGCCGTCCGCGAGCCCGCGTCTACGGTGGCCGGAAATCAGGATCGGAATCCCGGCGGCGGCGGCGGGGGCGCCGTTGCCTGATGCGGTCTGCCTCCGCCTTTGCTAGCATTACTGCTTCGCAGAAGTCCGCCGCCGATCGCCCCCACGAGGGCACGGCGATGCTCTGCCCAGGCAGGGCACACCTCGACTGTGTGCTCCACCGTGTCCTCCGGGCGTTCCGCACAGTGGCGACACTCGGGCGTCTCTTCCGCTTTAATTCGGTGCAGGAACCTCCCGAACTTGCCATGTTCGGTGAGGACCTGTGTCATGCGGAAGGTAAGGACGCCGTGAGGCCTTTCCAGCCACGCCTCAAAGAGGGGACTTACCGCCATAATTGTGGCGTGCCCAACGTTTCACCTATTTGCCCATAGATGGCGTTCTGCAATTACGTAATTTTTCTGAATCGCGGTGTTAAGACTTTCTGTGGATTGATGACCCTCTCGAATTATTATGCCCACGTTGTCGTTAGTTGGAGTTCTTCTGTCAGTTGCTTATTGGTTTCGGTTGTTTCGTTCGTATGGTTGTTGTTGTTGATAGATACCTCATAATCGAAAATATCGTAATTTCGTTGTACGTTTTTGTATGTTCGTAGTTTCGTACTTCGTTCTATCGTAATAATCGATACGAGTTATTCGATATTACGATTGTTTTGTTTTGTAAAGGCGGACGGTGTTCGAGTCGCTCTCCCTTTGTTCATAATTGTTTTCAAGTCTGTGCGTAGTTTGTTGAGAGCATGTCTAAAAGGAAATCTCAACTGTCCCGGCAGACATCACAGACAAGAGCCGCTCGAGTACGCCGTACGGAAGAATCTGCCCCTGAAAATGAGCAGCGCCTCTCGAGAAATAGAGAATATATTTCGCAAGCACGCGCTAGAGAATCTAGCTCCGAGCGCTCACAGCGCCTCGCTAGCCAAAATGTGAGGACATCGCGGGCCCGTGCTCGAGGAACTAGCGCTGAACGTGCGCACCGTCTATCTGAGTAAAGGCAGCATGTCTCTGAGACAAGGGATAGGGAGACTAGCGCTAAACGCTCGCGGTGGCTTGGTAGGCAAAATGTCATAACATCGCAGGCCCGTGCTCGGGAATCTAGCGCTGAACGTGCGCAGCGTCTATCTCATTTAAGGCAGCATGTCTCTGAGACAAGGGATAGGGAGACTAGCGCTGAGCGCTCGCAGCGGCTCGCTAGGCAAAATGCCATAACATCACAGGCCCGTGCTCAGGAATCTAGCGCTGAACGTGCGCATCGTCTAATCGAGTGTAATCTTATTTTAAAACAAGAAATTTTCCGCGGACGAAGTCGCGGGCAGAAGCTAGTCATAAATAATTTCGCTATTAACTGTTCAGAGCATAACTGAGAGAGTTGAAATTTCCAAGCATATTTAATAAGCAAAATGAGCCCTCTAATGTTCCCTTTCCTCCTCTCTAGGAGAGGGAAAGGTAACGTAATCCACCACGCGGGCCCAGTGCGGGTTGGCGGATGTCAGAATTTTTTGGTTCTAGGATATGCCGGTTTTCTCACGATGTTTTCCTTTACCGTTTTGAGAGCAGTGGTGATGAAATAATTTAAGTGTCCAAAGCAAGACGAATTATGGGCTTCATTACATTGGTTACTTCTTTTTCAGCAAGCCTTGTTAGTACAAAGCTGGAAGTCGTTGATTATTCGATTGTCTTAATAATGAAGACTCGAAATGTAATCTGACAGCTCTTTCCCATTGTTCTTTCCGCTTTTGTCATCATTCTTAAACGATCAGCAAACAACCATCAACTATCAACAAACGTTCCGTCTTGAACATACCTTACCAGTAATTTGAATCGAACATGACTGCACTCTTTAAGAAACATGAACTCTTCCTTTTTGTGAAATCGGTTGAAATGTGACTCTACACAAACCTATAATAAGGCATACCTAAGTGCGATGATTGTACGTATAATAAATAAAATATTTAGTTACCTACCTAACAAGTCTGTATATTTTGTTACGACGGTTACAAACAAAATTAGACAGTTAATATGTTGTCAATATGTAACAAATCAACGTGAATAAACTATTTCTAAAACCAGTAAACAAACGTCTTTGTAAATATTATTGAAAAGTTATAGAAGACATACACAGCCAGGAAACTAAAGCTAACATTTATGTCCATCAATTAAAATGACATCGAGTTTAACGACAAGTTTATTGGACGACAATTAAACTCAACGATTCGTTACAAACTTGGTCCAGGATAGGCCTAAACTTTCCATTCGTATGCCAATCTATTGAGTTGAGTTGCTGACAACCATTCGTATGAACTCTATTGAATTACCAACGACAACTCGTAACGTTATACTCTACTGAAGCATTGTTTGGGACGCATTGTATTCATTTCATTTACAAGAAACTGTTAATGAATAGAGTGAATGAGGGCTTTAGTTCTTGAAATCTCTTGATGAATAGTCTATTTATGAACACCGGTAGTAAGTAGTCTATAGAAAAACACTGATGGTCGCTTTGATCTAGGCTTTTGTCGTGTAGAGTAGTGTGGGGAACTGTGGACCCCCATCCTTTGGCAGAATATCAAATAACATACGCTCGTATTCATTGAAAGGGACTCATATTCAATATAGACACAAATCCAGACTCTGAACCGTTTGTGAGAAATTCATTTATGAAAACACAATTTCGTACTGTTTAAATTATTTGCCTTTACCACGATGAAGTTTCGAGTATTAATGACGAATAGTTGAAAGTCTTGGCTAGAGTTAAGTTACAATATTACCAATATTTATAAAATATTACATGAATGGAGAGCAGTGGCGGCCGAGTGGTAACGACCCCGACTTTCAAGTTGTAGGTCGCGGTTTCAAACCCAGTCAGGTGAATTACTTCGCACAATTTATTTCATCACCACTGCTCTCAAAACGGTGAAGGAAACCGGCATGTCCTATAAGCAAAAACTCGAAGACATGTGACATTCACCAACCCGCACTGAGCCCGCGTGGTGGACGGTCCATTCCCTCTCCTAGACGAGGCCTCAGTCTCAGCAATGGGAACATTAAAAAGGCTGATGATGATGATGATGATAATAATAATATATTGCTTAGATTTATAACAGTACTTCAAGGACTTATGACGTATGCAGATGGGAGCTTGATGACGCTGACGCCAAACAAATACCTACCTCCTAAGATAATCAGAACATCACGTTTATGTCTCGTGGCTGATTGTTGAACATACAATATATTATGAGCATACCTAAATTCTTAATATTGCCTTTATAGAATTGCTTGGCACTCAATCATTGAAGTTCTAAGAAATCATAACATATGTAGGTGAACGTATACTATATTATACTTATGTAGGCACATTTTGTAGTCTTGTTTACTATTTGAACTATGTATTATATTTCAGTAATGATTTGCTGTTGCAAAATCAGTTTACATTTTAAACAACAATTTATGAGTTTTTCATCCTGTACGCACAAATAATTATAAAATAAGAACCTTATGCTGAAATAGTTTCTTCGCTAAAAATAAATTGAAATAAAACCAATTTTTTAATAACGGAAGTGACAGTTTGTTGTTAGAAATAGGTTACTGAGTGCCTAGTGCGAGATTTATATACGTTGACGCGATCAACACGTTTATGACGTTCGGAGCTCTGATTGGACCGCTCCAAGTTTTTAACCAATCAGAGAGACAAACGCGGTAAACGTTTCGATCGCGTTAACGTAAAAACAACTCAGTGCAGACATAAATATGTATAGCTTGTTTTATACGTACGAAGATGTTTTATAAAACGAGTTACTGAACTGAAGTTTGGTAACTTAGGCTTGACTAAAAATGATGTCTTCAAATATAGGTAGTTAATGTTTAAGTCATGTTATTTCATATTTGACATTAGCTATTCTTTCAATTCTTTTGACTTCGTATTTTACGCTATATATTTTGCTTAGACTATTCCCTATTACGAAATAAAGTTTATTTGAGCTTATGATTCCAAGTCAGCCCGTAGTTACTACAGCTCAGTGAGCCTTTTCATAGATCGGTAACTTCTTATGAAAGATTTTAAAACTTTTCTAATAATAAAGAGTGGACTTTCGTGGTCAAGCACTATTATTATTCTTATTGAAACTTTTCATAATTCAAACTATGCAGCTATAAATTGAAATTTCTTAAGTAAAGACTGAAAAACTACTTTCTTCTTAATCAATTTATGCTACCATATACCAGACCATAAAAGCGATGTAGGTATAGGTACCACTTTCGAGTATATTTTAAAGTGACTGTAAGACAAAGTTCTTATAATATTGAGAATTTACTGTAAACACTCAATATTTAAAGCTTTATAGCTTACAAGAAACCATTTTCGCAGAGCAGTAGATACAACCGTAGTGTTTAGTACTAACTGTTTAGTAAGTTACTTAATTTAGAAGATAGATACCTACGATGTGGTTGGCATATCTGGTTAGCTAACAACAACGAAAAAAAAAAAGAAATATTTATAAAATACTCGATGTGTGTTCTGGTGCATTTATAAAGACAGTGGCGATACGAAAACTATAAGTGATCTTGACAAAGCAGAAGGAACCTTAATGGATGGAGGCCCCAAAATACCGAAGAAATAAATAATCATCTTTGTCGCCATAAATACTCATATAGTCTATTTTAGTCAGCAATTTACTGCCTACTCAATGTCCCTACGCCTATAATAGGTATGTCACACCAATTCCTTTCCACAAGAATGGCGGGCAAGCAATCATCTCGTAGGTAACGTCCCAGTCCGTTTGGTGTCACAGTTTAGAGTGCAATGATTAGAACGGCCTTGAACGTACTGCGAGGAAGCACTTACAAGAATCACTCTACCTCCTCCATGGTGACCATCAATCAACTACAATAATACGCTATAAAAACTCGTCTATTGATTAATTTGTAGCGTTCACGAGGCTGGCTGTTAAGATTTCATCTCAATCACGTTTTGGCAAGTGGTTTTATTCAGTTGACTTCAGTTAAGGAATACGTCTGTACAACATTACGCAATCTTAAAAGCTGATGATGCAATATATATGTTGACTTTTATATACATACTTGTGAAGCATTTTTAAACACACAACATAATATGAAGTTAAAAACAATATATCAAGCGAGAAATAAATATAGATCGCCGTTATACTTCAAAAAACAATTAAATCACGAAAACGAAGATCAAAGTAAAATTAAATTTAAAGTTTATATTTGAATATCTTCTGATAATAATAATTAGATAGTCGCCCAATAAATTACTAAAAGAAAAAATATATCATCATTATTTTACTAAATGTATTTCAATAAATCGCATTTTGTTTGCAAAGTGAAAAGGGTAACCTACTAACCTATTTAATTGGTTTTTCCTGGTGATGTTTAATTTGTATAAAATGTGCTTACTGTAAAACAGCGTACTAAAACAGAATAGGTTATTGCCTTGCGCAACAATTGAACAAAACTAAAAAATATTTCTTGCGTAAAATAAAAAATAGATAATTAGCAACAGTTCAACGCCATCAGGAGAAGATCAAAGCCTGATTGCAACGTTTTCAGAAGAAGATTAATACATTTTGAATCTTATATTGTTATTATGAAGATGTATGTTTGTTAGAGGAGATTTTTTCTAAAATACGCCCGTAATCCCTACTATATTTATATATAATATTATAAATGCGAAAGTAACTCTGTCTGTCTGTCTGTTACGCTTTCACGCAAAAACTACTGAACGGATTTAGATCAAATTTGGTAGGTAGGTAGAAGAGACACTGGAATAACACATAAGCTACCTATAATTCCACTGCTGAGCACGGGTCTCTGCCCGCGCGATATAAACTGTAGTCCACGCGGGCGAACCCGCGGGCGGAAAGCTAGTAATATTATAAGATATTGTGCCAAAACGTGAAGCTGTCAGTCCTCCTAACGTTTAGCCTTCCTATTTCTACCATGTCATTGTCACCGCTTTTGCTAATTATGATCACGACATTGATATTTCACGTAACTGATGGATATTGAAACAGGTTTTAACTGCGGACGTTTACTTTCATGACACCTGCGAAGTTTATACAAACATAAGATTAAATTTTACTTACTCCATCAATCACCTAGATATCTGACGTCATCATCATCATCATCATCTCAGCCGACAGACGTCCACTGTTGGACATAGGCTTCCCCTAAGTGTCGTCACTTGATGTAAAATAGACAAATTCTAATTGTCAACAGCTGTCAAAATCGTAGGCGCCATTTTTTGTTTTACAAAATGGCGGCCTGTATTTTATGAATGAATGCATTATTTTAAAATGTTTTATTCAAATCAAGCTGGTGGTATGTTCAACGTGAAAATACCAATAAATATTTGTAAAAACCGTTAGTTAAAATAATAAAAAAATTAAAATCTTCAGTAGGTTCAGTGTTCTGTAAACAAACATCATCATTGTCATTTAGGCTATGCGTCACATTTAATCTTACCTGTGTCACCCACGCCTTCAGTTTTAGACGCAAAACTTCATGATAGTTTATTTTTTAATCATGACTAAGAGTTCCACTCATCCAACCTACCTACACTTTTTCGCTTCATCAAAGCTTTTGTCATAAGCGAAGTAAATATGATATTGCAAATGT
Organism: Mythimna lalbum; assembly: GCA_949319445.1. NCBI lineage: Eukaryota > Metazoa > Arthropoda > Insecta > Lepidoptera > Noctuidae > Mythimna > Mythimna lalbum. The sequence goes on from OX439344.1 coordinate 33,518,356, forward strand.
GCAGGCATTTCTACTGACTTGCGCAATTCATTAGCATCTGCGCAATAAAATCAAAACCTTTACTTAAAAATTCATAATAGTATAACCTATTGCGGCCTACTTTATATGATTCTTAGTTTTTTTCAACTGTAATATCAGTTTGGATTATGGTTGTTTACATAATTATTCTAAGTGATTTCTCTTAATATTACTTTTAGTGTTAAAACTCAATGTTTCCCTCTCTCTCCATTTTAGAGACAAAGAAGTTAATGGATGATGTGCTAGCTCAAAAAAAAAACTTGTTGATAAATTTTGAGCCTGTTTACGCACTCGTTTAGATTATCACTCATCTTCGACATACATATCTAAGTAAGCTTGTAGATAGTGTATTATACATTCAAGATTTCAAAGGCCTAATTTAAAATATAAAGAGGAAGATAGCTATCATACAGGATCCAGCGGATCTGATGTCAAGTTCATTCTAACCTCGCAAGCACTGGAATTAATTTGAAAAAATCGGTCTCGTTCGTAAGTGTAATCATCCGGTCTTGCAGCAAGGTCGAGTCACTCAACTGAGTGACACTGCCCATTGTTTCTCGAGGGCCCAGCCTCTACTATTTCATATATTAAATGAATCGACCTACTAAAGCCCCCCGTTTGTTACTTGTTGGTATTCAAATGGATGTCTAGATTGAATAAACACTAACCTAGTTACATTCGTTGTCTAAAAGTAAACCAATGCTAAAGTCAGGCTGAAAAGGAAAGATCCATCATCATTTATTCTGTGTCCCTGGATGTAATTCTATGATATGTATCTATTTAGAAATATGTAAGTATCTTTATCAGTTGTCTAGTACCCATAACACAAGCTCTGCTTAGCTTGGGAATAGACGGCGTTGTGTGATAGTTCTGGATTATTTGACTAAACCAAAGTGCCAGTTTTGTAAACAATTCCCAGTAAAGTAAAACGTCACTAAGCGGGAAACTAATTATGTCACAAACAGATAAACCTTGTATTTTTATGACGTGCAAATAAAATAAACTTTAAGATGACTGACAATTAATATCGCTGACCATATATGTATGCCTTTATGTTCAACTGAGCTGTGCGTTTTACTATTAGGTATCTTGTTTTGATATTTGAAAATTAAATAGGAATTCATTTATTCTAGACTGCTGACTTCATAACTGAAAGTTAGTAACAGTGTTAACAGTGTCGGTATAACCATCAAAGTACACTTCCGCCTGACCACTGCTAAGTTCATTTTTGCTTGTAATCGAAACAAAATTTAAAGGGTTTGCTTTGGGGTCGCGCCGCAGGATTCAATCGAATTTTTTTTTTAGTGATCAAGCTGAAATGACCTTGATGTTGCTCACTCTTTAGTAACTCTAAGTCTTTAGTAAAATATTTATCGTACTCTGACTCATAGAAAAGTCAGCATAGTTAATCACAAGCGTATCGTTGCAAAATTTGATAGAGCTACTTACCCTACCGTTAGTCAATGTTTACTTACGAATGTTTTGCTAAAAGTGCACGTGAACTAACTACATTTCAAGCGCGTGCGCACGTGTAATTGGCATCTCACGGGTTGTCACTCAATGGCCTACACGCCCCATGATCATCAAGCCAATAGCCAATAATGTATTGATGTCGTAAATAGACATTATATGGAATCTTGAAACCTGTCCAAAAACAAACACTAGGTGGTCCATTGTTTCAAAACCTCATCGTGAACATATAATGAGGTTAATATATATATATATCTGATATCCACAACTAACACACAATGCCGCCGTCTAGTCTCAAGCTAAGCAGAGTTTGTGTTATGAGTACTAGACAATTGATAAACATACTTATATATTTCTAAATACACACATATTTAATCGTGCATCATCACACAAACATTAGTTCTGTGTGGGAATTGAACCCAGGACAAATAAGCCACTAACTACTAGACCAACAGGCCAGTCAAAACAAATTGTTCAAATGAATAAATTTTTTTGTAGAAATTCATCAAATGACTTTTCCGGCTTTGGATGGAGCGGGAGACAATGTCAAACTTTTACTGACTAAAAACCTTTGTTTCTTCAGTTGCTCTTTGCGTTCCAGGGCCACGGTGGTTCATTCCAACAATCCTGTAGGTAGAACATTATTTGTATAATCTGAAGTGAAGTGCCAGTGGTCCCAATCCTCTCTCTCATTCCATCTCTCTCTTTCTCACGTCATTCATGGCAAACGACGTGACAGAGAGAGAGAAAGAGAGAGAGAGATACGCACATTTTTTGTGGGTACCTACATAACTAATACGAATAATAATTACGCCTGAAGTACGCCTGCACTTCCTGAAATAGAAGGCAACTGTAGTGTTAAAGTTATTTCCTCAAATATTTGTCCAGTTACATTGTGTCATACCTACCCACTAATCTATGAAAAATCCAGTAACTCAACTTGTTTAACTCTTTGTATAGACTTGTTTACGTTTCCACTATGTTTAGATAACCACCTAAAATTACGATGCTGATAAAATATATCTATGATGTATCTTTCAAGTAACCCGTGAACTAATCTGCGCATTATCATTATCAAATTAGTACGGCTATAAATATAACTAGCTGGAAAGTTCCCTGAAAAAACTTGATTGAAATTCAGGTTGCCTGGAAGAGATCGCGCAATGCGATAAGGCCGCCCATTGTATGTATGTGTTTTAGTTGTAAATTTCCTTTTGTATATGTAATGGTGTACAATAAAGTATATAATAAATAAATAAATAATAATAAATAAATAAATGTGAACCAAATAGTTTGACGAACGTTCGCCACGCTGCAATTTGCGATCGGCTACGTTATCTGGTTTCTATTATCAGTGCAACATGCAACATGTTATGTGGTTGCGGCTGACACAGACTAGCTGACATAGCCTATATTTGCAGTGAAGGTGCGTGCACAGCGCTGACATATTCAGATACCATTGATGCATAGGTCTTACATGTTGGAGAGTGGCTTATTTTTGACGGTCTTGTGCCTGACGTCGAGACCTGCTGTCTTCAGCTAGTCTTAAATTTGTGAAGTAAGAAATCTGTCCAATTTAGTTGAGCTACGCATACCAATTCCAAGTGTTTACTGACCAGTATTTGGGTACTGTGTGGCCAATCAAGTCGAACTGCTCAGCAAGTAAGTCTCGCATGGTTGCACTCTCAAGGATTCCTCTCGAGTTTTTACCGCCACACCCAGTCACACCTCTCCCCAGTCAGTTCACAGACAATTTCAAGTGCTAAATCGTGCAGATCCGGCTTAGTACAAGTCTAATCTATTTTGCGATTCAATTCAATTGTGGTACGGGACGCGACATTATGTGCAAATAAGGACGGCGGACGAAGAGGTTATTTTAAATCATGTTTCACACTTTGTAACGTTCTACGCGTCTTGTTAGCTATAAAATTCATAAATAGGCGCTAAAAATAGGGACTTTTTAGAAACTAAAATACAATAGATAAGCAAAGGGAACAAAATCATTAATTCATGAATCCCCAAGCGACCACCGGTGGCCGCGCATCTATTGTCTTACTATTGTGTCTCTAATTGACGGTATCTGAAGGGTTAATGAAGATAGAAACCTATATAATCAACTTTTACCACATACTCACATAATTTAATTAAAACATCATTGAACTACTTAATTACATATTTTCAATGACATTGACTTGTGAATGACATTAATAAAATCCAAAAAATCAAAGGTTAGAAAATGTTTAAAATACAGTACGTACAGTTTTCAACCAAAATAATAACGCTGAAAACGTAAGGAAAAAACGCAACTATTTTACCTAAAGTTTTTAAATTCAATCCATACAGGCTTGAATTGAATATCTTTGAATCATAAATAAATTGTGAAATATTCTTGGTGGTTCACGTTTTAAAGCAAAAAAATATGTATTGTAATGTCTCTTTTGGTCACAGTCTCGAATGTAGATATAGGTAATACCAATAAGTAATTTTTCAAGGACGTCAAAGTCAATAAGAGTAAGTACTTATTGACTATTACTGAAGTTATTTTTTACTACTTTTATTATGTAAGTTACTTTATTACGTTAAACATTTTAGATAATGTGAATTTAATTTATGTACCTACATCAACGATATACGACTAAAATGCAAAAACTGAATAACTGAAAGTATTCGCAAGGTTTCAAAGGTACCAGGACCGCAGAGTTCGCTAGGAGCAAATAGTTTTCCGACATAATATGAGTAAAACGCGTGAAGTTACATCGTTACATCGTTCGTGGCATTTCAGGTCGTTACAATATTTTCATCTTAGGTAATTGTAGTTTATTATTGGATATTACGAGTCTTTAAACTTTCAAGGTGACTCTAAAAGAAGATGTCGAGTTCATTTAACTAATACTGATTAATGAGAGACGCAAAAACCAGAGTTTAGGATGTAGAAATCGTAACTAATTTTGAAAACACCGTCACGTTTTTTTGGGGCCTCGCCAATACTCTGCGTATGAAGCTACCTCATAATGTGGGTGTGGCAAACTCTGTGTTTATATATTTTTTTAGATACTTTTTACGAGTACGATTGTCTCGTGATCTTGTTTCTATTCGTCTTAATAAATAACTCTTTTCTGAAAATATGAAAGTAGTTGAAAATAATTAAATTTTGTTTACAAGTCATACAAGATTATCCTATTTGTCCCGATGCAATTTCTATTACCATGTTGTAAATTACATTAAGAGCCTGACATTAAGGATTTTCCAGCACAGACTGTTTAATAAATTCATTTAATATTACTAATTCAATAGTCACACGATTTCAATATAAAGTTGCAAATAAGAAAGCTTCAAACATTTGACGATCGTGACAGATAACTTTTAGCGTCTCATACGTCAGGAGGCGTGTCTATTCTTGGTCAATAAAGTTAATCAAAGTAACCTAATCATCCTTGTTGTCGCTGGTGGAAATGCGCAGAACTTGTGACAATGATCATGACGTGTCGTCACATAAGTGGTTTAACTATTAGACCATCGTGACTGTTGCCACAAGAAGCTATTATGGGGAGCAGCTCCTGTCACAATAGTGATCGTGCCACGCTATTGTCATTGGCTATATTTGTCACAAATATTGACACTCACGCGACTAAATACAATAAAGAACATCACGGATTGAACTGTATTCCGTGATAATTGTTTGGAAAATAATCTTCTCGCAGTATAGAAACTGATTTTTTCTGCAAAAGAATGACCATTTTTGATTTAATACCGAAAAGTACCTACATAATCTGAATTCGAACTTATTGATTTTAGTTTTTGTTAATTGCTTGATGATTTTCTGGAAAACTACAAAAATATCCGAATTCAGTGTTTCACTAAAAACATCTACATTATTACAGTTCATTAAAGCATAAAATTATTGGTCTTGTTATTTTGTTTTAAAATCATTTTCATTTTGGTTCTATGTATGTTTTATGAGACTTTATTTTGTGATTTATTGATGGAATACCAACTAAATTTTGGCACACGGATTTTGCAAAATTCGATATTTAAAATACTCAAGCTCATTTCGGCTGACATTCGATCAGTAAAAAAAAAATAATTTAAAAAAGTTAATTTATAACAGTTAATTATAATGACTGTCCAATTAAAAAAAAACCTTGAATTATAGTTTGTATTTTATTTACGTCTATGGAAAGATAAAAAAAAATCCTGAAAACGCTCTATATATTAATTTACAGAAGCGTGAATAATTCTTAATATGCAGGTACCTAAAAGTATCCCTACATAAATAGTTTATCTATGTGATACACACTATAATATACACCAACAATTCTTCGACATACACTGTGGTACAATGGCGGTCTTATCGCTGACAGATATTTCAGCGAAAACCGCCAGACAGCCTATACCTTATCTACTTTATAGTTATTACTAATTATCGCTAAAGCCGTCTAAGAAACGGATGTGTAAGTGTAAATATTATGACATGCACTAAACGTTGTCCATGCCGAAATTATTATTAACCCTTCAGATACCGTCAATTAGAGACACAATAGTAAGACAATAGATGCGCGGCCACCGGTGGTCGCTTGGGGATTCATGAATTAACGACAGCCTCTACCATGCCCAACTAGTGTTACAGTTAGGTAGATACAGTTCCAAACTAGTGCACTGCCCAGTTGCAAAGCGTACAAATTAAACTCAAACCTTCCTCACTAAACTTCCTAATGAAAATTAAATTCGCAGCGCAGTTTAGGTTGAGTTAGCGGATAAACAAACAGACACGGAAAGCAGCTTTGTTTTTCTAAACTATGTAGAAAAGTTAATATGTGCTCGTACAGTACGGCCAAAATATATATTTGCCCCTTCGAAGTTGGCATTCTGAACTATACGTATTCGCATACTCCAAAGAATAAGGTTTCTTTAACCTTGTGACATTCGCCTTGTCAGAGGATGTTCCCTGTGGAACCCCAACGGTGGTTAGCGGGACTATACTTTATTCCGAATACCCCCAAACGACGTGACCCCGACGAATTTGCCCCCTAAAATTCCAACAGATCTGAATCGATTCATAGAATATTAGAATTTCCTATTTGTAGAATTAGAAAATATTTGAATTCAATAATTCAATAACGCGAGCACATGTACAAAATAACAATAGATGAAAACCTTTTATTACTGTCCGTTCAATCGATTTTGACTTTTATTACGTTGGTCTTGCTAGACAAATAGCGGTTGCAGTAAATAGTTGGTATTATAACTACTTATTTGCTCTTAATGCCATCCTTATGCCTACGAAATAGAAGTTTAAATCGGTTGAACAGACAGTAAAACAGATTTAAAAAAAATCTAAACTTAACGTGAACAAAGTCTCAAAAGTCTTTTCAGAAACAAACGAACAATGTTTTCCCCTTACTGCACCTGACTTTAAGTCAAGATTCAATGGACGCGCAAAGTTGAATTCGTTACCAAACAATAGAGTGCGTCTGCTACATAAAAGCATGCGAATGCCATAAATTATAAGACAATGTGATATTTTGGGGTTACGCATCGCGAATACAAAAACGATATCTCATGTACCTAAAACTATATACCTAATCGAATGCTCGTCTCATGAAAATTAATATAAAATCAAATCACGTTTACAGTTTTGAACTTTGATTCAGTATTCTAAGTTTTATAGAGATACTAAAATTATTTTTATGGTAACGTATCACAATAGGATGTTTTATTAATTCACGGTACCAAACTACCTGATAAAGATCTTCAGTTATCATCGCCATCAAAAATACTTAAAAATACTTTGTGTTACTCTGTGGATGTACTTGTGCAACTCATTATTACAAAATTCGAGCTTGACGGTTTTTTTGCAGTCCCGCAACCGGTTCCTTCAAAAATTTATTTTTGAAACCAGTTCAATCCAGTATCACGCGCAATCTGTCTTAACGGCAAACAGAGACCACACTATATATTTGTGTACATTTTATTTCTTTCGAATATTACGCCAATAAAGTTCTTAGTTCAATACAATAAAGTTTAAAGTTGTTTAAATGAGCCAGGAAACAGTTTGGTTAGACTGAATAAAGTTAGGGGAAATGAATCGCATGAACATAAAGCATTGAATACTTTTATGAGTCCTTTTGTTGCAGTCGACAAGGTAACCCTTAATTTATATCCTAGATTCCGTAAGGTGATAAAATTGTACACGTTTTCGTGTACCTACCTAAAAATGCAATACTAACTCGTAATGAGATTGACCAGCAGAGTATTAAATATTTTTTGACAAATAAAACACATTATTTTTTTTAAATATGACACGTTTTGCCATCAACTCAAGAAGATATAGACAAGAAAATACCCACTCAAAATTATGTAGAGCCTAGAATGAAGTGAGGTATACTAGTAGTAGGAACCTAAACTCAAATGTAAGATCGGTCAAAGTTCAATCCAAATTTTAAAAATTCGCTAACGTTAATAATCCTGTGGGAGATCTGTGTTTCGTACTTACGCGGCCGCGATGGCTATTTATGTCTTCCCAAAATAGCAACGGCTTGGTCACATGGCTACCGAACCGAGCCCCTGCAACGACTACCGTCTGACGTCACTGCAGCGTCACATCCAATGAAACTTGTGTACATTCCTAATTGTGACACATTACCAGCCAATTTGGAAGCGAATCCTAAACACCATTCTCGGAACAGTATCCTTAGATATATTCTCAATTAGGTTCACTTCATCCCTTAAAATGCGATAGCTAAATAAATTTTTCCTTTTATTTCAGAAACCTCAAATGCGGCCGATGATAGTTGAATATGACCCCAAGAAAAAAGGAGTTAAAAATGACTTATCAGATGTCGTTATGGTCAAGTAAGTGACTATGTTCCGTATAATCTGCAGCCAGGATGCCACTAGAACGACAATCATTGAACCCGCTTTGATTGGCCATTTTGTGTTGTCAATAATTAATTTCAGTTTGATCTGGTGCCACATCCGATCAATGATTATGTTGTACTGCTTAGTAATTAATTAGAAATTTATATCAACATTAAAGCATGCTTCACAGCTTACCTCATTTTTTGTTTCTGTTCAACAATTGATATTTTGATTGTGGAATATCTTATCAGATTTGCCTTAAACCTAATAATTTTGACGTTTTTATTTCTACAGGACATTGAAAAGAAAACGTATACCTATTAGATTTTATTACCAAGGTTAAATATCGTAAATCGGTAGCTATTAGAAGTTGATTAAGAGTGCGCTCCTAGGCGTGCCGGCGGCGGCGCGCGGCTCTGCTGTCGGCCGTACTGGTCGCATCTCACTGTTTTTTTGACAAATTTATGTTTTGTCGTGGTATTTTATATTGTATGTTGACTGTTAAGTACTCGCTCCTTAAAATGAGTTATAATGCTCGAAGCTGTACGGAGACGATCCGGGAAGACGAGTGCTGCTTCCACGAGATAAATGTCGTTCGTCGACCTTGATCATCTTGCAATGGACTCATACACCGGTACATCATTCCATTTTATGGTTTCAATTTTGTTTATTTAATTCGTTTTGTTTGGTAATGGTAAAAATTTGGAGATAATTGTGTACAAACAGTGCCCAAGTCCGCTGCCACCGCGCCGACCGAGACGTTGGCCGTGCGCGGCGGGCTCCCGTGCGCCATCTCTGTTCAGGCTCGGGATTGGCTCGCAAACTGGCGATTTGTACAAATTTGATTTAGCTTTATGTTCTGTTTACATATCTTATTTCTCACTAACTTCTGTAAACCTAGAGATACAATATGATAGAATTATATTATAATTCTTGTCCAAATTATTATTTGTTACTATTTAATCCAATCATCAATATAACCCCATTGTCCAATTGCCACTTTTGTCCGTTAAGTTTATAGACTTCATATTTTTGACTATAACGTAAAGCTGTATTGAATTTAACGGTTGAGCCATCTATCTGTAAATGCCGAGTCTTAACAGAGTGAAGCGCATACAAACAAAATATATTATATTTTATTTTGGAGACCATAATGAATGTATCACACTTCACAGCACAACACTCACACAGAGTAATGCAGCTTACAATCAGTAAAAATCTTAATCATCCGCGAACAGTTCATATAGCCACAGTATCAGTATTGCGATGCGAGTAGTGTCATGTATCTTGAGAACCCGCGACATCCACACCCCGTTCGTTTCACATTGTAGCTTCAAATGTGGCGCTTTACGTGTTCCCGCTACCATTACATAGATCTGCTTTAAATTCAATAAGTTATTAGAAACTACACTTTGTTACCTACCTCACTTCTAACCTATCAACACCACTTTACTTAGTTTGTAATGTAATGTTAGCTGAGACACTTGTTATAACAGTATTCGGGGAATGTTTTACAGGTACAAAGTTGACCCAAATGAGATCCCAGTGGAACAACAGGCAGGCTCCACCCTGCCCCTCATGGAGATCCCGGGCAGGGACATTGAGGCTGATGAGGACTATAATCCTTTCGAGCATAGGAAGTTGGCGCATCCCACATCGTAAGTGCACATGGTTTACTATTGAAGCAGCAACACGCTCGTTAATGAACTCACTATGTATTTACTAACCGACTTCTATAAAAGGAGGTTTTCACTCAATTCGGATGTTTATATATACATAGTCACCAAATCGGGATCTGATGATGAAATCTTGGCAAAATCGAGGGAACTCCTCAAATATTATAGAAAACCATATAGCTATGTAGTACCTACTTCATTTACAATATTAATTGGACCCTTTTCTTTCCAGGGATATGGATACCCTAATTCATTTGCTGAAAGGATCCCTCGGAAGTGGGATCTTGGCTATGCCCATGGCGTTTCAAAACGCGGGTCTATATTTCGGCTTGATTGCGACGTTCGCCATCGGAGGTATATGCACCTACTGCGTGCACGTGCTGGTGAAGACTGCACACGAACTCTGCCGGCGGATACAGAAACCCTCGCTAGGATTTGCCGAGACCGCTGAAGCTGCTTTCTTATGTGGACCACCTGCGGTGCAAAAGTTTTCTCGACTTGCCAAGTAAGTAGAACACGCTAATTTATTTCAGATATCCTTAGTCTACAGCCAAAGTAGAACAGAGTAGCTTTTCGAGTTTTTATATTTATGAATGGATGCCAAACATAATCCCGTATTATAAAGACCGTAATTGTATTAACATTTTTTACCTTAAAATCCATAAAAATGCATATCTACCATTATAGATTAGACATGGCCTCCCCCCAAGTGTCACCACAACGAACGGTGCGTCTCGAACTTTGGGATAACTAAAGTAGTCGAGATATTGTATTAATTAATTAAAATAAGAAGTCTGGGCTGCTAATGTTTGAACAAAAAATATCTTCAACACAGTTAAAATAAAATACTTAAATGCTACACGTCATTACTTTGAAAACTAAGACTAAAAATAAGATTTACATGAACAACACAAATTTTTAATATCATCAATGTGAAAGTTTACAAAGACGCAATTGAAAATCTAGACGTGATAAATTTTTCTACTATCAAATTCGAACTAAGCCTTCAGATATAATGCAACACTCATGGTCATATTATATTGCAATAGAAAAATTGTAGACTGGTTTTTAATGTAAAACTTAATATATATTTATTATTTTTTCAGAGCTATGATCAACTGGTTCCTTGTCATTGACTTGCTGGGTTGCTGCTGTGTCTACATCGTATTTGTCGCGGAAAACGTTAGGCAAGTGGTTAATTACTACGCGGGAGGAACTGACTGGTACGACATTGATGTCCGCTACTACATGGCTGTTCTTCTTCCATTGCTCATCCTCATGAATCTGATAAGGAACTTGAAGTATTTGGCACCACTATCCATGGTTGCTAACTTACTGGTTGGAACTGGAATGGGAATTACTTTCTATTATCTATTTCAAGATATTCCTAGTTTAAGCGAACGCTTACCCTACACTCGTATCGAGCGCCTACCAATCTTCTTCGGAACTGCCATCTTCGCTCTGGAAGGCATTGGTGTCGTCATGCCCCTGGAAAACAACATGAAGACCCCCACCCACTTCATTGGATGCCCTGGCGTGCTTAACACTGGAATGTTCTTCGTGGTCTCCCTGTACGCATTTACTGGATTCTTCGGTTATTTGAAGTATGGTGATCAGACCGAGAGCAGTATTACTTTGAATCTCCCGCAAAATCAAGTGTAAGTATACAAGTATATTGATATGAAACTCTACGTCTTTTCAGACCCGTGTTGTAGAATTCATTTTGATCATATTTAAAAGTTAACACATCTAAAATTCAGCTCTTAGCTGATTTTTTAATGGTGAGCCAACTTTTAACTGAGGAATAAAAATGGCGGTTTGATAGTATGTTCATGCAAAGTATGTCAAACGGCTATTATATATTTAATCAATATTATATATTTAATCTTGTGTCAAAAAATTCTGACCATTGAAAAATCACCCCTAAAGTCGAGTAATCCTCCAAAACAACATTCATTCTTTGATATATATCGTATTTTTTATAATATTTTTTTTTTTTGTAATCTATTCAAGATTTCTGTAACTATCTGATTTAATTTAAATTGCTTTCACTATAAAACAGACCGACTCATACTTTATTACACTTATTTAATTTTTGAGTTGAGCTTTTTATACACTAATAGCCCAAAACCCAAACCATGTTTTAAGTGTTCATCAAATGACCATGATTTTAAATTAATTTTTTAATATTTTCAGATTGGGACAAAGCGTCAAACTGATGATAGCTGTCGCCATATTCTTCACCTACAGTCTGCAATTCTACGTGCCTATGGAGATTATTTGGAAAAGCGTCCGCCACTTTTTCGGAGCCAAGAAAAACCTCGCCGAGTACAGCATCCGAATCGGACTTGTCATGGTGACCTTGTCCATAGCTATCGCAATGCCTAATCTTGGTCCCTTCATCTCACTGGTCGGCGCTGTCTGTCTGTCTTTCCTTGGCCTTATCTTCCCAGCTGTTATCGAAACCGTCACTTTCTGGGACAGGCCTAATGGTCTTGGACGCTTCAACTGGGTTCTGTGGAAGAACATGTTCTTGATTTCTTTCGGTATTCTTGGTTTCTTAACAGGATCTTATGTCAGCATTTTGGATATAATCCAAGGTCAGAAAAAAGAATAGACGCGCATGACCATTTCATAGAATAAGGCTCAATAGATATGATTTAGGCTAAGGCCGATTTTTAAGTATAATGGCTTTGATGGGTTAATTCGATTGATTATGGCTTCCATTTTAATAAAACTACTCTTCAAATAATATTTTCATTTTACGTATGAATCACAAACACCATTTATTGCAAATTAAATCTGCACAAATAAACTCATCTAAAGTTTCTCTTATAAACAGTCGACCTAAGAATTATCGTAATGTTAATTTCGCTTTTAGTATTTTTTACTATGTGTGGTAACCGCCACTTTTATTTTGTGTAGCAAAATTGTTCTCTTAATAAAATTGAGTTTTGTATTTAATGCTCAATTTGTATTATTTGAGATTAGCATTATTTACCTAATTTATGTTTACAGTTGAAAATTTGTTGATGCGAAGCAGGTTGTGTATTCCTATCTCTTACATTTATTTAGCCCCGAAACTCTGTAGCCATTTTAGTTTTAAGCGAAATGTAGATAAATCTACTTTTATAATTTTGTGAGAAATGGTCTAGTGCATTATCGAAATGTGATACAACTTTAGGTTAACAAAAAGGCATTGCGGTATTGGATCAAATGATTAAAAGAATATAAATTGTTTCGAAAATAGACAATATTAATGTGTAGTTGTTAGCAAATTTTTGAACTTGGCTACAGCTTGCCAAGTTGGCCTAAGAATGGATAACAATTTTGGGGTCTAATAAGTAGAAACATTGTTCGTGATAATAATTATGGCATTTCCATTACCAAAAAAAAACATATAGGTAAGTATATAACTGCTTATGTAGTATAAATATTCATATCGAGCTTTTTTGGAAAATTATGAACTGAAGCATTTATCTAAGGTACCTATAGGTACAATGTTAAGATCTTCATTTAGATCGTTACTATTATATTACAGAAAAACTAAAACTCAGGCGATAAAGTTGGTAAATCTCAATAGATACATAATATGTACCTAAAGACTGGTTATAATATTGTATTTTTATGTCACAAAAATATTATTCTCAATCGTCATTCGTTGTCTCAAAATTGAAGTTGACACTTCTAGAAAATAAGATATGAAAAGGGGTTACTCATCCGTTATGAAATATGTAAATGTAACTAATTACGTAAATATCGAAATCTTCATAGGTACATGATAAGTAAATGGTAACCCTGTCGTTCCTCGTACAAGTTTGATTCTGAATATTTATTTAGATACTAACCGAGTGCATGTATGAGAAATACGAATGGCTAACGTTAAAATAAAGAAAATATTATAAATGATTGTGTGATAGTCACTCTGTATTAGATAATAGGTATTAAATGTGCGACTTTTAAAGTTGGGTCGTTTTCCCTGACTGGTAAATTAATATTTGTTTTAAAAGTGACGTAAAAGCTGAAGCTGTGCTAACTCTTTCAACGCCACAGTCGAATATATGTGACAAATCAATATCGTGCCCGCACCGCCACAGTCTGATATATGAGACAAATAAATGGGATAAAACCAATTTAATTTTTTTATGTCATTATATGCAGTTCACAATGAAGATATAAATAATGGCTTTTTGGGACCCGATTTTTTGAGTTGTGGCGTTTGAAGAACGGTTTTTATAAACGTCCGTGGCGTTGAATGAGTTACTTCCATCTTTTCTTCATATCTATTGCGATACATGGTCGTTGTCACAGTATTTTGGGATTTAAAGTAATTGTTTAATAAGAGATAAAATAAATCAATTTGACTTCTAATACTTATCTAAAGTAAAAAAAGAAACGAAACAAGAGATTGTCACTTCAGAAAAATATATTAAATACAAACAATAATATCAATTCTGTATCTACTTACAACATATTTTTAACACCATATATTTTTATGTGAATTTTTATTTAGTACCCAAAAATATGAAAATGACACACGGTTATATTAAATTTATTATTCATGGGATATCATTCCTACATATTTGGTATAAAGTACCAGCCTACCTATTTTAGATACTTAGAAGTGGTTGTTTTGTTACAGTATTAAAATAAATAAGATTAAGGAACATCTGTGTTTTATTGTTATGTACTTAGACTTTCATTTTAGGATTTATACGAGGCCAATAACAGAGTAGGTCAGTTGCGTAGCTAGGTGACCAAGGGCCCTGGGGCAAAAACAAACTGGGCCTCTAAATTGTTTAAGCTTTATCAATATATTTAAAAAATATTTATATACATATTTAACAAATGCAAGGTTACACTATATTTTAAATAAATCCCAAGTTTTAAGAAGATTTAACATTAACATGCACACATGCATGCATGCATGCATGGTCGTCGTTAATATGATCGGTAAGGATATCTTTCACAGCTTAATTACTGAATATTCATGAGTAGGCTTTTCAACCAATACTGCAGTGGCCACGTTGTTTGATTCACTATCACCATCAACAGAAATATTTTTCGTTCATTCAATTAGTGGTTTGTTAATCTATAATAATAAGTTTATTATAATAATAAGTTTATTTCCAAATCTTTTAAAAACATTACATCAGTTTGGTCTCAACCCCTGAACTAGGACAGCCTGTATGAGAGGGGTTGAGGTATCCCCGATTACAGTGATCCGATACATGTAAACTGTGCTTCAAAGATAGTAATGTACAGAAGAAAAAAATAATTAAGAAGCAAAATTAATAATAAAAAACTAATTATGGAAAAATAATAATAATAAAAATAGTAAGGGGAAAAAAATAGGAAAAATGCGGAGCTTTCCGAAGACTAATAAAAAAAAAATGACAATAAAATGTTTAAATTAACTAGTAAGGAATAGCGGTAGTGTGTTTGTGTGTGTCTGGTTTGCCCCTTCCCCTCCCCAAGCTTGAGGACCCCGGGGCCCAGCCCCGTCGAGCCCCTTAATAGCTACGCCACTGCTATAGGTATCTACAGGTTGCCAAATATTGGTCTGGAATTTTTTTTATTTCAGTCTATGAGAGCGGGATGTGCCCAATCTTGATGGTATGAAATTAAACTTAGAACTTTGGTTTACTTACTACTAGTGCTTGACTGCGATCCCACCTGATGAAGCAGTGATGCAATCTCTGATGGTTAGGCACACTAGTTTATTAATAGCCTTTTCACTCTAGCCTTGAATACTCCCAAATTATAATCGGACGAGAAGACCGCAGCAGACAAATTGTTCCAGTCCTTCGACGTACGCGGTATAAACCACGAGACGAAACGCTTAGTCCGGACCGTAGAGGTTTTTACAACGTAAGGGTAGATATTCGCCGTACATCGGGTTGTCCGATGGTAGAATCGAGATGGCAGAATTAAGTCATGCAATTCCTGCGCACACTCTCCAAAAGGCATCCTGTAAAACACCGAAAGGCGGGCTACCCTACGCCTGTGCTCAAGGCTTTGAAGGTTGGACTTAACCAAGTCTGGATCACCAATTAGCCTCTTCTCACGCCCTTCCACCGAGTCCAAAGCTGCCAGGTGGCGTTTTGCAGCACCAGCCCATATGTGGCTGCAGTGCTCCACACACGAACGGACCTGTGCTTGTAAGCATTATACGTTTATCTATAATATAAAAATTAATCGCAAAATGTGTTGGTAAGCGCATAACTCAACTCAACTCAACAACGCCTGGACCGATTTCGCTAATTCTTGAGAGAGTTGGGTATAGTAGGGTGGAGTAGGAAAGAGCGGGGCGAAGCCACGCGGGCAAAAGCTAGTGTTTAATAAAAGTGTGTCTGTCGTTACTAAAGACACAAGTACAATAGTGCTAACCACAGATTATAATCACCACACTAAATAGGGCCATCAAAAGTCCATCGATATGTAAAGAAGACGGTCAACACTTCAGACTACAAAACACTCGGCAAATTACCTGATAAAGCGCTGCGAATCGAAATTTTTTTTCGAATTTCGAATATTTGATTATAGGAAATGTTACACTGACTTAGGTACCTAACAAAAGCGTAAACTTAAAATCTTTTTTGGATTCCGGATGGATGACGAGGAGTCTGAAATACTTCTGGTATTTTACTACGCTGCATGGCAATACTTATCCTCAGTCCAAAGTAAAAGCCAGACCTTAGCGAAGTGTCAATAAGGCGTTGGGCAATGCTGTTCTCAAAATCCAACCACAACAGCACTAGCCGCATTCCGCACGACTAGGCGGACTGCAATAATTTTTTCAAAAAGCTTGCCTACCTCGTCGAGCACTACTAGGTATGGGTCGGTATGCGGATTGTGAGTCTGTATTGCGCTAGGACCAGTTTTCCCGTGACCTCGCCTATCAACGAAATAGGATCTGAATACAGTCTCTCTAAACATGCGCTAAGAAGACCGAGGATTCTGCATCCGAGGTCAGGACCCAAGCTTTCGCAGGAAAGCGGTCAACCCGCTATTTTACTGTAAATTTTCATCAAAATCCGTTTCGTAGATTTTGCGTGAGAGAGTAACAAATATCCATCCATAAATCCTAACCTCCTAAACTAATATTATGAACGTGAAGGTATCTTCACGTTCATAATATACTACTGTGTACTATGTACTCGTAACTATGTATGTTCGGCTCAAATCTTGCAACTCAATTTTGAAGCAGATATCTTCAACCGATTGAGCTGAAATTTTGTACACATATGTAAATCGCGTGACAATGCAATATTATGGTGACATGTAGCTGATCTGATGATGGAGCTGGAAGATGGTCATAGGAACTCTGCTATAAAACTACACAACACCATCGAGTTTGGGCTCGTTTGATTCGTATTGACAAGTACTTTGATCCTATATGGTGACCAGGGTCTGGAGATGGAGTTGGAAGGTGGTCATGAGAACGCCGCAATAGAACGACACAATTCCAACGAGTTGGGTCTTGTTTGATTCGTACTGACGAGTACTTTGATTCTGTATGGTTACCAGGGACTGATGATGGATCTGGGAGGTGGCCATAGGAACTCCGCAATAGAACGTCACAACCCCATCGAGTTTAAGCTCGTCTGATTCGCTTTCATGAGTACTTTGATTTTCTATAGTTACAAAGGTCTGATGATGGAGCTAAAAGGTGGCCATAGGAACTCCACAATAAAACGACACAACTCGATCGAGTTTGGGCTCATTTGATTTATACTGACGAGTACTTTTTCGCGACTGCTTTCTTTGGTTACCAGGGTCTGAAGTTGGAGTTAGAAGTTCACCATCGGAA
The DNA here is from genome assembly GCA_949319445.1 of Mythimna lalbum. Taxonomy (NCBI): domain Eukaryota; kingdom Metazoa; phylum Arthropoda; class Insecta; order Lepidoptera; family Noctuidae; genus Mythimna; species Mythimna lalbum. The sequence goes on from OX439344.1 coordinate 33,536,191, forward strand.
CTGCGTAGTAAAACTACACGACCCCATCGTGTTTAGGATCGTTTGATGTGTCTTGCCGAGTACTCAGATCCCATATGGTAACCAGGTTCTGACGATCGAGCTGGACTTCCGCATGACGTAGGTCCTCACCGGACATGGAAAGTTCTGGTGGTTCCTGCACAAGAATCGTGCGGAAGTGACGCCCGGGTGTCGCCACAGTGTAGAACACCCGGAGTACATGGTGAAGCACACAGTGGATGTGTGCCCCGCTTAGGCGGAGCATCGCTGTTGGGGTGATCCGCGGTGGCGATCTCTCGCGTTGGGCCTTGGTACAGTGCATGGTCTGGAGCGAGGAGGAATGGCAGGCGGTCGCCTTCTTGTGCGAGGCAGTAATGCTAGCTAAGGAGGAGGCCGACCGTATCAGGCAACGGCATTGACAGCGCCCAGCCACTGCCGGGATTCCGATTCCAATTTCCAGCCACTTTAACCGCGGGCTTGCGGACGGCGACAATCCAGTAACTGTCCGGACCCAGCTCAAGTCGTCGACGGTGCGCACTGTTCCCGCGCGCCTCAAAGAGCTTTCAGCAACAGCAGGGAGGGGCCCAGCTGGGTCGAAGCCTATTGACTGAGGCCAGGGTTAGTTTCGAAAGATAGCTCAGCCACGGTACGTAAGGCAACGAAGGAACAGTAGTGGGTTTTTAGTCTGTAAAAGTCTGACACTATCTCCCGCTCCACTCAAGAAGGGGGATGTCATTGCATGATTTCCTCAGCGGAAAAAAAAATAATGGAGCTGGAAGGTGGCCATAGGAATCCCGTAATAAAACGACACAACCCCATCGGTTTTGGATTTTTGAGTTTGATTCGCTTTCACGAATACTCTGATTTTCTATGGTAACTAGGGTCTGATGATGGGACGAGAAGGTGGCCATAGCAACTCCGCAATAAAAAGATACATCCCTATCGAGTTTGGGCTCGTTTGTTTCGTATTGATGAGTCCTCTTCGAAACCTTAAAATATATTATGATAGCCATCATTAACCATATATGGTCACCAGCGTCTGAAGATGGAGTTGGAAGGTAGCCATGTGAACACCGCAATAGAACGACACCACTCTATCGAGTTTTGGTTTCATGCGGTTTGTATTGACGAGTACTTTGATCTTATGTGGTTACCAGAGTCTGAAGATAGAGTTGGAAAGTGGAATAGGTACTCCGCAATAAAACGACACAATCCCATTGAGTTTTGGCTCGTTTGATTCACATTCACGGGTACATTGATCTTATATGGTAACCAGGGTTTGGCGACGGAATTGGAAGTTCGCCATAGGAACTGGGCTATAAAACAACACAACACCTTTGATTTTGGGCTCGTAATTTGTATTGACAAATACTTTGACCCTGTACGTTAACCAGGGTCTGATGATGGAACTGATAGGCGACCATAGGATCTCCACAATAAAACGACACAACCTTATCGTGTTTTGGCTTGTTTGATTTGTATTGACGAGTACTTTGATTCTATATGGTTAGCAGGCGCTGAAGATGGAGTTAGAAGGTATAGGAACACCGCAATGAAACGACACAATTACCTAACTCCATCAATTTTGAGATCGTTTGATTCATCTTGATGATGTTGAACTTTGGTCTTAGATAGTCATCCCATTTTTGGGAAAATAAGTTCGTTCCATTCGGTATGAATGTTGATTCTGGGTACCAGGGTGATCCCTTTTGTACTAAAACTCTTATCCCTCTACAATGGACCTCTGCGAGGAGAAGATCGTTTTTGTCATATACTGTTCAAATGCGAGTCCGTACAAAGTTTCTGACATATTTTTTAAGATTGTTTCGCAGGTTTTGATTTTCTAGCGAGTGTCAAATTAGGCGCCTGAACGGCGTTATCTTTAGATTTGTTCGCTTTTGAAGTTTGATTTTTTATAAGCTTGCATTCTATGTTTGTACGAGTATGTAACGGTTCGGATAAAATATCACTTGACTCAATTCTGAAGCTGATATCTGCAACCGATTGAACTGAAATTTTGAAGTGGTGGACTATGGTTATACCCTTAATAATATGGCTATCAAATAAAAGGAACGCTGAAAATACAAATGCGAGTTAAAATAGTTATCACTAAAAAGTAAAAAATAAATTAAAAGTAAAAAAACTTTTTAAAAACAAGCTTTTAATTAAATGCCCTAAAAAGAATAAAATAAAATTTTCCTTTAGAACTTTTACTATTAACTTATAACGTCATTATCCAATTTATATGATGTAAAAGCTTGTCGCGAGATTTACCTGTGTAGATAAATAAGTGAATTATATAACTCGGTAAGATTGATTTTAATTTTCAAATTAATTAAATACAAATAAGTTCTTAAATTTCGCGACAAGCTTTTACATCATATACATTGGATAATGACGTTATAAGTTAATAGTAAAAGTTCTAAAGGAAAATTTTATTTTATTATTTTTAGGGCATTTAATTAAAAGCTTGTTTTTAAAAAGTTTTTGTACTTTTAATTTATAAAAAAAAAATAATTACAGTAAAATAAAATAATAAAAACCTTACGCTGATTACAACTAACTAAAATCATACAAAAATATGGTGGCGTCAAAAAACTTCCACATTGCTGTCGGCTGGTAATGTGCACAAAAGACTGGCGGCATTACCACGCTGTATGACAATGCTTATCCTCTGTCTGAGATAAAACCCAGCTCTTGGGCCACGCGATGCGTCAACTAGACGTTTCGACAGATTTTTATGTAGGTATACAACTTGTGAGCACTCGGACCCCATGAACCGAGAGTGTGAACCCCAAACGGTTCGAAAATATAACTTCCAACAAGGGTATTATTTATATTATTTAGGTAAAAAAGGGTGCCAATGGAATCATCGTATCTGGCTGGGCGCTAAGTGAAGCGGCGAGTTTTCTGGCTGGCCTACCACCGTGAGATCTGGAGGCCACAGTCCTTGCACGATATGCTAGTGGAGATGCAACGCCGGGGTGAAAGTCCACTGCCGCGACAGGTCAAGGTATGGCGGACAGAGCTCCAGCGGGATCTAATGGTGAAATGGCGTCAGCGACTATCGCAACCCAGTGCTGGGCACGCCACGATGGCGGTAAGTCCCCTCTTTGAGGCGTGGCTGGAAAGACCTCACGGCGTCCTTACCTTCCATGACGCAGGTCCTCACCGGACATGGCACGTTCGGGAGGTTCCGGTACCGGATTAAAGCGGAAGAGACGCCCGGGTACCGCCACTGTGCGGAACGCTCGGAGGACACGGTGGAGCACACAGTCGAGGTGTGCCCTGGCTGGGCGGAGCATCGCCGTGCCCTCGAGGGGGCGATCGGTGGCGGAGACCTCTCACGTCGGGCTTTGGTAGAGGCCATGGTCCGAAGCGAGGAGGAATGGCAGGCGGTCACCTCCTTCTGCGAAGCAGTAATGCTAGCAAAGGAGGAGGCCGACTGCATCAGGCAACGGCGCCCTTGCCGCCGCCGCCGGGATTCCGATCCCTATTTTCGGCCACCGTAGACGTGGGTTCGCGGATGGCGAGTCATGGGTAGCTCGCTGTCCGACCGAGCCCAAGACGTCAATGGCGCGCACTGTTCCCGCGCGCCTCAAGGAGTTGTCAGCAACAGGAGGGGCCCAGCTGGGTCGAAGCCAACTGGGGCCAGTGTTATCCGAAAGGAAGCTCGAGCCGGTATGAAGAGGCTAGAAGGAACGTGGTGGGTTTTTAGTCAATAAGAGTCTGACACTATCTTCCGCTCCATCCAAGAGTGGGGGTTGTCAATGGAGGATTTTTCCCCCGAAATAAAAATATAAACATAGCCGCCCTATGTTTAATTTAATTTCCAACTCACAACGGAAAATAAACTACTTCTGTACAAGAGTATATACTGGTTGTAGGTATGGATTGCAACTATACGGAACTGCTGCAAACTCAAATCTAAAAATATTGCAAAGATTTCATTCCAAAACGCTGCTGATGATTGTAAATGCACCCCGGTACATCACCAATGAAGCCATACAAAGACTTAAAAATATTGAATGTAAAACAAGAGATAAAGGAATCACTTAAAAAATACAAAGAGAGACCATCTCAACCTCCCCACATCTTAACACAAGGACTTATAGAAGCCGGCCCCATCTTCCAAAGATTAAATAGAAAAGCCCTCCAAGATCTCTTATAGATAAAGTACTTACCTACTCGTCAATACAAATTAAACAAGGCAAAATTATATGGCGTTGTGTTGTTTTATGCCCAGTTCCTATGGCGAACTTTCAACTCCATTATCAGACCCTGGTAACCATAATAGGATCAAAGTAGGTACTTACCTACTCGTCAATATGAATTAAACGAGCACGAACTCGGTGAGGTTATGTCGTTTTATTGCGGAGTTCCTATGGCCACCTTCCAGCTCCATCTTCAGACCCTTATAACCATACAGGATCAAAGTACCTACCTCCTACTCGTCAATACAAAGCAAACAAGCCTAAGCTCGATGGGGTAGTGTCTTTATATTGTAGAGTTCCTATGGCCACCTTCCAGCTCCATCTTCAGACCCTGTTACCATACAGGATCAAGGTACCCACCTCCTACTTGTCAATACAAATCAAACAAGCCCAAGCTCGATGGGGTAGTGTCTTTATATTGTAGAGTTCCTATCCCTATGGCCACCTTCTAGCTCCATCTTCAGACCCTTATAACCATACAGGATCAAAGTACCTACCTCCTACTCGTCAATACAAAGCAAACAAGCCTAAGCTCGATGGGGTAGTATCTTTATATTGTAGAGTTCCTATGGCCACCTTCCAGCTCTATCATCAGACCCTGGTTAACATACAGGATCAAAGTACCTACTCGTCAATACAAATCAAATAAGCCCAAACTCGATGGGTTTGTGTCTTTATATTGTGGAGTTCCTATAGCCACCTTCCAGCTCCATATTTTTAATAAGCTTAAACACGGGTCAAGGCTGGTATACATTGATTACTTAATTGCAGAGTTCCTGTGCCTATCTTCCGGCTCCATCATCATCATCTGATCAATTCGATAGTACCTTATAGCCAAAGTGCATCTCATGACAATTCTAATAAGCCCACACATGGCTAGGATACATTGATTAATTACAGATTTCCGGTGCCTTTAGCTTCCGGCTCCATCATCATCATGAGATCACTTCGATGCTACCATTTTCAATATAACTATTCAGAACTATTCATTTATTTGTATTGTCATAGCCGCTTGACTATGTTTATTGTGATATCGGTTTGAGTATGAAGTTCCGTTGGCCATTTCTAGACTTCTTCACCAATTCCATAGGTTTCACAGTCACTTTTGACTGTAAGTGCTTAAGTCCTTGATAAAATACCAAAATAACTATATAGTTGCCTAAGCCCTTCAATTAACATAGGTTTTAAAGTGCTACAGGGCCCAGGGGTGGGGACATTTTGAACATGGTTCTTTGGCCTACTGTTCAAATTGAGGTTTTAACCACAAAACACAGGAATCATACAGTCATTTTTCTGTTCTATGTTTTTAACACATAAATTTACATTTTCTTGATATTTTTATGTATTCTTTGCAAATAACACTACATTTACATATATTAAAAATAACATATTGTGACCATTAGATTATATATCTAACATTATAAATAATTTAATTATATTATCCACTATTTATAGACTTTTTAAATATTGTTATGAATTCATTGTCCTACAAAACTATAGTAGAAGAGCTTTTCCGCCTGTGATACAGGTTTATCCTAGTACAGGCCCATAACATAGCATTTACCTTTGTACTCTTTAAGATTGTATGTAACCATTTACCAAATCTTACCCTGAATAAATATTATTATTATATTATTAATTGACACAATCACTAATTAAAAGTAAACATTATTATTTAAAAGAGGTTTGCTGTAAGAAAACCCAATTTTCGGTTAAGATTGCCTGTATACATCGGCTGCCTTACTATTTATAATTTGTAAAGTTATGTACAATAAAGAACATAAAATATCCAGTACAAATCTGGGCAAAGTTGTATGGTTTTATGATAATCAATGACTGACTGGAAGAGAAGTGGGAGGGCAATTTAAAGAAGTAATAATAATAATATTACACAACTGTCACACAACGCTGTCAAGTACCAAGCTAAGCAGAGCTCGTTTATGGGTACTAGACAACTGATAAAATACTTGTATATTTCCAAATACATACATATTATAGATAAATTACCCCCAGATACAGAACAAATGATCATGCTCATCACATAAACATTTGTCCTGGGTGGGAGTCGAAAGCACAACCTCTGGCATGGCAGTCAGGGTCACTAACCACTAGACCAACAGGCCTGTCTGGAGTGTTGGAGCGATAGAGATATTATCTGAATAAAGAAAGCTAGGGTGTAGGAAAGATTGTACAAATACATCAAGAGTTGTTGTCTTAGCATTTGTTACCCACAAATACTTAGACGAGAAGTCTCTGATATTACCTTAATCTGTTACAAAAAACTTTGAGAATCCATTCTTCTTTTGCTCAGAACTGAAAAGGTTATTTAGGGAGATTAACCCTTCAGATACCGTCAATTAGAGACACAATAGTAAGACAATAGATGCGCGGCCACCGGTGGTCGCTTGGGGATTCATGAATTAAATAAAGAATTCACTACTTAACCACTTTTATTAGCCATATTAATACATTTGTTGAATGCAATAAACTACATCTACTTTCTTGCATACAAAAACTAATGAAACATTTCATTTGAAAGGGTTTTCAAATGGTTCAGGGGGTTTCGGTTCCACTTCTTCCATGTCTAATGATTGCCCTGAAACATTAGGGACATAACTCTCAGCAGGGTTGGCTTGATTACCATCCTTGTTTTCAGTCACTGCTGGAATTTCTGCAATGACAAATTTTGTTAGTTGCCGTCCTAATGAATCAGAATCTGTCTCAGAAACCTCCATTGGACTTTCATTTTCCTTGCTGCATTTTTGAGAGCAGACCGCTTCCATGTTCTTCAGTTTTGTTTGGTCCTCGTCTCTCTGATGTCCATCCATTTTTAGTCAAAATAAATTCCTTGAGTTTCACAAGTAACCTCAGGAACTTTTAAAATGAATATTTTCTATCTTCAATCAGACATTTAAGGACGATAGAGATAGTGTAATCACTAGTCAAGTGATAACCTAATCAAAATGTCTTTAATTTTCACGTTTAACCATTTTCTCCATTGCTTTCCAGTGCAAGTATGTCACCACAACAAACTTCCTCCAGAGCATTCAGGAAAGTTTAGAGGCAGGCATCTGCATTTACACCATTACATTTATATTTAGCTTCTGCAATGGCTAGTGTGCATCAAAAACGGACGCCCCTCCATCCATATTTTTGTTGTTTGGATAAATTTCCACTCAGTCATCTTTCCTAATTACTTCACAATAACTCCCACTCCTTGTAATTCTGCCATATGTTTATTTATTTTTGTCAAGTTAATAGGCACTTGTAAAACTTGTCTATTTTTGTGTAAACGGGAAAAGAGCTTAAATTTAAGGAAATAACCGGTATTAGCAGCTCCTAAATCAACTTCAACTCCTAATGAATAGTCTTTCTGGAAGAGATAGCACAATTTTGCACTTATCACGTGCAAACTGACTTCAACTCTTAATTAATGGCCTTTGTGGAACGTGCAAACTAATAAACCATCATATTTTTTATAAAATAAATCTTATAAATATAATAAATTAGGCTGTCAGTGTCAGCAGTCAATGTCACTTAGGCTCCTTAGGCTTGTTAGAAAAATATCGATAATTTCAATCGATAAATTTTGATCCGATACATGGATGTATCAATACAAATTATTCAATATTGAATATCGTATCGGAAACGATCGATGAATGATTGAAGTAGGTATAAATGAAAGCTGGAATGAGATGGCAGAGTGTATTAGACATGCAGCGAAAGATATTTTGGGGAAACGAGAGGAAAAGGCACAATAGATAAGGATACATGGTGGTGGTCGATAGAAATTCAGAATGTGCTGAAAGAGAAGAAAAGAAAATTCACGAAATGGCAGCGTGTAGAAACGGGAAATGGTAGTCTGAAAGCTGAAAAAAAAAGTGAGTTTAAGGGTTTTTTTAAAAAACAGCTAATTCCTGGAGCAAGTTTTCGAGTAAATTTTGGAATTACCGAATACTAACAGAGTTTTCAAGCGTTATCTCCGTTTTTCTCGTTGCCTTTTCGTCAAACATCGCGTTGGATTGCGTTAGATGAAGTAACAAGCTTTTAAACCATTTTCGATGTTTACGATAGGCGAGTGGAAAAGGCGAAAAAACCCTCTTAACCCTTCAGATACCGTCAATTAGAGACACAATAGTAAGACAATAGATGCGCGGCCACCGGTGGTCGCTTGGGGATTCATGAATTAAGCTTCTCTGCGGATCAGCAATCAAACCCACTACTCCCGTTACGTGGTCGGAGGAGTTGCATGAGGCATTTATTTACGTTATCACACGTTGCTTGCACGCCCTAATTTATCTGCAAATTTAATCCTTTGCATTGACGCTTCAGATACAGCTACCGGTGCTGAGCTACAATAGTATGTGGTTTCCGGTTTGCAGCCAATAGAATTCTTCTCCAGGAAACTCAACTCAGCCCAAAGGAAATATAGCCCATTCGAAAGGGCGTTGCTGGCTATTTATGAAGCCGTTAAACATTTTAGACACATGGTTGAGGGTAAGACTATCACCATTTATACAGATAACAAGCCGATAATTTCAGGATTTCAGAAGGCCTCCGAAAAGTGAGGCCTTCAGAAAGGCCATCCAGTTTAGCGATTTTGATTACGTTTCACAATTTACCACAAATGTTAAACATATCGCCAGACAAGATAACGTCGTGGCAGACGCACTTTCCCGAACGGATGCCATCACAAGACCGATAGATTTAGATGTCCTGGCATCCACCACATACAGACGACAGCATATCATCCAGCTGCTAATGGAATAGTTGAGCGATTTCACCGTCAATTGAAATCGGCTATAAAATGTCATGCCAACGACAATGGTACAAAGTTCTTCCATTAGTTCTACAGGGAATACGTTCGGCTTACATGGAAGATAATTATAGGCTCTTCATCAGCAGTGTAAGTAGGTATATGGAGAAACATTGGTTTCTTTTTGATGTAAATTTTTATTCTTGATGTACAATAAAGAATATATAAATAATTAAATAAACATTGCGTTTACCAGGAGCATTTTTCTATAGTTCTCCTGTAGAAGTGGTGGACTATCATGACTTTCTTTCTCGTCTACGAGATAATATGCGCAAGATAAAACCAACACCTGTATCACGGCATGTGTCATCTCCAATTTTTATAAGTAAAGATTTGTTATCGTCAACACTAGTTTTTGTTCGTCAGGACGCTGTACGGAAACCATTCCAGACACCGTACACTGGGCCATATAATGTCATAGAACGAGGCGAAAAATACTTCAAGATAGACGAAAGAGGCAGCAGACCTACTGCCTTGTCTATAGACTGGTTAAAACCTGCGTATCTGCAAAACGACTCTACGCCAGAAGAACAAGTACAAGTGATGATGAGTAGTTAGGTTGGTAACAGAATTACAGAAATGGCCACTCTGCTCTGACATTACTAGTGATGTTCTGGGTTGTGCAAAAATTTATCGATATCTGTAATTTTTGCTTAATCACCTATTTTTAGAAAATAAAAAACAATAAAAATTCGAAACTCATATTGTTTGAATAAATATTTATTCAACAAATTCAATTTATCCATGCTATTTATTCATTTGGCAAGTTTAGGAAAACAAATAGTTACAGAAAATTGGCAATAAATAATTACACGAGTCAACAAGTTTTCTGTGACTTAGACATTTAATTAATGAATCCCCAAGCGACACCCGGTGGCCGCGCATCTATTGTCTTACTATTGTGTCTCTAATTGACGGTATCTGAAGGGTTAACTCATCTCAAAAACTACTGAACCGATTTTAATGAAACTTGCACTGATGATTTTTTTATATCTTATACACTTTTATAATAGTGTGTCTAGATTTAAGTTTCTTAATTCATGAATCCCCAAGCGACCACCGGTGGCCGCGCATCTATTGTCTTACTATTGTGTCTCTAATTGACGGTATCTGAAGGGTTAATTAACGTTCGCTTCCCACGTGTCATTGGGACAGCTTGTTTCTTTTGTTGGTTTTTTGGTGACACTAATGTTGCTGAAACTTAAAGAAAATCGGTGTTAAAAACCAAGTTATTAAATACTTGCAATCTACACTAATATTGGATAGGGGTACTTAGTTGTTTTTTTTTTTAATGTAGGAGGTAATCTCTAAAAGCACTAGTCCGATAAGTAAAACTTTTCACCGATAGAAAGCTGCTTAATTCCTGAGTGACATAAACTATATTAATTTCATGTACGCAGTCAAAGCTGCGGACGAAAGCTAGTCTTAGAGCTCCTTTTTAAATTAACTGGTCCAAAGCCGTTGTAGCTTTGTTGTTGAAAGTTCTACAAAAAATGAAAAGTAGTTAGGTAGGTAGGTAGTTACAGGTAAACCGGGCTGTTATCCGCAACTCCACGACTTGACAAGGCGCGTATTTTGCCTACAAGTAATTATTTTAATTTTTTTGCTAATAAGATCACTTGGTAAAAGAAATTAATCATCATCATCATCATCATTTGAAATCTGTACTTCAGAAATGTTTGCACAATTCATGCAACTTTTCAATTGACACACACACACGGACTGTCTTCCTTTTTCTGTCGCTTGTTACACTATTGTTTACACCTAAAAATTGGGTGATGAGTTATTTTTACTTATAAATTACGTAAGTCTAGATTGCAAAATGTAACAAAATAACTTATATGACAGGCAACATTTTTTAATTAATATATTTTAAACATTCTATCAACTTACTGTAACATTACATGCAAGGAAATGTATCATGAATTCATGACTAAACATACTAATTGAGAAAACATTGATTACACTTTCCTAAATCATTTATCATCAACTTAAGCTTATGGATGTCCTCTGCTAAACATAGGCTTCTCCGGTAATTTTATAACAAAAAATCAATGTCGATAAATCCTGGTTAATCTTGGTAGCCCAACACTACGTATTCTAAGATTTTAATATTCTGTGGTCAAAAGGGCGGTGGAAAGTACTCAATGTACGCGCATTTCATACATGATTGGAGTTTCTCTAGACAGAGACGACAGAATTTCGCCGTCAGTCTCCGTCACTCCCATACAGTTTTTGTGTAGGAGTTTCGCTAGACAGAAACTACAAAGTTCCGGCGTCACTGCGTCACTGACGCAGCGTCAGTCACCACGAGTTCTTGACGCCGCGAGGCTACGTGCCCGCGCCTAGCGCTCCGGCGCTGAAGTCCCCTGTACGTATAGCCTAATAACTGTCCTACATATTCTATGACTGTGAATGCATGTTTTTACTTTAATTACCAGAATATTTCAGGACTTCAAAATATTTGAATATTGTTAATTGATTTATTAAAATTCTCAATTAAAATAATGTATATATTTTTTTGAAAATTACTATTACCTTTTATTGAGCTAGATTGCTAAATAAATAAGTTATTATTTTAAAATCGTAAATCTGAGAAAGTTTAACCGATGTATCACCATTTCACCCCTTTCCTGCGTTCCCTTTGTGTCCTTTGTGTCTTTGTGTGTGTGAGTAGCTTCGACTTGAGTTGCGTCAACGCCGGTGAGAGAGTTAGTTGCGTTGTATAGTCCCAAATCGGTAAATTCATCATCATCTTATCAGCCGAAAGACGTCCACCGCTGGACATAGGCCTCCCCCAAGCGACGCCACAACGAACGGTCCTGTGCGTCACGTATCCATCGGATTCCCGCGACCCTGACTAGGTCGTCGGTCCACCCTGTTGGAGGCCTTCCAACGCTGCGTCTTCCGGTAATTTAATGGTAAATTACATACGGAAGTTGGTATTTCAGTGTCAGACACGGTAAACAGTAAACGGCTTGAAAATTGTCAAATTGAAGAAAATCTGGCACAAGAAGATTCAGATGCATCGGGAGCCAAAAAACACGGAAATCCTGTGCTAGTTTTTCTCTGAAGTCAAATCACAAGTATAATTACCGAATGGGCTTGTAGTGCGCCAAAAAAAAAAACTCTTTGACAATTTCGTATCGCGCTAAAAATTTGACAGCAAGACGCACCGCGATCGTAGGTAGGTACCTAGCTGGAATGTAAAACGTAAAAGTTGATAGAACGCAACTTTTTTAGGATCGTTGGAGTGTTTTGTTTTTGTTGTGAAGTGATTCTAAGTGAAAATCTTTAAAAAATACAACATTACCATGTACGCCTACTTAGATTTATTGGAGAAATCTTCTGAATACGATGTAGTGGTGGCTCGAGCCGAAACCAAAAGGAAAAACTTAAAAGCTTGACTTAGTTGTGATCCATACAGTGATCGTAAAGAGATATAGACTCACGAAAGAATTAACCCGTGAACTAATTTCTAAGCTGACTCCTCATATGCCACCCGTCCTACGTTCTGATGCTTTGTATGTTGAAACTAAGGTAAGATTTGGTTATGATTCCTCTCTTAAAGTCATAAACAACATTATCATAACCTGAATTTGTTTTAGAATTTGGTTGCATTGGCCTTTTATGCTTCTGGGTCATATCAGACCATAATTGGAGACAGCAGGAACCATTTTATTTCCCAGGCCAGTGTTTCAAAAGCTATCCGGCAAGTAACAACAGCCTTGAACAATCCGGCAGTATTGAATAAATATATAGCTTTTCCATTTAAACAATTTGAGAGAGAACAAGTTAACCCTTCAGATACCGTCAATTAGAAACACAATAGTAAGACAATAGATGCGCGGCCACCGGTGGTCGCTTGGAGATTCATGAATTAAAAGAGAGTAAGTAGCATATCGCTCATTTGGTGCAACAATGGCGTAATTACACTTTTAGAAATTTTACAGGAGATTCAGTCAAAGATTAATATTATTGGTTATGGCATTTTAGCTAAACATATTACGATTCTAATCGTTGGTCAGTGGGTCTTCTTATTGAATAAAACCAATGTAAATGATGTTTCTCCTGATGTAAATAGTCTTTCCGCTCATTTTAACATTATAAAACTGTTTTGAAAAAAGTGTAATTACGCAGTTGTTGCACCAAATGAGCGATATATTCTTCATTTTAGATATTTAATATTATAAAGAGGTAAAGTTTGTGAGGTTTTTGAGGAGGTAATCTCTGCATCTACTGTAGGTACTGATTTTGAAAATTCTTTTACCAATAGTAAGCCACATTATTTGTGAGTGTCATAGGGTAAATAATATCACACTAAAACTCAAGGGTAATAACCAAAGACATGGGTGAAACCAAGGGGGAAAGCTAGTCTTAGATATTCTATTGTAAATTCATGTTCAAGTATTAAGTACATAATCATATATGTACAACTATTTTTAGTTTTTACCACAAGTTCAAAATACCAGCTCTGGGTTGTAGTGATGGAACCCATGTTGCAATAAGTGTATGTCCAAACATGAAGAATGTTTTTTTAATAGAAAAGGATACCGTTCAATAAATGTTATGGTATAGTTGTACCTATTATTATAATTTTGTTCATTCCAGTCAGTGCTAGTTCATATCAATATTGTTTTTTCAGACATATGTGATTCTAATTTAAATATATTACGTGTGGAAGCAAGTTACCCTGGGTCCACATATGATAGTGTTGTTTGGGCCAACCATCCATTGAATGGTTATATAAAGAGACTTCACATTAATCAAGGAGAAGATTAGCATCTTATGGGTATGTTTAAATTGAGTATAATTTATCTTATATATTCGCCTCCTTTTGCGAAGCAGTAATGCTAGCAAAGGAGGAGGCCGACCGCGTCAAGCAACGGCGCTCTCGCCACCACCGCCGGGATTCCGGTACCGATTTCCGGCCACTGTAGACGCGGGCTCACGGACGGCGAGCCATGGGTAGCTCGCTGTCCGACCGTCCAGTAACTGTCCAAACCGAACCCAAGACGTCGACGGTGCGCACTGTTCCCGCGCGCCTCAAAGAGTTGTCAGCAATAGGAAAGGCCCAGCTAGGTCGAAGCCTACTGGGGCCAGGGTTATCCGAAAGAAAGCTCGAGTCCCAGTATGAAAAGGCTAGAAGGAATGGGGTGGGTTTTTAGTCAGTAAGAGTCTGACACTATCACCCGCTCCTACCCAAGAGCTAGAGTTGTCATTGGATGATTTTTCCCACCGAAAAAAAAAATTATCCTTTGAGACCGACAATGATGACACCCATCTCGGAACCAAGGCCAGATACTCCAGAGCAGTATTACCACGGCTTGCACTTGACGGCCAGAAGTGTTGTTGAACGCTGTATAGGTGTTTTAAAAACTCACTTTAGGTATGCTTTGGATATCATACCATTATTATAATAGTTGATATCATATTTTGTGTTCGAAATAAATAAATAATAATAAAAGGGTTTGTTCTTGCAGGTGCTTATTGGTGGATAGAAAGCAGCATTACACTCCAGTAACTGCTGCAAGAATAGTGAATGCATGCTGTGTTCTGCATAATATAGAACACAAGGCTCGGGGATACGAGCCTTGTACAATACACACCACTAACAGCTGAAGAAGCAGCTCGTGAGCGCCAGCTGGCAAAGGGCATCGGTGCCAGGCAAGCACGACGCGGCGCTCAAGCTCTTAACGATTTGGAACAACAGCGGGCGCTCATTCAACGTTTATGGACTAATAGGAGAAACCAATTATCCTAATTAATTCTACTTTTATAATTTACATACTATTCTAATGTTATATCAACAATGACACTTAGTGGCTGTTGTGGTTAGTTAGTTTTAAGTTTGTTTTTCATTGAAATGGTTTTTAATTAGTTTTTAAGTGTTTTATATAAGTATTTTTTTTCCAACCCTTAGATCTGCAATTGGCTATCCAGCTATAATCAGATGGGTTCCACCAATCTTATCTTTGCAGGCGACATTCCATTAAATGGCACCATATAAAATAATTATATTCTTATTATTTTTCAAGTTCTCTGGTCCAGGTCCAGTATGTGCCATCTTTTTAGGCGTTTAGTGTTCTCTTTTGACTGTAAGTTCTTTGCCAATTCATTTGTGTTTGCTCAGTCTTATAGGTATAGGTAAGACGGGCTGTTGTCCGCAACTCCACGACTAAGGCGCGTTTTTGCGTATGGGTGGGACAAATGAGTCACTCGATCCACCCCAGCTCCTCAAGTAAGGCCAGCAGCGCCTTGATGTTGCTGAACATTTCACGAAAGTTACCTGGGTTAACGAAGTACTACTCGTATATTAGCCCAGAGGTGACTGTGTGGTTGTTCAGCGCTTGTAGGACAGCCATGCTGTCCGAGAGTATACATAATGAGTGACCCTTAACTTTCCTGGTTGTGATGTCTAATGCTGCCAGGGAAATGCCCAAGCATATTTAGCCTGGAACTCGTAGTCCTCACGCAGCCCGTAGTTGCCATGCAGGCAAGCCTTTGCATGTGTTGAAGTTTATTAATAGCTGTAGCAAGTTTGGTGCAAGGCCACCACACCACAGCCCTGTAAATGATCATGGGCTGAATTACTGCACTGTACAGCTGTACAACGCAGTAATTCAGCCCATGATCAAATTAAACTTTAGCTAAAGTTTAATTTTGGAAGATAGGCCCCACCTTTTACCTATGATTTTCCTGCATTGCCAAAAGGTGATGCAAGCCCTGTTTAGTTTATTGTCTAGATGTGTGCTCCAGTTTAACTTACTGACCAGGGTAACTCCTAGATATTTGACCTCGTTTGGCAACTGGAGTTCTGTATTGTACAGACTAGGCAGATTGAAAAGGCCTAGTGCTCGTTTTTGCGTGAACATGACTAATTCAGTTTTAGTGGGTTACTGACAAATCGTATTCCCTACACCACCGTTCCACGATGCGCAGGGCTTGTTGCATGAGGTTGCAGTTTGTTCCAGTCACCTTCCCAGGTACGAGGATTGCTTGGTCGTCTGCATACCCTACTGTATAGTAACGATTCGCGTTAAGTATGGTGATATGTTTATTGATCACCAAATTTCAGTAGCGAAGAGATCACATCACCCTGTGCACACCCTGTCTAGCTATTAGTGCCAACTGTTGTTGTTCTTCAAGGCGAACTATTCATTTGCTTAATATATTAGTAATCCAGTCAATTAATACCTGATCCACCCCATGTCTGGATAGGGCGGCTCCTATACTGGAGAAGTTTGTTCTGTCGAAAGTTCCTTCGATGTCTATAAATGTACCCAGCCAGGTACCTTTCTGGTGAATTGCTTCCGCTATATGGCTTACCAACATATGCCATATTCAAATACACCAGTAGCAAGGTCTGGAATAACCTGCCACCACCTCTTCGCGCTTTAAAGACGGTTGGTGCTTTTAGTTTCAAATATAAACAGTATTTATTACGCAACCAAAAGGAAACCACCCCAGAGTTCTGCACGGTTTTTCATTGGTGACATAGTCGCTCGGCTAGCTAAGCATCTCTTGCGTCCAACACATCACTACATTACACTTCACAGCCATACATAATAACATTTCAGATGCACCCGAATTGCTTTTGTTTTAGACGTATTTATGTATTATATGTAGGTATGTATTATTACTCAACCTTTGTTTATTTGTTTAAATAATATCCACCGACTTTTTAACACGCTTTTGTCTATTGACTTGACAGTCGATAGATCGATATCGATCCGATCGTGCCACAGAACACTAAGATCTATAGATTATTTACTCCACAGATAGAGATACTATACACTATATAGTTTGTTAAGCTCCGTGAGTGTGACCGTGGCATTACCGCGGGCCCTAACAGAATACCAGCGCTGTGCGTTAACTATCTCAATAGATATCGCAGCATATGCTGAGTTAGGCGCCTTTTTTGACCTTACACAGATTTTAAAGTTGTTTTTTTGTTTTTCATGCGAAATAATATGTATTTTCTTTTTTATGTATCCTAACTCAACTGTTTTAAGTTAAAATGTATGTGTCAGGTAAAAAATAAACGTTTTTCTATATGAAGAGCAGACTCTGTCGACTTACCTATGCATGTTGATTACCATGTAGTGGTATTGCTTTTAAAACACCATCTCGAAGTTTCCTTTCGCATAACCTTTCCTTCCATAGACTTCAGTAGGAATGAGGTCAGTCAGACTTATAGGTCGTTTTGTATACTTAGTCACTCTTACCTGGCTTAGAGATGAATTATCACTTTCACTTCCCTCCATCCCATGGGAACGTATCTAAAAGCCAGGCACGCTCTCATTAGGGGCACTAGACATGTTGCCACAGGCGTCTCACCCCACTGTAGTAGTGCAGGATACACAACGTCCGGACCCGTTGCTTTAAAAGGATGGAAGCTTTGGATGGCCCATTGGAGTTTCTAAAACGTAATCATCCTGTGTGCATAAAGCCAATCATTGTCTGATGGTGTTAGGGTCTCGTCTTACCAGTCTGTTACCTGAGCAAAAACGCAATCTGGGAAGTGAGCTTCAACTAAGATGCGTCTTGCTTCTTCAGGTGACGTGGTGAGTGTGATGTCTGGTTTACGGAGCGTGGTAGGTCCAGGAACATCCTGTTGTGCCAAAATTTTCCTCACCCTGTTTGCTTGTTGGCAGGATTCAATGCTACCACAGAATTTACGCCAACCTGTGGTTCGCCAGAACCTGATTCATTTTTTGTAGCTGGATTTGGCCGCATGGCTTTGTTCAGATCCTTCCTTACCTTACTACGTCTGCGTTCCAGATCCGCGCCCCACCATGGTTGTTTACCCGGTGTATCGCGCGGTAGAGTTTCTGGGTAGACAGTATGGTAGCTGTATATTAATGATTCGGTGAGTTGGTCCATTTGCGCCGTGTCCTCGAAAGTCATCGAATGGTCGGGTGGCATAAGCTTGGAAGCTAGGCTGCGCTTGTTTACGGCTCTATCCGTGTTACGCGGGTTACGCCGTGGGAGTATAGGTGGTACACAGACCTGTATGTTGAAGCTGATCCATTTATGATCCGAGCAGGAGGCCTCCTTAGAGACATGGCATCCGGCAGTCAGTTCCGCTGCTCCTTCTGTTGCCAGAGTGAGATCTATTATTGTATGACTGCGCCTGATTACAAATGTTGGTTCGGAACCTGTGTTTAGTGTTGCGTGTACATTCCCCACAGTGGATGGTGTGCACTCGCGTCTGTCTCGATCACCACCTCTTCCCCGCTTCTTTCGCAGTGGTTAACGAGGCGAATCAGGTCGTGGGGTGGCGATTTCTCAGCCTCTGGCATGTAACCGAGGATAATCGCCATGTCCGTGGCTCCACGCTGCATGTTCAGCCTAGCTGCAGAGACATCTCTGTAACAGAAGTCATCCAATAGCTGTGCTTTAAGGTTACCTGTGACATAGAGGCACGATCTAGGATGATTATGGTCTTATGGAGAGTTTTCGTATGTGGCCGCCCCTAGCCCACGGCTCTTGGATTAGGGCTATGGCCATGTGTTGAACCTCCAGACACTTGCGCAGTTGGGCCGTCGCGGTTTGGCTGTGGTGGAGGTTTGCCTGCACGACTTTACAGGTCACAGAGGAAGCCATCGCTGGCAGACCCCTCCTCCCCGCCTTCCAGTCGCAGTCCGGCAAACAGGTTGCCCTCGTCGAAGGTCCCCAACCCAACCCCCCCCCCTGCTTCGTTTCCCCATCCCAGCCCGGAGCTGTTTATGCCGGTCCTCCCACAAGATTGGCTGGCTATCGGTCAGGTGCTGGTCGGCTAGTGCCGGCCCCCGACTGCGACCGCTGACCTGCATAGAAAGAGAACTGACCCGCTTTGGCCGAGCCCGCTGGGCCTTGTTTTTTGTGGCTCTTCTGCCCTCGTGTCGACGCTCCTTGCGTGTCGGTCTTTCCCTCCCCTTGCCTTGGCAGGGTGGAGCTGCTGGACGGTGTTGACTTGGTTATACTAGCTTTTATTCTCCACTTCCGAAGCCAAGAATCAATTTTATCGAGCTGTTCAACGCTAAACGCCATATTCTTAATAATATAACTTCGTCTTCTTCTGCTGATATCTGAAAATTACTTGGAACTCTTAGGTGTCGGTAAATCGCGATATTCAGACCTTCCTAATACAATTGGTCTAGACGAGCTTAACTGCCATTTTTCCACCGTTCCTACTCTTGATAGTCTAACCAAATGTCAAACTATTAATTACCTTGCTAATCTGACGCGCCCCAATATTGCCCTATTTGTTTTCACTCCAGTTGATCCGGGAGAGATCAAAAAGATTATCCTATCCATCAAATCCAAAGCCGTAGGCTGTGATAACATCAGTCGTCATATGATCGTATCGGCTTTGGATCGACGTTTGCCTGCTATATCCCACATCGTCAACTTTTCTCTTTACTCTGGCGTTCTTCCTTCCGTGGCGTAAAACCTTTGTCCGTCCTTTATCTAAGATTTCCAATCGCACTCTTTCCAGTCACTTTTGTCCAATTTCCATCCTTCCATTCCTGTCTAAAGTGCTGGAGGCATGTGTCCATAAACAATTCTCCAATTTCATTTATCGGAACTCCCTCATCAGCTCTTTTCAATCTGGTTTCAGGCTCAGGCACAGTAACGTGACAGTTCTCTTTAAAGTGACTGACGATATAAGGCGGGGAATGGAAGATACCAAAGTTACAAACTTGGTATTAATCGACTTCTCCAATGCTTTTAACACCGTCAGTCACGAAGTCCTCTTGTCCATCCTTTTTTATCTTATGGTCTCTCAGGAGGTACTGGAGTGGTTTTCTTCTTATCTTCAGGGTCGCCAGCAGTCACTTCGCGCTGGTAACTCCTCATCACGATGGTGTGACCTTTCAGCTGGCGTCCCTCAAAGCGGTATTTTATCTCCGCTTTTGTTTTCCGTTTTCATTAATCTCATAACCCCCGAGCTTCAGTGTGCGTATCATCTTTACGCTGACGATTTGCAGCTCTACTGTCAGGCCGGTGTTGACAACATATCTGATACGATCGAAAAGCTAAAACAAGACCTAAAAACCATAAAAAGCTAGTCTGAGCGATTTGGTGTGGCAGTTAACCCGCTAAAATGTCAAACTATCATAGCAGGGAGCTTCCATAGTTTGAGAAAGCTTAATGACCTAACTATTCCACCTGTACTATTTGACAACACGGTTATTCCGTTTGGCTCCGAGGTTAAGGATCTGAGTCTACATGTCGACGCCTGCCTTGACTGGCGTAAGCAGGTTGCAAGTGTCAGTAGAAAGGTAACCGGAACGTTACGGTCGCTCCATCGATCGTCTAAAAAATCTTCTTCCAGGTCACATAAAGGTATTTATTTATATATACTTTATTGTACACCAAGATAACATATAACACAAAATTGAGCCTTATACTTAAAACATACAATTGGCGACCTTATCGCATTCCGCGATCTCTTCCAGGCAACCTGGTATGGAAAGAGATTGTCTGGACACAAAAATGGGGTTACACAAGGTGCATTACAAAACAAACAATTGGTGAAGAAAAAAAAAACATAATGTTTAACACTAAAATACATACTTAAATACATACATACTAAATAATTAAATAGGCAAGAAACAAGTGACAACTACAATCAATACAGCTAATATGAAACAAAACTATAAGGACAAGTAATATTCCTTCACAAGTGTCTTGAAAACATGTAGTGACTGCGCGCGTTTTATTGACACTGGCAGAACATTCCAGAGACGAGAGGCCTGGACAATAAAGAATTTATCCAAAAACGAAGTGGAATGAATCTGATGACCTAAGAGATTTCGTATGCGAATCACAAAGAAATTCAAACCGTTTCTTGAGATAATGCGGAGTGAAAGGGAAAAATAGCACATTATACAAGAGGGAAAGAATATGAGCATTCCGGCGAAGGCGAATTGGCAACCACTTGAGCTTAACACGGAACTCTGAAACATGATCATATTTGCGTAAACCAAATATGAACCTTATGCAAAAATTTTGAAGTCGCTCAAGTTTATCTAGTTGTACTTCAGTGAGGTCAAGATAGCTGGCATCAGCATAATCAAGGATGGGAAGAAGAAGAGATTGAGCAAGCGCAATCTTGGTGGCAGTCTGTAGAAAATTACGCAGTCTTCGCAAAGATGAGGCAAACGCGAATAATTTGCGACTTACTTCCTGTAGCTGGGCAGTCCATGAGAAATTCTTATCGATAAATATTCCCAAGTTCTTAACTTTCTCACTGATGGGAATTATGGAATTGTCAAAAGAAACTTGGGGAAGAGTCGTCCAAGCAATCTTTGAGACTGTCCTAGAACTGCCCACCACAATAACCTGCGTCTTTAGGGGATTCACCGTGAGTCCATACCTCTTGCTCCAGTCACATATACGAGCCAGATCACGGTTTAAGGTCATGATGGCCTCCGATAAATTTCCGAGAGGAGCTCGTGAATAAATTTGCAGATCATCAGCATACAGGTGGTAGGAAGAAATTAATTCATTGGAGATGGAGTTAATAAAAACTGCGAAGAGTAAAGGAATAAAACGCCACCCTGTGGTACCCCGGCAGTAGTACTACACCAGGAAGACATGGTCTCTCCGATGCAAATACGTTGCCGGCGACCGAACAGATAACTACGAAACCAATCAATTACCGATGGAGATAAGTTAAGACAGCAAAGAATGCCAAGCAAAATGTCGAAATCCACAGTGTTAAACTCATTACTGAAATCTAGTAAAACTAAACCCTTAGCTTTCCCATTTCCATGGCTGATCTTATATCTTCAGTAATGTTAAGAAGCGCTGTAGTGGTGCTATGACCTGAACGGAAGCCAGATTGGAAGGGGTTAAGGAGATTATTTTTGGAGAGGAAGGTGCTTATTTGGTTGTGGATTAGGCGTTCAAGGACTTTAGAGAGGAATGGTAAGACAGATATTGGACTATTGTAACATGTGCTACTATGACCTGAATGCAGATCTCCTCAATAAACTTGACCGCCTTCTGAATAACTGCATTCGATTTGTCTTCAACCTCTGTGAGTATGATCATGTATCTGAATCTGAACATCGTTCGCTTCTGAAATGGCTACCCCTATTCGTCAGCGTAGAGCACTAAGGGCCTTGACTACCCTGTTTTCATTTCTAGACAAACCTTCTTCTCCTTCTTATCTAACTTCTCAAATTCAATTCTTTTGATCTGCACATAGTAAAAATCTCCGATCAACAAATAATCGTCTACTAAGATGTCCTTCACACCGCTCTGGGTTTATCGGGTCCTCTTTCTTTATCCAGGCGATCTTTCTCTGGAATGCGCTCCCATTGAACATCAGGATGGTATCCAGCCGGTTCTCTTTTAAGGTAATGGCACGTGAACACATTTGGAAGAAATTGGCAGAATCATCACAGCAGTGATTTATGTTATAATTTTGTTTATTTGTATTTATATAAGTATAACGGAGGATCGATATCAGTGGGTCGCGACATCGGAAATAACACTCACAAAAACCTTTGCTAACACTTTTAATTACTCGTAACACACACTCAGTACAAAATAATCAAGGATGCCTGAGATATAGCTTGATTAAGAATTTAGGAACGCGGGAAGTTTAGCGCGGAGTAACCAACGTCTGCTCGGACCGCCGGACCGATTCAAAGTGCCCTCCAAATCAACCGTCACCCGACACGTGGACCTACCCCCATTCCGGTTAGCCAATTTACCTGTCAACGTCAGTACCTGTCATTGTCGAATAATCGATTATACCTCCGGATCGACATTTGACTCGACTATTCGCTCAGTGTTGCTATTACTCCACGCTAACCATCCCCAAGTTAATACTTGACGTTCCCAAACGTAAGCTGTTCAATCTAACTACATAGTTCCTCCAGTGAAAGATAGGTGGCGCTGATGCAGACCGACTGATATGCGCCAACGCTTCGACAAGTATTTATTTTTATAATTATGTATTTATTTTGATTTTAATTTTCTTTTTGTTGTGTTGTTTTTGTTTGCTTTGAAGTTCGCACCTACCATGTTATGTTTCTGCACCGGTAATGCTTAAGGCATTAAGTCCGCCTTTGTACAGTTTTATGTGCAATAAGCATTAATAAATAAATAAATAAGCTGTGCTTGGCTTCGATGATGCGTTGTTCGGGTCTTTGTCTCTTGCAAGGCATGCCGTGTCATCTGCGTAGGTGGCCGTTACAACACCTCCTGTTTCAGGCAGGTGTGCCGTGTATAGAATATAACACGGGACCGAGAACTGATCCTTGGGGCACAGAGGCAGAGATCAAGTACAGATTCGAGTATTCTTCTCCGTACATCAAAGGAAATTCCAAGTCAAATGACTTGGAATTTCCTTTAGAATAGTATAGTAGATAGGATCATGAAGAATGAGTTAGGCAGACGTGTTTTCAGCTTGTACTGCAGTCCTTTGTACCACACCCTGTCAAAGGCTTGATATATGTCTATGAATGCTGCCGAGCAATACTCTTTCTTCTCTAGTGATTATCTAATAGTGACTAGTGACTACTCTATGCACTTGTTTGACTGTTGCGTGTTTCTTCCGAAAACCAAACTGGTGATCCGGTATAACCTTGCTCTCATCGAGTACGGATTTGAGTCTTTGCAGAAGAGTCTTTTCAAACACCTTTGACAGTATGGGGAGAAGGCTTATAGGTCTATATGAGCTAGGGTCTGTTGGCGGTTTCCCTGGCTTTGGGATCATACATATCTGAGATATTTTCCACAATTTCGGATAGTAATGTATCCTAAATATTGCATTAAAAAGCATTTTTATGAAGACAATGATTTTTATGGGCAACTGCTTAAATACTTCAGCCGTTATAAGGTCAAAACCAGGAGCTTTTTTATTTTGTAAGTACTAAATAGTGCTACTTCTTTTGGAGTAACCAGTTTGATTGGTGCAGATAGTTGCTGGTCGCTATTGATAATTCTCTCAATTTCAGTTTCAAAGTCTTCATGGTTGATTCATTAGGAGTAAATACATACTTCGTTTAAGTTGTTTGCAAATAGTTCTGCTTTTTGACTATCACTTCTAGCCCAAAGGTGACTAGGAGATTGGGGTATTGGTGGGATATGATTTTGTAATTTCTTAAAAGTTTTTGTCATTTTCTATAACAAATAATTGTCCTTTTTATGAGCTGAGAGACCAGATATCTTGCGTTGAAAGATTGCATTCTTATTTTCATCTACCAGTTCCTTTAGTTCTCTCCTAACCTATTATAGATTGATCTGTCCGTGTTCGACCTTGTCAGGTTTAATTGTCTTCTTTGTGCTTGTTTTTCTCGTAGTTTGTCCCGTATCTCTAGTGGAATATTATTTATTTCGGTTTTGTCTTTTAATGCTGGGATAGAGCGCCAAGCAGCTACTTGAATGAGGTTTGTAATGTAGAATGTTGACTCATCAATGTCTTCTGTTTTAAGTTTAATTTTAAATTTGACTTCATCATTCAGGAACTCGGTCAAGGCACTCCGTTCAGTTTTATTATTATATAATTAAAGCTTTTGGACTCTTTGCATTGGTAAAATGCTAAATGTGGCTACGATGCGAGTGTGGTCCGATACAGAATCAAGCAACGATTCGATATTAAAGTATATATCCGATAGTCCCTAAATAAGTATTCTGAGCAAATATTAACATAAATAATAAAATGATTTAGCTCTTAAGACACTTGAGATATCTACAGGTTTATCCTAGTTCAGGTTAAATCTATATTATCGTTTTGTTTTAAGGCTCACTTATTGTGTAAACTTGCATGTTATACCCTTAATAAATTTTAAATTTAAATTTTTCGTACTGTTTGTGAATAAAGGCTATTTGTGTTTGTAACACCTCGTCATTTTCAATATATGGTCAAACGTAAACATTATCACATAACATAGCTCGTCGTCACTCGTCCAAAGACAAGGTTTTGACAAGTTCCAGAAACTGCACCATCAGCTCAATTTGTGAAACCGTCGTGCATCTGCGACGCCCTTAAATTTCCATGAAACAATCACGACTACATTACAACATTCAATGAAAGTGTCTGTCCAAGTTTATAAACCTTTGAATGTTTATTTACGTAAAATCTTGCAAAAGTTCATTGCATACCGCGGCGGTATGCAATAAACCTTTGAAAGGGCGGTATTACCGCTCAGATATTCACAAACTAAAAGGGCAGCACTAACGATTGTCGTTAGACTCTGGCCAACGAAATATCATCATCTTCCTGCCCTTGTCCCGTTTTATTTGGGGTCGGCGCAACACGTTTTTTCTTCGGGTCTGTCCTGTCACTCGTTACGCTATCACCCTTTTCATTCTTATTACTTCTCACACAATCCATCCATTTTTCTTTGGCCTCCCTCTTCCCCCTTTTTTTAGCAACATTCCTTTCGTCCCTCCTTTTCACATAACCATACCAAGACAAACGATTCCTTTTCAACTTTTCGTTCACTGGCGCCACTTTCAAACTTCCCCTAATATACTCATTTCTCACTTTATCAATTCTCATCACACCACACATCCATCTTAACATTCTCATCTCTGCTACATGCAATCGTTTTTTATCCGTCAGCCCAACATTCTGATCTATACAGTATGACAGACCTTATCACGGATCACGAACTTATAGATTTTACCCTTCAACTTGAAGGGCATCCGTGGGTCACAAGTTGTTCCCGTGACCTGTCGCCATTTCATCCATCCTGCGTTGATCCGATGTGTTAAGTCCCGGTCTACCTCACCATCCCCTTAGACGAGCAACCTGAGGTACCTCAGGTACCTAAAGTCGGAACAGATCGATGTGGGCGTTCCGGCGAGAGCTAAAGGCACTGGATTGGAGAGACCGCCGAAATCGCAGAACAAGTACTCCGTTTTGGTTCTGCTCAATTTCAGGCCAACACTCTCCAGTCTGTGCCACCACACCTCTAATCTGTTCTGGATCTCTAGGCCACTCTCGGAAACCAGAATAATGTCATCGGCAAACAACACACACCAAGTAGCCCCTTCCTGGATGTCCGTCGTCAGAGCGTCCATTATCATCAGGAAGAGGTAAGGGCTGAGAGCCGACTCTTGATGTAAGCCGACAGCCACAGTGAAGCTGTCAGTGGTGCCGACTGTAGACCGGACCCGAGTATTACATCGACTGTACATCGCTCGGATCAACTGCACATACTTCCCAGGTACACCTTTCTCCATAAGGGCCCACCAGAGAACCTTACGAGGTACCCGGTCGTATGCCTTTTCGAGGTCAATAAATACCATGTGCTAGTTTTTATGCGCACTTCTGTATTCCTTACATAGCTGGCGCATAGCAAAAATGGCATCCGTTGTACCCCAACCCGGCATAAAACCGAATTGGTTCTACGAAATTTCACTCTCTTCTCTCAGTCGCCTTTCAATAACTTTCTCCCAGGCTTTCATAGTATCTGACATTAGCTTTATTTCTCTATATAATTGTAGCACTCAAGCAGATCACCTTTGTTTTTAAAGATGGGTACCAAGAAACTGCTGCACCAATCATCAGGTATGGCTTCTTCCTGCAATAACTTATTGAAGAATAAAGGTAACCACATCCAACCATCCACTCGCAATTACTTCCACACTTCAACTGGTATTCCATCTGGACCAATGGCTTTACCATTCTTCATTCCATTCACTGCTATTTTGACTTCATCCATACTAACGATTCTCACTAATCCTACATTCACTGGCTTACTCTCTAAAATTCCATTCCAATTATTTTATAATTGTAATGATTTGTTACTACTACTATAATTGTATGACTATAACCCTGGCGTGCCTTGGGTTATTATTACTACATAATTGCGCATTTATAGATGTAAATCACCATAAAAAATAAATAAAAGGAAAAGCAAAGATTTCGATCAAAAAATGTTCGTACAAACGTGTGTACAAAACAATTACGCGTTTTTCAAGGTCAAGTTGTATAGACAGACGGATGTATCAATCGGCGTTCGAGGGATGAAATAAATTTAGTGTATGTCATGTTGGTCCAGTGGTTAAGGCAACCGCTTCTCATGCATGAGGATGCGGGTTTAAAACCCGGAAAATTCCTATGTGATTTTTTCAATGTATATGGTACTTATCTAAGTGTATCGAAGACATTGCTGACATCCCGTACCTCAAAAAGCACGTAAAGCCGTTGGCCTCGGTTGTCACTCATAGATCTTTGACCATCAGTACAGGTAGTCTGTTCAGACGCTAGAAAGTCTGATCATTAGATTAGTCCATCCAAGGAGTGTAATGTTGTACCCCTAGCCAAGTTTATAATCTGCAATCGTTAACGCTAGTAGAAAACTTCAAATGTACGGGAACGACGACATCTCAACGCTTATGGACCAAGGTTATCTGAATAAAATGAATTTTATTTTATTTTTTATTTTCCCCATTCATGAGTCTTTCAAAATAGTCCTTCCACCTGTCTTTGATTTTTTCATCATCTGATAGGACCATTCCAGCTTTATTCCTTACACATCTTACCTGACAAACATCCCTCGACATTCTCTCTCTTGTTTTTGCAAGCCGGTAAAGTTCTTTTTAGCCTGCAAGCCTGTCCAGTGTATTGTACAGTTTCTCCGGGGCTTTTGCTTTTCCTAATGCCACGGCTTTCTTAGCTTTCTTCATCAAAAGATCATACTCACTCTTTTTTTCAGCTTTCAGACTACCATTTCCCGCTTCTACACGCTAGCATTCCTTAAATTTTTTTTTCTTCTCTTTCAACACATTGTGAATTTCTATCGACCACCACCATGAATTGGTGCCTTTCTGTCGACCACCACCATGATCTGGCACCTATTGTGCCTTTTCCTCTCGTTTCTCCCAAAATATCTTTTGTGGCATCTGGCCAACGAAAGACGAGTGAATTATAGTTGAAGTCCATATAGGGCAGCATTTTTTTTTAAAAAAAAAAAAACGTTGTCAAAAATGTGTCGTTGACGTTTCAAACTTCTTCCTTTATATACCTTCTTCATCTTGTGTTTATGTACATCTTATTTTCGTTTATTTCAACAATAAATAATTCAACGAGGAGACTTCTCTTTAAGATGATTCTTAAAGTTAAAACCAAAAAAGTGAGATTAATCTGAAATCTGCAGAGAAAATGCTACGGCTGTATACTCGAAGTTAATTTCTATGTTAGTGTTTTGAAAATCTTGTAAAATAGCTTGATACTTTTCGATTATTTATAACAAATTGCAATGAGTAATTATGTGTATAATAAATTTTTAGGAGATATAGACAATGAGCAGGTAAAACTTCATATTACCAGAATGGTAAAGGCATAGAAAACTCTTGAAGAAAATTGAAATATCGACTTCTGAATCACAACACAAAAAAATCTTTAATGTCAGGTATTTTTCTCCTTTCTGACTCTTTAGATTTAACAGTCATTTACTACTACTAAATTAAATAATAGCCACATTGTTTTATTATATTACAGCATTTGATAAATTTTCTTTATATGAATTAAATTTTTTTTCTACCACAATACCATAATGTCTCTGCACCACCCTAGGTTGACTGGCAGAGAATGCCTAAGGCATTAAGTTCGTCTATGTACTTTGTGTTGCATGAAGATTATATAAATAAATAAATTTGATTGTTTTAATTGTGTCTTATTTTAAGTGGTCTTTTATTGTGATTTTTGTTTTCAGAGTTAAGTGTGAGGACACTGAAAATAATCTAAAAGAAGGGTCTATTAATCAAGGATCGTGGGACACTCTCGGAAAAAAGCGCCCTCATTGTGCAACAGTTTCCAACTGGATAATTTTGATATTCTGTTTGTGAATATATATTCCACAACTATCACACAATGCCATTTAGTCTCAAGCTAAGCAGAGCTTGTGTTATGAGTACTAGACAACTGATAAACATACTTAAATATTTCTAAATAATAATATTTCACAACTATCACACAACACTGTCTATTCCCCAGCTAAGCAGAGCTTGTGTTATTGGTACTAGACAACTTATAAACATACTTATATATTTCTAAATACATATAGATCATTGACATAAGTATATATTACTAGCGTAAGGACCCGGCCAACCACGCGACTAAATGGCACCAGCGCGTTGGCCCTAAATTACAGTTTAGGGCCAACGCGACTCATTTGACAGTGGTCCGTTGTCAGATGAGTCAACGAGTCACAAAAATGCCTAGTGGTTTGGTTAAAGGTTGCAGAAAATTATGATACAAAGGTTAAAAAGGAACACGGAATATTGTATCATCGGCAAGTGACCTTACATTAATTTTGTTACCACCAAAGTAATAAATAAGATCACATTTTATAGCGATAAATATTTGACAACCGAATTTCACAATAACAGCCAAAAGTGCACGAAGTAAACTTGTACGGACATAATTTTTATTATTTATTTCATTGTTGTCCTTAGTGCTTGTAATTTTGAATTTTGGTATCATGTCTGTCTCTGGCATGTTTTATATTCAAAACGGGTAAAAAAGAAAGATTAAAAAAAATAAGAAGCTTAGAAACGATACCTAATTGAAACTGAAAATGTTATTATTAAAATATTTTTAATGTAGCTTTATTTTCTTCACGCTAACTGAAATTACCTTTTAACTACTAGCTTTCGCTCGCGACTACTTCTGTGTGAATTTCGAAGAAAAAGAAAGAGCTTACCTACATCCTTTCTCGGAGCTCAAGCTTAGTCCGTTACCACATTTCATCGAAATCGGTTGAGTAGTTTAGCAGTGAAAGTGCGATGGACATTTATTTTCTTATTTCTATTATAAGTAAAAGTATTTATGGACAAAATTGCGATGACCAATAACTTAAATATTTTTTTTAATTACAGATTTTTTATTGAGATTTGGAGTCGCATTATTAGGGAACAACGAAAGAAGCTTTATTTCAACCCTCATAAAAACACAGAGTATGCTCTGCTCAATTTTGTGACAATGATGTTGATATTTCAAAAGCTGGACTTTATTTTCATTCACTTGACCTGTTTGAAGTATGTTTAAAAAACCGAAAAAAATATAAGACATTATGATAGACGTCAATTTATGGCAAAAAGTGACTACATATCCACAAAAACTAGCAAAGTTTGTTGGTAAAAGCACTTTTACTATTTTTAAACTTACACTCTGTTGATTAACCGGTCACATTAAATCATAAATTGCATCTTATTTGAGCCATCATTAAGAAATATATAAATGTCAGAATGCATCACGAGTCTATCACAGAAAACACACGGAGAGGAACTAAGAAACAAAAATTTAAAAGATCGTTTTATTCAAAGGACAGTAATTTTGCTTATGTTTTACACATGATGCAAACTATTTCGTATTTTATAATAGCTTCTAAATATCCTAATACCTACCTAATTAATATAATAATAAGCTAAGTACAATTTTAAATAAAGCTGATTGAGACTCATTAAATTTGTTTTAAATACATTTTCATAGTGACCTGTAAAATATCACCACAAAAATGAAATCATTATGTACCTGTACGGCATGCGATTAATTTAATTGTACCGACTGCTAAAATGCGAAAAAAATGCTTACGCGCGAACAAGATTACGTCGAAAACCTGTGCAGTGCGGCAGTCACGTAGTTCGAATGAGTTTACACAGATGTCGCTCTTTTTATTTGTAGTAAAATGTTAATAAGAAATGTTTAGTTGGGCGCATCCTTCCTTTTGAAATCATATAGGTAAATTTCACCCAGAACAAATGATTATGCTTATCACACAAACATTTGTCCCAGGTGGGAATCGAACTCACGACCTCCGGCATAGCAGTCAGTAACCACTAGACCAACAGGCCAGTCAAATACATAATCACAAAATACATACATAT
Source organism: Mythimna lalbum (assembly GCA_949319445.1). Taxonomy (NCBI): domain Eukaryota; kingdom Metazoa; phylum Arthropoda; class Insecta; order Lepidoptera; family Noctuidae; genus Mythimna; species Mythimna lalbum. The sequence goes on from OX439344.1 coordinate 33,567,064, forward strand.
TAAAGATAAATTACACAATTATTAATGTGATAGTAAATAAATTATATAAACGAAAATGTTGCGTTGATTCATTAAACCCCAAGCAAATGACAGCATTCCTCTCTTTACGTGAAGGCTTTGATGTGTTCATATGTGTACTATTGTTTTAAGAGGGTGAGAGCCTGGAGATCTGTCATACAGGTCCCGAACCCACTATAGACTCCAGCTCTCACAAAGGTTACTAATTTAATTTGAGTTATATAATATGCCATGAACCAATGTCTGTACCTTTTTGAGAGAAATAAATCATTATTATTATTATTGTCTTTCTTATGTGTCTCTATTTACAGTATTCGAAACGTTAAACGCATAGGTAGTTAAGTTGACATATAAGTTGGGCAACATATTGACGATATAAATGCTTGACTGCTGGTCTAGCTACTACCACTAGAGCGCAAAAATAATTTGAAATCACTGGTAGTGGCGTGTGTTGGATCATTGTGGGAACCAAATGATCCAACACACGCGTCAGTTCAAAATTGAAGTGTGCCGACATTATGCGTCATGTCCGTAAACGGGCGTTGTAACTCTTATGATTACCAACTTTAGGCCTGAATGGGATGATATGAACATTTACGCACCAGAGTCACATGGATAAGACATTTCGGATGCGCGCTGTCCAGCAAAACGAAGGTGGACATTTGAACGATTTTCTAAATGTCTATAAATGTATACGTAATTATTGTACCCACTAATTGCATTTTCTCTGCAGATTTCTGATCGATCACACTTTTTTTGGATCTTTAAATCCTTCGTTTTTTTATGGTGATGATGATATGGCATCGATATGTTGATTCTTTCAAAGGAATATTTTTTTTTATGAAATTCACACATAATTTGTTTTATTTAAATTTAAAGGTAAGAAACGCTTTGTTTTTTAAATTTTCAATTGTACCAAAACCAGCTAGATACAAATAGAGATGGGTTTCTACCCGCAAATACCCAAATGCAGGGTTTTTACCCGGGTAAATACTTACCCAAAAAGTGGGTACTTTTTGGACATATTTTGTTTTTATACATTTTTTGCAATAAAAAAATGTTCATCAAATATGTTATAGGCATGAAATGTACATGGTGTCGGCAAAGAATAGTTTTCTACTCTACAAATCATGTAAAAATTGCATGTCCATATTTTTTAATATTTTACGCCTGTATTTTATTTGGGACACTTACACAGATATACAATATTAAGAAACCACACGTCCCAAAAAGTGTTAAAGGTTTTGGGTATTTATCGAGTAAAAACCCTGTTTATACCAAAATTGGGTATTTACCCGGTAAATACCCGATGGGCTTTTACCCACTGCCAATCTCTAGATACAAATAGTATAGCCAACGATTTTATTTATTTATTTATTTGGCTCTTCAACAATGAGTGCACTATTACATATAAAGACAAAAAAACAATACAATCTTAGGTCTAAGTGCTTGGGGCACTTAAAGAAGAGCACTACATGCACTAATTTATACGCTTTAACACGTAATAATAATAATTAAAACACAATAAATAATAGGTAGTAAGAATAAACATAAAAACAGAAATTTGAATTTTTACATTTGATTAAATTAAATTGAATTGAATTAAATTCGGTCAAACACAATTTGGATTTTAACATTAGATATTAATTATATCAAATAATAATTATTATTTAATATACAAGACATAAGAAGACGTATTGGGATGGCAAAGAGCGCCATGTCACAGCTGAACCGCGTCTGGACCGACAGGAACATCTCGTGTAAGATCAAGAAAAAGCTCGTCACCACCCTCATTTTCTCCATTTTCCTGTACGGCGCAGAAACCTGGACCCTTAAGAAAGCTGACCGTTGCCGGATTAACGCTTTTGAAATGTGGTGTTGGAGGAAAATGCTTGGAATCCACTGGTCAGAGCACCGGACCAACGATTCCATATTAGCCGAACTCAGGTCACCCATGAGACTCACCACAATATGCCAAAGAAGAATCTTTGACTTCTTTGGCCATATTGCCAGAAAGACAGGTGACAACTTGGAAAAGTTGCTTCTGACGGGAAAAATTGATGGAAAAAGACCCAGGGGCAGGAGTCCTTTACGTGGGTCAGACCAAATCCGTGCTACACTGGAGACCACAGTCTGCGACGCCATCCACATCGCCGAAGATAGGACAACATGGCGAAATATAGTCCATAAGAAGATTATTCGTCAAGGCATTGAGGATAAACGACGCAAGGAGGATATCAAATATTAAAAATATATCTAAATATATTTAGGTTTATGATATTTAATTACAAGTTCATACATACTATAAAGCGAAAAGACTTTTTCCCCAACCTAATAGAATAAAATTGTAGAGATGTTGGCAACATTTAGATGGATAAAAAAAAAATAACTTCACTCCACAATTCACATTACCTCCGCCGCCATATTGCCGACCCCGTGCGTGCGTTTGATATTGAATCATTCAAGCACTTAGGTAATTATAATCTAATTCCGTACTTATTGCAATTTCGATACGATCCGATACTTTTATTCAAAATAATCAACGTATAAATCGCGGAACCATTTCTTTTTATTGAAAACGTATGGTAATTCTGTTCCTACCTACTGCCACCTTGACTCTTGGATTGTGTGTTTCGTTTCAATCCGTATAAGAGCCTTATATGCGAGGTGCTTGTGGTTTGTCAGTGTGTTTTTTTAACAAATAGATTCTTCTAATAATATTGTGACTTGAACGGAACCTCTGCAGCACTTTGTTTCTATTGTGATTTTATATCAATCGGTGCCGAGCTAATCTACGTAGGTATCTATCTACCTGTGCAAAACCTTTATTATTCTTCGCTGTTATTTTGTTGATAAAAGTAGTAGTTTTGTGTTTTCGATGTAATCCAGCTGTAAATCGTCCAATTAATTATTCGTTTTAATTATCAATGTTTAAATTAACGACCTTTTGTGCTTATATTTTCATACTTGGGGGTATGTTGAAGTGGTGAGTGTTAGGTACACTGGAAACTAATTTGAAATATAAAAAGTGGCTGAAACTCTTAAAATAAGTAAGTAATTGCAAATTTATGTTTCATGCTAAATATTTTAACATTAAAATATGTAGTTTTGATAGTATCGTTGTATTCACATTTGTTCAATATACACTTAAAACAACTTCTTGCCTACCCCCTTGGGAAGAAAGCATAAGTTTAGGAATATACTATTTTATAATACACTAGCGACCCACCCTGGCTTCGCTCGGGTGCAATATTGTACGTATAAACCTTCCTCTTGAATCACTATCTATTAAAAAACTACATACACTATCTATTAAACCGCGTCAAAATCTGTTGGGTAGTTTTAAAGATTTAAGCGCACATAGGGATATAGGGACAGAAAAAGCGCCTTTATTTTATACTATGTAGTGAAGTACTAAACAAAACTTATTGTCTAAATTAGTTGTAGTTTTGTGTGTTTTGTATATTATTCTTTACCATGTCCTAAGGGCTCAGTCAAAAATACCTAAATCAACATTCAGACAAAATTTTTATAAACATGTTAATATGTTTTGTGTCACTAATGAATAACATTCTTGTTAAATCATTATTATACTAGAATTCTATGACATCTATCATAATACTATATACCATTCCATAACTTCAATGGTTCAGGTCATTTAAGAAAGAAAGAAAGAAAACTATTTTATTTGGCATACATACTCGTAGATACACACAATGTAGTAACAACATGTAGGCACTAATGCTTATATATAAAAAAGAGGCAACTAACAATGTGTATCTCACGGTTGCAACAAATAGGTTACTTTCTATTATTTAGGTAATTTACTAGACCTAAATAATAGAAAAGTATTCTTATTTCTTACAAAATCTGTCATGTGCTTTGTTTATGTGATCCACTACACAACAACAATGTGGCAACACATAGGCATAATAATATAAGTTAGTTTTATAATATTCATTATCACTAATTTATTTCTATGCTATAAAAAGAACTCAAAAATACTAACAATAAACATATAAAATAGTAGATTACGGGTCAAACAAAGTGGGTCAACCTTTAGAATTTCGGTTATCTATCTTGTTGGTCACTGACAGCCGATTTTTATACTAATTAACTAACAATATTACTGTGCATTAATATTGAAAGCAGAACCACTTGCTGGCGTGCTCATTCCTCTTTGCAGATAGGTAATTTTTTTTATTGGATCTAATAGGGGGCAATTGCGATTTCTATTATGCATGTTGCGATGCAAATGAGAAACAACCTTACAATTATTACAATAAGTTTCAATGTCAATACAAAGAAAAGTATTGTTTGTTATATGGTTGTGGAGTAATACATCTAAATATCTAAAAATATAAAATGGAACTTGTAGCAATTCATATAAAAACTACATTTAAGTTCCTATTGAATGTTTTTTTTATCAAAATAGGGAATATGAGCATTGTACTTTAATTGTTAATATTGCAATTATATTACTTAAATAGCTTGTGATAGCAGTCCTGTGCTTTAATCCCATTAGTCTTGGTTTTTAACTGTTTTTTTTTTATTCTACCTTAATGGTGAAATAAAGCAAAACATGATTTATCAAGAAAATGTTTTCAATTTTCTTTTTAGCATATAATGCGAGTGTTGTCTGTCAATCAATCACAAACTGTTTATTTTCATTTTCTATACATTAATATAAAATAGTTTTTGAATTATCACCAAATTCTGTTTTGAATTTCAACAAAATGCAAATGACATATTGAGTTTCTTCGTAAGTCCTTACTGCAATAAAATTTCTTCAAGTAGATATTCAACAAGAAATAAATGAACTCTCTCACCCTTTGAGTTGTATTATCTGCAGTTAAGTGACCTGAACAAGATGATTTTCTGTTATAGACCTTAAGTCCAGGCAATAAAGTTGACTTATCATTCATTGTTATTTTCTGATTGACTGGATTGACTGGTTCCTGATTCAGGATACAATCATATGCACAATTGGCGACAATGGGTGATTGTGATTTTCTTTTGAAGTTTAAGATTTATTATTTGATTCAGTTGCACTGCAGCTCTGATTTAGTTCAGGTTTGCAACAGTTGTTTGTTATTATATTGTTTGGAATATTAGTTCTATCAAGGTAAATGAGTTATACCAGGTCAGTAATGCTATTTATTTTATATTAGTTAGTTAGTTAGTTATTTCTCCATATTTTGGTTGAAACTGAGGGAGAGGAAGGCCAAAAAAAAAGATGTATAGATTGTGTGGGAAGTGATATGAAAGAAAAGTGAGTCAGGTGACAGTGTGCCAGGTAACAGGGCAGAATTGAAGAAAAAAAAGGTTTTGCGAGATAGATATTAGAGATACAATGCGAAGATAATAATTTTGGTTGAAATTAAATGGTTTTTTATGACTTCCTAAACCATTCTTCTCAAACTATAAATCTTTGACAAGTGTGCACCTGTAAACTAAAAGGTTTCAGAAAAAATACTGACTGGGAATGGAACATGGGTAACAGCTAGTTTAATATTAAAATGATAGATTGTAATGAAATGTATCAATTAAACAAACCTAACATAACCTACTTTTTGCGTTACACATAGACTTAATTAAAATTGATTTTCGAGTGTATGTTGTAATGGAAACATATCTTTAAAATATGATAAATTATCTGGATGTGCAGTTGCGAGTTTTCCCATTGTGCGAGTAACCTTGAACTCTATGAATTATGCATAAAAGCTATTTGAATAAGAGTGTTTGCATAAAGCCTATATAGTAACAACTGATATAATAACAACAACAATTAATTTCCCTGTTTGTACATAAAATGTACATCAGGGAAATAAATTGCTTTTTACTATAAGTTGAGTTCCTAATACAGTTCACAAAATATCATCAAGAGTGGTGGTTATCTAAGCAACCATTAGGTTACAATTAATTTATGTAACCTAATGGGTGCTTAAGTTCCATTTATAAATAATTGTTTTTTAGTAACATACCTACTATATTTTTAATGTCCATTCCTAGGTACCTGAAGATTATCATTTGCTTATTTTATGCATTTGTTTCAGTTGTTCCTGTCTGCAGGTTTCTTAAAATCGTTCAATATTACCTTTATCAAGAATTACGATGGGTGACCGTAACAATCCCATTAAGTTTGGCCCAGAGTGGCTGCGCAATATGCCCAGAGAGCGTAGTGCTGGTCGGTCGAACAGTCAGAACGCCAACTCGCATCCCGGCACGTCGGCGTCAGGCAGTTCGGCCGGGGGAGGCATAGCAGCCAGCTCGACGTCAGCTAATGCAGCAAATACAAACAATTCAAATAATGGACAACCTAAGGTGCTCTTAGCCAAACTCAGGTATGGCTTAGCCACGTCAGTCCATTCTACCAACCAGCATTTCTTAATTTTACTGTTATTTTGTATGCTTACTTCAGTATTAATATCACAGTGTTATATTATTAACAGATATGGCAGAGAAGAGATGTTAGCCTTATATGACAGAAACGCAGAAGCGCCACCGGAATTAAAATTGATTGATACCTTGTATCAGCCACGTGGGAAGCAACCTGTTGCTTTAAATAATACGTTCGAAGACGATGTAGTAAGTTAAAACCAAAAGCCAGTTATACAATGTGTAACGATAAATGTGCAAAACCTCAGACATCCCAAATAATTTTTAATTTACAAGACCTAATTCTGCTAAAAAAAAACATTTAAAAAAAAATTTAAAGGTTTTATGTGCAGTTTTAGTTTGTTTAAAATTAATATCTGCATTGAAATAAGAACTTTTATTATCCCGTGTATGAGAAAATTTGATTGGACTATAACCATTTGTGCTTGTTTACCTATTTCGACGGGTTTGCGCACTTGATGGTTTGACCTATTCATAAATAGACAGGACGACATTTTAATGAAGATTTTTTTGAAAAATGTAACCTATATTAAAAAGTGGTTTAATAGATTCTGCTCCTTATTCTGATCAAACTATTTTCAGGTTTTGCGCATTTAACTTTACACTTTATATAAGATAGTCACCCAAAACGTTTTAAGTACCTCAAAATCAAAACGATTCAAATTTAGCATTGAGTATCAACACTTTTTGAATGTCAAAATTTACAAAAATGGTAGCCCTAGGTGGCCGTCCGTCATCACTTATCAATTTAACTGGGAAGAAAAAGATGGATTGATAAATAGGAAATATTAATTTTAATCTATTTTTTTTTGTTACAGAGGGATAACTTGCGGAGTGCTCCGCTTATAGGCGGGATGAATTCTGGTGACAGATACATGTTAGGACGTGGTGCAGGTCGAGGCGCCGGTAGTGATGGGCGCGGCAGGGCCCGAGGGTCTTATATACGACAGCCGTCTATGGGGAGGTAAGTTGTAATTAAAATATGTCTTTATGAAAAACATTTTCATCAAATGGATACGTAATGGAGTAGGTATGTGTGCATTTAATTCCGGCCAGCTGCGCCCGGAAAGAGCCTCGCTGATTTTTAAACCATTTTCTTTGCGAAATATTGATTGATTTAAATATGCTAAGTTCATTCTGATGAACACTTAACCAGCATTTTTTTTTTTTGAGTAAACATATTTCTAAAGTTCAAAGCCGGTTGAAAAGAGTAGGGGAAACAAGTGAAAAAGTATGCCATTAAATTTTTTTTTAATAGGACTGTATATATTATACGTTGAAACATATTTTTTTCAAACCTTTTGGCTTAGCCGGGGATTAGGCTTCAGAAAGTCACTGTTTTATGGCACTGCTCGGGCGCCTAGAGCCTTAATTAAGCGCCGTGAATTTCATGGCACTTACACGTTCCGTTAAACGTAGTGTAGTCCCGATTTATACCGCAGATGGGACAGCTTTTTATCTAAAAGTCTTCATTAAAATAATACTCCATTTCATAAAATAATAAAACTACTAGCCGCTCGCGTGTTCGTTAGTGTAAATTGCGATGCAAGCGTATAAGGCACCCCTGGTTCTCCACTCCCTTCCACTATTGTACTACCGCTTGCTTCGCATAAACTTCGTAATATTTAGAACGTTCAAATTTTATGATAAATTTGAAAAAAATCATAGAACAAAAGGTGTTATTTATGATGTTACTACTATAGTTCTCAGAGGTTGCTAGGGTTTAACATGTAACCCTATATATGTACACTAGCTTCTGCTAACGACTTCGCCAGCGTGAATGTAGGTTTCTCCATGCAAACTTTGGACTCTTGATTCATCTCTTACGGGGTGAATTTTGGAATGTCATTTCTTAGTGCTCACTTATGACATAAAAGAAAACCTTGTGCATTTAGTGATGGTATGGCGAACTCCATGTTATAACAAAATCTCCATAATATGGGTATCAATTGAGAGAATTTCACAAATAGGTTGCGGTACACTATGAATAGAAATGCATATCCAATATGGCCGCCAACTTAAAACTGAACTACGTTAACTCGAATTAGGATTTTTTTTAATTGTCTGATATAGAGATAATACCCTAGATTGATAGGGAGAGTGGTGTGATAACACTGATAACTGGTACTTTAAGCCTACCGAATTATTTTCTAGCTACATAATTTTGTTGTCCGTCTGTCTGGCTGTCAAGAACCTTGAAATTAAAACTATATACTCAAGTCTGCGATCCCTTGAAACTGTAAAAAAAAACATCTGAGTTAACGAGGAAAAAAGATACGATTTATGTCACTGCAAAATCGTCCCCTAAACGGTGTTGATGTGCAACAAGTAAGGGAAGAATTTGACAAGTGGGTATCAGCGAGTGGACAGCATAAAGAGGGTTAAGCAAAACTAACCTTATCCCAAAACTGGCTGCCACGGGTCTAAAATAGATGGCCCGCGTCCGGTACGTGCGCCGTCAATGTTCCCGAAAACATCTTGATTGAAGCAATGCAACTGCAATCGATTTTGTTCACTGAGGAGTGCAGAACCTGTCGTCATGATCATGACTAGAGAGCCCGCTTATCCAAGTGTCCGGGCGAACGATTGGGCCAGTGCTGTTTCAGCGAAACTATTAAAAAGCCGGAATTAAGGTGCTTTCGAGCAAATTGAAAGCACCCTTAACGGTGGCCTACCAACAATTTCAAGCCTGTAGCTGCCCTTTTTGGGATAAAGTTACTTTTAACCATCTTCACTTGCTGACAGCCACTCCTCGAACTCTTGCCAGCTCCTGTTGCACAACGACACTTGTCAGGTGAAGATTTCGCAGCCAGGTCGAAATAATAAAACGGTTGTCTCTCCCCGAGGTGGACCGGTGGCAAGTTGACCTTAGATTGAAGTAACTCATCTTTTGAAATTCCCATGTAAGCTATTCATTGAGCAGACTGGCTCAAACTGAGTTCCTTCAGCAACTTCGCTGACAAAAAACCTGTTGTATTAGAGTAACCACTTAAACGGTTGTTTCTGGTGTTGTATCCATAATTTCACCAACAAAATGAATCATATTTGCGAAGAAGAAGTATAGAACAACTTCTGATAAGCGACGAATAAGGTGAAACGGTTGTGTGGAGTTTTGATAGGCCTGCTTTGTGCCCCAACGCGTAGGTACCGTAGTAAGCACATTTCTCTATGCGTCCAATATGAGACCTAGCTTGGAGAATTTCAGGCTTCTAGAACAATGGGAAGTACAGTAAGTAAATCAAAACTCCTATGAGTTTGACTTGAAAGTGTCGAAATAAATGTTTTTCACGACTTAATCGACTGTATCTTTTTTGATAACTCAGAGGTTTGATTTTTTCACAACTTCAACAAAGGACTGCAGACCTTAACGTTTGAGGTGCAATAATGGTCTGTATATAAATATCATCAAATTTTAACGTTTAAAGCGATCTGGCGTTTAAAGCGTTTTACTTTGAAGTGATCTATTTCTACTGGCGGCTCCACATTAGTACCGTGAATTCATGGCACAAGGCGTCAATCGTTCGTGAAATAGACTTAAAAGCTGCTGCTGCAACAACATTGTTTGCTGTGGCAACTTATCACTATTTAGACGAAAAAGCGTTGGAAAAAAGATAGTGGATGACTGAAATATATCGTAACCGATAAAAATATGTTTGCTGGTGTTTGATTTTTTTGGTATATGATTAGATCTGTCTGATTAGTTATATACAGTTCTTTGTATGGAGAAAAAGTTATTAGAATTACATTCTGAACCCAGTGACGAATTTAAGAAATGTACTTGGGTTTGAATTTACAGAGGGTTTCTCCAATTATTTATAATATTATATTACAAAAGGCGTGTACCTTTGTAGCGGAATAAACTGGCACAGGGCCGTGAATGAGGACGTGCACGTGTGGACGCCGCGCGAAGGGAGCGCGCGCCCTTTGTCGCTGGACATAATACCGACCCTAATGGGGGAACAGACGGAACGCGCGAGAACCCCGCGAAAACCGTGCAAATTCACGGTCACCCCAGTTTACAGAGCTTCATCGATCTAATGTGGAGCCGCCATAACATCTCGCCACGATATATACATTACCTAGGTAGTGTGTGCAATGGACAATATTATTCATAATATTTCATACATTGCCTGGATATCCCAAGTATTCTTACATTGCCTAGGTATTGTGTGCCCGAATTATACAGATTGCCTGTAACATATGGACTTAGCAGTCTATTATAATTTAAAAACAAAGAAAGAAAGCAATACTATTTACGCGGAAACATAGTGCAATTAAAAAAAAAACACTATCAGACCAACCAGATAGCGCATCAGTGGCTTGTAAACCGCAAACCAAAACGCCATGCCAGTGCGATGGCGAATTATGTAATCTGTTTAACTTGCTATATTACAATCACGGTCACAAAATGCAGTGATTCTAGCACGAATAGCTTGAATAGAGTTATACCTATGACTGAGTGAAAACTTCCGCGCAATTACTGTTGAGTTTTTCCGCTCACATTGTTCATTGTCTTCATCATTATATCAATCTGTCTAGCCTTTTCAAGTCGGCTTCCTATATAACCGGATACAGCTGAATACCAGTATTTTACAGTTTAGTGACTAAATAACGTAATAGTGTTACAGTCATTGAATTGGTATTCCGCCATTGTCATCCTCCTTATAAAGGCAGGTGTCAGATGGGTTCTGACTACCAGTAAACAAGGGATTATATGGTTACGAAATTTCAGATCTGTATCTGTCTGGTATTACATTACTCCTATATCTGTATATAGGGTAACTGGTAATTAGTGACCGATAATTATACGCGTGATTGTATTCACGATTACAGACAACTTTTCCAAAGAAACTTTTTTTTATACTCATTCGTTTTATCACAATAACAAAACAGCTGTTTGCGCAAATGTTCCCGCTAGAGGGTTGAAACTGGGGTCTAAAGTTAAAGTTTTTATAGAGAAACCTACTTTCACTCGGGCAAAGCTGCTGGCAGAAGCTAGTAAAAGTTTAATACAAATAGCAAGATTTGACATTTAGTTTTAATCTAAATTATTATTTGTTTTTACAATCGGTCAAATAAGTAAATATTATATAAATTCCGCCTTAAGGCAGTGGTCCGACCGCCGACGATGAACGATAACCTAGAATTTAGAAAAATAAGGTTCTATCAATAGACGAATTGAGTAAAAAATAAGAATATTTATTTGATATAACGATAAAATATGTAGGAAAGTTATAGTTACAGTTGTAGAGAGATACCTGCAGAGTGTATGGGGTAGTAAGGAGTTCATCCAGTCCGGAGAGGAGGGTATGGTAGAGCGAATGAATGTCTCACTTCAGGCAGTCTCCAAATAGGGCAAGACCAATGTAGTGGGATTCAACGCCGCCAAATCCCAAGCGTATCTATTAACCGCCAAAAGGAGCCCGTGCACCTCGGCATCTGCTTGCACTTACCACCTTTAGTTCTTGGGAGTTACGATCGTATAAAAATATTAGGACACCAAAATTTGATTAGGTTTGACTAGAGCTGACCATACTAAATTCAAGTCACTGGTATGGGTTCGTACATTAAATTAAATTATTTAAAGAGTGGTCTCATAGAATAGGCAATAAAATTACATTCAAAAAAATACTAATGGTATTAGATGTTTGGTATTAAAACGGAATATATCGTGTTTACAGCACAGAAGTGGTCGAAACTAATTGAAATTTGTTCTGTAGCGACCTGTTTCAGATATGTTGTTATAATTCAGATTTGTTGACAGACATCGGTCGCCTTATATTAGGCACAAAGATACAAATTGATATTATTATTTTTTTGTTTGAATTTACGCCGCCAAACATTAAAGTAATCGTCATAATATGTTTGTAAGAAAAACGGCCTCCTAAGGTACTTCTCCTTCACCTCCATGATCGATCCATGAGGCAGTTATAGCGCTCATATGCATTTAATAATAAATTAACACAAACGGTACTAACCATGTTGACTTAATATCGCTAGTATTGATTCACATTACTGTGTATTTTTCAAGGACAACATCAACTAGGTCAATATTTCTAAAGCACCCCTCTTCTAGATACAGACAGCTGGCTATAAAACCTGTCATTTACACTTATTCATCCGACCCTCCAGTAGTAAAACATAATAATATAAATTGTAACACAAATATATGTTGAATGTAGGTCATTCATATTGGTCACATGTGCTGACGAATCAATGATAAAAGTATAGATTAAACCTACCTAACTTTTTTAGATAAATATTATAATATATAAATACAATTTGGAAATTGAATTATTGATTTAGAGTACTTCTGTAGTTATTTTAATTGATTTCTGCCGGTTTTCCTTTTCTAAGTCATTAAGTCCCTTGAACATCTGGCCGAAATTAAATGGACGTACCCGCCTAGGCGGCAGTACGAGTATATGTGCATTTAATTGCGGCCAGTTGCGCCCGGATAGAACCCAGCTGACCTTTAAATCCATTTTCTTCATAAATGCTATGTTCGCTTTAAAGAATATTTGCCACCAATTTTTATGTATCAAAATGTTTCTAAAGATCCAAAAATTGCTATATATCCGAAATTGCTAAAAAATATAGTTGATAATGTTCATGAATCTATAATAAACATATATTTTTTCAAACCTATTAACCTGGTCGTTACCAAGGAGTAGGCTACAGAAAGTCACTTGTTTTATGGCACTTCTCAGGCACCTTGAAGGGATGCAACTCGACACACATTGTCACTGTTTTTCATACAACCGCTCATAACCGATTATGACGTTATTACACATTTTTCATTAGATATTTTGGAAACACAGTATCTTGAGGATTATAAATTTGTGTAAAACAAGGAGTAGTTTCCATTCTGTAAAGACCTTTTAAAATTTCCTATTTTGTATGAACTTTGACACTTCATAATTTGTCTAAAAATTAAAAAAAGTAAAAACTATACAAGCCTTGCAAAATTTATTAAGATTCTAAATGACAACTCTTTTCAAAAACTTTTTAGGGTTAAAAAAAAAAACAGCTATTTCCTGGAACAACTTTGTAAAATATTTGAGTAAATCTCGAAATTACCGAATACTAAGAGTTTTCAGGTGTTGTCTCTCTTTTTTGCGTTGTCTTTTCGTCAAACATCGTTAGATGAAGCAACAAGCTTTTAAACCATGCTCGATGTTGACGATAAGCGAGTGGAAAAGCAGCTTCTTCAGATAAATTGGCGCGACGTATTTGCATATTTTTATTCCAATCTGTAAATAATTGATTGACTAGCGTATTGGCGGGCTGCGGATCGATGATTTGTAGGCCATCCATCTAGTTACCATGCCTACAAAGCACGTATTTTGCACAACTGGACTAATGACGTTCGATCCACCCAGCTACTCAAGGAAGGCCAGCAGCGCCTTGTTATTATCGATAATTTTGTGGGTGGTACCTGGGTTTCTGAAGTACTTTGTACTCGGGTTACCTTGATACTGGGCAGCTTAGAAATAGATGAATTACTTTCTTTTTCCTCTATGCAGACTCAGCAAAGTCGGCAGTCTGTAACCCTTATGATAGAGAGTGGCTTATTACAGAACTTGTGGTTAATTGTAACGGCCATGACTTTGTGTAAAATAAGTAATTGGTAGAATAACATGTTCAGATCTTAAAATAGTAACATTTTAGTTTGTAATTTTATGACGAGGCGTACAAACGAACTATACGTACAAAAAAAAAAAACACCCTGAGACGCATTATAGTAAAAATGTATTATAGTATTACACCTATTATTTTGTTTTAGGGGGGCTCCGTGGCATGTGGGAAATGCAAGAATACCGGTTTATAGTGGAGGTCAAGATGACGAGAGTAGCCCCGGCCGTCCATGGACTACTACCAACCTCAACAATCCTAACAGGAATAGTGGTGACCAGACAGACTGGACCACAAAAATGTACAGGAAGTACGTTACGCCATGTTTATAGCCGCTGTTGAATTGTTGTCTAGCAACAACAATATATTAATACGCGATTTTATGTTTTAAGCAAACGGCAAGGCCATAATACTAACTGGCGCTCGCCGCAAACACGTGATGATGGCGAAGAGTGGCGATCCTCAGAACCCGGCAGATCTCGTCAGCTCGAGAAATGGGGTAAAATATAAAAAAAAACTTTTCAATAGCAGCTACTGAGGAATTTTAAATGATATTAGTTGATTAATGTATTAATTTATGTATGTGTTAGCGGCAACCTGTATAATTCAGGTATTATATACAATACCTAGGCAATATATCTATACATTCTAATAACTGGGGTGTCCACGTCCAAGCAATGTATGAAATATTATAAATATTATTGTCCATTACATACTTTATCTAGGTAATGTATATGTCGTGGCCAAATCATAGAAATTGACCACTTCATGACATGATCAACTAAAACTGGCCAGATCATTTAAACGTTAACATTTGATGATGTGTCAATTCTCGTTTGGCCATATCATTGAAGTAGGATTTCTATGACAGTAAAAAATAAAAAGAAATATCATCAAAGTTTAAAATTTAAAACGATATGGCAAGTTATTTGGCCATACCATAAAGTGATCAATTTTTAAGATCTGTTCACGACAAATACAATTCATACGGATTGTATAAAATAACTGTTGCCCCACCGAAAATGTATAAAATAAATAGTTTTAGGGCTACATATATCCGAGCTACTTTCAAAATTACGGGCAATGTTTTATTACTTAAAATTCAATGTGTGTAAAAGACGAGGTGGTTTCCGGGTGGTTATAAAACATATATATATGACCTAAAATTACGTCACCTCCTTCCCTACTCTCGTTTATTACGCACATTACCGGCTACGCATTTGGTATTGTATAGAATACCTTGGCAAAGTAAAAATAAATAATATCTCGTACATTACTTACACGTTTAAGTTATTCTGTACATTGCCTAAGTATTGACAGAATACTTGATCCATTTCACAGATCGTGACTGGGGTGACAGACAAAGTGGAGATAAGCCCCAATCTTGGAACAACAGGCGTAATTGGGGTGGTGATCATCAGAACAATGAGGAAAATTTGCCTGAATGGTATAAAATACTTAACATGTAACACCATGTCATTCTTTACTTTTTGTTTAATTTGATGCATTATAGAAAATTTACCTGAATAGTAAAAAAAAACTTAACATGTAACACCATTGGAAAATTTGCCTAAATGGTAAAAAATACTTATATCTTTTATCAGGGCCGTTGAAAATGCTGAATGTGGAGGCACGTTTGACTCTTCAGGCGCCTTCCACGGATACAGTAATGATGACAGCAACCTGCCAAAACACCAGGAGGCTGCGTATTGTAAGTGATGCTTGTGTAATGCTTATGTTAGAAGTCTGATATATGCGATTTTGTAAAGATTATTATTATTATTGCTGCACTGTTGTATGTTGAGTGTTGATATTCGTTAGTCAAAAAATTCAGGTTAGGTTTTGTGTGTACAATAAAGAATTAAGAGTGAATCCGGTGCTTTTTAATCGAATTCAATAAGGAGGAGCTTATCTATACTAATATTATAAAGAGGTAAAATTTGTAAGTTTGTAAGTTTGTAAGTTTGTATGTAGGGGGTAATCTTATATAAAAGGACTAGCTTTTGCCCGCACGGCTTCGCTCCTGCTCTTCCCTACTCTGCCCTTCTCTGCCCTACTCTACCCTACTATACCCTAATATACCCTACTCTACCCTACACTACTCTACACTACTCTACACTACTCTACTCTACACTACTCTACCCTACACTACTCTACCCTACTCTACCCTACTATACCGTACTCTACCCTACACTACTCTACACTACTCTACCCTACTCTACCCTACTCTACCCTACTCTACCCTACTATACCCTACTCTACCCTACTCTACCCTACCAAACTTCACATAAACCATCTACTAAATAGTCCAAACAAAGCCTAAAAATTTGGTTTGGATAGGTGAGCCCGTTCTTGAGTTATAAAATAACAACGAAAAGTGGCATTGATTTTTATATATATAGATAGATAAACTGACTGACTGACATAACAATGCACAGCCGAAACTACTGGGACTAGGAGCTTGAAATTTTGTACAAGGTTTTCTTTTATGGCGTAGGCAAGCACTAATAAAGGATTTTCGAAAATTCACCCCCCTCCCTAACCGGATGAAACAGAATCCTACCTACACGCGGACGAAGCCGCTGGCAGAAACTAGTTTTAATTACTTATTTGTTTGGAATCTGATAATTATTCACTAATAAATAGTGTGTTATATCGACACGCGTCTCAAGGTGATGTTAGCAACCGTGGGGCCTCAGCAGGGTCGAAGCCTACTGGGGCCATGGGTGATGCTAAAGAGATCACCGGGGCCCTGGAACGACGGCAAAGAAAAAACGAGTGGGTTTTTAATCAGTAAAACTCAGACATAAAAGAGTGGGGAATGTCATTGGTTGATTTTCCCACCTAAAACGTCTAGTAGTCATTTATTGAATATTTATGAAAATAATATTGTGATAATTATGTTATAATATATATTAAAATTAAAAACAATTTTTAATTTTATCTTTTAATCAACATTTTTAATTTAAGTATTTGATTATTTGTGACATGAATACAATTCTTGACAATTTGGTGTTTAAGGATGTTATACTACTTTTTAAATTTATGTGATCCTAAGTTTAATCTTTGGTTTTACTCTTGGGTGAATGAATGTATATAGACCCGTAGTCTGAACTAATTTCTGTGCCAAAACAACGTTTACTAGGTCAGCTAGTTTATTATATAATTATTAGCTGACTGGCAAAATAGATTTTATTTTTTCAGAATAATTTTCATAACGGTTTTATTAGGTTCTATAACCTAATAAAAACATTATGAAAATTATTATTAGGTATGCTGAACTATTTCAGCATTCCTATTATGTTTTATTTTTATGAATGCAGCTCTCACACGCTCCCACACGCATGGCAGTTTTCCACGTCCAAGAGTGGTAGAAGAAGGTTCTGATGAGTGGTGGGCGTCAGAAAAAGCTAAAAAACTGTCGCCAAAACGTTTCGATGCTAGTGATCTCAAGTTCAATAAGGTACAAATCACCCATGTTTTGATTTATTTTGTTTGGTGCCGATAAGAATATTTCTTGACATGCTATGATATTACAGCAGCCTGGTATTGGAATAGCTGAAGCGTCAGGCTCAAGTACAAATAATAAATCCAACACGAGTAACGATGACTCCCTGCAGGAGCTTCCGGAGAAGCTGGAGAAGGACACTGCTTCTGCGTTAGAACCCTCGGAGACAAGTTCGGCAGGACAAGGTGAAAACAAATTTGGAAAACCAAGCGCTTACAAATCTAATAAGTTTACAGAGAGCAAGACTTTTGATGCACTCATGAGGTCTGATATTGATTTAGAGGAAGCAAGCGATGAGAGGGGCAACTTCCAATCAGTCATCATTAATTCAAACAACAGTCTGCGGCAGAAACATCAACACCTTGTCCCTGCTATGAATGAGGCTTCGGGAAAATCTATGCACAGCATTAATGCAATGAAAAACATGCAGCAAGACATGTATGTAACTACCTGTTTCAAATATTATTGATTTTATCTTACACCTCTGTTTTACTTGACTCTGATTATTTTGTTTTGTTTCCAGGGAACACCTAACGCTCAAGTCTCCAGAAGAGTTACTAGTGGACAATATATTCAGCATGTCCCTCGATGACAAGGATATGCGCTCGACACCATCGTCTAACTCATTCTCGAATTCAGCTATGTCGTCTGCATTAGCTTCTGCTGCAAGTGGAATGCCGCAAAATCAGAGCATGCACATGACCATGGCTAACTCTGGGTTGGCCAATCACGGCATCAATATGGAGATGCACTTAAACAATCAAAACATGCAAGCACCTGTGATGCAACCAGTGCACCATTCACCTGGGATGCAGCCAGTTGTTATAAATACGGGTAATATGCAGCAAGGATTACCATCGGGGATGCAAACTGGCTTACATATTCCTGGGATGCCAGTTGCAATGCAACCTGGAATGCAAAACCCTGGGTACCAATCAGTTCCAATGCAAAATGTACCTGGGATGCCAACAGGTGGCATGCAAAATATGCCAGGGATGCCTTCAGGTGGCATGCAAAACATACCTGGGATGCCGACTGCACGTGTTCAAACACCAGGAATGCAACCAGTGCTGCAAAATGTGGGAATCACCAATTCTGCACTGAATGCATCATTAGGCTTACCTATTGGTCCTGCTAGCATGGGACCACCCTACCAAGGCATGCCACAACAGGTCATGCCAAATAATTCACCCATGGGTGCATCTGGAATGGGCGTGATGGGATCGTCTTCTATGCAGGGAGCTGGAAATATGCCTAGTTTTCAACCAGGTGGTGCCATTTCAGGCATGTCCAATAATGTAGGCAATGCTTCGTTATTCCTGGGACCAAATTCTAACAATGCCTCGGTAAGCTATTTCGTTTCACCACTAACACATAATATATAAAAATCGTAACAAAAAAATATATCTCTTAAATTTGATAAATATATCTCTTAAATTTGATTAACAAACATTTATCTGTTCAGTTAGAATAGGCGACTTCTGTCGGTACTGATCCATTGCTTTTTTACAAAAATATTTAAGATTCGGCACTCTCCACTGATGATGTTTGCATGACCCTGAATTTCTTATTGATGGATTTGAGATGCAGTAACATCACGAAATAGTATTCAAGTTATTGTGATATTGAATTGTTGTTGTTTTTTTTTTTTAACAGATGTCATCGGCTAACAACATGCCAATGGCCAATCATTCTGGACAAAATAATGCAATGATCCAACTACATGGAATGCAAGGATCACAGGGACCTTTTGGGAGTGCAATGTATGGAAACGATCCCTTGCCCAACAGCCACTTATTTGATCAATGGTATTATGAAGATCCTGAGGTATGCAACTATTGTAATGCTGTAAATCTTTCAATTAATGCTCACATTTATTTATTTATATACTCTTTATTGCACATCAAGAATAAAAAAACACACAATTGGCGGCCTTATCGCACCAGGCGATTTCTTCTAGGCAACCTATAATGGACAGAGATTGCCTGGACACAAAATGGGGTTGCACTTGGTGCAATATATAACAAAAACTGATTAATACATTTCTGACACATTTATTCGCGAAACTGTTTATAAAGTGTTTTTATTATTACAATGGTGATAAAACTAACTACTCTGCAACCACTACAAAGGCTACCATACATGGTCGAGTCCTACCTTCAGATCCGTCTGATCTGATCAATCAGTACCGTGTAGAGCTATGCCTCAAGATCCAACGCTACGGTCACAGCAATCACTACTTGAAGCTCATTGGTAAAACCACAGATATAGATAGATGTAGATAACGCAAGAGCAACTACTTCGCGTGTCCAAATGCGTGCCTAGCTTACGTACAAAAATCGTAATTGGCCACTTTCGCGCTCAGTCTGCATCGGTGTATAGCGCAAATCAAACGTCAGTTATATGCGTAATTTATTTAAAAAAATATTATTTTAAATAATAAAAAGGTAATACCAAATTTGAGAAAAACAGAACATTCGTATTACATAATAGGTAGTTAAAAAATGGCACGCTTGGTTTACATACAGATACTTGCGTTAACTATGTCTATCTATATCCGTGGGTAAACCTAACATCTTATTGTTTCATGTCTGTACACGCATCCGGTCAGACGGATCTGACGCAGGTTTGTGTGTTCAGATTGATCTCTCTATGTATGGTAGCCTTTATAAGTTACATAATGTTTTAAAATGTTGAAGAGTGTTCAATATGTATATATTTTACAGAGGAACATCCAGGGTCCGTTTTCAGCCAAAGAGATGTACAATTGGTACAGAGCAGGCTTCTTCAGCCCAAGCTTGATGCTGCGCCGCGCTTGCGAAACAATTATGAGACCCCTGGGTACTTATGGGCCGGTGGTACCGTTCGCACAAATGGTAAGTTAAGAAAAAAATAACTATGAAGAAGAAATATATCGAAATAAAAATCAAATCTTCAATACGTAATCGTACTTATCAAATAAAGTTAAGGTGGCTCTGCTGTTATGTTGCATGTTCAAACTTTAATCGATATTCTATCTATTAGTATCCATATATTATTATGTATTTATTATTCTGCATGAAATTTTGTAGATGGAGGGTCTTTCGATGTACTCTTTGAATTTCTCTAAGTATTGTTGTTTAATTAGTTTTTTTTTAATTACTTTTGCAGGATAACATGATGAATTCATACCCGATGGCTGGTGGTTTCGATCGTCCCCAGGGATCACACGATAACATGATGAATGCACAAGCTACATTGACTTTAGACGTAAGTAATGAAAGCGTGTTGTTTGTCATGCACTTTCATGTAGATGTAGATTTAGAAACGTAGAAAAGTATTAACAGGTAGTTAGTGGTAAAGTAGAATTCTGAATGCCTTGTAATAATAAGGTTTTCTTGATTTCTAGGTGATGAATATGGGTCCTATAAATATACCCGATAATGCACCTATGGAATTACAATTCGGATCTGTGGGAATGATGGCTAATCAAAATTATGCCCCACCGCCACATCTGGTAATAAATTAAATTCCTACAATAAGAATTTTGTTTGTTTTATGATTTCTTTTATTATGAAATCTACAAACAATTGCGGTGCGGTTTTGCATAAATGTCCCCAGATAATTATTTTTTTGGTTTATTAGCGACCGATTTAAATAAATTTTTGTTTTTTATCTCCGGAATTCGATACCACAAAAAACAATATCTTTAGAAATCTTTGGATAATTGATACCATTAGAAATATGACTGAAAATAAATTAACATTATTGTCCATTGACGATACAACTTTAGTATTTCATTGAAATATTTATTTTTAAATAACTGACTAACTATAATAGCTAGTAACAAGAACTCGATGCTATCAAAAAAAAAAAAAATACTGATGTTACAGGACTTTATCTTAAAATAGCAAGTTTCGTTTATACCATAAAATACTCTCATTTCCAAAACCTAATATTTTTTAATAAACTTTATAAAAATGTAAAAAAACATACCCATGTACAAAAACAATACTTGCGGTATTTCATATTCCATTTTATTTTGTTTTTAATATTATTTTTTTTGCTACCATAATTCTATGAAGGCCTATGTTTTATACAGTATTTTAACAATAAAACCACTGTTGGTGTGGTTTACTTATGAACAGTGTGCAAGAACT
This sequence comes from Mythimna lalbum, assembly GCA_949319445.1. NCBI lineage: Eukaryota > Metazoa > Arthropoda > Insecta > Lepidoptera > Noctuidae > Mythimna > Mythimna lalbum. Next base: position 33,588,763 of record OX439344.1, read on the forward strand.
ACAAAATTTGGTAATTTCAGGACTCTCTGTGGGGCCAGGGACCCTCGTCGTCGGCTGACTTGATGTGGATGCAGCAGCCTCGTAGCCGCCCCGAAGCTCGCGTCAATAACTTGCCCATATTCTTCTGGGATCAGCAGGTGCGATTTCCACATTAATTGCCAAATTTTAATAACAGCAAAATGTTTGTGACCATATTTAAAAATAGTATATCATTTCGGTTGTACAACTTTTTACATTTACCTACTAGTAGTCCTACGTAGTGATTGAATCTATAAAATTTCCTTAGTTATCCTAAACATTATTTTCTTTTAGATTTCTCTCACCTACCATTTCAATGATTTCTGTAGTAAATATGATCGCAAACATTCATTTACGCCTTAAAAGGTGAATTTTGTTACGTAAAAAGATTTGATCATTTTATTAAGTCCAACGTTGGCTTATCGACCAAAGCATAATTCATAATTTTGGCACTATGTGGATGGTATCTGAACATACTAACTGCACAATACTAAATGGTGATAAATTAGCATCATCATTATGATTAACGCCAAACAGTCCCCATTTCCTTACTTTTATTTTTCTCGTTTTAAAAAGGTAGCTTTATTATGAATATATGGCAAATTCGTTTATATGCATAACTTTTTTATTTTGATCATCGAAGTATATGACAGTGTTGCTTGATTAAATATCCTACCTTTTTAAGACGAGATTTTCGTGGTCCAACATGAGCTGTGCTTCTAATGCCAGTTTTCACTAACACATAGTTGTTGCATAGTGTCAGCGAAAACGGACATAAGTAAAGTTTTCATTAGAATTAAGCACTCCCTTTCTACTTTTTCATGTACATTTCTTGGGCTTTTTCTTACTACCACTGTGTAGCTTAGGAACTTTGAATAGAAATACGATATGATACTATTTACAGTCGGTAATTTTAGCAGAGTAATATATTTTTTTTAAGCTAGTGTTATTTCGTGTTTCTATTTGGTTCACACAGTTTGCATCCAGCAAGTAAAGGAATCATGAATGACATTAAATATTATAAACGGTACTTCCTATAATAACATTGATTTCATAGTTACATACCATGATTAAATGTATCTTTAAAATAATGACAAAGAAAAATATTATCATACAAAATCCGCCGTAGTAATTTGCCGGAAATTATCTATTTTACCCTTTATTTATATAAAGAGTCAAGCTAGCCTTTCGAATATTTTTAAGGGTTTATACAGTCATAGCTAATTATTGTAGTTATATTTTTTGTCATACCAGTATTTTCTCGGGACGCGTAGCATTTTATATACTAGCCGGTTCTCTTTTGTTCGTCTGTTCTCATTTATTTTATTACATAAGACTACGCTAAATTTGTTGATAGCAATATCCATAAGATCGGGGTCAATAAGCACAATCTCTTAACAATATCTGAGCACATCTCCCACTTTCGACCTATTTTCCCTTCAAACCTAAATTAAGTGACATACTTTCTTTTTAAAAATCGTGTCGCTGTGTGTCCTGGCATCCTCCACAAAAGACTACAAATCAAGAGTTGAAGTAGTTATAGACTATAGACAAACCGTAATTTAATCATCATTGACGTAACACATTTTATTGTAAAGTAAGTACTCCAGTTTTAAGGTTTTAAAGGCATAGAAGATATCACTTTCATGATTCCTTAAAATGCTTAAAACGCTTTTTTTATATAATATTTGCATTGTATGTAGAGTCACAGTAATAAGCCGTTGTGTCATTAAAAACACATTAACACAAAGTGGTTTGTTATACCGCAGTTTAAGAAATAGCAGTGACGTACCAGAACTATCCTTCGTTGCAATGTCTTGGTTAAATTTAACAAAACACTGAAATTATATAATTTTTTGCAAAAATGTCATTGCTGACTCTTAAATATAAAAAATCTCAACATTTTGTTGGTAATCAATATTAATTTTGCTTTTATAACTTTTCACTAATATTTATTGGCAATGCCTTAATTGTGTATTAATATTTGAACTTGAAAAGGGTCATTCTCATGAGAAGAGTATACTCATGTAGATTTGTTTCGAGTACTACTGCCTCCAAATTTAGCATTTCGTATACTTAACTGCAAGCAGTTTGTAGTATTCATAAGTCTTTGGGTAAAGTTAGGTATTACTAAAGCTTTTACTGTTTTAGTTACTTATCTGATCTTTTAAAATAACCAAATCAGTAAAGAGAGTAACAATACTTGTATAACCGGCTCGCTGCGATGCAGTCTGCACTATGACAATTCAACACTAGTATGACTTATTTAGAGCTCGTTGAAATCAATAGCGATACTTAACGATACTAGGTCAAAAACATTTTACGAAATTCATTTGCTTGAAATCACTGCTAATGGGAATGACCTGATAGATACTTATTACTAGTGCCTTCAATATTTTTCCTTTTAGATATTCACCACTTTGTGTTAATAATTTTTAATATGTTTTGAAGTTGCTTTGAAGTGACTAGTTAGGAGATATTAGATAGATTTCGTTCTCACTTGCATCTGATAGATATATATTAGTGTACATCAAGATCACGAGTGACATCGCCACACCACACTTATAAACGTTGTTTTATAAGATATATACATCGCGCGTTTTGAGTTTCCAGCCGCAACAGGTACGTAAAATGCTAGTGGGCAATCAATTGCCATTAACAGCTATTTGACCTAAGCCACGGTATAATAATATGGCCGTGGTCACTTGCAATATTTATTAACTTTTGCTGGAAAGCTTTCATAAAAAAATAACTCGCGATTTAGGAGCTAGGTATAGCGTTATTTTTTTTCACAGGCGGCTAATGCTGGTTTAGGTATTATAGGCAATAGCGACTAACTTATTCGTAAATATGTTAGGGTGTTGGTTTTGAATATGCTGAACGGATGGTAGATTTTACACGTACTTACACATTATGATTACTGTATAAAGCTCCATCAGACAAAATAGGCGTGGTTTTTCTATTGCTCATAATAATGAATTTTTACTCGTGCTTCCATCAAAGAGCTAATGCGAAAAGAGGATTACTCTGTTATAAAGAAACCAAATGTGCCCAAAACTATTAATGTTGGCTGGCAATTGATTTTTTTTTGTAAATAATTTGTATTCTGATTGTAACATTACTCCTGTAGCGTCGTAGAAAAAAAAGAAGAATAATTAAAAGAAAAATCGCAAACGCTTTAATTTTGGTAGATACTCGTATTTTACTTTCCAAATTGCATATTTATGTCATTTAAATATTTAATCAAATCGAAATTAACTTAATTAATTAAACCCCAAGCGAACGTTCGCGCTTTCATTGTCTTTCTATTGTGTCTCTAATTGACGGTATTCGAAATGTTAATACTTATTGTTAAACTGTGAAAATTAAAGCTATTGCGAGTGATCAGGAAATCAGGATTCTTCTGTTTATTTTAAATAGAGAAATAGATATAAATTATTAGATTTATATCAGTAACGTAAAACTGTTGCAAAGTGCGTGCTACGCGAGCTGCTGAATTGGAAGTTAAGAGATGGACATCGAAAAGTGCAATTTAAGAGGAGATAACGGACTTAGTCTTTAACCATAATAATAACAATATTCTAGGGTTAACAGTCTCGACATAGTTAAGGATTGCGTAACGATCAAATTCCGTCGCTAAGGCTGACTCACATTAGGAGTGCGCGTTCATCGGGCGTGCGAGTGGCGCGGGCACCGCGAACGCGCTGCGTGGGCATCGGGTTTTGCTGCCCTGCGGCGTGTGTGGAGAGTGCACGCCCTTCACCCGCTATCCCCGCCGCTCGCAACTGTTTTAAAAAAAGTTGCTCTTCAGTGTTTGCCAACACGCGACGCTTACGCAACGCGGTCGCGTCGTCCGCGTCGCTCACGCTGACGAACGAGCACGCCTAATGTGGGGGACGCCTTAGATATTAATGTTGCAAAATGACAAACTCGTCCTTTTTACGAGTTCATTTAATTCTTACAAACGATAAAAGTAGTAAAATTTTAATGAATTTCGTTTTCATGAATAGTTGAGTTTTCAAAACAAGGTTTACATCATTTCTGAAACAAGAGAACGTGTTTCAGAAAACATGTTATGAACTTAAATTGTTCCTCATATTTAGGAAGTATTTCTAGCGCTAGTAATTTTGTGATTGGTAACTAATGTTTCGCTATATCAATGTTGAGACTGCAGACCTACAGGTTTATGGAATTTTAGATTTGGATGCAGATTGTTTATTCATATACAATTAAATTAAATGTAATATCTATTGGGTAACTGACAAGGGTTGTTTTTTGTAATTCGCTATCATTCTGCGAGTTAAGCGCAAAGGGAAACAATTAAAATTAACCTTTATTACATATATTTATTGTAAATAATAGAATGTAGTCTGTAAAAGTTGTCACGATGCATATTTTTAGCACTGCACTAGGTTGCACTGAAACCACATTCATGATCACTCAAACTCGCAACTCTGGACACTTGAAAGTAATTTGTAGAAGTACACAATTGAGAAAGTGGGAAAATGTAAGACTAGTCACGGAAATTAGCTGCTCCGTTGAAATAGGTATATACCGTTGCTGTCCTATGTGGATTTGTTACTGAGACTATTGGTACGCGCAAATAGAACATAAATATTTGAGTACTGTCCTTTACGTTAGCTGTTATTCGTAATGCAAATATATACGTTTAATATTGCTACTTGTATACAATTCATAATTTTTCAACTCGGAATATTTGAATTCCTTTAAGCCATTTATGATCATAGTCCCTTTTAATTAGGGTATTCTTTTAGCATCGTCGCGTACAAGTTTTCTGTAGCACGTTCTTAGATATACCGCAAACGTTTTTTATTGTAGTTTATTCATGTCAAATTAAAACTAGTGAGCAAACTAACGTTCAAAATACTGGATCGATTTGGACAAATTAAGTATTTCTTAGCGTCAGTGGTGCGCATGTCAAAACATTAAATTTTGTTTCTTTTATTTATTATTATTGTAGTCTGAATATGTGTGGTCTGTGAGCGTTATTATTTCAGTGCTCTTTTTAAGGTATTATGCTCTGCTTTCCCCCCCCCCCCCCTTACAAAATATCTGTGCAATGTTAGCAACCAGATTAGTTGGGGTTAGCCCAATGATCTTGGTTCTTATGTTCTGGCTATCTACGCTCTAAGTTATCATTTTCTGAACTCGACTTCCTTCACCATTTTCCTTCATTTAAAGGCCTAAACGGCCTGGTGGACTTAAAAAGTTCGGTGTTTAATAAAATTTAAATATTGCTTAAATTCAATCAGTAGAAAAAATCCACATGATGCCTAGATAACAACCAATATAAATTTATGAGACAGCGCTTTACCAATGTGCCAATTGACTTCAATTACTGAAAGGTATTAAAAGAGATAAGTATGGACGTTACACAGCACTTAGTGTGTGTTTATGTAGACTAGTTAGTTTTTTATTATGCGCCAATAACGAAATATACAGGCTGTATTTTGAAAGCAATCCAAATATGGAATATTTTTCACAAAATAATAAACAAGTCAACCAATGAGTCATGAACCTGATTGATAACCTCGAAGGGAGTCAATACTCGAAAAAATTTTACACAGAATTTGTCACATGTTGACGATGCTATATTCTCAAAACCTGAACGTACCTTATAGAATTTTATTCGGCTCAATTGGATTTGGATCCTTGGGACTATATGGCCAGTCTATTTCAATTTTAATCATCTCATAATTGACTTATTAAAGTTCCATTGGATTGAAAATACGTCCTGTATATCTTGTTCACATATAATTTGGCTTTCACTTTGTTCCTACCGCGTAGTCCTGTCACAAGCAATAAAATCTTAGCTAAGGTGGAAGACAGACGATCCAATTTTGCTTATTTTTGCCAACAGTATTACATCCAGATGTAAATGGCGCCTACAACAACTGAGGCTTTCAGCAATTTTAGCGACAGGCATGCTCTCCGAGATACCTTGTATTCAGATTAAGATTTTCAATTTAACATTATACCTAATGCACGAAATAATTAATTAATTATAAGTATTCGTTGCTGTCAAATATTTAAAGTGTTCAAAAGTAGCAACATATACACATCAATAAGTAATTTTTAACACTTTTCACCAAGTTTTCAATAGAAAGTAGTAATTTTAAAATCGTTTAGGTGTTTGACTATAGAATTACTTTAGAACTTAGAAAATAGAAAATGAACAAAAAAAATCTTATTACTTTTTCCAACAAAAAAATAAAAATAAAATAAATCAAATATAAAATGTTGAGGATAGAGAATTAGATTATGTCAAGAAAAGAGTGTCCTACTAAAGTGACTGAGTCATTCTTGATGGTGTGTGATGTAACGTAGACATTCAAAGAGATCAACATGTCAGGTATCTCGGAGGCTACAGTTTCGACTTAATTTTCCACTAAAGGAAATTAACTTGAGCGTGGACTAGATAGAATCCTGGGAAACAATAATTACTACGGCGCGATCAACTATTGATTAATTTCTATAAGTAATTTAAATTATGTAAAAACTTCTGAGGCAATATTGAGCTACGCGTGAAATTATAATGATGTGACAATTTAGGAACGACATCAAACTGACAAATAAGATCTTAAAATATCCAACAAAGAAAAAGGCAATGCTCATAAGTTTAGTTTATAAAACTGCTTGTTTGAATAAATGGTCGTTCATGATTCCACTTCATATTTATTTTTACAAATAAGTAACTCGTTAAGTGAGCGCTGTGGTTTCAGGCTACAAAAATGAACGAGGAATACTTATTAAAATTGATTGATGATTAAAGAAGACATTGAAGAAGTATTGTGAGTACGTAGGAGAGCGGTTGTAACCCTTTATTAAAAGTAAAGTTGTATGCAAAAGGTAATGTGCGAAGGTAAAGTGCATATTTATAGATTACTCAACATGATATATTATTCGAGTGTTAACATAGTTTATGTTATATCTTAATGTTGTATCAATGTAGTGTTCATTCATACAGTTTAGGCAGACATAAATGTTTTAAGGACTTGTTCGTATTAAATTTAATTACGTATTATAAGAGAAATATTGATTAGAAGACGAAACTTCACATACTTTATGATTTAGAGTTCGGTAAGAGTTCTTGTTTACTTTGCGAGAGCTTTAATGAAGTAAAAACTAATAAGATTTTAAAAGCAGACCGCGAACGGCATCCACAACTGTTTCCTATATTACTCTATGAGAACGACGTCGTACCTAGATTACGGCCGTTTCACCAGCTTATGTCATTAGCCGTCAATAGCAGCGACAAGGCTTTTCATATGTGAACAATGAAGATACGCTCTTTCACATAGCACTCCTTTGAACTGGAAAAACAAGTTTTTTTAAATGAATCTCCTAACTTCAATAACAGGACAGTATCTTTTCAATTCCTGGCTAAGTAAGTGGACAAGTATTATAATTTCGAAATTTAAAGTTGACAGCATTAGTATGTCCTAAAAATTAAGCAGCTTCGACAGATGAATTTGTACTACAAGGGATTCTTTCTTACCATTTTGTTGGAAAACAAAAAATATGATAAAGAGTCCCATAGAAGTAAATTTGTTTGTAGAAATGTTAACCTGGAAATAAAACAAAATTACCGGTAGAAAGAAGCTATGTGCCATAGGCTATGTTCTATGTAAAAACTTAAAAGTATAATAGGCTCGCGCTTGACCGCTATTTCACTTGATGGTATATACATAATAAAGTGTTATAATCCCGATATCATCAATACTCTATCTGCTGAATTAAAAATAATAGCCATACAAGTCTGTGAAGTTTCGATTTTTTTTCGATTACCGTTCGATTACTTGGATAACAGATACACGAATAGTGTAGTTACTTTATGACTATATAATATTGTAAACATATGTTACTGTTTAAAATAAAATTAACTCCCTCTTGATGTACTACTTACATAATCATGTAAGAAAAAAAATAAAATAAAAAAAAAGGATTGAATAGGATGTGGTGTGGTGAACCTGTTGCTCTGTTTCTTTTTCAAATAATAGTTAAAATATATGTGTATTTCCACCGAACCCATATAACCTTAGGCTTAGAGAATGACAATGTTGATTTGGTACATGCTCAAACTGTTAATTAGTCTGGGAGATTCGTTTCAAAACATCGCTAGTGAAACATATTAAAACTCAGTTTAGATCATGAATCTGTAAGCGTAAGCGCAGCTCTCAAATAACTAAGCGTTAGGCCTTATACAGAAAACAAGCTAGCAGCTTGCGCCGATCTACCGACGCTAACCGGCACCGGACTGGGCGGTTAATCAGCGCAAGAGTAGGTGCTGAGGTTCTATACAATGTGCCAAACCAGTACCTATAAACACTAATGAGCCGGGAGCACTCGACGATTACCCCCATAAACCGGTTCCTATCAGTGACGATAGATTGACGCAGGCTACTCAAACATGTGCATGAACTATCAACATACATTCGAATTCAACATTACAATTAATATATTAGATTTATTCAAAAATGTCATTTAATGTTTTTAATGTTATTACGTATACGATTCTTGGTGTTAGAAAAAATGATATTGTAACCAGATGTCTAAGTAATTTATTATATAAAAAAAATGGATTAAGTCGCCATTCCATAGTATTTGATTAACTTGTTAGTTTACTGCAACCGCGTCTAATACGCTACAATCAGTTTATCTGTAGTGTCTCTAAAGAACGATTACTAGGAGTCAGATACCACGAGTTCTATCTACTACTCAGAAACACGTTGCAATTGTGAACTGACATGTATTTTCCACTTCAGTTTAGATCTGATTAAGTCTAGGCTCTAATTATACAAACTTTAGATTAAACAAAGTAGTGTCTATATATCTTAATAATATAGTAATGTGATTTGAAGCTGCGTTTCCACCTGCAAGCGAGTTGCATTATATGGCGGGTCAGTGATTGACCACATGTTACGGGGCGCGTTGGTCGGTAGCTCGCTATGCTATACAATTTGCATGCAATATACTTGCAGATGGAACCGCGGCCTAATTATATCTTGGTTTTGTCATTTCAAGGGCACATATATTATAGATTAGGTAATTTAGGATTATTATATAATAATTTTTATGTAGATTTTTGATATTTTTTTATACATTTAGTTTGAGGAGGCGAGCGAACTTTATCAAAGATAGGGCTGTTGAATTTAAAGCAGGGGCGCCGACTTAGTAGGTACTCGGGAACTTAAGCACCCACGAGGCGTAAATAGTGAATGTGGCGCACCCATGAGAAGCGCACAACCTGCCGCCTCGTAATCATTTCGTCCTTAATTGAAAATCTTTTATGGTTAAGTCGACAAAGGTACCTATCTAAATAAATGCTCAAAAGAAAATCATGCCTACATCATTCAAATTTTCGAGCTCGCGTTCAGTCACATAGCTAGCCGACATCTTGAAATTTTCGGATTCGTAAAAGTCGTTCTTTTAGATATTGTTTTTGCTGGATAAATTATATGCCGTACCAAAGAGTATTTATTTGTGGAGTGACGTTTGGCCTTAGGCGCCAAATCTGTGCATACTGATGTTAATTCATCACGATGAGCCTTTTTCAAATTTGTCAGTTATTGACGCAAACGGGAACGAGCTGAGCGGGATTTTCTTAAAGTCGGCGCCTCTGATTTCAAGGCAGGGTAGTTATCAAAGTACTGATCTGATTATGGTATGAAATTCATTTATTTGTTACGTTATTATGGTTCTTTGTTTAAATCTCAATTTTGAGTATAAGTTGTATACGACGAAGGTAATCATTTTATGACCTTAGTGGAAAATTGTTGTATGAGGGTTATTGTTTCACCCTTTGTCTTAGTTTTAAATGATTTTTAATCTTCCAAGCGGTCGCGCGGCATCGAATCGACCGCATTCCATATATTTACGATCATGATTTTAATATTTCTGGTCAAAAAGTACGTATCATCGCTAATAGCTTGTCATTGGTTCACTACTGACGAAAACAACTCGATTTCCAATTTCTCTACTCCTCCTGTGAGATACAGAATGTGTGTCGCGGCGCAGGCGTCGAAAAGACAAACAACTGATTCTGAAGGAAATTACACTTATGTAGATGGAAAACTCTTTGATACCAATTATTCGATCGATGTCTTAGAGAATATTAAAACACAAGTACAAAATTAAAAGCAAGACTCGCAATATGAACTCTTGTTATATCGAGCAGAATTGAATCCTAATCGTTTAAACCGAACAAACGCGTTTAATATTTACGTAAATTATTTTTTGGCTAAAAAGCAGATAATATCTGAATATAAAAACGAAATTATCATTAATTTAATTCGCTTTCTAAGTTCCTGAATTCTTCCATCGGTCTAATACGTTACCAATGATCGTTGTTTCAAATAGTCGCGCGACCGCTTAAAGGTTAATAAAATTTAATTGTTTTAGGATCCTGTCATATATACATGTATGTATGTGTGTAAGGATAGTAATTTTAATTACAACCAATAATAACACCAAAGTTAACTCACACGGATTAAAGCCCTAAGAAGTACCGTTTGACAGTTCTGACAGATTGCAGAAGGTAATCACTACCTAGTATAATTTCCGATCCTTAAGAGAAATTGATTTCATTTCTTTGTATTTACTAATCAATTAGTTTAACAGATTTATATGTTACTGTAAAAGCCCGTTATTAATTATTATCATCTTAGATATTGGCAACATGTGTAGGTAAATTTCAAAATTTTATTTAGGAGACATCCTAATCTAACTGCCATTCTAAATAATTGATCGTTTTTTTAAACAGATGTGAAATACGAGCGACTACCTAAAAAGAGTTATTTTAAACAACAATAACTTACATGTTTAATTCAATTATAATTATGCATTTTCTTTCATAGTCAGGATGTCAGCTAAAAATTAAGTGATAATACATACTAAAAGACGCTTGGATTAAAAACGGGACGTTATTACTAAGTTTGATTATTTAGACATTTTTAACAATTATTCGTTCGTGAATTTAAAGATTCGTAACACTATGGTAAAGGAACTTACTACGTGGCCTGGAAATGAAATCTAGAAAACAGCTATCTGTAGTATAAAGGTTATTTTGCTTTGTTTAAGATATTTAATCAAATAAAATAAGCTTCATAATTCTTCTTAGGTTTTACGAAAAAGTTAATTGCAATTGTGTGTGTAACGCATTGACAAAATTATTTCAGCTTAAAAAATTTGAAATGTCAAACGGTATTTCTTAGATTTGATGGCCTTTAGTTTTTATTATGCCTAAGTTTATGTTTAGCTACAGATCAGACGATAGTACATTTTATTGATATTAATTAATGCTTAGACGCATATTTGTAGACAAAAAGACCACAGATTGAATATAAATCATTTAACCTATTTGTATTCCTATACGCCTTTGTTTTAAAATTGCAAGGCTTTGTGATCCCACCTACTTGTATAGTGATTGGGACAGGAATTTTGTCGTGGTACTTTCGTACTGTCACTACAGGAGTACGCAAATTGTTTAACATCTCGGTATGGTACTCGTATGGACTTTTTATTTATAAAGCGTTGGCATTTTGATATTAGACCTCCGTGTCATAAATTCGTACTACCGTATGTCTTCAGTCGTGTTTTCATTTGAGCCGCAGAATATATATTTGTTCGGGCACAATATTATATAACTTAGATTTAACGTTATATGTATAGTAAGTTTGTGTACGAATTTATCTACACTGGCTGTTTACTGGAAAGACTGATAAGTGGTTTAAGAAATGTTAAGATATGGCAAGCGTTAAAGATGATGGGTGTAGTGAGGCACATCACTAATTTAAAACTTCTTAGGTATATCCTAGTTACCAAAAATAATGTTTATTAAGTTTATTAGTTAACTTTATTATATTTTTTTTCCCAGTGCAGATAATATGACTTGGACTTGTAAAAACTTATATTGTAGCTATCTATTTTACAACTTATGTTGAATGTTATTTATTTAATACCCAACTTGTAAAGAAAGGTACATACTGTTTTTTTTTCAAATTAAAAGTTAATCTACATAGCCCGCTTTTGTATTTATGGGAGGTGCTGGTTGGGTCCAAATGATTTAATACTATCATTCAAAATATGCTTTCATCCTCAGGTATAAAATAGCATTCCATTGGTAAAAGAATTTTTTAAATCGATCGGTTTTTGAGTTTATTCAGCATAAACAATATATAAATCAAATCTTTCCTCAATAAAATAAAAACGTTATTTTCCCTATTTAAGATATTAATATCTTTTCCAACGAACGTTATGAAAAGAAAGCAATTATTACGCTGCATTTTTTTATGCTAATCGTTTGTAAACACCAACAACGTAGTTAGTATCGATCTTAGCAATGCTAGACCGACTTCTAAAATTCATGAATAATTGACGACGGCATGCGGCTACGTGACCATAAACTATTTTTCCGATATGGTGTCGATTACGACCCAAGGCTGGTTTACTTGACTATAAAGGTTTCGTTATTATATAATTATGCATTTTCGATATTTTGTCGCTTAATGTATCAGAATCTTTATCTGGCAAGTGAATATCGTTGGAAATAGTCCATTATGCAAAATTGTATAATACCACAACCCATAGATACGCAATTTGGGCACGCCATAATTATGGCATCATAATTATGAAAGACCTCATGGTCCCAAGCCATGGGTTCGCTTCTGAAAGGAAAACCCTGCCCTGGTATGAAAGGCAAAGATATAACAGGAGTAGGTTTTTATTTGGTAAAAGTCTGACACTCAACGTTCCGCTCAAGAGTGCGAAATGACATTCGATGATTTTCCCCACATAAAATAAAAATTGATAGGCAAGTACACCAGCCTTAGTCCAGCGTCACTCTTGTAGCTGTTATTAAGCAAATAGAGGTACTTAGTCTATTTTGAAAGATGGAGTGTATAACGTTGCAGGTCGTACCCATGATTGATATGATTATCTTAAGACATCAGGCACGTTTCTCCGTGTAGGATAAACCAAAGCAACCTAATAGATGAATACAGAAACCAAAACAAAAAATCAGCAGCGACTGCGATCTAACTACTCGCAACACTTGAGGATGTTCTTTCAATCGAAGAAACTGATTGAATAATCCTCTGCATTTGTAGTGCACAATACTTCACAAGATGCCACTGTTGTCCACTTGAGTGCATTTAGTTATAAATAACTGACCTATTTATTTGGACCGCGATGGATAATGAATTGTGTTGAATAAAACTTGGTCTCAATAACATTCCCTTTTACACCGTTGTGTCTACCGAATTTAATGGACGCAATTATCGCTATAAATTTTAACTTAACTCATATTTTAGAAAAGAAACATAAGGAAATGTACTTAATTTTTATTTTTCAAAGTAAACCAATAAATAAACAATATTTCTTGCTTTCTAATAAAAACAAAATAACTATAAAGTTTGGCACTCTAAACGAAAATATTTTTCAAGCGTTCCCTTAAAAATAAAATGTGATTGCGATTGTAAGATTAAAATGGCATACTAAAATAATCTCCACAATGTACAAACAATACTTATACACATGGAATTTTGAAAGTTAGGTATGTTGAGCATCATTTTCTGGTGTAACATACGTGTCTAAAATTCGATGTACATTATTGTATATTGTATTATTGAAGGGAAACAAAAATATAGATTTCGTACTGAATTCCACCTCAAGCTTTTTAAAACATGTGTTTTGGACAGTAGAGTGTTGGCCACTATGTACATAATTATGTTGCTGTGAGTAAATATTTTTAAGAAGATAATAACATCTAACTTCTATTTACCCAAGCATTAATAACTATTTATAATAAACATAACATTAGTCACTAACCAGTGTACACATTACCACCCATCCAATTGTCAGCGTGTAGTTCCAGATGTTGGATGCTTTCCAGGTTCACTTGCGTTATGTACTCTCAAGCGGAGAGAATACCAATACAGGGGTGAAGAGAAACAAAAGAATTAAGCTGTTGTTTTAGAAATCAATAATAGATGGTATTAAAACAAACCTAGGGCTTTGCCCCTGTATTACCCATTCACCCTGTTTGACGGTACACATTAATGACAACATCATCTAACAAAATGTGTAAGTACGTGTATCTCCACTAAAGTCTTAGATTATTTTGAGCTATACAATATACTAACACCATGGGTAAAATGGTTCATTACGGACGGCGAAGTAGTAAAAAAAATGGAGTGTTATATTTGCCATCGATGGAGGTCAGGCGACGTCAATTGTTGGGGCGACGTACATAATTTAGTGCAGCTGTCGTGCCGCCTGTACCGGTGGCGGTCGTGCATCGCTAGACGCTTTGACGCTCTCTTGCAAACCACACGCTGAACGTGTTTTGAAAAAAGTTGTTGATATAAATAACATTTCATTTACTACTTTGTGGTCTCGTTTTACTACTAACATATCTGGAAGGACGATGTCACGCTAGATAACGGCATAAAAGTAGTAGATACAAGTTCTCTTAATATTTCTTTATTTTAGCACGCATATTTCACCACGGTCGATAAAAAGCTTACTGTGCAATTGCGTAAATAATAAAAAAGGCTTACTGTGTCAGGGTCATGAAGTAGGGGTTGACCCGTCCCTAACATTCAAACATTTATGTATGAGGATTGCCAATCAATTTCAGCCTTCTGCCATCAATTCAAATTCTCTGCTACCGGAGGATATTACCAAGGAGATGAAGACAGAGGATCAGATTCTGGCGCAGCTGCGCGCTACGCAAAACATTGGGCAGCCATCGCAGCCGTTCATCATAACCGAGCTGCCGCCCACAGCCAGTCCTAATTCCGACGACTGCTTCGCGCCCAACGTAAGCGCCACTCCCAACATGGAGGAGCTGCATAAACTGATCCAGACAGAGACGCTGACCGGCCACGCGAGTCACGCCAGCGCGGCCAGCGTGTCCAGCGCCGCTAGCGTCGCTTCCATGCCAGAGCCCGACATCATCGAATCACAGGTTACACCAACTTTTTATTCGTCCTCTTGTAACAACAAAATTAATCAAGCAGATATATACAGCAAGTGCTTTGAGCTACTTTTCTTGATAAATAACATCTAATAAATGTTTACAGTTAGTGATACAGAAGCCAGTCAAACTTGAGCAAAGCTCCAGCGAATCCAGTGTCAGCAAGACTAAGACCGGTGCTGAGCCGAAGACAACAAAGCAGGCTAAGGAATCCGACAAGACTACCAAAAACAAGGAGAATATCAACACCAAGAATAAAAGCAAGAAGACCAAAGACGAAAAGAAGGAGGAAGTTGCTGAGGTGAAAGTGAAGGAAGAAGAAGTTAAGGCCGAGGTAAGATTTTACTTTTTATATGTGCTAGTCTAAAATGCTCAAAGATACGTATATGACATACTGGTGAGAGGATATTCCAAGAGATTATAAAACAAAAAAAAACCGTATTTGTATATTTCAATCCGTGTAGCGCGTTTCAATATTATTCTGATGCGTTTGCAGTTGAGCTTTTGTACTATTATTTGTTTACTAACATTATGTTAACACACTCATTCATTTATTACAGCTTTTTATTAGATTTTTGACTGTAAAATTACTTTTTTTTCTATATTGTTTCGCGTTTCCAATAATAAATAGGGTGAACCAAAAGGATTAAAAAAAAAATTAAAAACTGTTAATTTATTATTATGAAAAGTATACATATAGGGATTTTATTAAAAAAAAATTACATCATCCATATATGACGCTGCTGTAACCAAGGGCCTCAAGTCTGCTATTACAATAGTCTCAGAATAGTCTATCATTGACTTCATAATTGTTGATTTTGACAATTTATGGTAATCTAGTACTAATACAATTGCGTCATAATGACTTTCCACTGACACTTCATTGAAAGAAGTGGCTTAAAATGGTAATCTCGTATATAATGACAAATGAATATCTGACGTATGCGGTAATTTGCAAAACTTTTGACAGTTTTTTTGTTCAGTGACCTACCATTTGAACGTTATTGTGCAGTTATTGGTTTTAATAAGCTCGATATTGTCATTCTACCACCACTCTATTACGAGACCATTGACCGATCAATGATCGATCATTATGTTTTAGCAGATTACGAACTTTTAGCAAAATGACAATGGGATCGTGTTGGAATGACGAATTTATAAAAATAGCAGACTAGGGTCCCTGGAAAGGAAATATTCAATGACGGCTTTACAAGTGTTTTGCTTCCACCAGACATTGGTGTGACATTAATCCTAAATTGAAGCGTCAAATTTACCTGTATTCACCCAAGGTTACTGTATGGCCAGTTTTATCAGCAAGATGCATTATTGCTCCATATTTTTATGCAGATCAAGGAGAGAGGCCATGCTGTAACAGTGAATACAGGGTGGTATATAGTCATGCTAGAGAACTTTCGCTCCAGTGCTACAGAATTTCGACGGTTTTAACGATCGTGGTTTCAGCAAGATGGGGCAACATGTGACACCTCCAATGATCACATATTGCCCAAAAATTGTGCAAACTGCATCCACAACGCAGTTTGCACAATTTTTGGGCAATAAGTAACATCAAAAGGACTGTGACTAGTTATGTCACCTCTTCTAAATATCAATTTTTGCCCAGAGTGAAGTGACCCTCATAGCCTAGATTTATCCCCAATGGACATTTTCTAGAAAAGTTTTTAACAGCAACTCGGTGTCTCTTAAGGCACTAAAGGATTCGCTAGTAATTACAGAACATTTCAAAAAACACATGTAAATTGGTCATTGAAAATTTGAAAAAGGTTTTTGGTCCACCCTGCATAATACTTTTTAATTAGTAAGCACATTGCCAGAACTGTCAAGTATGGCGGCAGTCATCATCTTCCTGCCCATATTCCGTTTTATTTGGGGTCGGCGCCACACGTTTTTTTCTTCCATTCTGTCCTGTCGCTCGTCACGCTATCACTAACTCCACTAACCCTTTTTATTCATGTCACTTCTCACACAATCCATCCATCTTTTCTTTGGCTTCCTTCTCCCTCAAGTATCGCGGCAGTAAATGTCATAAATAATCTGTTGTTAGGTTAACCATTCAATAATTATAACATTGTAGCATGTACCATAAGAGTTGTTGATTTATTAGCAAGGCTGGTTCGCGATCAGTCTGTCAAACAAATTGAACTTCGGCCCGGGGTCAGTAAACGATCGCAGCCAGGCTTACCATATACAGACAATTTAGTCTTCAAGTGATGAGTTTAAACAAACGACGTGTCGTTAAATTGAAGTCCATTTACTATAGAAGATTTAATGTAAGTCTTGCGTTCTCTCCAAATTACGTGCCATTTCACCCAAAAACCATGACTTTCAAACCCGTTTATATCCATAAATGATTTATTGTAGAAACATGTGATTAACTAATAAAATTAGGAAATATTCTTGTCTAAATAGTCAGACAGGATTTTATTTAAATTAAGAGCACGCTTTTTTATAGGAAAGAATTGAATTGAATAGGAAGTTAGTCAGTGCAAATGATCATTTTATTTGCCCATAATTTCTTAATAATTTGACATTGTTTTTATTTTTATTTTATTAAGTAGGAAACGAAACCAATAAATCTTTTTCTATAACTATTTTGTTGAGGATTCTAGCTACAGGCTTGTATTTTTAGTTTCATAATTCTGTTAGAACTTTAGACGTTCCCAAGCTTCGAAATTAACTCTGAAAGTAAAATAAAAAAAAAACACAGTTTACATATATGCGAACATAGTTCATAAATGTGCACATATTTAAATTGAATCCTGTCTAACTATTTAGACAAGAATACTTCCTAATGTTATTAGTAAATCACATGTTTGTACAATAAGTCATTTATGGATATAAATAGGTTTGAAAATCATAGTTATTGAGCCTAAGTTCAAAAACTATGATTTTCAAACCTAATTGTAGCGGGAAAAGGGTGGTGAAGGCTCTTACGTAACCTCACACTGAGGGCCTTTTGTCGTAACCGATTGCTAGTAAAATATTCTTTATTCGAATGTTTTTCAAACCTCAATATCGCATCCATGCTTATTGCCTCATCGAGTTAATGATCGAAGATCCACTTGTTCACCGTATGTACCAGCACTTTAAAATTAATAATGCCTAACACGGCCACGATTAATTTATAAGTGATTAACATCCAATATTTTAACAGAAAAGATCACAGGAATCATCCCCGTCCAAGACCAAGAAGGAAGATAAGTCAAATAAGAAAGACATTGAAAAAGAGAAAAAGGTAAGGATTATTAGATCACTAAACTTGCTTGGACAAAAGCAATATTTTATAATTATAGTTCTTAAGGGAAGAGTACAAAAGAAACCGCTTACAGTTTTCAAATGTCTAAAAATACACTGCAAGAAAAAAAATGGTTCATATCTCTCAAAAACGGCTAAATTGACCTATTCTATTTGCAGAATTTACGAAATTTTAAACAATTTTATATTTCGAAATTAAGATTGGTTTGAAATATCTCTCGTTGAAACTGTTGGCATATTTATTTTTTGCGTTGTATTTTTAGTAATTTCGAAAACTGTAGTGCCTTTTTGGAGACTCTCTTAATAAGGTAAGCTTCGATCTTCAAAATAATACGATGTCTGAACAGCTAAAGTATTCTTTATTATTATTAAAAACGCTAGTTTACGTTTTGCCTTTTTGGTGTTTCTTAAGGAGTCTCTTCCTAAGAAGTTTAATTTTGCTTTGATCTTCAGAATGCTACGATGTCTAAACAGCTAAAGTATTCCGTATTATTATTAAAAACGCTAGTTTATATTTTTAAAGTACAACAATTCATATTGCAATACCGCTAATTTTTATTTGGAAATGGCAAAAATTTATTTTAGCAAGGCTCTGTTTCATGTACTCTGAATAAAATAAATGCCGGTGTCATGGCTTTGATTTTTTATTTGTAGCTAATTTTCTCCTCGAAAACACAAAGCAAGTAAATCTTATGTTCTTTCGTATTTTTTGTTTACTATTTTTATTATATGTGTATAGGAGTGGATCAAAGAAGGCTTCACTATCGTCAAGGGTCCTGAAAAGAGCGCTAGCAAGGATAACAAGAAAAAGGCGGAGGAAGCGCGTGTCGCCGACGAGGCCGAGCGTAAGAGGTCAGGCACAGATTCTCTAACATGGACTCGGTTCCAAAACTGTTAGATTGTTACTTACTTAGATTATAATTTTGCCGGGCTCTTGCTTGGCTCTCTACATTTGGTGTTCTAGCACATTTGCGAGGGCAGTCTGAGCTTCAATGCTCTAAAGTTATCGATAACGCGCACGGATTGTCCTGCGAACTGAGTAGCACGTTTGCCCGTGAAAACTTATTAGCCCATCTCCTTTTGTGCAAGTAAGTATACCAATTGAAATCAATATTTAACTCGTTGCAACTATAAGGTACGTGTTTTAGTTAAAAAACCATAATTACTTACTCATTTATTTTATGTTCGTGTGTGGTACTCGTAACTGAGGTAATGAGTATCTTGTTTGATGGATTTGATGATTAACAGGAAGGAAGAAGAGAAATTAGCTACTGAAGAAGAGAAGAAAAAGCAAGCAGAGGAGACCGCGAAGAAACAACAGGTATGTCAATTTACCTTCAATTTTATTACATCCAAATCATTCACACCTCATCTAAAAAATAAATTCTTGACCGATTAAAATTGAACTAAAATAGGTAAGAACACAATTTTATTCACTCATTTCATAACCATAAATGTCATAATTTTAAGCATGTCATTTTTCCACTGTGCTCAATGTCTTACAGAGTAATGAACAAATTGAGTGGTTAATTCCAAGGAGCAGAATTTCGTTTGCAGTAACTATCATCAGTTTGTGTGCGCAAAACTGCATCGCTGGTGCCGTGGCATGTTTTCTCACGCCAAACCAAACTGCGTGCTAACACTCCATTGGTTTATTCCTCAGTTTCCAGCAGTACCTAATGGCATACGTCTATTATAGGAGCTGCAGAGTCAGCAACAACAACGCCAGGTTTCTGAATCGGTTATAAAGAAGGCACCGTGGTCTACAGTTACCAACCAGAACATGCAAGCCACCAGCAAGGACGGACTTACGCTCGCCGAAATTCAACGCCTTGAACGCGAAAAGAAACTCGAACAGATGAAAGAACAGCAGCAAATGATGCAAATCATCGCCCAGCAACAAGCTGCCGCTCTTGCCCGGGAACAGGTCGGAATTCAGCTTTAGCTTGGAGATTGGGTTTTGCACACAAATAGTTTATGTTTAACTAATTAAAATTTAATGTATTCGTCTAATTTTTTTCTCGTTTTGCGAACCATTTAGATGGCAAAAGTGAATTTAACAATAGTTTACGTTATAGTTTATAAAAAAATATTGTTAATAAAGCTTATAATTTATATGCTATGTAATGTAAAGTATTTTTATCTGATGGTATTATGTCTTAATATCTTCAAAAAAATCCTTGATAATATTAATAATAATCAATTCATTTCAGGTAACATGTACCCATATCACAGATATCTTATAGACTAACATACATAATAGCCATAGCCATATTATAATTACACGGATGCAAAGGTATTTTAGATGGAGGTTTTTTGATAGCTGTTGTATTGTCAAATTAATACTGCAGGCCTATAATTTGCAATGTATTTGTGTTGAACTGGCTTTTTATTATCCACGAACAATTTTCAGGTTACCTTTCGGATTTTCAGAACTTCTGGCGTTTTTATTATTTTGTGTTTCTGACATATGCTGTGTTTTCTACTCATAGGAGATGCAGGCTGGACTGGGGTGGGCAAAGAGGAAGGCGTCGTCTAATCAATCGCAAGGGCAGAGTCTAGCGGAGATTCAGGTTAATTGCTTTTTTTATTGTTACAATATTTTATTGTGTCACATAAAGTAAATGCCAATTGCGTCGTCACTTCTAATGGATAGCCGAAGTCTAAAATGTTTAGCAGCATTTGATGAAAGTGGAAGCCAATGGACCCAATGAAATAAGGAAGTTAAATTATTGTAAAATAATCGTGGCTAATTGTAGTATTTTTTTATACAATGCATTTTACGTAGACATTCTTTGTGAAGGCCATGTGTATCGTGTTTCGTTAATGAAATTGTGTTGAAATATAGGCTGAAGCTCGCAAACAGCAGTTATCGGCAGCTGTCGCAGCGGCGGCTAAAGCTATGGAGGAAGTCGAGGTCGCTCCTCCTCCGCAAATCAACCACGCCCCGTGGGCCAACCCTGCCCACAATGGAGGTAATACAACACATTTGTTGACATTATATATATCATTTTCTCCACTCAAAACAACTCCATTCAAATTGGTATTTATAGCTAGTTATTTATTGACATTGGTCGGTTGAGTCCCCTGTTATGGCGAAAGAAAACGAGTCTATTAGAGTGGTGGAAGATTTCTTTAAAAGAACTTAATTTTTATTTATTTTTTCTATAGGACCATTTTTAGACAAGTTACTCTTAACTTAGCAATTTAGAATTTAATTAGTTATTCCATTTCGATGATGTAGATTTATTTGATCGAAATTACCTGGTGCTGAAGCCTAGATCCGTCGATCCTAAATTATGACAATATATTATGTGTTTGTACAGTATTATAAATGATGAACATCATCACCATCATCGTTGCATCATCGGTTTCCATCAGTGCATCAATTCTACAGCTCTTCCATTTTTTTGTCTTAAGTGGGTGGATTCTGGGACACTCAACAGCCCAACTCGTCGAAGAGTGAGAAGGTCGAGTCGCAGAAGCCTGCTGAACCGACAAAGACTAAGAAGAAGCTGACGTTGACCACGCCCTTGAAGAAGGATACTTCGCCGGCCGTCGAGTTCGAGGCTTGGTGCACCACTGTGCTTTCTTCTTGGAGCTCCAAGATTGACGGTAATTTCTATTTTTTTTTGTGTCCTGCTTATGCCTCGGCGATAATATTATTAGCTAGCAGTAGGCCCGCCGGCAACCTAATTAAATATTTATTTACAAGAATGTACTCGTACAACGTTACAGAGGATGTCCAAGTCGTTGTATAATCGAAACTTACAAACTAAAAATCGATTTAATGAAACAATAATAACCTAACAACAAATCCATACACAATAGAAAAAAATAAACTTACATATAATTTAGAAATAGATGATAATACTTATTAATTATCTCTATATATTCATAAACCGTCGCCACACTAGTGATGTTCGGTCTTAAAGGAGATTGGCACAAGTTAAGGGTCTGTACTCAGCAGCGGGTGATATCGGTCTGAAGATGATGATGATGAAGAGTTCCCTATATCAATAATAGCTTGCCACAGGTTACAATTTCTTGGTCTCGGGTCAGAATTCCCGCAGGCAATAGGCACAGGCGTACTTTTTGCTTTATACATTTTATTTAAACACCACTGCTCGTGAGTAAACCTTAAATTATTAAGAACCAGATGATAACCATCATCAGATACGGACAGATATACAGCACAGTCCCTGTCGTAAAGAACTGTGTATCCCTTCAATGGGAAAATTGCCCATAATGCTCATGCTAACGACTTGAACAGCTTTGCCGTAGCGAAAATTTTGTCTGTGTGCCTATTATTCCTCAACAGCAATAAAAAGCGACTGCATTAAGACAATGCCTTTAGAGCCCAAACACAAAACTGTGTTACTAAGTAACGTCGTACAAATCTACGAGCTCGCACTACGCAGTTCAAGAACTTGCGTATTGATTTGCATCGTACGTCGTAGGGTCACCTCAACCGATGCTTTGTCGCACGAAATCGCATCGCAGGGTACTGGGATGCGGTGTCGTATAGCATCGCATCGCAGTTTGTGTGCGACTGCTTAGTCAGGTATCGGCGCGTGTAGATAACGCGGAATATAACTCAAGTACTGGGAATAATCCATCTCAGTTTGATTCAATAAAATAGAAATTTATTCCATTGCAAATTATTGCCCTATAACCTTTTACTTTAGTGTGCAAATAACATTTGTGGCAATTTTATATGCTTTGTGGAAAGCAAACGTGTGTCCATTGTGTGTTGAATTTTAGGAGAGTTATTAAATGTGTATCTTGAGATATGTAGCGCGCACAAGCAATTTTAGTCTTTAGTCATAACTAATTTGTTTCTCACATCAATTCTACGAGATTTTATGAAAGTGCGCCCATGTTGCTTTTGTGGGCGCATTGAGGAGACAGCGTCAGCAACAAACATTTTTCGGCAATTACGTTGCTCGTGGCCCTGGCCACTGCCATAAATTATCCTCAATTAACTTTTCGAGCTGAGAACTGACCTCTATTTCTTTGGTTTTTAGGTATATGTACACCCCATTTGGCATTTGCATGCTTGGTGTGTTAGCTTATAAAAACTAAATAACGTGACACAGCTGCTGCAATCGAAGCCATACTTTTGCTTTAGGACGAATTGTATGTTCCAACGAATTAGCGAATTGTGGGTGTGTAATAGACCATTCTAGTGATTAGGAAATAAAATGAAGCAATGCTGTATTATTTCTGTTCCAGTGCCGACTTTCGTTGGTTTCCTGAAGGACATTGAGTCACCGTACGAGGTGAAAGATTACGTCAAATGCTACTTGGGCGAATCGAAGGAGTCTAACGACTTTTCTCGTCAGTTCTTGGAGAGAAGGTAAAGTAAATTTTTGTAAATAACTGCTTACTAGCTTAGTCTTCTCGAGACTTCAACAAATAGTGTAGCGTGCGCTTTTTCTGTAGAAGTACATAGTCCGAAGGTCCAAAAATTTGCTAGAGATATGATTTACTAAATTGCGTTGCCGAAATATTTGAAGGCAGTCATATACGGCAGTATCATTGTAGGCTGATTCGACCAACTTGGTTCAAAAGCTCATTCGAATCGTGTATCGTTGGAACAGGTCTAAGCTGCTGCGCGTGGGCATGGTGACGCCTTCCGACGATCTGTGCTCGCCTGCCATCGCCGTGAACCCGCGCACTGTGTCGGGCTCCGACTACCAGGAGGTGAAAGGCAAGGGGAAGAAAACCAAGAAGAATAAGATGCTAAAGGTCGATGTGCGCATACTGGGATTCTCAGTGACCGCATCCGAAGACCGCATCAACGTGGGCGACATCGACACCGTGTGAGCTGTCGGCCCCTCTCGTGTTCACTCTAACTCGCCTTGTGATAACCCATCGGAGATATAAACACTTGTGTCGACACTACTCTTATAATGTTCGATGCCTCTCGGGTGACTGGCCCAGCGCCGCTCGGTGGTATCCATCGGGCGCGCTCGCGACTACGTCACCCCATCGCACAGTTAACCGTCTCCCTCGAATCAATAATACTTACTGTCTAAAGCAATCATTACTCTTAATATTACAAAGTGAAGTTGACGACACTACATGAAGTTATATACCATGCATGAAGTTATATACCATGTATAGCACGATGCGTTCTAAGGCCGTACACTCAATTTTACCCAATTATTTATTTTAACTTTGTTATTTTTTTTACTTACTTATTTTTATTTCAAATGTATATATCTATGTAATAAATATGAAATAATTTTATTTAAATTGCAATTACTAACAATAAATTTCTTAATTGCAATTGTATGTATTTATAAATAAGGTTATGATTTATTTTATAATGTTTTATTTAAATTATTTGTGTGTGGTTTTAATAATATTGTTTAGTGTTAAGTATCTACTCAAAACTCTCTTACTGGTATTTTGAATTTTTCGTCTCGCTATTCGGGCGTCAATTTGAACACTATTACAACAATATTTCTTATAATATTAAATTAAAATCTATTCAGTCATGTGACTGTAAACATATTTTGCCATACACTTGTGGGATGATGAATTCTGTATAGTGTAAATAGTCACTTGAATTTAAAACACCAGACGGTCGCAGGACGCGTTACAATTACGAAGCACGATTTAAAGTAGTGTCGTCAGTTTCACTTCCTTATTATCATTTTAATAGTTTTTAAGAAAATTGTGTGTAATATTGATATGAGGGATATTACTGGCTGTCAATTTCATCTTCAGTACTTTTCTACTCTATGTAATAATCTGTACAATGTTACCGAATTGTTTTAATAATAGTAATAAAGTGTATTTGCCAGGGAAACAGTTTGATCCAGCTAGTAGGTCGGGCATGGCCAGCATGCTGCCTCGGCACATAGCTAGTGCATAATTAAACACCGTAATATTGTGCCTTCCGTGTGTTCTGGCCGTTGAATGAGTGAAGGAGTGTCTTCTGTAAAGCATTCAATTCATATTTCGTGTCATTTATAATTCAGACAAACACGAATTCGTGTTATCTGTTATACAAAAACGTTATTGGTCAGTTGCGACTACAAAGTGTGCGAAACTAATTGAGACAAACAAATTAACTACTATACTGTCCTATATTTTTTATGTGTTGTATTTATTTATGATTAGTGTATTATTTATTGAGTTGTGAACTTGATTTACGGCTTTGATTCAAAGAATTATTATAACATTCGTATATTTTATTTTAGCTGGCCATTAATACTGATACTTTACTGCCTCCACTCATTAATATCGGACAGAGATAAGCGACTGGCGACTTCCTTTGTGGACTTTCGCTTTAGTTTTCTAGTCAATTTCTATAATAATAATATTGATGATAACCCATACATTAATTTTAAAATTACTGCGATGAAATTATAAAAAAAAACAATGAAATATTTTAGTTCAATTGTTACTCATAACCTAAGCATGCGGGGTATTTTGCTCATTTAATTTGACGTCATAATTCTTGAATAGCATTTTTTAAGAGGAAGATTCGTTTTAATCATTTTAAATGTACTTTGAATTTAAAAAAGAATAATTAAAATATACAAATAATTTA
Organism: Mythimna lalbum; assembly: GCA_949319445.1. Taxonomy (NCBI): domain Eukaryota; kingdom Metazoa; phylum Arthropoda; class Insecta; order Lepidoptera; family Noctuidae; genus Mythimna; species Mythimna lalbum. The sequence goes on from OX439344.1 coordinate 33,614,619, forward strand.
AACTTGTGGCTTATAAAAAAATCTAGGAATTATTTTCACAGGGATCTGATCTGACACTAACCATTTGAGTCGGACAGTACTTGGCAAGTTTGGTGTACGCAATTATCTTTATTGGTGCATCCACACCGAAGTTACTTATTGTGAAGCAAGATTAATTTGGTTGCATGTTGTAAAATGATGCTCTATAATAATTATCTTTGGTGTGTATACATCACAGCTCTAATGGTTTGCACCTGTCACAATGATCCCTGTTAAAGTAATTAAACTAAAAACTTGTATATTACTTTGTGTCTGTTTGTCTCCTCAACGGAATTGTGGGGAAGACATTTCTAAAAATAACCTTAAATTTACTGTAAGGTTATTCTGTAAGCACGCTTCGAATTGCGGCACAACTTGAAGGCAATAATTAATTTTTTATTTATTTATCGTTTTTCGAGGCAAACTAGCACAAACTAAAAATATTTGTTTCTGGAACTATATCCTATACTTTATATACTATTATTGTATACAAAATTTAACTTTAGACTGGTATTTCGGTTTTTGATGACGTGTTTTTATTAATAAAATAACCGCGACCTACGTTCAACCTCGTTATATGTATTTTGATTAATCTTCGTCGTGGGACGTCAAGCATGCGGCGCTGTGCCGAACGATGTTTTACTGTAAACTGTTCCAACACGTCAGTTTCACTGTTTTGTTGTAAACAAATGCCGTTCGAAACTGTCGTATAATCCATACATTTTACAGCAGAATATCGTAGCGTTTAACGCCATGTAAAAGTAAGCTATAATTATTTCTCTTAATTCTCACACTTTCTCAATGATGAAGCAAAACACATGAGATTATTATGCCTTGAAACATTCTTTTTGTCCATAGAATTAGGTATTTATCATGTTTATCAGCCTTCAAAAACCCTCGAAAATACCCAAAACTATTTGAAGGAAAAATACAAGTAGTTTTGCAACATTTGCATCCACAATATGCGGTAGTGTCTAGAGCTATAGAATCATCGGTTTATTTATTTTAACTTAACTTTCTTCCCAAAAGGGATTTGCATTTCCAAACTAATTCGTCCGAGGTTTTTTTTGAGAAGTGTAGATGTTTCTAATGCTTTATTTTAATGTATGGAGTAGCATTTTCTAACATTATACTGTACATAAGACGACAATAGGTATATATACCTGATGGGGTAGTATAATGTGTAAAGTTTCGCACCTACTAATATATTATTACGTCTAGCCGACGCTGAGAAATGCCTACTTCTTAATGATCTAATTTATCTATTGTTTGGCAGAAATTGATTATGGTCCGATTTTTTATTTAGTTTAACGTTCGAACTACATCATAAGGATTTTAATAGTTTTTTATGTATTTATAATATTTTAAAATATTATAATTTTGTATATACTTTGTTTGTTAACGAGCATATTTTGTAGTCAGTGTATGAACATGCGGATTTTTCTTTTTATTTCCTATATGAACTTTGCCATTTTACGGACTTCCGAGGGACTGTTGCATATTTGGCTAACAGAATGCTAATCCCGTGGCGTCGTATTTGTGTAACATGACAGCACTCGTGTTGTCCGGTAAATTGGAGTATGATGACGACGTGTTTTTATATAGTTAGGCATAATTGTAACATTGAGTGTGTTGTGCATGACCAAATAAGTGATTAATATATCAACGAAGACAGATCATTTGCCGTCGGGGCTTGTAATCGGTTCACATTATCGCAAGTCGACTTTTTAGCTTATTGTTGCCATTGCCGTTGTAGTAATACGTATTAAACGTATACGTCTTTTTAAATCAGAATATACATATTATACATGGCGATTTTTGAGATTCCGCTGGGTCAGTAAGCTGTATTTTAGGTGTAACTAAAATTGTTCCACTTACTTTCGTCACGGTTCCAATTCGGATTCGTTTGGTTTTCGCCCCAAAGACTTATCTCAAAATTCAACTTGTATAAATGAATTATTGTAAAACATTTTACTCATTGGTGTCTTTTTGAATTGTAGGCTTTAAATATTTTTGTGTGTCAATAATGTATTATCTCAATCCAGTTACAAATACAATGATATAATACAATTAACAATAACTGTCAAGACGATTCTACTTAAAACATTTTAATCATTGGTGTCATTTTAAATTGTAGACTTTAAATATGTTTGTGTGTCAATAATGTATTATCTCAATATAGTTACGAATACAATGATGTAATATTACAAATAGCAATTACTGTCAAGATGATTCTACTTAAAACATTTTAATCATTGGTGTCATTTTGAATTGTAGACTTTAAATATTTTTGTGTGTCAATAATGTATTATCTCAATACAGTTACAAATACAGTGATGTAATATTACAATTAGCAATACATTTCAAGATGATAATACTTAAAACATTTTACTCATTGGTGTCGTTTTGAATTGTAGACTTTAAATATTTATGTGTCAATAATGTATATCTCAATACAGCTATGAATACAATGATGTAATATTACATTTAGCAACAACTGTCAAGATCTACTTAAAGTGTAGTTTTGACGATAACTTTTTTGCGTATCTGTGTCAAATACATGTTGTTCAATATTCCTGAACTTTAAGTAGGTACGTCATGTGGTAGATGGAAGTTCAGTTATCCATAACGTGCATTTCCGACAGTTTAATAATAGTATATTATGATGTAGTCTTTTTCTTGAATGCAGTATCAAATGTATTCCGTTTTACATATGTGTAGTGTCTTAATATTTGTAAATAACACTCTTTGGTGTATAATTAATAATCAAATCAATTTCCGCATTAAATGCAGTTGGCTGAAAGATTGAGTATTACATATTATTAATTAAATTTAAATTAAATTCTTTCTGCTTTATAAGGCCTTACTTTCGACGTCATTGAATAGACAACTACAGAATTCATGTATTACATTATAATTAAGCATTGTGTAACCCAGAATGAGGGCCTTAAATTTTAACAATATAGCAATATTTTATGTCATTGCTAATCGTATTTCAAGCTCCAGAAGAGTTTCATTTTAACCGTTTCATGTAAACAAATATTTATAGTACAAAGGGGGCATCCGCGTGGATCGTCAGCAATTAATTACCATTGTTACGGCTAGTTTTATGTTTATCAGTTATCGAACGTGATATTTGATTCAGAGACGTCACACATAGTCTCGGTTTTTTTCCTTCGCCATTTCCGAGTACAATCCGTCTGCTTCAAGTCAACTCTATCCAATTTCGGCATTAATGTCAATTGTAACCGGCCCTTATCGACAGTATTTTTGTAAACCACGGCTGGTGTTCTGTAATAATACTTTATTATTATAAAAAACTAGATTAAAATGAAATAATACCAAATAACCTACGCGATTTTCTAAAAACTAATTCACTAGCTGTTTTATTTTCTCACGCAATTTTTAATTCTAATTTGAACAGTAATCTATGGAATTAAAACTAGTATTGTTAGGTATGTGAGGGCCTGACTAGTTGAAAAGTAATGCCGATGCAAATTTAAGCGTAACCTCATAAATTTCGAAGTTAGTGACATGAAAGGATCCATCGCTGGCCCCCTGTACCGGGCGACCCTGGGACCTTACCGGGACTCGCTTATTTAGTTCCATGTGACGTGGAAGCAATTAATGCTAATAAAATGATTTGTTTTAGAATCGTTACTAGTTTATTAAAAACACCTTGTCTTCTACTCTTGATAAGTTGACACTTTGGAACTGAATTAAATTCATGAGTAAATTAGTGTTAAAAATTTCTATAGACATTGGATGAGACCGTGTATAAGTGCTCACATTGGAGTGTTCGTGTCATCTAACCCTCGCAGAGATACCTTAAACTTATAGGCTGTATGTAAAAAGGATTATTCATTCATTCATTTAGTAAGGCGGTCGGCATGCCAAGGTACCAGTAGTTGCATGTTCCTTCAAAAAGCTACTCCTTGTTTATTATGTAATATTTAACATTAAACTTTCCCAACTATTTTAGAGTTGTGAATTAAAAGCGACTAACGACGTCGTCAATAATGTCAATCGTGACGCAAATAGCAAAGAAAACATGCAATAAAAATAACTAACAAAGTGCGTATTTAACCGTTGATTGTGACTGACATGGTGTTTTTTATGGAAATTGTTAGGAAGCCGCCTCTTACAGTGGCTTTCGGTAGTCACTGTGCTGTGCTACCGGCAAAAATAATAGAAACAAAGTATTAAATACTCATATTAATTTATTTAGAAATGTTTCAAGTTACTAAGTTATCCTGGTGTGTGCAGGCCGCCTACATTTCAATACAAGTCCCATACAGCCTTTGCCTAGCATCTCTTGTAGGGTGGTAAAATGAAGCAATAAGTGTATGTATGTACCGTACTGATGTTGTGTAATCTTTAAAAAGTAACTGTTACTGTTTCGATAACTCTATGGAAAAGTATGTTTTACTATATGGAAGACGTGTAAATATTAAATTAGAATTAAAAAATAAAATAACGATCACTGAACCTGATGGTTTTATTTATAAATTAGTTGGTACCTGAGACTCCGCGTCAGATTCGTAAAACAGCACAATACCACTTAATCACAATTTGAAGAAGTTGTTTTTTTTAAAGGTAAGCCTAAGAAGTCCCGTCAAAATCAGTCCAGCCAAGCCAGCAAAAAAAACCTATCATTAAACCTACAAGAACAATTCACTCTTAAAAACAATTTTCGAAAAATATAATTAAAATCCATGAACTACCGGGGAAACCTTACCTTACGTCTTCCTGATGGTAATGGATGCTTTGACGTTGGGACATTCGGGAAGAGGCTCCCTGGTGTATGCTGTTTGCCGATGACATTGTGCTGGTTGCTGAGAAAGGCTTAGAGGTCTAGAGCAAATGGGAGGTGTGGTGGCACAGAGTGGAGAGTGTTTGCTTAAAATTGAGCAGAACAAAAACCGAATACTTGTTCTGCGACTTTAGCGGTCTCTCCGGACCTGTGCCCTTAGCTCTCGCTGGAACGCCCATACTGTCTGCTCCGACTTGTGGTCGCTTATCCAAGTAGACAACGAGGTAGACCCGGCAGTGGCGGGGCAAGACCTAAATTTGATGTGGGCAAGATATATTTTGCGAGGCCCCCTGCTGGATAACGCAAGAGAGCGTTTTATTCACATTGTATACTATTGTATAGTCATGGTAGGTTTGTATTTCCAGATACTTGTTAGCCGTCTTTCCTATTATTTATAGCTGGATGAGTAATTTTATCTATACAACGTGTAACATTAAATGCGCAAAACCTGAGACACCCCAAATGATTTTTAATTCAATTGACCTAATTCCGTGAGAAAAAAACATTTAAAAAATATTTAAGGTTTTATGTGCAGTTTTAGTTTGTTTAAAAATTCGTATCTGCATGGAAATAAGAACTTTTATCATCGCGCATATGAGAAAATTTTATTGGACTACCACCATTTGGGTTTGTTTACCTGTTTAGGTGGGTTTGCGCACGTGATGGCTTGACCTATTAACCCTTCAGATACCGTCAATTAGAGACACAATAGTAAGACAATAGATGCGCGGCCACCGGTGGTCGCTTGGGGATTCATGAATTAATAAATAGAATAGGCAAAATTTTTATGAAGATTTTTTTGACAAATGTAACCTATATTAAAAAGTGGTTCAATTGATTCTGCTCGTTATTCTGATCAAACTATTTTCAGGTTTTGCGCATTTAACGTTACACCACACGTTGTATTTGCGTTCGCGGGCCTTCGTGGCGCGAGGCCCCTTGGACCGCGAGGCCGTAGGCGGTGGCCCACGTCGCCCACGCCTTACGCCGCCTCTGAGACCGAGACGTAACACATCCGATTAATTCAGAATGGATGAAATGGCGACAGGTCACTGGAATAACTTGTGACTCACGGATGCACCTCAAATTGAAGAGCAAAATATTATAATTATACAAGTCCGTAATAAGGCCTGTCGTACTGAATGGTTCAGAATGTTGGTCTATGAAAAGACAGATGAAAAAAGATTGCTGTAGCGGAGATGAGAATGCTGAGATGGATGTGTGGTGTGACGAGAAAAGATAAAGTAAGAAATGAGTAGCTATATTAGAGGAAGTTTGAAAGTGGCGCCAGTGACTGAAAAGTTAAAGGGGAATTGTTTGTCTTGGTATGTTACTAAAAGAGTTATGAGTAGGTATACATGTGGATGGGTGGAGAGGGAGAGGGAGGCCAAAGAAAAGATGGATGGATTGTGTGAAGAGTGATATGAAAGAAAATTGTGGTAGTATGACGGGTGACAGGACAGAATGGAAGTAAAAAACGTGTTTCGCCGACCCTAAATAACACGGGACGAGGGCAGGCAAATGATGATGATGAACTATCAGGGAAACCACATGAGCAGATGAAGTCAATATCAAACAAGTGTGTCTCCAACATAGTCTTTCATTTTATAATACTTTTTCTTGGCAAGAACATGCTTGCTCGATGTGGATTTTGAACTTTCCCTCACTGAGTTCTGTAACTGAATATGGCAGCTTAATATAAACAGCATTGTTTATGACGAATGACTTGCTTTTCTCAGTTGGTCTCCATTTAATTTCCAAAGCGTATATAATATGAAAATCGCATTTATTTGAAAATTCCTAAGTTTTTGCGAACATACAAAATACATTCTAAAACATATAGTAAAGACAAAGTCACTATATCTATTTAATAAATAGTCCAGATTGCTGTCTTTTGCGATATGAAAATTAATTCTACATCAGCTGTAGAACAATATGTCATAAACTACGAGTATAATGCTGTGAAAATAAGCATAGTAAACTAACCTAGCTGTGGATATGCCTATAGATAGGTATTTCCTTATTTTTCTTACTGCATATTATGCAGCTGAGCTTAATCTACCATAGCGAGTTTTAACCCTTCAGATACCGTCAATTAGAGACACAATAGTAAGACAATAGATGCGCGGCCACCGGTGGTCGCTTGGGGATTCATGAATTAATACTACTCTGTCAAGAAAGTACCGGGAAAAGATCAATAATACACAAAATGTCTGTTATTCATCCAAATTTATTTTATCACCTTCAAAGTATGCTCCTTTAGAAACGATACACTTGCGCCAACGAATAATTCATTCATCAAAACATTTTTTAAGCGCTGCTTCCTGAATTGAGTTCAGTTCTCGCCGCGAATTCTCCTTTATGTCTTCTATCGATTGAAAACGGGTGCCACGAAGTGGTAATTTGAGTTTAGGAAAAAGAAAAAAGTCAGCAGGAGCCGTATCTGGTGAATATGGTGGCTGCTGGATGGTATTTGTTAAGTGTTTGGTCAAAAATTCGTTCACAATGATAGCCTTGTGCGAAGGCGCATTGTCGTGGTGCAAAATCCAAGAATTTTCTTTCCACAAATCTGGCCTTTATCGTCGAATTTGCTCTCTTAAACGCCGCATAATTCTCAAATAATATTCTTTATTTACCGTTAGACCTTCCGGTAAGAATTCAGAGTGCACAACACCGCGATAGTCAAAGAAAACAGTCAACATGACTTTGACTTCTGATCGACTTTGGCGTGGTTTTTTCGGTTTCGGATCAGTTGGAAGGCGCCACTCCGAAGCTTGTTGACTAGTTTGCATGTCAAACTCGTAAACCCACGTCTCGTCACCAGTAACAATGCGTTTCATGAATGTTGGGTCCGAACTGACTCGTTCTAGCATGTCCTCAGCGACTTTCATGCGATTGAGTTTTTGGAGAAAATTCAGATCTTTTGGGACTAGCCGAGCAGCAACATGTTTCATACCCAAATGATTAGTTAAAATGATACGAATCGACTCGTGAGATACAGAAAGTTCGGCGGCTATCTCTCTCAGAGTTGAATGGGGATTTTCAGTCACTATTTCCTTCACTTTTGCGATGTTAACTTCAGTTGCAGACGTTGACGGCCTACCAGAGCGAGGCAAATCTTCCATCACATCTCTACCGCTTTTGAACGCTTTGAACCACTCATAAGCACGAGTTTTTGATAAAGTCGATTCACCGTAAGCCTTCTGTAACATTTTCAGTGACTCCGAACACGAAATTCCATTGGCGATGCAAAATTTAAGACAAACTCTTTGTTCGATATTTTTGTCCATTATGAAATTCGCAATACACACTATATATGATATTACTAAAACCAGCACTGTATTTATAAGGGTGCGTCCACATCTGGCGAATGTGCGGCGAATGTGCAGCTCGCGAGCCGTTTGCGAGCTGCCCGCGAGCTGCGCGCGTGCAGTCACGGCAATGGTTTGGTGCGCCACTTTAGCGCAACTCATGCATGGATCGTAAAAGGCGTGCGCGCGGCTCGCGATCTGCGCGCACTTAATTCTCGCACTTACAGTTCCGTTTTCTGGCTCAGTACTTTCGAACATGTCGGACGACACTAGTGCTTTTAATAATTCTCCTCCATCCACTCCACGACAATACATACTTAACCTCTAGAAATCAGAAACGAACTGAGCGGGTAAACAACCATTTAATAACTAAGGCGCCGCCCGCGCGCTGTTCGCGTACGGCGCTTAGGTCGCGCGCGAACTGCGCGCAGGCGGCGCAGAAGCGGCGCACGAACAAAAATGCACGCGCGCAGTTCGCGGGCAGCTCGCAAACGGCTTGCGAGCTGCACATTCGCCGCACATTCGCCAGATGTGGACGCACCCTAATATAAATAGCAGATGCAACTCAAACTCCGCGCCAAAATGGAAAACAGTGGTGCCAATCTAACAACTACAAAAAAACAAAAATTTGAATTTGGAACCATAAACAAATCATCCATTCCCGATACTTTTTTGACTGAATGTATGAGCACTACAGCTATTTTCAATCGAAAAAGTTATAAGTATCTAAAAATACTGTTTCCGCTAAAACATTAAGTTTTTTGCCACCAAGGATAAGATTGAGGCGAACTTGAGGATTATCTATTCGGCTACAGTAGACTTATACACTATCCTCAAACACTAATTTTAACGGTTTTGAGAAATATGTATTAAAAACAAAAGTGGTTTTTATTTGGTTTAAAAAAAAACTATTGGTGCCAATTTTTTTTTGTGTAATATGCTACCATGGAACTACTGTCATTTCTGGGCAGCACTTCACAACACCAAGTTTCTAAAAGTTTTTGGGGTTTTCTAAAGGATATTGCTGACCTTGGACCTTTGGATAAACGCGAAAAAATGGAAAAACCAGATATGCAGTGTTGTCAAGGATATATTTTCTTTAGATTTAATAATAAATACAACTACAAAATGTTGCCTATTTTTTGAATATTTGTGAAAACTACATTGCTGGGCAATCTTGTAAGGTTTTACGGTACCGACTTAGTAATAACTGCGATATTAAGCTTGTTTTTCACTTCAAAACACAAATAAATCGTAAACATAGTCAACTCAGTCGCCAAACTAAAATAAACTGGGCATACCTACCGCAACAAAATTGGGCGAAGGCAGCCACTGATTGGATGTCGAACAACAAGAACCGGCGCCGATGTGGTAGGTACGTAGGCTCAGAAAAAGAACGTAACGGGTTGGCTAATGAAGCTAAGAACAGAAAAAAGTGAAAGAATAGAAGAGAGGCCGTTGTCCTGCAGAGCTGCGTTCAAATTTGAGTTTAAGAGTGGCTTGTTGGTCTAGTGGTTAGTGGCCCTGACTGTTATGCCGGAGGGTCGTGGGTTCGATTCCCACCCAGGACAAATGTTTATTTGATAAGCGTGATCATTTGTTCTGTGTATGGGTGTAATTTATCTATGATATGTATGTATATAAGTATGTTTATCAGTTTTCTAGTACCCATAACACAAGCTCTGCTTAGCTTGGGACTAGACGTTGTGTAATAGTTGTGGATTATCTTTATTATCCAAGTACCTACCTCTATCATAAAAAAACAAGGAGTTTTAAATTACTATTTACTTTGTCTAAATACAAACAAAAATACTTTTAAGTTTAGCAACAACATGGACGCGGACGTTTCCTATGGCAGCGCCTGCAGAGTTTCTTTCTCACAGATCGACGCTTGCGACCACAGTAGCCGCGGGCCACGTTCGCGACGACGAACCTGCTGCCTTGCCGCTCCAAGAAGCCCAGTACGGCACTCCTCTTCAATGTCTCCTCTGCCTTCCAAGTTAAAGTACTCATCTTCCACACGTCCCCGAACTTGTACTGCAAGTATTTTGTAATTTCTGCCGCCGAGGCACCATCTTTGTCAGCCACTTTATAAAATGCGTTCATCACCAGCTTCGCTGTGTTCTCATCTTGTTCCTGTTGCTGATCGCGCGACATTGTATTCCATTTACGTTGTTTGCCTTTCATACGAATATAACATTGTTTTCGAATTTATACATCAAAATCAAAGCTGCTTTAATTAAGGAAATTTGGCATAATAAAAAAAAGAGAAAAGAATGGAAGTTATGAAATTCTTGAAAATCATTGACGACATGTGCTGTCAACTATTTTTTTAAAACAGTATATAGTTTTGGTAGACCGTAGACCAGTGTTTGTCTCATAGATTATATTAATCTAGGTAGAATTATTCTACTGCAGTATTGCGGTCACTGACCCGGTTGCAGTTGCCATCAAGCAAGAATCATCCACAAACAGATGACGGTCTGTCTGTCTTTTATAGTATGAATTATTAAGCTTTTTCTTATGTACATGGGTAAAGAAACGGCGAAAGATGTCGTACGACCGCCCTTGTGGAACATCGACTACGTGCTGCGTCGTACCAGGCGGTGGTCGAACTAGCGACACGCAGGGTTCCGACAGTCGCAGAGTCAGTACAGGATTCAAGAGTTGAAACTCGAGGTGGCATTGCACAAGTCCGAGGCCATGTGTTTCCGCGGCCCTCGGAACGCGCCACCGCCGGTTTCCCAACTAACTGTAGAAGGAGTTCACATCGGCGTCGGGTCGACGATGAAGTATTACCTGGGATTCGTTTTCGACAGCCTGTGAAATTTCGAGGGGCACTTCCGACTTCTGGCTCCCAAACTGAATCGGACTGGGGCTGCTCTCAAGCGGCTCCTGCCCAACCTAGGGGTGCAGACGCCTCCTGCCGGAGGCTCTAAACAGTCATCGTTTGGTCCATAGCCCTTGATGGAGCACCGTGTGGGCGTCGTCGATGGCAAGGAAATTGTTGATTAAATTATTAAGCGTCTACAAGTAAGTGTGTCAAGTATATATCACACTGATATAATCAGTGTGATATATACTAGTTAAATGATTTACTACAAATCACGCTAATATCCAGTCTAAATAGTACAAAAAATGGTCATAATTAGAAATCTCTACTATATATATATATAATATTATAAATGCGAAAGTAACTCTGTCCGTCTATCAGTCTGTCTGTCTGTTACGCTTTCACGCAAAAACTACTGAACGGATTTAGATCAAATTTGGTAGGTAGGTAGAAGAGACACTGGAATAACACATAGGCTACCTATTATTCCACTGCTGAGTACGGGTCTGCTCGCGCGATATAAACTGTAGTCCACGCGGGCGAAGCCGCGGCCGGAAAGCTAGTAGTAAATAATAATGACTTTTTTTTGTTGACTTGTCTTCATGACTAAACTCAAATACTGATAAATACTGCTACTATCTATACTTATAATAAATCTGTAGAGAGGTCAATTCTGTACATGAAATATATTTCCAAAATAACTATCAGAGGGTCATTAGTGATCGATACTGATGCCAAAAATGCAAACAGTAAAATTTTTGTCTGTCTGTCTGTCTGTCTGTATGTTCTTTATAGAAACAAAAACTACTCGATGGATTTTAACGAAACTTGGTACAATTATTCTTCATACTCCTGGGCAGGTTATAGTATACTTTACATCACGCTAGGATCAATAGGAGCAGAGCAGTGAAGGGAAATGTTGGAGAAACGGGAGAAATTACTCCATTTTTTAAGCTTCCGTCTCTTTTGCAGCCTTAATAGTTAAAGCTACACAGAAATCATGTACAACGGAAATGTTTTCCTTAAAATTATATAAAAAATATCCCACGACAGCATATGTCTATCTTTTATGGTTGACTCACAATAACACGTGTAACTCCCGATAGCTTAGCAGTTCGGAGCTTTCTGTTTATTTTTGTCTACTCTTATGTTTATAACACTCTCACTCATCCCTAATTAAAAAAAGTTAACATTATTATCTATTCAATAAAAAAAGAATAATCGAATTCAATAAAAAAAGAATAATCGAAATTTGGTATAGAAACACCAAAGTTATACATGAAATACGCTAATAAGCCATCGCGCGAGAATACTGAATCTTGCTATAAGGATTATTTTTGTGTAACGGTCGCCGCGCTCGACGCGGCTCGCGGCAGCAATATTTGGCTGTTGATGCGAATAGACGTTCAGAGTGTTCGACCTTATTGACAGACAATAATTGATTTTAACAAACCGTGCTTATCAGCGCGACTTTTAGTCTACTCTTACGTTTAATAATTTATTTTAGATTTCTTTGGTTGTTATTTTATAAAATAGGTATTAGTTATTTTGGTAGTGTTTAAATCTTTCTTAGTGTTAGCTTAATTAAATTAAACTTTTTTTTTAATTTATTTAGGTGTATTTTTAAATAGGTAAGTAACTAGGTATCAAATAGGTTATTTCAGACGTAGTTTAGGTACCTACTTATATCTACTTATAATAAATCTGTAGAAGTGAAAATTCTGTACATTGAAAATATAAAAAAATAAACGGCTGTTTGTCTGTCTGTTTGTTCAGGCATCACGCAAAAACTACTGGTCCGATTACGATGAAAATTGGTATATTCTTTAATATCCTGGGACCACACTGGGTACTTTTTATCCCGGAAAAGTATATACAATAAAAACAAACTTAATTTTGCGGTTCGATCCCTAGACCCGATTACTGCACCAGTCGCAAATAATAAGTTGGTCGTAGGTTACGTCACCCGCTGTGGAGTTCACTAAGGGGCGCTGCACATGGCTAAGATACTATAATATTTGGGTAAATAATATGCAGTTTCCGTTTTCTAAACGTTTCGTATATGGCGTTAGCGTCGAGTTAGATCACGCTATGGGAACACTTTTTGGGAATAAAGAAAGGCGCTCCTTTCTTTATTCCCAAAAAGTGTTCCCATAACCCATTTATTAATTACATCGAACACGGAGACATTGGCACCATGTCTAAGGTGTGTGCACACTGTCACGCGCGTAAGTGAAAGGGAGAGATCTGGAACGTCTCGAATCGTCTCGCACATCACGTTGTTTTCCAGTCCCCGGGCTCTTAGAATTCGACATCAGACGTTTCAGATCTTTGATTCGCTGGCATAAGCAACAGTATTCGCGTACGAAGTCGCTGGCAGAAGCTAGTATAAAATAATATAATAGCATAGTATAGTCGACATTACAATGTTCCCTCTGCTGGGACTCAGGCCTCCTTTCTAGGAGAGGGAATGGGCCGTATAGCACGCGGGCCCATAACGGGTTGGTGGATGTCACTTGTCTTCGAATTTTAGGTTCTAGGACGTGCTTGTTTCCTCACGATGTTTTCCTTTACTGTTTTGAAAGCATTGGTGATGAAATAAATTACACAAAGTAATGCGCCTGGATGGGTTTGACTATCCTTACTAATATTATAAAAGCGAAAGTGAGTTTATTTGTTTGTTTGTTACGTCTTCACGCCTAAATGGCAAAACCAATTTTAATGAAACTTGGTACACGGATAGACCACGTCCTGAAATAGGACATAGGATACTTTTTTAGGTTCCCTTGGTATAATTTTCTGCTATCACGCGGGCGAAGCCGCTGGGAGCAGCTAGTATACTATATAAACATGTTTACTATAAATTCGCTAATATTTTCACAAGTAGTATTTGCGCATAAAAAACACCCATATTTCTTTTGCATTGAATGTAGCGCAAAGCTACTAGGGGACGTCCACAGCACACAGGCACAACACTCATCGATCAGCACGCTTTCACCCTTATTAAAGGGTCCGTCAAATATTGCATTCTACTTTTTGGGGTGAGTTCAAGGTCGTCGAGGGAAAGGGGGATCGATATTTGGGTCAGTTTCAAGGGTGCACAATCAATAAAATTGTATAGTTAGCTGTAGATAACCAACTGTCCAGTGCAAAGATTTCGAATTTATCAGTTGTATAAAGAATTGCTATCGGTTAAATATGGAATTGGAATTAGATTTATTTATTTGTTTTTAATAATATCACATACGATGTACACATTGCTTATAGAAAATAAATTATAAAACTACTAAGCCTACAATAAAAATAAATTATAAAACGTGCCATTGACACATAATATTTGATTGTTAAATTAATTGAAAAGTAATAAGGGTTAGAAAGTTTGATTAAAGAATAATAAAGATAATACACTGGAAATAATAAAAATAAGTATTCCAAAAATTCAAATCCGATTTTAATTAAATCTTTAAAAAAAAATTGACAGGGACTCGCAGATGTCTCTAAGCTAGTATTTTTAGTTAAGAGGGTCCTTCTCCACTCGCTTATCGTAAATATCGAAAATGGTTTAAAAGCTTGTTACTTCATTTAATGCAATCCAACGCGATGTTTGACGAAAAGGCAACGCAAAAAAAGAGAGATAACGCCTGGAAACTCTGTTAGTATTCGGTAATTCCGAGATTTACTCGAAAATTTCACAAAACTTGCTCTAGGAAATAGCTGTTTTTTTTTAAACCCTTAAAAGTTTTTGGAAAAAGTTATCATCATTTAGAATCTTAATAAAATTTGAAAGGTCTCTAGAGGATTACTTTTTTGACTTTTTTAATTTTTAGGCAAATTATGGACTGTCAAAGTTCATACAAAATAGGACATTTTCAGAGGTTTTTACTGGATTAGTTTTACACGAATTTAGAAATTGGTTTCTTTAGAAACCTAGATAATATCCACAAGATACTGTGTTTCCAAAATATCTAATGAAAAATGTGTAATAAGGTCATAATCAGTTATGAGCGGTTGTATGAAAAACAGTGAAAATGTGAGTCATGATGCACCACCTTAATGGGTTATTCACATTCTTCTTTTGCTTCCTATACATTATTGTCTAAATTCCTTTTCCATTACTCCTTCCGCAGGTCTGCTGGAAGTAATTTCTTTGGAAATAAGCAGTACCTTTTCACTAATTCTATTAGGTATGTATTATTTAAAGCTTTATGGACAGAGTTGTACAAAGGCGGACTTAATGCCTTAGGCATTATCTGCTAGTTGACCTTAGGGTGGTGCAGAAACATAACATGGCAGGTGCAACTTAATAGATGAGAAACAAATACAATAGTAAATACGTACTTAGATAAATACATATAAATAAAAATCAATAATCAGAAATAAGTGCGATGATGATTCTACCAACGTCTTGCGAATATGCTCTCGTGCCTTCACCTTAAAAATAAATCGGCTAGTCGCCATCCTGATATTCAGAGGGAGCGCATTCCAAAGAGATATCGCTTGAACGAAAAAGGAGGAGTGGATAAGCCCGGAACGGTGTGAGGGACATCGTAGAAGTCGATTATTAGTTGACCGATGATTTTTATGGTGCCCAGAGCAAATAAATTGAAGTTCTGAAATCAAATAAGAAGGGGAAGAAGGATTATCTAAAAAACAAAACAGGGTTGTCAAGGCCCTTAGAGCTCTGCGCTGACGAATGGGTAACCACGTAGGTTGAAGCTTAGGTTTTTGGTTAGGTTGTTAGGTAGCTTAGGTTAGGTAGGTTGGTTGGTCGGTTGGGTAGCGTAGGTTGTAGGTTGGTAGGCTTTATGACTGAGGCTATTTTGATGCCCAGAAAGCAAAATAGTTCAGTGTTATGCCTGGGGATTTAATAGTAGATTATGCACCGAGGGGCTAAAGTTGTGTCTTATGTCACGGGCGTCATATTGAATCTCGAGCGCAATGAAGGATTTGGGATTTAACTCACGAGCAAAGCGAGGGAGTTAATAAAAGAATACTGAATGCAGCGAGGGATTCAAGCTAGCCCAAGGCAAAGACACCTTTAGCCCAGAGGAGGATACTCTACTTTTTACACCTACTGTGAGAAAATAATAGTCACATTATTGACCAGCGGGTCATAATGAAAACATTATTAACCGGCTGTGCCCCCCGCCACTAATGGCTCACTTTAGGTTAAGGTTGCTTGACATATAATTTGACATTTTCGAGCAGGTGGTGTGAAAAGTATATTTAATAATCGCGGACGAAGCCACGGGTAAAAGCTAGTTAATTAATAATGGACTTTGTCTGAAATATAAGATTTTTATTTGTATATAATTTTTTGTAACAATAAATCATTTTTTTTAATCAATTTATTATTATTTAATTACGCTTAATGGAATGATAAATTAAAGAAAACAATTGTAATTTAATGTTATTGATTGATTATTTTATTTTTTTAATTAATTAATTGCAGCAAAATTTTTCATTTAAGTAATTAAAATATATAGTGACTTGTAAATGCAATTTTTACCAATAAATTTTATTATCTGTTATCTAGGACCAAAATACTCATCATCATCATGACGAATCAAATGATCTCAAACTCGATGGGGTGTTTTATGTTTTGGTGTTTTATGTGTTGTTTTATGCACACACAAGCCCAAACTTGACGGAGCTATGTCGTTTAATTACTGAGTTCCTATGACCACCTTCTTGCTCCATCTTCAGACTCTGAATCATACGAGCTCAAACTCGACGGGGTTGTGTCCTTTAACTGCCGAGTTCCTGTAGCCATCTTCCGATTCCATCGTCTGATCAGTTCCAAATCATAATAATATTACATAGTCATCTGATTTACACTTGCATGCAAAATTTCAGCTCAATCGGTAACCGAGAAGTGGGTCAAAGGAGAATGCTCTTGCTACATAGAATAAAAACCCAGCTCCGACAGAAACGAGATGTATCTCTAATTATCAATAATGATAAGTACGAATAATAACACAATAACCAGCTATTATCGTGATCCTTACTTGCAAATAAAAAAAAAATGCCAGTTATATTAATCAGGCGTCGACTTTAAAAATCGCTTAGTTACAATTTAATATTCATTCTTTTTTACTGAATTAAAAAAAGGAGGAAGTTCTCATTTCGGTTGTATTTTTTATACTCATTTGTGTTTGTTTAATTTTTTTTTATCTTGTTACCTCGGAACTCCGTCGTTTATAGACCGATTTGCAATTTTGTTTTTTCTCCTAAAAGGATATGTTTCTAGATTGGTTTTATTTTTTATTAAATCCAGTTCTGATGATGGAATCCATGAGTTATGATATACCCATAGCTAAAGTACCTATTTCTCATGACAATAAACCCAAACTCTGCTAGGATACATTATAATTATTATAAAGTACCTTCGGACTCCATAATTTGATCAGTGCGATACTGTACTGTTTGATGTACAATCAAATTATTCTATTCTATTCTATTCTTATAGCCAAAGTATATCTCATGATAATTCTAATAAGCCCAAACACGACATTAATTACGGAGTTCCAGTGCCTTCCTTCCGGCTCCATCATCATCATAAGAAAGTTATCTTATGATGATACGATTTTAACAATATTATTTATTTGTATTGTCATAGTTGCTTAACTACTTCCATTGTAATATGAACGTGAGTGTGAAATTCCGTTGGCCATTCCTGGTCTTCTTCACCAGTTCCACTTCATCAAATGTTACTTTTTAGCAAGTAAGTAAATATTTGAGTTCTCAATGAAAATACCAAAATCACCAAATGGTTGCCTATAATATTTAAGGAGTTCCCTCGATTCCTCATGGATTCTATCATCACAACTGGATTTAAAAAATATAAGACCAATCTGGAAGCATATTCTTTTAGGAGAAAAAACAAAATTGCAAATCGGTCCATAAACGACGGAGTTCCGAGGTAACAAGATAAAAAAAAAACAAAATTATTAAAAAAAAAACACATAAGTAAAAAAAATTCAAACGAATTGAGAAACTCTTCCTTTTTTAAATTCAGTTAAAAAGAATGAATACTGAATTGTAATTAAGCAGTTTTAAAGTCAACGCCTGATTAATAAAACTTGTTTTTTTTTGTTTGCAAGTAAGGATCACAATAATAGCTGGTTATTATTTTATTACTTACTATTATTGATCATTTGAGAGACATCTCGTTTCTGTTGGAGCTGGATTTTTTTGAGCATTCACTTTTAATTTCCAAGATTTCATGACAGACAAACATCGGGACAGGGGAAACTAAATACATTCATTATGCGTACAGCTAAGGAGTGGAATTCCCTGCCGCAGTACGTGTTTCCTGATAGCTATAACCTTGGGTTCTTTAAGTCAAGAGTGAATAGATTGCTTGTAGGCAAGCGTGTTCCATCGTCGGCCACATCATCGCTTACCATCAGGTGAGGCATCAATGACTGTATAATTCTCTTTGCGTCAGCCTATACATTATAAAAAAAAGCTTGTAAAATACGGCTGTTATGTCTCAAAAAACGTATATTTCGAGATTTTCGTATAAATAAAAATTCATTGGGTACTTTTCGTTGAAATTTTGCATAAAGTATTATAGCACAGGTATAGGAATAAATCTGAAAACTGTGAATTTATTGTTACGTCGCAACAAAAAATATCGATTTGTAAAAATCCTCGAGACTCCATAATATAAATAAACTAGGGTATATATTTATTTAAGTGGTGAAACTAAATCAAAGATTGCAAAAAAACATTAATTTCGTACATCAGACAGTCCGGGAAGTTTCCACAACGACCGTCGCGATCAGTCATTTTTACTGTAGAGTCTAAAGCAACCCTGCGCAGTTGAACCATTTCTTGCAATCTGCGCAAGTAAAAGCGCGGGAAAGTTATTGATTTTCTGGTGGCTACTGCTGTGCTACTGGTATATTTGGCCGCCTAGCCATACTTTAGTATGCGTTCACGATTTACTGCTACCAGGACTTTATAACGAACTTGGAGACGACTGCCAGAGTTTTCGTTGTCGCACGACACGTCAATAAAATTATTATTTATATACCCTTGTAGTTTTATTTATACGCGCATATACGGGTAGGTACTACCTGTCCATCCTGTATCCATCTTTGTTTTTTACAGAGAGACAAAAATCTACTTTATAAAATTTGCTATGAATTTTTATTTTATTTGATGTATTTTGGTGTGTTTATTTCAAAAATCACAAATAACATTTGTGTAGCAGCTCTAGTTTTTGAGATTTTGCCATCTACCCGCATTTAAGGTGACGGTGCATTATTAAGAGGCTGCTTTTCCACTCGCCTATCGTTAACATTGAGCATAGTTTAAAAGCAAGGAATCTTGATACAATTTGCAAGGCTTCTATTGTCATACTTTTGGACTTTTTTAATTGTTGAGTAAATTATGAAGTGTCAAAGTTCATGCGAAAGGCTTTTACTGGATTAATTTTAGAAGCCTAGATAATATCCACAAGATACTGTCTTGTGGATATCATCTAGGCTTGGCTGCTTTCAAAACCATCTAATGGAAAGTGTATAATAACATCATAATCACGTGAGAGCTGTTGTATGAAAATCGGTGAAAATGTGTGTCGAGTTGCATCCCCTTAAGTCAACATAAATTTACTACGTTAAATATTTTTCACAATTAAATCAATTCTACGAAGGGAAGACATTACTTTAAACGATAAAACTGTTTTTGTGTTATTTTTGGCATCTTATACCTTTACAAAGTATCGTTAATCGATCACGGCCTATAACTTTAGCTAAAACTTTTGCAAATAACAGAAGCCACGGGCGCCAAATACTGTTTGCCAAAATTGTGTAGATATATGTTTTTTGTGACACTTGTCAAGTGGAAAAAGATCTGCCCTTAAAAGTTCAAGAAACCCGTGATCTAGCGGGAACCTCGTAATCATCATGACGATTGCTAAACCTTACGGGTATATTCTGCAAGCCGTGATAAGTGGACGTATCCAACGTTGTCTTCTACTCAGAGGCCTGTTATATACTCTGATCAGTCACCAATACCGGTACTCATATACCCAGCAGTATTATAAAGCAGTTTGCTAGTGTAACAAGAAAGCTAAAAGTTGGCCTTTTTGTTAGACCACAAATTTGACAGCTGATAAGAGATCCAACTTTTATCTGTTCTTTAAACGAAATTGAAAAGCGAACCTGGAAATGTTTCGTTTCAGTGATTCAAACTTTTCTTGGGAATCGTAGATCAGAAAATTATTTCCAACTAGCTTTTGCCCGCGACTTCACCCGCGTACATCATCTCAGGATAAAAAGTATCCTAGGTGTTATTCTGGGATATGGTCTACTCGTGTACCAGGTTTCATCGAGATCCGTTCATTAGTTTTCCATCCATACATACAAACTTTTGCATTTATAATATTAGTAGGATTAGTTACCGACACGTATTTGAAATACTTAGGGTGTAAAGCATTAAAATACATTCTCATTTGGATAGATATCCAGAAAATCTTGAAAATTATAGTCGAGAAGGGTGAAAGATTTCATCACAACATTCGTGGAATGGAAGATTGTTACCAGGGGTTAATGTATTTGTCCGACAGGTTGGTTTTAGCGATGTCGGTTATTTTTTATATATATATTTTTTTTATTACACTGAGTGACATAGGCGTAAAATATTAATAAAAAAAAAAAACACAAAATAAGCTTAGGGTGCACGTAAATGAATAATTATTCTAGTGATAATCTAAAAATTAGTAGAAATTATTTTTTGTTTAAAATATGTATACTTGTACATAAATTATCTATCGTATTTTTTTCATGGTGTACTTCCAAAACGTGTTTTAAAAACAGTTTAACAGTTACAGAAACACTTCAGAAAAATTTGTATTTTGAATTTAAACTTGCTTAATATTTTCCTAAACCTTACGTGCATCCGTCACGATTTGTCGGAACAAAACTATGGGAAATCGTGTCGCATGGTGTAAAGTAGGACTAGGTGGAGCTTACTGGCCTTGTAGCGATACAACCCCGGTTCAACACATAGAGCTTGCTATGTGTGCATTGTATACACATCAGTGCAAAAAAATGTACACGCATGAAAATACTACTGAAATACATTTAATCAATTATTTGAAACGTCTAATTCCTGAGTGCTTCGCATCAAGGACCTTTAGTAAATCATTCTTATTCATTAATCTACTAGTATGTTGTTAGTTGTTAAATTTTGGACCAAAAGGTTCTGGAGTGGCGAAGGCGTACCGGAAGACGTAGCGTTGGAAGGCCTCCTACAAAATGGACCGATGACCTGATGAATGTAGGGGAAAACCGATGGATGCGAGATGCTCAGGATCGTTCATTGTGGTGACACTTGGGGTAGGCCTATGTCCAATAGTGGAGGTATATCAGTTGAAATGATGATGATGTCTAGTATAATAGTACAGACAGTCTAAAGATAATTATGATCACTGTTTTGTATTATTAACCGATTTATAAAGGAGGAGGTTCTATGATCGGCTGAATGTTTTTTTATATGTATGTTCACCAATTTCTCGGTCACTTGTGGACCGAATTTAAACATATTTTTTTTGATTGAAAGGTTATGCTTCCAAATTAGTCCCATAGAAATATTGTTTTGATTTTATCATAACTTCGAAGATATCGCAAAAATCATCTTATGACAACCCCCGCTCTTGGGTGGAGCGGGAGATAGTGTCAGACTCTTACTGACTAAAAACCCACCCCGTTCCTTCTAGCCTCTTCATACCGGGGCTTGAGCTTGTTTTCAGATAACCCTGGGCTCAGTAGGCTTCGACCCAGCAGGGCCCCTCCTGTTGCTGACAACTCCTTGAGGCGCGCGGGAACAGTGCGCGCCGTCGACGTCAGACTGGTGCCATAACAAAAAAGTGTAAAATAAAAACTTTTTCAAATTCAAATATTTATTTTTCGGACATCATGATCCAACAGTTAGTATACATAAGACTTAAAAAACGATTGTTAGTAATAATAATAATAAACACACACAAGGAATACAACTATTTCTAAATTAATCTCCTCAGAGCCAGAAAACAGTAAAAACTTTTTTAGAGCCGACTTCTATGTAAAAAAGCACAAAAAATGCAAAATAATTTTAATTTTGGAAGTCCATTAAAGAACGAAGAGACAAAACAATTATAGAAACGCTGATTTCCGAAATTAAAGTTATTTTATTTTGCACTTTTTAGTTTTTTTTTTTAACTTCAATGTTAGTTGTATTTTTAGTAAAAAAAAGTTTTAGCGGGACGTTATAAGAATCGATAAGTTCTTTACAAAGAATATTCATGTGCCGCTCTTCTGTGCCACTTCAGAAGAGTTGCAAAAATGTAATTGAGAACTGTTATGATTATTTTGCAAGCCATGGTTTTCTTTATAATTCTCGTGTCAAGATAATTTACCGATTATTATTTTCTGTAAATTCTCTTACCACGAGAATTATAAAGAAACCATGGCTTGACCTATCTACAAATAATTTTATTTAAATAAATTACTGGGTCAATTTTAGTGGCACGCTGGTGTATTTTCTCTAATTTTCCTTCATCGATCGGACATAAGTTTTCGCGGGAATAGTGGAACTCTATGGTAGAAAGGGATAGGTAGATGCAAATACGCTGAAACGAAAGAGATAAGAAGGTTTATCACACGACTACGGCGTCACTTCTATCCATGTGTGAAGCAAAACAGAAACCGCAGGCTGTATGTGTTTAATCGTGAAACGATCTGCTACACACACTACTGTACTGGTCTCTCTACCCCTTTAAACGAACCTCCCACTACAGTATCTCTTTCTCCCTTTCTTTTTGGTTTTGCACAACAAGGATGTCGTTATTTCTCTCATTATGGCATTTTGTAAGGGGTTTTACCGTGTGTGACGGGAATCTAATTGATACAGTCGTACATAATAATACCTGTCTCTATCCTTTTTATCGTAGAAGACTGCATTTGTCTCTTTCTCACCCCTAGTGCCTTTATAAAGGTTCAAACTCACCGAGAGCTGTTTACCATCTATTTTGGCTCAGTGCTGTAGTGTGTTTGCTTCATAAGAACAGACTCCTACGTGGTCTGCACTCCTAGGACGTAGTGATTGCTCGGGTAACGTTCACTTCATGCAACTGGTCCGTTGGACTATCGCAAAATTCACGAGTTGACGTAGGGGTCAAGTTGCATCTCGACATACATTTTCCCTTGTTTTTCATACAACCGCTCTTACCCGATTATGACGTTATCACACATTTTTCATTAAATATTTTGGAAACCCAGTATCTTGTGGATATTATCTATGCTTCTATAGAAATCAAAACATAATTTTGTTAAAAACTAATCTAGTAAAGACCTCTGAATATCGGCTATTTTACGTGAACTAACATTATAATAATAATAATAATAATAATTCTTTATTTCAGGCTACTATGGTCCATATACACTAGGTATACATAAAATAATCTTAAAAATAATAAACTAATACATATAAATAAAATCTACTTATTAATTAAACTATTGCTCATGAAGTGACGGCGTCGTGTTCCGCTGCGAGGTCGGTATCCTTCCACGAAATCGTCGATACACAACTCATTTCGGCCAAAACTCTCCTTTGAGGAAGGTCTCCAAATTATGAGTCGGCACCCGCACCACAAACGACTTGAAATTAGTGTTATGGCGCGGCTCCAACTGCTCAACTCTCAAAGTCCAGTTCGTCTTGACTCGAACATACTCCACGATCTCCTCAGCCTTCGTGGTGTGATGTAGCCTCGAAACATACAGCTGCGTCGTAGGCACTGCTAGACGCAGCAGCATGTTGGGTCCTGCCAGCGCGGTACCGCACTGGTTCTGACAAGTAGGCTTCTTCCTCTTCTTCTTCTTTACTTTTGTGAAGCCATCCTCATCGCTCTGCTTGCCCCCTTTCATTTTACTTGCTTGTCGCGTTGTTTGCGACACAGCAGGTTTATTTGCTGCAACGATTGCGGAGTAGGCACATTAAGGGGTCGACGTACCTACACGCGTCACAACTTCGACCTTTATGAAGGGCCAACCTTCATAATGTACTCATTTATCTATCTATAAATATAAAAATGAAACCCGTTTTCCGTTGTCACGACATAGCATGTAAACGGCTTGACCGATTTGGCTGATTTTTAAATAAACTTCATCAATAGAAGCCTTGCACATTTAATCGAGATTCTGAATGACGACAATTTTTCTGAAAAACTATTAAGGGTTTAAAAAAATAGGTGTTTCCTGGAACAAGTTTTGAGAAATATTCGAGTAAATCACGGAATTACCGAATGCCAACAGAGTTTTCAGGCGTTATCTCTCTTTTTTTGCATTGCGTCTTCATCAAACATCGCGTTGGATTGCGTTAGATGAAGTAACAAGCTTTATACCATACTCGATGTTGACGATTGGCGAGTGGAAAAGCAGCCTCTTAAAGTCATTTTATATATTTTATATAGGTATCCGTACCTCAAAACGGAACCCTTATAGGATCACTTTGTTGTCCGTCTTTCTGTCCGTCTGTCTGTCTACCAAGACCCTTTATCTCGGGAAGGCGTATAGGTATCGAGTTAAAATGAAAACCATATATACTCAGGTCTGTGGTCCCTTAAAACTGTAAAAAATCTAACTTCTGATGTAACGAAAAAAAGGTATGACGTTTATGTCGTAAAAAACGTGTATTTCGACCATAGATATAAGAAAGGAGGAGATATGCTAAGTAGTTAAAAATGTATCGGAACACGGTGTCTCCAGTTCTCCCTTCCACTACCGACACTACTACACGTACAGGAATGAACGAAAAAAGAACACGCGCATCACTGACTAGCGGAACGGATCAGCGGCCGGTATTATGGAATACGCTGCACTGATAAAGTATCGTTATGTTATTTTTACATTGCTTGTTCAATTACTGAGCGTTAAAATTTGGTAGTTGTTAAAGAGCAATGTATTTACTTTATGAGTTATACAGTCGCTTTGATATTTGAAAACGAAAATCGTAGTAGCAGCAATGCATTTTATAAGATTTGTTGTTTTTACTGATTTTAAAGATAAATATAGCATTATACTTGTATTTACATATGGTAAGAGATTCCGTGATGACCCAGGCTTGTCTTATCACTTCAGTTCTTGCATGAAACCACTGAACAACACGGCATTTCAAATTTGTTTACGATCACGTATCGCGAGTCTCACAAGTTCATAACTGCCGGCCATTTGCCCCAATATGCACTTATAATGCAATTCGAGCGGACATGCACACGCCCCCTTGCCACTTCTCCTGTTATTTATATTTCTATGATTTCGACACTCTCAAAGGAATCAAAATTCAAGGGTATTTCCCGTTGACCTAGAATTCTGAAAGGCATGAAGCAAGGTCTCAAAGCACCGTATAGGAAAAAACTGTTTTGTAGTTATGTCACAAAAATAAAACATAATTTTGCAATTCGGAAAAATCTTAGTAATCCGGTTGGTTGCCCGGTCTATTAGGCAATATTGCCGTAAAGTGGGAATGTTAGTGGGAATATTGCCGAGAATATTGCCCGATGTATGAATATTGGTCGCAATATTGCCAGCAATATAACATTAAAGGTTATTATGCTACGCTTATAGAAGCGTAGCATAATAACCTTTAATGTTCCCACTGCTGGGACTCAGGACTCCTCTCTAGGAGAGGAAATGGGCCGTAATCCATCAACCCGCATTGAGCCCACCAAGCGGGCTCAGTGCGGGTTGGTGGATTGATAGATGTCACGTCTTAAAATTTTTGGTGCCATGCCGTTTTCCTTCACCGTTTTGAGAGCAGTGGTGATGAAATAAATTACACAAAGTAATGCGCCTGACTGAATTTGAACCTGCGACCTACAACTCGGTAACCAGTTCCCTATTCTTTAGTATAATTAAATGTAATGAAATAATACGTAAGAGTCAACAAAGTCAATATTACAACAATTAAGTCACGGGAAACAACGTGCGAAGATGTAAAAGTAGTTAGTACCTAGTTGCTGTTCACGGCTGGGCAAAGGCCTTCCCTTTCCCTGAGTATAGCGATCTCTGGCCAAGTTTGCCCTGCGATCAAGATCAGATCGTCACAGCACCTTCGCCGCGGTCGACCACGGCGGCGTTGTGGTCTTCGTAGTCCGCCTTCAGGCGTCCAGTGAATGACAATCCTCCGCTATCCTGTCCGGGAGCATTTGTGCGACGTGGTCAGCCCACTTTCACTTTTTTTTCGGTGGGAAAAGTCATCCAATGACAAGCTCCGCTCTTGGATGGAGCGGGAGATAGTGTCAGACTCTTACTGACTAAAAACCCGCCCCGTTCTTTCTAGCCTCTTTATACCGGGGCTCGAGCTTCCTTTCGGATAACCCTGGCCCCAGTAGGCTTCGACCCAGTTGGGCCCCTCCTGTTGCTGACACGTCTTTGGCTCGGTCCGGACAGTTACCGGACGATCGGACAGCGGGCTACCCATGGCTCGCCGTCCGCGAGCCCGCGTCTACGGTGGCCGGAAATCGGGATCGGAATCCCGGCGGCGGCGGCGTGGGCACCGTAGCCTGATGCGGTTGACTTCTTCCTTTACTAGCATTAATGCTTCGCAGGAGGCGACTGCCTGCCATTCCTCCTTGCTCCGGACCATGGCCTTGACCAGGGCCCGGCGCGAGAGGTCTCCGCCGACGATCGCCCCCACGAGGGCACGGTGATGCTCCGCCCAAGCAGGGCACACCTCGACTGTGTGCTCCACCATGTCCTCCGGGCGTTCCGCACAGTGGCGACACCCAGGCGTCTCTTCCGCTTTAATCCGGTACCTCCCGAACGTGTCATGTTCGGGAGGTTCCTGTCCTTCTAAATGACGACAATCTGCTTTAAAAACTTTTGAGGGTTTAAAAAAACACGTATTTCCTGTCCGGTGCTTGTGAACAGTTTTGGCGAGTGTGGATCGCCATGTTTCACTCCTTTTCCTACAGTGAAGTAAGGACTAGAAATGCGTAATAACTTGATGTTTGCAAGTGGTGTCAATATATATAATATTCCATAAATATCACACAATGCCGTTTAGTCCCAAGCTAAGCAGAGCTCGTGTTATGGTTATGGGTACTAGACAACTGATAAACATACTTATACATTTCTAAATACATACATATTATAGATAAATTACACCCAGACACAGAACAAATGATCATGCTCATCACTTAAACATTTGTCCTGGGTGGGAATCGAACCCACGACCTCCGGCATAGCAGTCAGGGCCACTAACCACTAGACCAACAGGCCAGTCACTGAGGAATGAGTCAATGAGGTCATTGTATATGTGAATCAAAGATTTTATATATGTATCTAGGATATATAAAATCTTTGGTGTGTAAAACGTTATGAGATTCTAAAGCATTGATTACCGAGTGATCAGTCGATGTCGAATGCCTTGGCATAAAGTGGTTTATTAATTCATTGTATTTTTGAATAACTTGATGGTCGAGGTGGTCGGTTGTGGGGACATATTTTTAAGAGACCATTATTAAAAAGACCCTTAAACATGGATTAGAACTTTGTACTGTATGTTCAACATCAATGATTGCATCACTGCTTGGCATCAGGTGGGATTGCAGTCAAGCACTAATTAATGCTAAAATAAAAAAGTTATTTTTTATAGTATTTTATCAATCATACTGCATACATAATGAATGAACACGTAGCCTTTTGACAAAGAGTTTACCAGTGCCTAGCACGTTCTGTCGACATGAAGTGCACTGGACACGTAAGACAGTAGGTACAGGCCGACCCGCCTTCGTGTATTCAAACATCCGTAGTGAATCAAAGCAAAACACTTTGTAAACAAACACTTTATGTATACTTTATTCACCAAACGTTACATTTCAAAAAATTAATTCCTTGCTGGATTCATTTTGACCCTGCTGCCTGCTTTCTCTTTAGTTTTTCTAGGTTTCGGATCAGGCAGGTGCTCTAGTCAGCACCGTCGACGCCGCTTTTTACAACAGCTGGACCTTCGGCGTCGCTTGCCACAACTGCGCCGGCGCCGTCGCCGGCAGCTGCGCCGGCGCTTTCGACGGCAGCTGCGACGGCGCCGTCGACGCGGACGGCAGCAGCAGCAAGCGGCCTCACGTGCCGCCCAGTTCAAAAATAGAGAACCTTTCCTCTGTAAAAACCCCAGAGCGGCTCCATTTTCTAAAGTAGTGACCACAGTACTCGTAAGCTCCTCACTATCCTGCCCACACTCGGCACTCAAGTGTTGCACGATATCACGCATCGTGGCCCCCGCCTTCATCTCCTGGAGGAACTGGATTATTAACTTTCCCGGGAGCTTGCCCGAGTCTGCGACACTCTCGGCCGGCTTGGGTGGCTCACCTTCTGTCTCCATTGTAATGTCTTCTTCCATTTTCAATAAAATTACTAAAGCTACCAATTTTGTTTACGTTACACCGAAATATAATTGTTGAAATCAATTTAGCGGTCAGAAATTGTTGTGATTTTATAGAAATGTCAAAAAATCAGAAATGATGATGTTAGAATAGTCTGTTCCTATTTTGAAAAGAAGTAAATAGGAATCTCTGTGGTTATCTAACTCATAACTCGCCGCTTTCGTAAAATTCTATTTCCTCTTTTATGATTGCGAAGGATGCCTCCTATTCCTTGCACACCGAACAACTGAGGCTCCTTCCTTTTTTTAGTCAACATCGAGCATAGTTTAACCCCTAGCTTGTTACTTCATCTACCGCAATCCAATGCGATGTTTGACGAAGAAGGAACGTAAAAGAGAAAAAAGACAGATTACGCCTGAACACTAGTATTCGGTAATTCCGATCACAAAATATGTTGCTGGCATTTTTTTTAGCGTATTGTGAATTTGTGATGAAAAATACATATGCAAAAGAGTAGTACAGATCAAATTACCTAAACCATTTCGTCTCAGGCAGCGGTCAACAAGTTCTGCAACCTACGCGGCCTACGCAGCGCATACCTACCTGCCATGGTCACTGCGATGTCGTACGAACTATGGACGCGGCGCACGGTGGTGGTATATTTATATATGTATCTATATATGCATTCGTGTATTATTAAATATTATTATTTTATTTCCCTTAATTCATTTTGTTGGTGAATTTTGCTTGCAGTACACCGCAGACTACCCCATTTTTTAGTTTAAGTTCTTATATTCCCTCCCAAGGTTGTCTGGAAGATATCGCTGTTAGCGACAAGACCGCCATTGTACCCTTAGATTTAAGTTTCTGTGGAATTGTTACTATTTTGATGTACAATAATGTTTATTTTATTCTATTCTATTCTATTCTATTCTGGTGCGCCGCGTCTGGCGTGTGACGGAGACCACTATAGTGCATTTCCATAGTAAGCATTCGTAGCATGCGGATGCGGACACGATTTACAGTTCGGAAGTTGACATGTTCCTTCTCTATAATGTTGGCAATACGAAAAAAAAGTTGCAATATTTTTAGCAATGAAATTACTTAATATTAAGTAAATTAACTAATATTTCGTTACTTTTAACAATTGCCTTATTCTGCTCTTTTTTTGGTTTTGGAAACTGTAAAACTATTTTTGAATAAAGTGCAGGACGCCGGGCTCCATTCCGATTGTCCTGCAATTCTTTCAAATACCGAAAACGCCACGCCACAATATCGTACCATTGACAACATTTTTTTACACATTACATTTTTTTTTAAATAGATACCCTTTTCCCCTCATAATTCTCCAAAAAGTGTTGCGACTACCGTTAAAATCGATTTCGTTTCGCATTTCGGGAATCTATTTGGCTAGAGTAGGCAACTCTTGTCTTTTTTAATTTTCTTTTTTCTGTAGATAGACAAAGGAGCCAACATTTAGGCGAAGGAACTTCGTAAGTGAAACGCACTATACGGCTTCGGTTTATTTACTCATGTGGTACAGCGTTTGTTGCAGACCGCCGAAGCAGACATTACTATAATATAAATCGAGTAATAAAGATCGGCTGGATGGCTGTTGAAATGACTAATGCCATGTTTTTCTGATGATGTGATTCTCGATATTGTATTTATAGTAGTGTACGTCATAATATATTGTGTCATTTAGCCACTATATTCTAAATGTTGTAACGACTTTGATGTTTTAATTGTACTGTCAGAGACTTGGCTTAATAGTTCTGTTCTGAGCTGCGAGCTGTTCGACGTCAGGGACGTGGTCTATAGAAGGGACAGGAAAAGTGCACATTTAACGAAGGAAAAAGAGGAAAAGGAGGAGTTCTGATCGCTATTTATTTATTTATGGCACATCAACAGCATTACATACAGGATTTTTTGTAAAAAATAATATTAAAATCAAGGCACTGGTACAGGTATGCACAGCTTAAACCATGCTAGGCATAATATGTTAAGAAATTTTAAAAAAATACCACAAAAAAGTTAAACATACAAAATGAAAAAAAAAACACATACAATTAAAAAGTAATAAAAAATAGAAAAATGAATCTTTAAAAAAGAGGATGGAGTAGACCAGGTATATAACATTGAAATGTAGGATTGGAAGATTTGTAGAAGCTCATACCTCCAAGACTGCTCTCCTAAACTTGTTGTACGGTATCTGGTGATTTGCAAAAACTATTGTGGGTTTTGCACATTCGGAGCAAGGGTGCGTTGAGGCCAAGGCTGGTTTTACGGAAGTGATGTGGAGTAATCTAGAGATGGGATGTCTAGGAAGTTTTGAAGGGACTGAATACGCTCTACTAAATCACTGCATTTTACGAACCCATTAACTACTTTGTAAAGGAATATTAGATCACGCGAACGGCGACGGTCACGTAGTGTCTTAATGTCTTTATTCTGAAAAAATCTAGGCGCTGTACATAGGGACAGTGATGACTAATTTCTCTAGATATAAATGCACAAGATGTCTGGTGAAAGCTCTTTGTATTTGTTCAACCTTTTGAGCTGAGAATGAGCTGCGTAGGACGGGTTTCAGGCGACACTAGTGTATTTCAAACGATCGCTATTAAAAAAAGCTTCAAGTCAAAACGTATAAATAACTGGGAAGGTAATTGCGAAGGTCTAGGGTTACTGTATAACTGCCGTGGACACGAACAGTCAGTCAAATAGCTCTCTGAGCGGTTTACTTACCTCCGCCAGTACGTCGCTGTACTTTGGAACACTTTGTGAACTCTTGTACAGTTCGTTTCACTCAAGAAGTTCCTTTACCGTAATGTTGGCAATACGGAAAAAAAGAGTTGCAATATTTTTAACTGACACTTCGTTATTTTTCACCATTGCCTTTTTTAAAAACTGATTTTGAATAAAGTATAGGACGCTCGGCTCCATTCCGATTGTCCTGCAATTCTTTCAAATACCGTAAACGCCACGCCACAATATCGTACCTCTCCATTATAACTTCCATTTATACCTGCTTTTTTTTAATAAAACCCCATTCCCTTCATAATTCTCCTAAAAGTGTTGCAACTACCGTAAACTATGTAAAGTATGTCTCAAACTGCAAGTAATAGTGCCACGCCGCTACGACTTCTGCTACGAAGAAGAGAGATCTACGAGATCTCGTAGCAAACGCTACGCAGTTGTGCAGTTAGATCAAAAACTCATTTAAACTTGCCATCTTATGCCATTCAAGTTTAAATTATAAAGTTAAATGCACTTTTAACTTCAGATTAGTTTGTAATCGACCACATTTTTCATAAAGTAGTTTATTTCGTATTTAATTATTTTAGCACTCGTACCTAGAAGTAACCAATTAAATTTGGTTTAATTTACTAGGAAATGTATTATTGCCCTTTATTTTGCGGATCAAATTTACCTTTTCTATTTTGCTATTTTACTTGATTGAAACACAGTACGACCTACAAAAGTGGTGTTTAAATAACAACACAAATTAAGTGCCCACTCAATTGATTAGACAATTAATTTGTGCTGTATAAACTTGTTGGTAATTTAAATAGTCGTTTTGAACTTTCATGGTAATCTGACATCTAAGATATACGGACTGTTATTTAATTAAAAATTAAAGTATTTTTTTAGAAAAGGCTATTTTTCATGTCAAGCTCTTTTGTTCGAATACTTGAGTTTAATATCTAATTATTTTGGACGAAGAAATATAATATAGAAAAAAATATTTAATTGTATCTTTATATTTTCTCGTATTGCGTCGTGGAACTCAAAAATAGTAGATGGTATCTTATCTACAACTATTATTGAATCATTTGGGTTAAGTTGTGACAGAACAGTGACCGTTAATGTGCGAAGACGAGTGAGCGAAGCGATTCAAAATCAAAGCATTTATTTCAAATAGCCCATTTGCAGGCATTTGTTTTGTTTTAGGTCCAAGACGACCGCGTCGCAGGTTGATTCAGGCCAAAAGAAGTGCCCAGGCGGCACCACCATCTCAGCGACTTAGCAATTTATTAGCCATGGGTGATAAATTCTTGCAAATAGAGCAGCAGCGTTTAGACATGGATAGCCGAATGCTTGCTCATTTGCTGGTGGAGGCTACTAAAGTTATGGGAGAAGGCTTAAAAGCTTTGGCGGAAGCAATCAAGCGCTAATATGGAATGACTGCACATGTGGCTTCCCTGGTAGTTCAATAACTGCATTCTCTTGTAAACCACAATTGACTGATTTTTTTTTGTATTCATTTAGATCACAACAAAAAATAAACCAAAGTAACGTGTTAACAATATTAATTCACTACTGAAGTTTACCATAACCTTAAGTAGCGATTTATTATTGTTAACACATTACTTTGGTTTATCTATTTTTTGTTGTACTTTACGATATAAGGTTGACAGGTTTACCTACATTCTTTTTTCTTTTATTATTGATAGGCTAGTGTTTGAGCACTATCTCACCTGATGGTAAGTGATGATATGGCCGACGATGGAGCCCGCTTGCCTTTATAATTAATATGGAAATATTATAAATTCAATCTTTTTTTTTTGTTATTAATTAGGTTAAGTTAGGTTAAGCATATTAACGTAAAGTTATATCTTTTAACATAATAAATATTAAACTACGTTTGTTTGGGGCATAATTGTTTTTTTTAATAATCATCATTTTCATCAATAAAATATTTTTTTTAAAACAATCATTATAATAAAAATTATAAGTGTGACACAAATTTTGCGAACTTGCTCGGAGAAATTAGACCAGTCTTGACTGCCATAATCTGTTAATTAAATCTGTCCGCGCGATTCTTCCCATTTACAATTCTGTAGGTCCTTCATCATGATCACGCTGAATTCTTGATGGGAATCGCTCTTCATTTAGCATGTCTTCAGGGGATAGCACAGGTGCTGGTACTCCTGCTCGATTACATAAGTTGTGTAATACACAACATGCAACTATTATTTTGGCAACCATGTCTGGATGATAGTGTAGTACTCTGTGCACCAAAAGACATCGGAACCGCCCCTTCAGTAGACCAATAGCCCTTTCAACACTATAACGTGCAGTAGCATGAAGCTTACTATAATATGCCTCTGGAGAACCCGAATCTCCTGAAGAGAATAAAGTAGAATAAAGTGGTTGTCACCAAAGCACTAAGAGTTCTGGTTAGATGATGTTACACTGTTTTACAATGACAATGAATTGGACAAAGCATGCATTTTATTCGTTGTGTCTAGCCCTGTTTTGAGCCTGTATTCATCGAACCATCAATATTACGAAATATACAGAATTAACAACAACGCCCAATATATTTACCTAGTAAATATACGACTTCACCCGCATTGGAAACTTCTTCTAAATGGCAATAGGTCTTTACCTATGAAATTGCCGTTTTGTATGAAAAAATTTAAACGAATTTTTTTCATGTATTTTTTATTTGTATAAATCGAAGTAATCACCCATGCAATCAATGCATCTTTGCCAACGCAGTGGCAGTTTATTAATGCCCTTCTTAAAGAAATCAGCTGGACGGGAGGCAACAAATTCTTCAAAGGCATTTTGTACTACCTCTCGGGTATTGAATTTTTTTCCCGCCAAGAAGTTATCCAAATTCTGGAAAAAGTAGTAATCTATAGGCGCAAGGTCTGGTGAGTAGGGCGGATGACGGAGAGCTTCCAACCCCAGTTCTTGCAACTTGGAGACCGTCTGCTGTGCAGTATGAGGTCGCGCGTTGTCGTGCAGGAGTAGCGGAGACGAGCGATTGACCAATGCTGATTGGAGATGTGCCAGCTTCTCCATCATTGTGTTCAGTTCTTCACAGTACACATCTGCAGTAATGCTCACCCCGTTTGGTAAGAAGCTGTGATGAATCACACCGGCGCTAGACCATCAAACAGTGCCCATCACTTTTCTAGGGGTAAGTTTTCGTTTAGGGGATTGTTTAGGTGCTGAACCAGGATCCAACCAACTTGCTGAGCGCTTGCGGTTATCAAACAGAATCCATTTTTCATCGCAGGTAACAATGCGGTTCAAAATTCCTTCATTTGTGTGTCTGTTGAGCAGTGCAAGGCACGTCTCGACGCGTACTTCGCGTACTTTACTTCGTAAATAAAGTTATCTATTGGTAAATTGGCATTTGGTTACCCACGTACGTAACAATATAATATAGTTCTTATTTTTTTGCGGTAATTTCATTAACTATAAATAAAAAAACTTTATTTCACTCAAGAAATTGTAACTTTTCATTTGACAGATGAATTCGTGTGTGAGATGCGAGATGAGTTTCGATATGAGAAGCGAATTGTATTTAAGAATGCAAAATCCTATAGACAAACGTCAAAATACTCAGCCGGTTTAGTTCCTCTCACTTTGATCATCACTTGGTGGCGCCAGTGTCGAACTCACTTCATTTAAGAATACGAAACTTTAATTTCACTGCGGATTCAGAAGTGATTTTGCAAATAAACTTTCCAGAATAGCACTGCAGGCACCGAAATAAGGTTTTAAATATTTTTTAATTCACGAAAAACACTTTAAATAGTATTTATTTGGAAAACAATAATAAATCCGTTGCGTCCAAACAACTTTTTTATTCCTGCTAATTTGACGTGACGTTTGCTAGCGGTCAAAAATCCCGTCACAGTACGAAAAGAATGAACTTTTAAGAGTGACGTCACAAAACCGCTAAGAAAACAATCTTGTTGAAGATTGTAATAAGGTTGTTTTGAAGGGGTCATGGTACGAAAAGCCTAAGTAAGATTAAAACAATACTGCTTTAAGGTCTTATGGTCGAACCCAAGATCAGGATCAATCAACTTGACATTTTGATACTGCATCATGGACGGAAACCTGATTTTTTTTAACGGTTAGAGACATAAGACCAAAAATTCTTGAAGTTAGTGGTAAGACTTTCCTCAACAGACTCAATATAACTAGAGTAACAGGCTTCACACATAGCTTTGAAGATCGTTCTACATTCAGAGAAATTATTAGATAGAGTCCTTGATGTTGTTGTGTTTTTTTCCATTTTATCCAATAACGTTTTTTGTTTGTTAATACTTTTATCAATAACCAAATAGGGAAGTCGAGTGATCGAGACCTGGTAAGGGGTACTAGAGGACTAATTATGTCACTCAAAGCACCGTAGAAAGCCTCCACGGCCTGTTCCGATGAGAGGTTATCAAACAGCACGGACCAGTTGACCTCATCTAAGTGCTTGTTAATGTGATCATAATTAGCTTTACGGAAATTATATTTTGTCATAGGTTTTCTCTTCGTATTTTGTATAGATAATGTGGCAGTTATAACAAAGGGGGGGTGGTGGGGGTCAATTGGTAATAATAGGTCATTAAGGTTGCCAGCTGAGCAGGAAGTGTTTGAAATAAATAAGTAGGATTTTACCGCCCCCATTAGGAATAGTTTATTGTATTGGTGTGCATCCAGTGACGACATGAGATTAGGTCTGTGTGTGTGGTGTGTGTGTGATGTGGTGTGATTTGATGTGATGTGAGTTCCGAGCATATGGGGCGAGAACAAGTGCATGCCTTGCGAGCCACATGCCCAGATGTGATCGCGCTCCAAGTAATATTTGGCAGATTTTAGTCACCTATGATGTAAACATTCATAACATTTGGGCCATTCAAAGTGTCCTGCTAAAAGTCAAAATGTGTAGTGTAGACGTCAGTGCCGGTCCCCGGCGGTATGTACGCTGCGCTAGCTACATGTATTTTGTCTTTGTCACTCCTACTAGTGCTATCATGACATGCTCAATAGAAGGCAAAGGTTCAAAAAGTGGGTTATTATGAATATCGAGTGTGACCGACTGAAGTTCACGCAGTACTGCAATAAGCACCCCTCTAACGTCTCGCTTATCTTGCTTGTGACATATTATCGAAGTATCATACACTGGTGATTTTCTCTTAAAACTAGTGAATTTGCGTTATAATTGCATTATACGATTACTTCAATAATTCCTTAATAATATTATATCATCATTCAACGAATGTAATGTATCAAAATTACTAACATGTACACATTTTCATTACTGAGACTAGTTCGCGCTTCCTCGATAGATGGCGTTGTTCGTTCGCACGCCATTCCTGAATGGCGCTATGGTTTCGTTACATGGACTTGTAGACTACCCGCCGTTGAATTGAGCGTTCACGGTTCTTTTATATAAGAACTTATTCAAAATTATCTGGAACTAAAATTTTTGGATAGCTAGACTAGACATTTATGTCTTTTGACTAGCTTATTATTGAATACAATGAAAATATTAGTACTTACTTACCTACTGTCATGTGGGATTAGGCTACAAATAAACTTGTATGAAACTCTTTTTTTATCTAATTCCTTTATTTCGCTGTCTACTTTAATTTTATGGGTTAATAAATGTATAGTATATGTGTTTTTATGGATTTAAATAATAATTTTATATGATACCTTCTTATATGTACGCTTATCTGCTATTTTTAACCGACTTCGAAAAGGAGGAGGTTCTATGTTCGGCTGAATGTATGTTTTTTTTTTGTATGTATGTTCACTGATATTTCGGACAATTGTGGACCGATTTTGAAATATTTTTTTTTATTGAAAGGTTATGATTCCAAGTTGGTCTGATCATGAACTTCGAAGATATGGAACAGAACTCCTCATGGAATCATAGCAGAATTGTCGTAACAAGTAAAATTGCTTTGTTTATACGTGTAGTCGATGACTGACTAAAAGAAAAGGGGGAGGGGAAAGGCGGAGGGGGTAAATTCGTGTAATATAACCGTATTTGGGATTATAAGAATCGTTATGACATGCACTCTGGCTATAAGGTAATTTATGTTTAGCTGAAGGGTAGGTACTTTTTAGTGGTGCTACCATAACTAAAAAGTGAAAAATAAAAAACTTTTTACAAAAAAAAATTAAACCGACTTCAAAAAGTACAAAATAACTTTAATTTCGGAAGTCGGTGTTAAATAACGAAGAGACAAGATTAGGTATCTATTGTAGAAACTCCGACTTTAGAAATTAAAGTTATTTTGTACTTTTTGAAGTCGGTTTAATTATTTTGTAAAAAGTTTTTTATACTCTAGCTAGGTTATTACGTAAGCTGTGACACAAGTTTCTTTTATTTTTTGTTTGTGAATTTTTTAAAGAAAATATTTTGTAGAAATTACCTACAGTCATATTTTGATTGCTAGTTTAGTTCTACGTCTATTCTATTTTTTGGCAAATAGAGCCGATGTCGACTATTCTGCCATTGTCCAAGTAAATTAGAAACGCAAGTGGTGTGTAAAATAAAATAAAGACAGTAACTGAAGATTTAAAATTCTTCGAGTGATACAGTTGCACTTGATGGGTTAGTACTGGACTGAAACAAACAAAAAATAAAAATACATAAATATTATAATTGTTAAAACATTAAATATACACGTAGACCACAACTACACAGACAGAACATTTGGAGCTACTCATAATTTTATGTTGTTGTGACGGATGAAGATCATCAGCGCCACAAGTAGTTCTGGAGAAGGATAGGTTAAGAGAATTTTAAGTTTTGGGAGACGACTATATAGGTCTAAAGGTGGGACGTTGTTTGTGTCCAATGATTCAAAAAATATGTGATCCAGTGTGCCTTCCTCTAAACCGCACTCGTATAGAGAAGAGTCACGAACACGGATCTTTTCCAAGAAAACAGGCGTGCAGCAGAATCCTAAGCGAATTCTACAGAGGACGTAGATAACAGTCTTAGACATTTTTTTATTAGTGTAAAACCAAGGTTTTGCTTTTATGGTCGACTGTGCTGCATAATAAAACTTACCCTTCTTTTTACCAGTGGTATTCCATTGCTCCTGCCATGCACATTGAAGATTTGCTTTTGGCAGGCTTAGCAAGTCGTACTCCTGGATACAATTGTGTGAAAAGTCAGCTGTGGTTGACGAACAAGCATCCTTGGCTAAGGCATCGACGCGTTCATTGACCTTGATACCACAATGACTAGGTATCCAAACTAACATTTTTTTAAACCAATATTCATTACAAAAATTCTGCCAAACTGTGAAACATTTTGTCGGCAGTAGTTCTTGTTTCACATTTCAACAAATCTTGTAAGACGTGACAGTAAACTTATGCTAAGCTAACAACATAAAAAATAAATAACCAAAACACCCACAAAATCAAACAATATCACTGGTATACCTTTGACTAGTAGCACATGAAAATAGGAACTTTTTTATTTTTAGAAGGAGCAAGCTGTGTAATTTACTTTTGAATGGGTTCCGGGTTAAAGCTTGGAGACAGCTAAGAGAGTTTGTGAAAATTACAGCTTTGGTACGTGACTCTATGAAGAGACATGCTTCCAGTAAAGCCACACACTCGCCTGTAAACACAGAGGACTTTTTGAGACATTTAAATTGCAAAATGATACTAGAGCTTTGGTAAAATACTGCCGCTCCAGTGTAACTGGAGTCACTGAATTTCGAAGCATCTGTGTAAAATTTTTGAAAGTCATTCCATCGCTCGCCCACCACTCACTGCATTGAAGGCCGAAGTCGCCGAGGGGGAGTTTTTGAATATACCGATGTTATAGATAATTTTAGGAGTGAAACTTAGAACGTCATATTCGAAATTAAAAAGGGGTAATTTGGGATATTGGACAGGAGGTTATTCAAAATTTTGAGTCTCGCGAAAATGTTTAAGAATTAAAGGAATTTCTTTATTTTTCCAATAGTTTGAGGTTCTGTATAAGGTATTTAACTCGTTCAGTTTTGCAATAAGAGGGTGGGAAGATCTACATATTACTCTGGATAGGAAACGGGAGGCAAGATATTGCCGCCTCAGGGCTAGGTTAGTTTAGGCTTAGTTAGTTAGGTTAGGCTCAGCGCACTCGACCTGCAAAGCGTTGACCGGAGTGGACTTCATACATCCAGAGATAATCCGAAGGCATTTAGACTGAATCCTATCGAGTCCAGCCAGAGCACCTCTATTGCATGGAATCAAATGGAACGTACCATAGTCTAATTTGCTGCGGACTAGGGCATAGTACACTAATTTCATGGTATAGGGGTGGGCCAGAGACCAGCGAGAACTTTTAAGATAGAAATTACCCGTTCGAATTTTTGTATTAATGAGTTTATGTGATATTTACCTGTCAATTTTGAGTCAAGAGTAACGCCTAGAAATTTAAATTTACCTGTTAATGGGATGTTTAACCCAGAAATGGTCACTGATATTGGAGGGAAAAATCTTTTTCGGGAAAAAATTACTGCCGAACTTTTTGGCGCAGATAGTGACAACCTGTGGTTTAAAAGCCAATGATTCAAGGAGTCCAGAGAAAAGCTCAGAGATGATGCAGCGTCAGCAATGGAGGGATCTGTCACATAAAGGACTAAGTCATCAGCATACTGTAGGATCTGACAGTTATTATTTAGACAGGAGCCAATGTCAACTGCGTACAAGTTGTAGAGGAGGGGACTGAGGACAAAGCCCTGTGGGAGGCCCCTCCAAGTTTGCCTTTTGTCAAAGTCCTCCCCTGGACTCTCAGAACCAATGAACGACAGAGCAGTAGACTGCATATGCATTCAATCATCTTGACCGGAATACTCTGCTTGTGCAATTTCTGCCTGAGAACAGGAAGAAGAACGTTGTCATATGCAGAGGACACGTCTACGAAGGCTGCAACCACAGATTTGTTCTTAGAGAATGCTATCCGGACATCTGTTATTAGAACTTCAACACTGTCCATTGTGCTGAGCACTTTCCTAAAACTGAATTGGTAGTTCGGCAGCAAATTTCTAGACTCAACTATCCACTCTAGTTGGTTTTTTATCAGGTGTTCCATTAACTTGGCTAGGACTGAAGACAAAGCAATAGGTCTAAGGCCATTCGGATCATGTTTGCCTGGTTTTAACAAAGGAATAACAATCTGTAGTTTCCATTAATCTGGGACCCAACCGCGATTATAACAAAGGAATAACAATCTGTAGTTTCCATTGGTCTGGGACCCAACCGCGATTATAACAAAGGAATAACAATCTGTAGTTTCCATTGGTCTGGGACCCAACCGCGATTATAACAAAAATTAATTATATCTAGTAAATACAATTTAGTTTTTTCACCAGAATGTGTTATAAACGAGTATGGCACGCCGTCAACCAGGTGCTGAGTCCCGGACAGGGCAGAGCACCATATTCAACTCTGTTAAACTGAATGGCATATCGAAAGGGTCATCTGAAACAATATGCGGTGATACATCAAGAAATTCAGAAGGAAGTGGGACATAAGGTGGAGCAATTTTATCAAAGAAAAGTTCAGCTGTTTCCCTAGTGATTGGTGAAAATATTGATGGTGAGCAACCCCATCTAAATCTATTAATATTCTTCCACACAACTGAAATTGGGGTGGAGGGGGAAAGGGGTGTACAAAACCTGACCCAACCAGCACGTTTCTTTCTACCTAAAAGACGTTTGGACCGTGCATAGACTTGCTTATAAGTCAACAGATTTTGGGACGTGGTACGTCGGAAGTGCTCCTTGCAAAATTCCATCGGCTGTCGAGGATGAGTCCCAGGCAGTACCGTAACCAGCCTTTTATGCGCCCGGTGCGTGCTACTATAACTGCGCCCCTAGAAAAAGTGCAATACAAACAAAAAGGACTAGGTATATAATTTTTGCGCCCCTTCGGGGACTGCGCCCTGTGCCTGGGCACCGCTGGCACCGCCCTATTTACGGCACTGGTTCCAGGTTTCACATTTTCGACGTGCCCCTCGTACGTTATTAGTAGTTATAACCTGATGATGGTGCGTTCTGAAGGTCATGAAAACACGTAGCCTTAGACTAGTGCAGGGCTACCTCGACTTCCAACTGTTGGATCCTCTTTACGCCGCATGTTGCTAGTTTAACCGCCACCTGGTACGACTGTCCCTGTGCCAGGACCAGCGCCAGCGTGTTTTCTGCGTAACAGACCACACTGACCCCGTCAAGGAGGCACGTAGTCGCACCCGATGTTTCACAAGGGGAGTCCTGGTGCCGATCCCTGCGCAACACCGCACGACATCTCTCGCCGTTTTCACTTTCCCTGATATCCTAAATGCCACAGAACCAACTAGCGAACCAACGCGTCATCAATCGGAAATTGGCCTGCGTCGGTGTTAATCACTATGGACTCGGACGAAAACTTAATTTACTTCTTTCTTCGTTTTCTTCTTCTTCAACTTCAGATATAAGTAATATCATAGCAAAATCAATGTCAACCATTTTACACACGTTTCAGCTACGAGAGTCAACTGGCAAGTGATTCAATAGCTCTGCTGTTGATGCCCATTACTACACGTGAGAGTGCGCGCGTATTCTGGCGAATACGCGCGCATTCGTGCGGCTTCGCTTTAGTTGTAAAAAATTTGACGCTTCGATGCGCTTCGACTCTGCGCTAGTATAAATCGACCCTTAACCACCCAAAAGAGTTTATTTAAGCGCACAATAAGTATTTTTGATGAAACAAAAGAATTTTTTAGTAGATAGAAATAAATTGAGGAGCAGTGTACTCTTCAGGTAGACAACGTAACTGATCAGCCAGGTAAGACCATATCATGAAATAATCATGCGATTAGCTCAGATAGCACCATTTCATGAAGTGACCGGTCGCATCATGAACTATGAAGTGACCAATTCTAAGACCTAGCCATGATATTTACAAGGATAAATTGACTGCCTGACATATCAACGCATGACCGAATCTATCAAGATTAGATGCATGAAATTTTGCACAAGCTTTCCTTTTATGACGTCGGTGATAATTAAAAGAACATTTTCTAAAATTCACCTCCTAATGGGATGTCTCCAAACAAACTTTGGACGGTGGTCTAGAATTTGTATGAAGAAACATACTTTCATACAGGCGGAACTTCTGGCCGAAGCTAATTTGTTATAATCGGATTGGCAGCCTTCTCTTAAATCATTCGGAATAGGTATTCGTTACTTTCGGGATATTAAACACTAGAAGATAAATGAAACACAAATTTACTTACAGCTAAGATTATAATATATTGTTCAAGTGATCAAATAAATTATACATGAGTTTTATTCTATTGGTTATATCGTATTGATTTTGTTAAAGTATTAACTTAATCTGGCAAATGTCTGGATGGGCATCGATCATAATAATATGTCAACCTTGATTTGAAGAAGAATTAGTACATAATCAGTTTTTCAAGAGAGAAACGAACAAACAGTCATACAATTTGTGGTCGTATTACAAACATTAGATATCATATTGACAGATAAAATTATCATAATACTACTGTTACATGGCGTGCAATGGTGACGGTCAGAATGGCTGGTGTACCTCAGCGAAATAAATTATAGTAGTTACAATGTATATACCTAAGGGCCTGTGCACACCACGTTTTTTAAACGCGCCGTCAACGC
This sequence comes from Mythimna lalbum, assembly GCA_949319445.1. Classification (NCBI taxonomy): domain Eukaryota; kingdom Metazoa; phylum Arthropoda; class Insecta; order Lepidoptera; family Noctuidae; genus Mythimna; species Mythimna lalbum. The sequence continues at coordinate 33,657,394 of OX439344.1, forward strand.
GCGTTTGTAGCGATACAGACGCGATATGCACGCAAGTCAGACGCAGCTTGTGTACCTATAATAGGATAAAAGCGCGCCGTCGACGCACGTAACAAAAACGCGCGTCAACGGCGCGTTTAAAAAACGTGGTGTGCACAGGCCCTAAAATGTACTATTCAGTACCTAGCTGCAAAATATCTGTACCTCCTACAGAATGAAATTATTTAAAAATTAAGGTACACCTGATATTGACGTCAAGATGGCGGGTGTTCTGTAATATTTTATTATTTATCCATTACTCATAAAATACAAGGTGGACAGCTCTCCGCAAACTTTAAAGGCTGGCTCAGTAGACGAAACTGAACAACCTTCCAAAAGATTTTTTTTCAGGAAACGAAAAAAAAAACCAGCCTCACCATACAAAATGCTAAACTTGATTGGATAATTTGTATCGCGAAGCAGATTTTTTTGTCGTTCCCAGAAAAAAAACCTTTTGGTTGTTCAGTTTCGTCTATTGAAATCAATTTAAACACTAAAAATCTGCTATTTTGCATGAACTTTGACATTTCACAATTTACTCAAAAATTGAAAACGTCAAAAGCCTTGTAAATTTTATAAAGATTCTAAATGACGACATTTTTTTTTTAAAACTGTTAAGTGTTAATAAAAAACATGTATTTCCTGGCGCAAGTTTTGTAAAATACTCAAGTAAATCACGGAATTACTAAATGCTAACAGAGTTTTCAGGCATTATCTCTCTTTTTTCAAACGTGCTTCTAAACCATGCTCAATGTTGACGATATGCGAGTGGAAAAGCAGCCTCTTAACTGATCACGTGTGTGGTCTTTTCTACTTGAGCTATATTTTAGGTACATTTTTTGGTGTAATTATATATAAATAAGTAATGCTTAAATTAAAATATAACAGAACACCCGCCATCTTGACGTCAATATGAACGGTTGTACCTTAACTTTGAAAAAAAAATTAATCTGAAAGAGATCAATCAGATATTTTAGAGCCAGGTACTGTATAATATATTTTAACGGCATTTTACTATAATATATTTCGTTGAGGTACACCCGCCATTTTGTCTCTCACTGTGCAATGCCCATTTATCTATGAATTATGAAAAGTGTGTTTTAATTAATTTGATTGACTGGCCGATCTGACCGTGTTTTGGTTGATACTAAATAATAAATAATACAGTTCTGTAGTTATGTTTAAATATGGTTATATTGATATGATTACATATGGTTATATTCTTAAGATTAAATAATATGGCTATATTCTTAAGATTAAATAATATGGTTATACTGATATGATTAAGTTTTATTGATATGATTAAATGAGATTCTATTGATATGATTAAATGTTATTATCATATCACTTCTCATCAGAAAAATTGAAACACTTCCGTTTTTATGGTTTCTGTGCTAATTTAACACAAAAGAGTGTTCTACGGAACCCTACAAAATTATATGATTGTATAGCTGGCAGTTTGGCCATTACAGTGATAAGCGAAAATTCAAAATTAGAATTTCATTTGTTTATCCTAGAAGCCTCCCCGCACACGGGCCTCAAAAAAACGCCGCTTCAAGCTTCTGTTTGAAGCGGCCTTTTTTGTGGCCGTTTGTAGCGTTTTTTTGTGGCGGCGTTTTTTTTGAGGCCCGTGTGCAGTGTGTGACAGTAGGTAAATGAAATGATTGAATTTTGAGACAAATGTGTGTTTTGAGTTGGAGTACATTTTACCTTTGAAAACTAAAAATTTGCGCTTATCTTAAAACTGTTTGTTCTATATTTGTTTACTGTCGTGTGGGACGAGTGAAAAAGTTTTATTCTAAAACGATATCGCCAGCAGAAGCCGCCCAAGTGGTGGTATTGTTGGATTCTGGACTTAGCTGAAAGATTGCTCCTAAGCCTGTCGTCTGTTCATAGAGTCTACAAACGCTAGGGAGACTGGTTTGTTCACGTGCCGTTCAGGATTTGGCGAGAATCGGGTCACTTCTGAGCGAGATGGTCGATTAATTGTAACAACTTCTTTACGAAATCGACGCCTTAATGCTTTTCAACTGCAGCAGCAGCTTCATGCCGTACGTAGGGTGGCCGTAAGTTGAAGAAGGTTGAAGGAACGTGGACTGGTACCGGACAAGCCAGCAAATGGGCCGAAGTTAACTGCAGACCATCAAAGAGCACGTCTTAACTTTGTACGTGAGACCTTCAGTGAAACAAGTCCTCTTTTCTGCTGAGTGCAAAATTATGTTATATGGTACCGACGGAAGGAACAAGATCTACAGAAGAGATGTAGAACGCATTGCATAATGCTGCAGAAAAAGTCGCGAAAATGATGGCGGGTCGTGGACGGTTTGCGGAGGAATCAGCGTCGACGGTAACACAGAGCTTGTCTTTGTGTCTGGGCCACGTCTGCAGCACCAAACGTCATCAGTTCATTGAACAGTGTCTTGAGCCTCACGTGAAAGACTCCTATGCACATTTTATTGGCAACGGTTTCATATTCATGCACGACAATGTTAGGGCTCACACCGCGAGGGTCGTACAAGATTATGTTACCGAAGTCGGTATCTCCATTATGGAATGGCCAGCAAGAAGCGTGGACATGAATCCTATTGAACATCTATGGGATGAATTAGAGAGACGAATTCGTGCAAGAAATCCTGCCCCAGAGACACTTAGCCAGCGGCAAAATGCAATCCAAGAGGAAAGGAATGGAATGCCACAACATTTGATCGTGACTCTCATCTGATCGCTGAAGAACCGTACGAAACCAGTAACAAGAGCTCGGGGAGTCCCTTACAAGTTATTAAATAGACGTTTCTTAGCCTTTTTTTCATTTATTTGGGTTGTTTTATCAATTTCCTTCTCCAACTCCATACAGTGTAAAAATTACTTAACAAAAAACGAAACCTTTGAAAATTTTGTTTGAATTTAGAAATTTAAGAACGTTCAGATTTGAAAACCTCATATTATTTACTATTAAAAGACGTTTGACATATATTCCTAAATATACATATTTTTCTGATAATCCTTACAAAACTTGCAAGGTGTTTCGATTTTTCAAATGAGAAGTGTATAATTGATATGTTTGAATGTCTTTCTATTAATATGATTTAGTGTGGTTCTATGGATACGATGAAATGAAGTTATAATGATATGATTAAATGTTTTTATATCTATGATTAAATGTCATAATATAAATTTACTTTTTTTTTGCAAGGAAAGACACAAAATAATATTATGGTTAAATATAGTTCTATTGCTATGGTTTCCGATAATAATTATTTTTTAGAGATACCTAAGTAGACTCAAAGATTAATTATCGTGAAATATGTTGTATTGTTTGTGATTAAATGTGTGGTGTTAGATATTGTTACAGATAAGTGTATATCTATTGCTGAGGTTCACAACATGAATATTATAGTTTTCTTCTTCTTTTTTTGGATTAAATAGACACAAAATAGTATAATGGTTAAATGTTGTCGTATTATTATTTTTGGATTAAATAGACATAAAATAGTATAATGGTTAAACGTTGTCGTATTATTATTTTTGGATTAAATAGACATAAAATAGTATAATGGTTAAACGTTGTCGTATTATTATTTTTGGATTAAATAGACACAAAATAGTAGAATGGTTAAATGTTGTCGTATTATTATTTTTGGATTAAATAGACACAAAATAGTATAATGGTTAAATGTTGTCGTATTATTATTTTTGGATTAAATAGACACAAAATAGTATAATGGTTAAACGTTGTCGTATTATTATTATTTTTTGGATTAAATAGACACAAAATAGTATAATGGTTAAACGTTGTCGTATTATTATTTTTGGATTAAATAGACACAAAATAGTATAATGGTTAAACGTTGTCGTATTATTATTATTTTTTGGATTAAATAGACACAAAATGGTATAATAGTTAAATGTTATCGTATTATTATTTTTGGATTAAATAGACACAAAATAGTATAATGGTTAAACGTTGTCGTATTATTATTATTTTTTGGACTAAATAGACACAAAATAGTATAATGGTTAAATGTTGTCGTATTATTATTATTTTTGGATTAAATAGACACAAAATAGTATAATGGTTAAACGTTGTCGTATTATTATTTTTTATTTTTTTAGATTAAATAGACACCAAATAGTATAATGGTTAAACGTTGTCGTATTATTATTATTTTCCGTAAACATTTATGTTGGATTAAAATATGGGCTTGTGCCTGTAGATTAATAAGGTGTTATAACTAGATCGGTTACATAATTTATTTTTTTCGTTTTTTGTTTTTCTTTTACTACTACTGTATTTTGTAATTTGTTAAAATGTGGTTATTATCGCTATGGCTAAGTATTCTTTTTTTGTTTTTTTTTTTTATGAGTTTTCTACGGTGGTTAATTTAAAATGATTAAATAATGTTTTTTTTTTATATTAGTAATTCTTTCTTTTCTTCGATTTGCATATTTTTTTTCAACATTAGATGCCCGTCTAAAGTTGAAAATTACTTATAGTGATAAGTTAAATAACACAGAGGTGATTGTAAAAAAACTAAACTTTTCACTGATATGTGTATGTGGATATTGTATATAGTTTAAAATAGTATAAACAATCACAAAATAAATTATATTATAGTATTAGTAGACGGTAGAAAATATATAGTATAGTAGAAAAGGGTCAAATGTAGATGAAAAGTATAGCAAAATGAATTTATCTTTAAGTTTTTAAGTTTATCTCTAAACCTACATGATAATATGTTTTTAAAATATCTCTAATTATAATTAAATACCCGTGTTTATAATTAATCAAAATATTTTTGTGTTTTTTTTTTTAATTTTTTTTTTGTGGTAAATAGACATCGAACCTAATCTAATCGAATAGAACATATACTTCCAGCTGTAGTTGTAGAATTAAGCTCCTAGGAGTCTCTTGACCGTGTATCCGGGTACTGCGTAGACGAGAAGGAGGATCATCACAGCCAGAAGAATGACGATGGATGCCTTCAGGATAGTCCACTTGTAGTTGTGCCACACGATGTAGCGGATCGATTTCAGTGGGTTCAGGAACCACATGAAAGATGCGTCTGGTCGACTGGAAATACAGAGAAGAACACTCTTTAGTACTTATATTAAAAAAAATAACTATTTATACTCCATCTGTTTAGGTAGTTAACTAAACGTAATCAATATGTATTTAATTTAAAACTAGCTTTTGCCCGCGGGTTCGCTCGCCTTAAATTCGGAGTAGCACGATTCCCCTTTCGGCTTATTTTTTCCCGGCATCTTCATCAAATACCGTTAATGTAAAAAGAAATAAATACAAAAACTTAACAAATTATATACCATAACCTTCCTCGAGAGTCACGCTATCGAGGGGTGACCGCTTGAAAATCGGTGCAGTAATTTTTGAGTTTATCGCGAACAGACAGACAGACACTGTGAGGGCGTTTGTTTTATAATATGTATTGATACAAAATCGCTCGCTATACAAATTCATCTTAAGATACGAAAATATGAAATATTATTTATTATCTTCGTCGTGTGTGATAGTCCAATGAATTGTATGGCAAGCGATATTGTATCTTAAGATAAAATACTATAGTATCTTAGGCGTGGGCAGCGCCCCTTAGTGAACTCCACTGCGAGTTACGTAGCGTACGACAAACTTATTATTTTCGGTTGTTACAGTAATGGGTCTAGGGATCGAACCGCAAAATTAAGTTTGTGTTTTATTTTTCGGAATAAAAAGTACCCAGTGTGATGCCCAGGGATATTAAAGAATATTTATACCAAATTTCATCGTAATCGAACCGGTAGTTTCTGCGTGATGCCTGAACAAACAGACAGTCAATTTTTTTTAATCACATTTTTTGGTTCGGTGTCGGTCTAGTAACACACACCCCTTGCCATTTTTTTTTTGATATTTTCAATGTACGGAATTTTCACTTCTACAGATTTATTATAAGTAGGTATAGATAAAAGGCTTTATTAAGGATTTGAAATTTTAGAAAGGATTGTTTACATTTAGTTAACTACCTAAACAAAGGAAAGAAAGAAAAGTATTTATTTTGGCGCACAAAGCATTGTAGACAACAAAAACTTAATACAAACACAAAACAAAAAAATAAATAAAAAAAGTAACATTTATGTCTCACATTTGCACCAAAAAAAGATCCAGTTTAGCGAAAATGCCAAAGAACTACGAGGTAGTAGTCTGACACTGGTTTTCAACTGAGCCTTGTCAAAACGGATGGAGTTTAGGTACTTTACTTTTAATACGAGTATGGTTGCTTTAATCTAATTAAATTAATCTATTCAATATTGAGAAAGAAAAATGATACATTTATGTTGAATTCATTGAACAGTCTTTTTTGTAGATTTCAATTATGGTCCCAAATGGTTCATAAAGATGAATATTGCAAGTGTTTTTTTCATTTATTGTTGTGTTGTAAATATACATATATTCATAATATGTATAAAAATAATTTAATAAAATAATTATAATATAGAGTAGAAAAACATCAAAAATCATAATATAAAAATGAATCGCTAAATGTGTTGCTAAGCGCAAATCTCGAGAACAACAAGAACCAATTTCGCTAATTCTTTTTTTGCTCTGTTTGTTATTATGAGCAGAAGGTTGTTAAGGAAAGAAAATGAAAATTAGGGTTATAGTGTTATAGTGCGATAATGATGAGCAGTGGAGGAGGGCCAGTAGTAACGGCCCCGACTTACAAATAGTCCTCACGGATTCAAATCCAGCTACGCGCTTTACTTTTTGTAATTTATTTCATAATTACTGTTCTTAAAACGTATAATTTGTTGGAGATAAAGAAACATTTCTATTTTATTATTATTTAAGTTTATGAATTAAAATAGCCCTAACATGAACCAATCATGTGCATAACTACTTATCAAAATACTCACTTCGGTTTATCTAACGGATCTGGTTCATTCCTACCGAGTCCGGCCGGAACTTTATCAGCCTCCTCTCTGGTCAGGAGATGTATCTCAGCCTCCACCTTCCCGGTGAGCTCCATCTCTTCAGTGTCTCGCTTGATGTAGAACGGCCACCAGCCCTTGACCCGCTTTTGTTTGAAGATGTTGACCATCGGCACGGAGCCATCGTATCGAAGCATATCTAAAGTGCAGAGCTTAGAGGATTTGGCTCCACGCGGGAATCTGCTTAAATCCAGTGTTATGGCACCTGGAAATAAAGGCACGTCGAGTGAAAAACATGGTTATGCGGTCTGAAGGTGAATTATAGAAACAGTAAACCTAGCCAAGTTTTTTTTTTTTGTCGACGGGGAAAATCATCATTGACGAAACCCGCTCTTGGGTGGAGCGGGAGACAGTGTCAGAGTCTTACTGACTAAAAACCCCGCGCCGTACCTTCTAGCCTTCATACCGGGGCTCTAGTTTCCTTTCGGATAACCCCTAGCCAAGTTGCTGATCTGTTATAGTTAACGCTAGTAGAAAGCTTCAAATGTACGGGAACAACGTTGTCTCAACGCTCAGTCACGTCCAAGACGTCGACGGCGCGCACTGTTCCCGCGCCTCAAGGAGTTGTCAGCGACAGGAGGGGCCCAGATGGGTCGAAGCCTACTGAGGCCAGGGTTATCCGAAAGGAACTCGAGCCCGGGTATGAAGGCTAGAAGGAACGGGGTAGGGTTTTTAGTCAGTAAAGTCTGACACTATCTCCCACTCCACCAAAGAGCGGGGGTTGTCATAAGATGATTTTTCCCACCGAAAAATAAAAACGCTCAGTCACGTGGTCTGAACAAAAGAATTGGCGGCAAGGTCAACTCGAAGCGAACTAAAACTTGGCTAGGGTAGTTTAAATTGAGTGTGAGATGACTTCAAAGCCTTCCATCAGATACAATTAGGCTACAAAATGTTCCCCAACGTCAGAGCCGGCTTTACCTATTAATATAGAGTTGGTATGCATTGTACTAGGGCGCACAGGCTTAGGGGATGCCGCTCACGATAGTGAACTTACTACAGAGTAATGCTTTATTACCCGTGTAACCCCTTATTTCCTAAACATAATTAGAATAGAGAATAGAATAGAATAGAAATACTTTTATTCGGTACAGAACAGACACAGCACAGCACAACCACCATTCGCCCATTCGCCCGGGCCATAATTGCACCATTCGCCCGGGTATATCCGTTCGAAAAAAAAGTCAACAGTGTCAAAAAAACCCAACCGTAAAATACTACAAAAACGTTTAAAACAAGTTGCTTTAGGCAGTTTGATGCAGTTGGTGGAATTTTGGCAGTTGGGACTCGAAGTTGCATAGCGCAAGCTCGAGGCCATGTTCTTTTATTTCCTTCGGAACGCGGCACTATCGGGATCCCAAAATACGGTAGGTGGGGTCATTTGGTTCTAGGCCGTTTAAAATAAATATATACATACACACAAATATTTGAAAAAACATACATAGCCCCCCCCCCCCTTTTGGCGCAGTCGGGTAAATAAACTTTTAAGTAATTAATTTTGGTCGTATACCTACTAGAAGACGCCAAGGTATTGGTTGCGCACGGGCACTCCGAGCTACCCATTGGTCGCCGACCACAAGCCCGGCCAGCGGTGGCCGGAAATTGAGATCGGGTTTCCGGCGGCAGCTGGGGCGTAAAGGCCATTGCCTCACGCATGCGGCCTCCTCCTTTGCTAGCGTTATTGCTTTGCAGAAGGAGACCGCCGCCTGCCCTTCCACCTCGCGGTGCACTTCCCAAGCGGGGTACACCTCTACCGTATGGTTCACCGTGTCGTCCGGACGGTTCCACAGTGGCGGTACCCGGGCGTAACTTCCGCACGAATCCGGTGCAGGAACCTACCCAACTGACCGTGTCCGGTGAGGACCTGCGCCATGCGGAAGGTGAGGACGCCGAGAGTAATCATGGCGTGCACAATAGCGCGGTATAGGAATAAAATTGAACTATTTTATACCTACGTAAGTTTGTACGGAAACCTCAGTGCGCGAATCCGGCTCGCACTTGCCCAGTTATTTTTTTCGCATCTGCCATGTTATCTCTCAATCACCCTTGGTTTACTAGTAGAGGATGCCTAAGGCATTAAGGCCGTCTTTGTACCTTTGCGTTGCATAAAGTAAAAGTAAGTAATAAATTAACTGTATTATCTTATTTTTTCAAATATAAATAGCGCAAAAGTTTTTTGGAAAATAAAAAATTAACATCGCTATTTATATGTCATATCGTGTGAACACGGTTCAGTTAGAATTGTAGTCAACATGCAAATTCTACAATTTATCTGAAAATCTAAGTGATTTTTCTCGATATTTTTTTATACTGTTGTATACCCGTAAATACAAATATACGAGTATATGTGTCCACCAATCGATTTCAATATTCTGCTGGATGCTGCCCAATATAATACAATGGCTGATCAATTTTGTTATCCTTGCTTTCATGGATTTTTTGGAATCTTATGTGAACATATAAATCATAGCTTTTATGGATAATTTACCTAAGAAATCATCAGCAGAGAAGTGGTCAGCATCCCACACTTGCAGCTCGAGTCGCGCCGGTATCTTGAACTCGGTCTCATCCCAGGAGAAGACCGACTCCTTGCGGGAGATCACGATGCGTTCCTCGGCCTCCAGGTAATCGAACGGGTATATGAAGCGCCAGTTGAAGTTGCCCTCTCCGGTCAGAGAGCGATAGTGTATGTCCGTGGATTGACAGTCGTCTGGACCTTTCACCCAGCTGTAACAGTAAGCAGTTTTTTGTAGATTTTGATTTTTATCTTTTAGTATAGAATTGTTACATCGCCATCATCTTCCTGCCCTTGTCCCGTTTTATTTGGGGTCGGCGCAAGACGTTTTTTTTTTCCACTCTGTCCTATCACTCGTTACGCTATCACTAACTATACTTTACATTAAATAAAACCAACTAACTTTAGCTTTTCCTTTCCAATAAAAATACCCTATAAGAATAAAATAGCGAGTGTGTGCTTACCCCTTGACATAGATGTCAGACATCTTCTCCCCGGTAAAGAAGGCGTCATCTTCAAGCACCACATCGTCGGTGTTCCAGATGATGACCCTCATCTCGTAAGACTTGGGCTTTCGTGCGGATATATCCATCGGAGGACCCGGGAGAGGCATGTCCATTGGAAACATATCGACCCACATTTGTAGGCGGCCTTGCTCAATGCCTGGAAGAAAAAATATAGGACATTTAAAATCGTTTTACTAATTATGTTAGGCTTGTGAAGATTTCAATTTCAATTATCTGGCTTTATCTGTTTTGTAGTTTGGTACCAATTTAGTGCCAGATTTTATTATTTATAATAATAAAATTATTAAGGAAAGTCTTAACATAGTTCCCGGTAGCCAGTCCACTTAAGATTATTAGAATCATAATTATATCTTAGTATATTATGTGTCGCAACTGTTTCCTACCAACCGGAAGTTGTTCTTAGGTGCACTAGCATAGCGTGTACAGGGATCGTCGGTTTTTACCACATTCTACGAAAAATGTCTAAGGGATTTGACTTCGGCCCCTCGTACGCCTCCCAAAGATTCAGGACCCAAGGGTTCTGAGATATACGAGAACATAATAATAATATATTTACTAAATAGACATCAGCGGCCCAATGGCTAGTAACATCTTATCTATCAAAGGGTTCGTTTAGTGATGCTCAAACAAACCTAAAAAACTTAACTGTTGCACTAGCATCTGCAACCAGTGATTGAGCATCGGCGCATCATGCTTATCGGCTAAGGTCTGAAAAATGCTAGCTTTCTTTCTCATCTCCTATTGTGAAAAATTACCCACAAACGTGACACGCGCTACAGTGAGCATGCTCGACGCATTGCAGTATCTAGGCAGGTCTAACAGCACCCAGAACCTATTATAATCAACCACGGACCACCCGTGTAGAACGATTGCCGAAATGCTTTTAATAAAGTAATTATATACATTTATTTACTTTATGTGGCGGATTTAATACTTCAAGGCAATGTTTATAGTCGACTTTTGGATCTGGAGACTCATACTAACAAAGTGATAAAACCTAGAAAATCCAACATTCAAATAATTTCCCTTACCAGGTTTACTCGGATTATACAGCGGCCTGGTCTCCACATGTTCTGTCACCAGTCTGGTCCCGACCCTGGGCACCTCCTGCCACCGCCGAAGGACCACCAGCGCCATCTGCTCCTCTACAGTGTCAGGGTTCGAGAACAGCTCGGTGTCGTTCATCGGCATATTGAAGACTGTGCGGCCAACTTTCACGCGACCGTATTCGTAGATAGGAGGATCTAGTTTGCCATCCTTGCACAGCTTGGCTAGGATTTGGGTTGGTTTCATCGCGTCTCGCCAGCGGTTGTACCCTTGCCTAAAGGTTTGATTTACATATATTTAATAATGCATTTATCTTTAGTCGTTATCATCATCATTTCAGCGAATATACGTCCACTGATGGACATAGGCCTCCCCAAGTGTCGTCGCAACGAACGATCTTGTTGAATGATCGCATCCATCGGATCAATGTCGTCAGTCGTTATCTTCAGTAAAAGAACTAATCTATACCTATTCATCATCACCATTTCAACTGAACGACATCCACCGCTGGACATAGATCTCCCTCGAGCATCAGGTGTCACCACAATGAACGGTCTTGTGCATCTACTATCTACGTATTTCAAAGTAATATTATTAAGCTGAAGAATTTGTTTATTTGGATGAACTCAATAATTATAAGAATCCAATTCTAATCAGTATCCAATTCTAATTGAAAAATTATTAGTGTTGGTTAAACCATTTACATAGAAAGGCTTTAATTCTATACAACATCACGCTATGACCACTAGGAAGTGGAGGAGTAACTAAAGACGTGCGTGAAACAGCGGGGAACAGCGGGGAACAGCTAGTGTAATATGAATGCAAGAACACTTACTCTTCATATTTCATGGGTAGTCCACAAGTAGCCCGGTGACGACTATAGAAACGATTCTCCAAGTCAATCTTCGTTTCTCCAATCAAATCATCAGCTCCGAGTAGATCCCAGTCCAGGACTTGTATCGTCAGCAACGAGTCTTGCGGGAACGTTGCTTCAATCTCGAAGCATTTACCAAATACAGGATTGAGTTGTTTGGAGACATAGTGGTCCTTATCGCTTATTCTCTTTGACCCTAAGTGCAGCACGATGTAAGGGTCGGCTTTTCCGTTCAGATCCATGGGATGCAAGTCAGTGGCTTTGACAATGTACACGCGCACCAGCACGTGGATGGGTTCGTTGTTCGGAACTCCTTGGAAAAATCCAAAGTTCGGATCGAATCCCATTACGGTGTGGTCATCAATGCCTCGAGGAAGAGGCCATTTGTATACTTTCACAGCTCCCTGGAAAAAAAAATCGTGTAAGATTATGAAGTTAAGTTAAAAATGACTCACAATCATGGTGGAAAGTTCCCTTTTTGAGAAATGGCTAGAGAGTCGCGATGACTAAGAAACGCCTGGGTGTCTAAGTTGTGCAGATTGCCCAGAAGTCACGGTGGATCAAATGGTGCGCCAGTGTGGGCGCCGTCACTGCGTCAGCAGCCGAAGGTCCAGCTGTACGCGTGCCAGAGGGTCATGGCAATACGGATGGTGCGGGGATACCGCAGTGACGCCCAGGTGTCGCCACTGTGCGGAACGCCTGGAGGACATGGTGGAGCACACAATAAAGATGTGCCCCGCTTAGACAGAGCATCGCTGTGCCCTCGTGAGGGCGATAGATGGCGGCGATCTCTCGCGTCGGGCCTTGGTACAGTCCATGGTCCGGAGCGACGAGGAGTGGCAGGCGGTCGCCTCCTTCTGCGAAGCAGTAATACTAGCAAAGGAGGAGGCCGACCGCATCAGGCAACGGCGGCGCTCACAGCGCCTCAGCCGCCGCCAGGGTTCCGATCCCGATTTCCAGCCACACCGTAGGCGCGGGCTTGCGGACGGCAAACAGTGGGTAGCTCGCTGTTCGACCGTCCGGTAACTGTCCGGACCGAGCCTAAGTCATCGACGGCTAGGCTGCGCATTGTTCCCGCGAGCCTCAAGGAGCTGTCAGCAACAGCAGGGGGCCCTGCCGGGTCTAAGCCTACTGGGGTCAGGGTTATCCGAAAGAGAAGTTGTGGTTATCTGGAAGGGTCCCGGTACAAAAGGCAAGAAGGAACAGGAGTGGATTTTTAGTCAGTAAAAGTCTGACACTATCTCTCGGTCTGCTCAAGAGCGGGAGATGTCATTGGATAATTTTTCCACACCGAAAAGTTTAGACAGAGGCTAAAGTGTAGTTTGACGAATACTTGACTTCAAATTCATTATTTAGAAGACGGAAATATGTTTACTATAGAAAGAATAGTTTATAATTATAACAATTATTACCTTGAAGACTCCGACAACTCGGTTCTCATCTTCGGAGTCGTCTCCGGTCTTTTTTCCACGGTACAGCTCAAAGGAATGGAGCCATTCCTTGAATTCATCGTATTCAGGCACGGCCTCCAGCTCGTGCGGGTATATCTGAAAAAATGCAATAATTTATTATGACGCTATCCAATGAAATGTCGGGAAATAGAACTATCGTATCTTGCTTACTTTAGCCAGTGCCGAACGCGGTATCTCATTTTTCTTAGTCATAGTTGGGCTGATTGTAATCTTCGGAGATGTCGTGTGTCTTCTTCTCCTCCCCCTATCTCGGTCTCTGTCCCTTTCCCGGTCTCTTTCTCGTTCTCTCTCTCTGTCACGCTCTCTATCGCGTTCGGATCTGGGTGAGTGTATTTCCTCGACTCGAGGTGATCGGATTTCAGTAACGAAAGCCCCTTGGGTTGGCTGCAGGAAACCTTGTCTTTCCCTTTTGGCTTCTTTTTCTTCTTCAATCATGGATTCTACCGAAGCAAAGTATTTAGTCCACCAATCTTTGCTTCTTTCATCGTCATCTAGCACAGACTCAGTACTAGCTTTACGCTTCCTCATGGATTCACGTTTGTTGAATTTTTTGCGCATCGCTTGTGACTTTACGCTTGAGCCATAGGAAACAGTTCCTTTGCCATCTCTTATCAGTAATGGGCAACTTTCTTTTTCATTTTCGATGGTAAAATTGTCGTCTGGTATGATGCAATTGGCTCGTAAATCAATGTTTTGTAAAGGAATTAATGATTTCTTCCTCTCCTCGATGTCACGCTCGCGCTTGCTCATCGGAGTATAAATGTACTTATGAATAGAATTAATAGTGTGTGTTCCAACCAGAGTAATCCTTCCAAAGCTGCGACAGTCTACCACCCGGATGGTTAGTGGCGGTCTGTACAGATCTTGGTCAGGCAGCTCAACATCAACAAACCTGATGGGGTTTGTGAAGTTGGGATTGCGTTTCGCATTTTGTATGACTGATGAGTACAGTATATTGCCTGCACATTCAATATCAACGCGAGGTCGGTCCACTGTTAGGAGATGAACCCGCTTTAAATCACGTAGTCCCCAGAACAATACTTCAATGCGATACTTTGATAATGTTGGGCGTATCCCCCTCGGTACGGGGAGTATTGGGCCTTTGTTGATGTCAATAGGTGGCTTCCCATTGGCCTCCCTTGGTGATGGTAGTTCAGGAAGTATTGATGCATCCTTTTTGGGTGGTATTTCAAGTAGTTCAAAAGTAGCGAGTAGTTCTCCAGCTCGATCGTCACCGCGTGTGATTTCATACCACTCTAGAGACGGTATAATTTGTGCACCTCCTTGAATATCTTCGTAAGCTTTTATACGTGGTTTGGCTAATGTTCGTCCAATAAATTCAGACTTGCCGACTTTGTCTTGATCAAATATTTCTATGACGATTGTAGGTGGGTCAGCTCGTATGCGTTCAATGGTGCTGTAAAGTAGCACGTCATCGCAAAGGAGTAGTTCATCCCACGTGGGGCTGAGGGTCTCATCAATGACTTGTGTGGTGGCGCTGCAGTCACCAATCACGATACGTGCGAACGGATCCGATAGACCAGATGAATCAGATCCGATCAATGATCGGGCTTGATATAAATAAGCTCGCATTTGGAAGTTCTGAAATATACAAAAATGTATTATTGTAGATACTTTTATTTAAATCGAGGTGTTTAAACATGTTTCACTTTACTGACATGTTTTTCTGCGTAAAAGATAGCAGTCGGAGCATTCGAGTGAAGCTTGTCTGCGTTCCTTAATTCGGAGCTGACTTCGTAGCCCTCAGGTAGTCCATCGATGTAGTGTTTCTTGTCTTGCAGTAGTCCCAGCCACAGGTACACACTGATCTTAGCCGGGATTGACCAGCCGCTTGGTGTAACACTCTTTTTTCCAGGCCACTGAAAATAGATGACCAACAATAAGTTTATCTGCAAACTTTTCTTTAGCATGTCTGTAAGTAGTTGTACTAGGAGAACATCAAATTACTTGGGATCAGGGTGGTTTAAGATGCCTTAGCTACAAAGTAAAGTTCATTTATCAATATGACTTACATTTTTGTAAAAAAGAGGAGGTTGAAGGTTTAGAGCTAAAGTTTTTGACTAGAATAGCTATTTTTGTAAATAGCTTTCGCTGTGGAGGAAATTAAAAAAAAACGAATGATAACGAAATTGGTGGATAGTTTGGTGTATGATGATAGTTATGTAGCACATATCTGTCATCTTCATCAAAACTTGAATTTTGGCTATATTTTTAAGACCCGTTTCGTCAATTCCTCAATTTAAATGAAAAGTAAGGAATGTACGAATACACAATAGTAGATTTATAGATCATGTGACTAGGGGATAAAGCTGTGTCTTTAAGTCGCGGGCGGCATGTTGAATTCTGAACGAAACGAAGGTGCTGAATTTAATCCTAAACGTCAGTGAGGGATTTATATAATTAAGTTAATAAAGAAACCTGAGTGAAGTGAGAAATTCAAGCCGCCCAAGACAAATAGTTTTATCCCCGTGTTGCATACTCTACTTTTTACACCATCTGTGAGGTTTATAAGACAATTTGGTCGACCAAATCATATATTAGAGAATTATATTTACAATTTCATCAAACAAACAAAATTCACTACTCTAAGATTCTATAGTTTCAATTTTCTATAACGCTCCCGTCAGTAAGCACGTTTTATTCTATTTTCTTTTTTTTTGTTAGTGGCCAGTTTGAATTTCGAGTCAACTTGTTCGACTGTTTTGTGTCTCTGTACCAAAATTTATAAAAATCGTTTTTACCATTTAGGCGTGAAGACGTAACAAACAAACTCACTTTCGTTTTTAAAATATTAGTAAGGATAAGTAAGGATTTCAATTTTACATTGTGTTGTAATTGAGTGGCTGAATAGAAAATTGGGCCATGTCGAACAGATGAACCATTTGCAATGAGATTGTGAAGAGAGAATTTTTTTTTATGATTTGACAGCTTTCTGTTGAAAGTGATTCTCCCAAGGGTTGAAAGGAACTGCAGACCAACTTTCCGAGCAAAGTAATGAAAAAAATATTATTCATTAGTAAGTTTACCTTGAGGAACAACGTCTGCATCTTGCCGCAATATTTGCCGGACTCTTCAGTGTTGTCGGAGTAGATGATATCCCTGGCTGGGATGCGTTGGTACGCTAGGCGCTTACCGTTGCTTATCAGCCAGATGAATACGTCTGGCAAGCCGTGCTGGGCCTGGAGTAGATACCAAATATTATTAGATAAGAATGAAGAAGAGACAAGATAAAATAAAGTACCTATCAAGAAGTATCGGTAGAAAACGAAGAATATCGAACAGGAAAGTAAAAGATGTTGTTTATTTTATTTCTTTGTGATCCAAAATTTTGTTTAGGTACGCATTCCTGATGCTGTGACGGCGAGTATGTAATGAACTAATTTTTTGATGAGATTATTTGATAAATATTGTTAAATCAGTGAAAACAAAAGACGATATTTCTTTTTCACTTATCTTTGAGTACATCTAAAGGATGGACCCTAATTTTATCACGATCTAGTCTTACATTAATTAGCTAATAAAGTAATAAGTAATATCATTATAATCATAAACTTATAAATGGTCTTTACTAAGAATGTGTGAAATAGCACTATTATATCTTTGTATTTTTTTCTTAAAAAACAATGAATTGAGCCAGTGACGGATTAACCCATAATCAAATTAAGCAATTGCCTAGGGCATCACGTCTGGGGGGCACCAGAAGAAGCTAAAAAATAAACTGTCTTTAGGGCAAATCGATATTACACATAGAGTCCGATATGTTAAAAACGTTAGACGTTAATACTACCTTGAGTGAATTCAATGCCCGAAACAGCCGCCAGGCGCATTTCAATAAATAAATAATTTGTACTTTGGTTTTTATTGTTGTCGCACCAATATCGCACCTACTTCACTTCTAAGATACGTTACATCTCATTTTAGTTTTAAAGAAAAACTAATGTATTTAGGCGGTAAAGGTTTAAAGACTGATTCTAGTTGACATTTGGATAGGGGGGGGGGGGGGCGGCGGCGGCGTGGATTGCTTAGTGCATCAAGTAGTCTTAATCCATCACTGAATTGAGCAGATACGGAAGATAATGTTACACAAAACAATATAATTATAATGCTCAATTAAGTACTCGTAGATAGGTAAGTCTATGACCAGTGCGTGTTGCCAGTGATGACTTATGGCTCCGAAACGTGGTCGCTTACAATGGGCCTTATAAGAAGACTCAAAGTCACCCAAAGGGCGATGGAAAGGGCTATGCTCGGAGTTTCCCTGCGTGATCGCATCAGAAATGAAGATATCCGCAGGAGAACCAAGGTTGCCGAAGTGGCTCGAAGAGTCGCCAAACTTAAGTGGCAATGGGCAGGGCACATTGCACGCAGAACAGATGGTCGATGGGGACGAAAGGTTCTGGAGTGGCGACCACGTACCGGAAGACGCAGCGTTGGAAGGCCTCCAACAAGGTGGACCGACGACCTGGTCAGGGTCGCGGGAATCCGATGGATGCGTGACGCACAGGACCGGTCGTTGTGGCGACGCTTGGGGGAGGCCTATGTCCAGCAGTGGACGTCTTTCGGCTGATATGATGATGATGAGATAGGTAAGTCGTAAAAGAAGCAAGGACTATTATGTAAATAATGGAATGAACAACTGAAATATTGGGCTATAATTAAAGATAATCTATGTTACAATTAAAAAAATTGTTTAAGAAGTATACTAAAAAAATAACGATTAGAAAGTAAAAGACAAGGATTGCGTTTTGGACGCAGTGTGACATTGAGGATATAGAAGTCAATGTCGATGTAGATATCATATTGCAACATCACATTGCGATCCAGTACGATATTTTCTAACGTAGCTCAAAAACTGCAAAACTGTTGTGGTGCACAGCGGCCGTATTATGACCTCTTAAAACCATCATGTTTTCGGTGTGAAAAAGAGACGGAGCTATACAGGACGAATAGCACTATCCTTTTCTCACACAGAAAACATGATGGTTTTAAGATGTCATAATACGGCCGCAGGGCTGGCTATTTCACAGAATACCGTCTAAGTTGTGGGCCTATAAGTAAAATAAGAACACTGACATAGCTAGAACAGTCTGATTGAGGAGAAAATTGCGAGGAACTTTACTGAATGGAGAGATGAAGCATATCATCAAGAGAAATGAATGTGGCCTGTATGCAGCAGTGAGATAATAAGGTAACAAAAATAAAAACTACCTAGAACTACTCAACCAGTGGTGTTACCTATGAAAGTAATACTTACATCTTCACAGAGGTGTTTCAGTTTGTTCAGGTAGCTGTAAGCTGTGCGAAGGCGCTCCTTGATCGAGTGTTTTGTAATCAAAGCTCTCAGGCCTTTAGCCATCGATGCGATTTGTTCCTGAAAAGTTAAACCATATATCAGTATATTTATGTCTTATTTATCAATTTTTCTAATATTCTATTAAGATAATTAGGTTCCGTCTATTTGGCAGAATCTTGATACTCCAAATTTTATTTGGCATAACACACTTGGCATAATCTTATTTAATCAAATATTTTCAAAGCATAAGAAATATTTAGCATAACTATTATTTTGCAGAATATTTACGTGGCCGAATTCACGATGGCATACTTTTATCATGGCAGAACTTTGTTTTGCATTATTACATTTGGCATAATTTGGTTTAGCATAATGTTTGTTTAGAGATAAGAATTTTGTATGGGTACATACTCGTATTTAAACATCAAAAATTAAAACACATGTATCTTTTTGTAAAAAGTCAATTTTATGTTGTGCTACAAAATGTAGTGACAGAAACGAATCGCTGCAAAACCGACTTTACGCAGTCTTGTCTGCCCTACCCCTAGAGTGTAATTCAATTCAGCATGCATGCCCGCTTGTGTGTCATTTTCGTTCTAGATGGTTTTATATTTATTTTGCAAATAGGTTTTAAAATACTTTAATTCGTCAATTTAAACTAAATGAAAGAAACACCGAAACAAATTCAAAGGTCAACATCTCTTTCAAACATATAATTTGGTCAAATCATGAGTTCCATGGAGATTAGTATCTGAGATGGTCTTTTGAGGAAAGACCAATTCATATTTATGAGTGTCCAGTCATTGCAAGTATTCGTGTAGCTCAGCACTACTAAGGAGCTCAAAAACTCGACAAGCAATACCAAAGAATAGAATAGAATAAACTAAAAAGAACGGACTTGTACAGTGCAAGCATATACAAATTTGACATCATTGTGTCAGCACTTTACTCGCTAAGACCCTACAGGAATTTTGTGTATAGCAGATGTGAGATATTCTCAAAGAATCACTGACTCCTTCGATGATGACTCCAAACTACTACGTTTGTTCACGTACTTGTATCACAGCATAGTTCACGCTTCGTGCTGCACAGCGCTTTGCGCGTAGCGCAGAGCACGAGCATGTACTATTCAGTCAATCACTTACAATCTCAAAGACGCAGAGTTTGTGTCGCTCCTTGTCCAGCTTGGTGTTGCCCAGGGGCGGCGCGTTGCTCATGTGGCGCACGTAGCCGCTGCACGCGGCGCTCAGCGTTTCTAGCACATTCTTGAGCATCAGCACACTGGTGCTGTCCGGGAGGATCTCAGCATCGATAGCAGCTTGGCAGTCGGTTAAGCCTTCCTCCTGGAATTTAGAAATTTAATAGTTAAAATTGTGTCCGGAATTAGACAATTTCACCGTAATTTGTTAATATGTCTAGATTTTAATCGTAAATTTAAATGACAAGTACATGAATCAATGAGAATATTAATAAAATGTTAATTAAAAACAAATATGAAAGAAAAATAAGGTAACAGGCAGTGGGTAATGATAAAATGTTTATAATGTTAACTTCTCTGGTCTGGGTTTTAGTTGCATTGAGCTTGACCAGCTTGGCAAAGCCCTAATCAGAGACTGCCTTCAAGGACAAGTTTAAGCGTTCATCCATAGCCTCTCGGAATGACTGGATCTGTGACTCGTGACAGATATCTCTCAGCAACAGTGCGGTTGTCTGCATACCCAAAGGGTCATTTTTGTGCATCTAAAACAGTGTTGCCGAGAGCACTGATCCCTTGACCAGACGAGCAGTCATCAATAACCACTCGGATGGATCGATTCCTCAAGAAGTCTGCGATCCAATCACACAGACCAGTGGGTAGACCGAAGAAAGGAAGCTTAGCAATAAGGCTTTCGTGCCAGACCCTATCGAAAGCCTTCGAGATATCAAGCGAGCCGGCAATCGTTTCCCCGTGCTTCTCGATGGCTTCGCGCCAGATGTGAATGGCATACGCTAAAAGGTCCCCAGTAGTCCGATTTTGGCGAAGACCCTATTGTCAGTCACTAAGGATGTCGTTAGCTTCTAGGTTTGCTAGAAGCTTCCTGTTAAGCATCCGTTCCATACTCTTACAAGATGGACGTGTCAGAGATGGGTCGGTAGTTTGCTACGTCAGATCGGCTGCCCTTTTTGGGTACAGGCTACATTTTAGCTTGCTTCCAGTCTCATATCATATGAGAGGCTAAACAGGCGTGTCAAGATTGGAGACAAAACAAGCGCACAAATTTAAATCACGATCGCTGATATCGCGTCGGGATCGCTGGCTTTGTTCACGTCTAGGTTACGTAGCAACCTACTGACGTCCTTTTGATGGAAGCGAATATCTGCCATAGTCGTCTCGCATTGCTTCGAATGGACGACATAATTGGGGGACTAGATTTATGAAAAGCTGGGATTGGCCCTGCAAGAATGAGAATTAAATAAAAAAATCTTCAATTCCTCACTGC
This sequence comes from Mythimna lalbum, assembly GCA_949319445.1. Lineage (NCBI taxonomy): Eukaryota > Metazoa > Arthropoda > Insecta > Lepidoptera > Noctuidae > Mythimna > Mythimna lalbum. The sequence continues at coordinate 33,678,622 of OX439344.1, forward strand.
TATGACCACGCGGTCACTCTATGTGGTCCCAGTAAAAGTAAAGCCACAGAACAGCAAACTTTATTCCGTGAGTAAAACCATAACGGGGTGAAAAGGAACGCCTGGGTGAGTAGGAACAAAACTTTGTTAAAGTTTTTCACTTTGGTATATATTTACATTATTGATTTCTATCAAAGCGTTCGTTTTAATTACAATTAAAGAATAAACAGGACTACTTCAAGAAACTTACATATTTCTCGATGATGTTCGCGATGAGGTTGGAGTTGTACATGCGGCGGCGGTGGTCGGGCCATACGCTGCGCACCTGCATGCATTGTTTGTGGTCCCAGTAGGGTAGGAAGTAGTAGGTCTTGTCGGTCGAGCTCGCCTTCGTCGGCTGCGTCGTGCTCTGCCAGTAGCCTGTGTCCGCATTCACCTCATCTGTTCGGGAAGACCTCAATGAGCAAAGGGTATTAAGTGTGTATTCGAAGCTAAGAATAATTATATTAGGTCTTTACCTATGAAATTGCCTTTCTGCAGTACTGGCCATTTCAAATCAAAATAATTTTTGTTTGGCTAAGAATTCTAATTGCAAATTAATTTTATTTTAAAAAATGTTTTTTTTTTCCAAAAGTTGTCATTTGTTTATTGATTAGTGTTACATTTTCATCGCATTTCAATCTTTTTCGTCATCATGGATACATTAAAAATTCGAGTAATTATGGAATATGAGTACCGTCGTGGCAGCAACGCGGCACAAGCGGCACGCAACATCAACGACGTTTACGGAGCTAACACTACAGACCAACGCACCACCTGTTATTGGTTTGCTCGCTTCCGTTCTGGAAATTTCGACCTGAAAAATGAACCTCGCGGTCGTCCGAAGACTTTGGTCGACAATGACGAATTAAAGGCGTTTGTAGAAGCTGATGATACACAATCTACGGCTGAATCAGCAGCAGCTTTCGACGTTAGCGTCAAAACAATATTGGTCCATTTGCGTCAAATTGGCAAGGTAAAAAAGCTTGACAAATGGGTGCCCCACGAACTCAATGATCGCCAGCGCGAAGTACGCGTCGAGACGTGCCTTGCACTGCTCAACAGACACACAAATGAACGAATTTTGAACCGCATTGTTACCTGCGATAAAAAATGGATTCTGTTTGATAACCGCAAGCGCTCAGCAAGTTGGTTGGATACTGGTTCAGCACCTAAACAATGCCCTAAACGAAAACTTACCCCCAAAAAAGTAATGGTCACTGTTTGGTGGTCTAGCGCCGGTGTGATACATCACGGCTTCTTACCAAACGGGGTGAGCATTACTGCAGATGTGTACTGTGAAGAACTGAACACAATGATGGGAAAAAAATTCAATACCCGAGAGGCAGTACAAAATGCCTTTGAAGAATTTGTTGCCTCCCGTCCAGCTGATTTCTTTAAGAAAGGCATCAATAAACTGCCACTGCGTTGGCAAAGATGCATTGATTACTTCGATTAATACAAATAAAAAATACATGAAAAAATTCGTTTAAATTTTTTCATACAAAACGGCAATTTCATGGCAAGACCTAATATAAATTCGGGAAATATTGGGGAAGTTTTAAAATAGTCATTGCATAGGGTACAATTCTGTCAAGAGTGAACTGGATAAAAAAAAAAAATAATTAAAGTGATATTGCTCGTTAATAGAACCACAAGAATAAATAAGTCCTACATTCAGTCCGCATTTAACTTATTAGGTAAATAGGGACTTACTTCTGATTTATTCCAATTATGTATTGATTAATTCATAATCATATTAAACTTAAAAAAAAATGGCCATATCGTCAGTATAAAGTCCTGAGAAAATAATAAAAAATCATAATAAGAATTGGAAACAATGCTTTTAATTATAAATATTTGAATACATAGATTACATAAAAATTATGAAAACAAAACAAAAAAAAAATAAGTGTGATATGGGAGACAAAGGAGCCCCTACAGTGCGTTTCACTTAAGAAGTTCCTTTTTGGCGTAATGTTGGCTCCCCTGTCTGTCTTCACAAAAAAGAAGGGAAAAAAGAAGGGAAAAAAGAAAGAGTTGCCCACTCTACAAAAATTGTTCCCCGAAATGTGAAACAAAATCGATTTTAACGGTAGTTGCAACACTTTTTGTAGAATTATGAGGGGAATGGGGTTTTATTTAAAAAAATCAGGTCTAAAAGAAAGTTGTTAATAAAGAGGTACGATATTGTAGCGTGGCGTTTTCGGTATTTGAAAGAATTGCAGGACAATCGGAATGGAGCCCAGCGCCCTTTACTATATTCAAAAATAGTAAAAAGTAACGAAATATAAGTTAATCTCCCTAATATTAAGTAATTTAATTGCTGAAAATATTGCAACACTGTTTTTCCGTATTGCCAACATTACGGCAAAGTAACTTCTTAAGTGAAACGCACTGTACGTCCTTGTACCATTTAGTTGTAGCTACACCACATGCATTATGTGCCACATGCACATGCAATAAATATTTTTTGTTTAACAAGAATGGCGGCGCACACTGAGTCCCAGGCCTCTAAAATACTCCTGTACCCCTAGCCAAGTTGCTTATCTGTAATAGTTAACGCTAGTAGAAAGCTTCAAATGTACGGGAACGACGTCGTCTCGTCGCTCAGTCACGTGGTCAGAACAAAAGAATTGGCGGCAAGGTCAACTCGAAGCGTTCGACGCAAGCGAAACGGTTGTAACTTGGCTAGGGGGGTAGTTTACAGTTGTTCCACTCCCTCTACAACAGAACTTCTACACTAAACTAAACTAAAGGTTCTTAGGTCTTCATCCATATCCATACCTAAATCAATGTCAAAGTCAAGTGGTCTCTTGAGGGATTCGTTGTGACCATCCAACGAGTTCCCGGAGTTACCAATGCTTAATTCGAACATCAAAGGCTTGTCTGTAAGACGTTTGTCGATCATGTTGGCTTCGAAGATGCTGGAGAAGAGGAAGAACTCTTCATGCTTCTCGAAGCTGTGCTCGATGATCGGGGGGATAGGTTCAAGTTCCACGTCTTCTAGAGGGCATTCGAGGCCTTCCATGATTTCGGTGCGAATTGAGATGAGGACTCTGTAATGAACAATTTCATTTGGTTATTTTTGGTGTAAGGTGAGTAATAGCCGGCAAATAACTTGAAAATATGAGACTGTTTCATTTGAGGAACGTTTAAGCATTATCGTACAGGCTAGAGAGACAGTCAGTACATTTGATTTATGATGACCCACAGCATATGACACACATGTTAGGCGCAGTTAGGCAGGATTGGTTGTTGCGTTGTATATCACGGGTATGATTTGATTTATAAGTACAATAGATACTTTTTGCGGGTCTGGCTGACTTATGTATGTAAGGTTCACGTGTTTGTGAACGTTTTGTAATAAAAAAAAAACACGGTTACAAGAACTTGTGGTTATTGAAAACTGATTGCTAAGATTTTGAATACCTGCCTATACCGGCAATTATTGTGCTTCACTCGAATAATAGAAAAACAAGTAGGTAAGTAATTACGGAGGTCCACAGCATTACCTTCCCCTGTAAGAGACTCCTTCACCCATGCCCATGTTGAGGCTTGCGTGCTGGTCCAAGAGACTGTAGTCGCGCGTAGAGCCATACAAGTAGATGTAGGCTGGCCCGAACGTCGGCAGGAAACCTGGAACAAGTCGGGAAACCTGTTCAGTAACTGTGGGATATTTAGCTCAGGGGTGTAGTAAGTCAAGAGTGAATTGGATAGTTTTTGATAAGCGTGCCCACCGTTGTAGATTTTGGGGCAATCATTTGACTAAGTTCAATAAAATGGAATGTCTGGTTTTGGCAAATACCATTTTCTAAACTTGATAGCTACACACACACTCAAAAAAAATAAGCTAAAAATGTTTAGTTCAGCGTCATGTACCGAGAACGCTCTGGTCCATAGTTTTTGCTTTAACGTGCTTGAGCCGAGTTGCTGTTGGAGCAGTCAAATGTCAAACTTATGAAACTTACTCTCTCCATGGGCTATGCCGTTGAGTTACTGTCAATAGATCCACTGACATAATAATGGAGAGTATTGTGATGGATTTCAAATAAAAGGGAGGTAGGAATTAGACCAAAAACGCGATGACTCCAAAGCTAAACCATCAACAGCTTTTTTCACCTTGTTAATGTTGTCGGTATGGTGTTCTGAAATGCCCACTCTGGGCTCCGAGTTTTTTGGCCAGAGTTGGATATGCAAGTCTAGTCACATGAGGGCACATAACAGCAGTAGTGAGCCATCGCTCTGGCAAAAATCGGTTATATAGGTGTCATCAGCATCAAAGTGAATTATTTAAAAAGATCCTATGTACCTCTATTGTGAAGGTTGTGGGAATTCGATGTATGCAGGACGTACAGGATCGTTCATTGTGGCGACACTTAGGGGAGGCCTTTGTCCAACAGTGGACTTCTATCGGTTGAAATGATGATGATGATGACGTACCTCTATCTCCATCATTGGAGATAGTCTTGAGATCGATGAAGTGCGTGCCGATGACGTTGGCGTTCACGGCTGCGTCGTCCTTTAGCTGCAGCTTGATGCGCTGGCACAGCGGCGGGAACATCTCCGTGAAGACTAATTGTTCGTTCCACACTGGGGTGTAGGAGTTCTTCTTCACTGATGTTGAACCCTGGAACGTGAACGTGGAACAAATGAGTGACATTGTGTTTTGATAAAATAAGAGTTTTGTTGACGGGATGATTGGTCAAAGAGGTTACAATGAGTTGCTTTTGTTTTGCGAATAAGTACATTGTAGGTATTTCCATAATATGATTTTTGCGGTTTTACCCCCCTTCCCCGCAGGCAGAAGTCGTGAGATTTGGCTAGATCTCCTCCCTCCCCGGTCCCCCCTAATCCCACATTATATTGGTCCTGACTTATATGTCGTAGGTCGTGGGTTCAATTCCCACTCAGTCCCAGAACAAATGTTTGAGCGATGAGCATGATCATTTGTTCTGTGTCTGGGTGTACTATAATATGTATGCATTTAGAAATATATGTATAAGTATGTTTATCAGTTGTGAACTCATAACACAAGCTCTCCTTAGCTTGGGACGGTGTTGTGTGATAGTTGTGGAATATTATTAATTGGCAACGGTAAGTAGCTTGAACAAAACTCCAGTGTGAATTTGAGACTACCAGAGCACTGAATTACTTCTAAAAGCTGACACTTACGACCATTCCAGCAAAGGAGACATGAACATAAGGATTGACGAGGTCCTGGCTTTCTCCTGTGAAGGCCCTCCTCATGTTGGCTAGCAGAGAGTAGTTCATCTTCGGTAGACCATCAGCTTTGTGGATCTTTACGATAAACCTGGCACGTTGACGCTCAATCGGGACTCCGTCAGGCAGGAGCAAGTTTCTGAAAGATGTATGATGATAGATTAATTCTTTTTCTTCTCTGTCGGATGGTAAGCGTTGCTGAGGATTTGTTCGAAAGAGTTATCGTGGCTCTGGAACACAAGGAGCAACTAAAGGACCATAGGTTTTTTTTAAGTGTGGAAATTATCCAACAACTTTTCCTGTTCTGGTTGGAACGAGAGAACGTGTCACACTTTTATTGACTAAAACCAAACCTGCGTCCTGCGTTCAGTTACCCTTTGCGTTCTAGGACTACGGCTTTTCAGAAACCAAACAGCGAGCTACCCATGGCTTGACGTCCAGAAGTCCGCGTCTGCCGTGGCTGGTAGTCGGGGTTGGATATTCGGTGGCTGGTGCATGAGGACCTTCGTTCCCTCACGTGTGCGGGCTCTACCTTTATTAGCATTACTGCTTTGCAGAAGGAGGTCTCCTGCCATTCCTCCTCGCTCCAGACCATAGCCTGAATCAGGGACCGGCGCGAACGGTTGTTGCCACCAATAGCCTCCACAAGGACACGGCAGTGCTCTGCTCAAGCAAGGCACACCACGACCATATACTTTTCTATATTATAGGCTTAACAAAGTAGGTACTCAGCTTCTTTAGTGTAAGCCTTACACTAAAAAAGCAACATCTTACTACATTTTTATACCTTACACTGTAAGGTATAAAAATGTAGTAAGATGTTGTCAGAATATTTAGTGACACTCATTTACACAGGCACAGAACCACTTCTATAAATGGCATATTGTTATTTAATCCCCTCGTTAATGTTTATTTTTGTACATTCATAGACATAGTTTTTAGGTACCTATTATTGTACCATAAGCTTATTTTCATAGTTATAAATAGAATATATTTTTGTAATAGTGCCCACAAGGATTTTGCTGCTTTCAAGGAGCATGTTTGGAGTGCCTTCAGTGCCTTGCAGCTGCATATTGCGGATTTGAGTAAAAGTGTGGACATACTAGAGATGCGGTCAAAGGAAAAGAAATCTATTACTAGGCGGTGTTCCTGAGACACCGTGTGAAAAGGTTCCTGAAGCTGTGGCAACCATTCTACAGACCAAGCTTGGCTTAGCGGATGTGTCACCATCTTCGCTGACTGTATGCCACAGATTGGGTGCCACTTCAGAGGGACATGCTAGACCCATCCTACTACAGTGCGCAGACAGTACAGTCAGAGACGTGATTTGGAAAACCAAGACCAAACTGAAGGGGTCTTCTTACATGGTTTCCGAGTTCCTCACTCGACAGCGGCAGTCTGCTTTTTCAACGGCTCGCATACTCTTCGGCGTAACAAACGTGTGGACCATGGACGGCATGGTCAATGTCAAACTTCCAGATGGTAAGCGACGCCGTATCTTCTGCCTTGAGGTGGTCGTCGCGCTGGGAGCTGAGCATGGCAGACTGCTGTATCAGGAAACACCTTCGACTCGATCCAGGCGGATTGTTAAGAAGAAGTGATAAGATTCGGTATTTGTCTTCTTATGTTTTATTTTCATATTGTTTTGTGCGTGTTTCCTAACTATAGGGTAGACGACCCACTGACCAGTAGCTTGTTCTTGCATTTGTTTATTGAAACCAGTTTTAAATTGGCACTTAAATAAGTTTTTAAGATTTTGTTCGATTTACCGACCAATTCAATTCAATTCTTAATTAATTAATGGCCTTTGTGGAAAAGACACCACAATTTTGCCAATAACACGTGCGAACTATACCGACCGACTGTATTGTTATTGTATTTTTATTGTTTGTGAACTGTCAGTGTCAGTGAATGTCAATGTCGTTTGTTCTTTTTTTTTGCGTACGGAAACACGCACTAGTAGTATAATTTTATGTATTTGTTTTGCTGATTTTAAATAATTGTTTTACTCTTATTTAGCTGCATACTGTGAACAGTCTGCCGACAGGTTATGCATTTGATTTGAACTTTATTGTAATTTAGTTTTATTTTTGTATCATATCTATCATATTTTTATTTATTCTACTTTTTAATAATTATGTCTGACGTCGACGACTCATTTTTTTCCTGCCTTAGGGCCCGGCTACACGCTCAGTCTTGCCTGCGCATTCCGGTTTGTGCATTCATGACTGCGCAAAAACACGGAACACCGTGTAGTGCCCATACGGTGCAGGTAAGCTCGTGCAAACTAACTGTGCAGTCCCTAGTTGTGTAGGTGTTAATATAATTATCTGACTAAACTACAGGCAACAGATTTTGTACCTGGAAACAGAATAAGACAGCTAACTAATTATAATTATTATACATTACCACCTTTAACTTCTCGATCATTAAATGATATAATGCTTATTCTATGCTTAATTTTTTTTGTTCCTGTCGGAGTACTCTTTGCTTTTAATTTTCCATAAAGCCGGCAATAATATGTACAGATCTATGAACTGGGTTACAAAATTCTTTAGAATAATTTCTTACATCACTCATTTTTACGACGGCGACGTGTACCTACAATATCGAAAATAATTACGTTGGACTGTTGCGCGGCTTAAATAAGCAGTCACACGTTCAAGTAAAACCGTGCAAGTCAAGTTTGCGCAGTCCAAATCTTCAGCATGTCGACGATCGCACAAGCCGCGTATTCAGGACTGCGCGAGCTACCATCTCGTCGTCCACACGCGCGCGTTTACCTGCGCAAACGGGTTTGTACAGGCAAGCTCGCAGGCAAGACTAAGCGTGTAGCCGGGCCATTAGTTCTTCTTCAGCTTTTTCATCTTTAGACGATTCCTTTTCTGTCAATTCTTTCCTAAGTGGTGAGTTCCAAAGATTTAATAAGTGTTTCAATGTTTGTCATGTAAACGCGCAAAGTATCCCTCAACATCACTCTGAGATGTTAATTTATTTTGTGATGTTGCTTTACATGCTATCCTAGTTTCTAAAAGTTGACTCAAGCCCGAACTTCCATCTACGTTTTACAGCCTCCCCGGCTTTGTCCTTATTCGCAATGATCGCACGCGAAAAAGAGCCGGGGGTGTTGCCATTTACTTACGCAGTAACATCCCTTACAGGATCCTTTCCTCTTCGTCGGTAGTTGCAAACGGCAACCCTGAGTACTTAATCCTTGAAATCGATGTCAAAGGGGTTAAGGCTATTCTTGGAGTAGTCTACTGCCCACCTGCCATAGATTATTTCTCCAGTCTTGATTCTCTCTTAGATTCTGTTTCCTTAGAGTACAAACATCTCATAGTCATAGGTGATTTTAACACCGATCTTGTGAAGGACAACCCCACTGCCAACCCAGCAGCGACTGTGGATGAGAAGGTGGAGATTTTTAATAGGGTTTTACTGAAGCTCATTGATGCGCATGCGCCTCTGAGCGCCGTCCGCGTTTAAGGCCCCTCGGCTCCATGCATTATCCCTGAAGTCCGAATGGAGATCGCAGTGACGAGAACTGGAACCTGTACAAGTTGGCTAGAAACCGCTGTAACCAGATGGTAAGAGCTTCAAAATGCCGATACATTTGCGAAAATGTCATCAACTCTTCACCGCCTGATATTTGGAAGTTCCTCAAATCACTTGGCATAACAAAGTCCTCTTCTCACATTTTTCCTTCTAATATATCGTTGAATGATTTGAATCAACACTTCTCATGCGGCTATGCTTGCGATTCCTGACAAAAATAATACAATTCTTGATATACCTAACTTCCACGCCAAGTTTGCCTCATGATTCTTTTTCTTTTTCCACAGTGACCGACTCGGAGATCCTCAAAATTTTCTCTGTTATTAAGTCCAAGCCTGTCGGCTATGACGGAGTCAGCAGAACCATGTTATCGATTAAAAATTTGCTCCCCACTATCACACATATCATCAATTCCTCCCTCCAGACTAGGTTGTTTCCTACATGCTGGCGTAAGGCTTTCATTATCCCTCTTCCAAAAACTCCCACTCCCACTCCCACTTTATCAAATCACTTTAGACCAATTTCCATTCTTCCTTTCCTATCTAAAATCCTAGAAGCAGTTGTTCTTAAACAGATTTCATCCTTTGTGTTTAGGAATATTCTGTTATCCCCTTTTCAATCAGGTTTTCGACCTGGCCACAGTACAGCCACAGCCTTGCTTAAAATCACAGAAGATGTCAGGAATGTCCTGGAGAAGTCGAGGTTAACGGTGTTAGTTTTAATAGATTTCTCCAACGCTTTCAATACCGTTGATCCCGACATCCTTCTGGCTATCTTGTCTCAAATTGGGGTTTCTAAGTTGGCACGGTATTGGTTCTCATCATATCTTCGTGGACGTCAACAAGCGGTATGTGCTGATCAGAAATTTTCTGACTGGTGCGACCTGCAAACCGGCGTTCCACAAGGCGGTATACTCTTGTTTTCTTTATTTATAAACTCTATCACAGCTATTCTCAAATGCTCTTTCCATCTGTATGCTGATGACCTACAGCCCTACGCGCAAGCTGAAATTGACAACCTTGATGACTGCATCACCCTACTAAATGCTGACCTTCTGGCTATTGCTGAAAATCACCAGTGTATGATACTTCGATTATATGTCACAAGCAAAAAGGTTTTCTGACAAATAACTTGTAGAAGAATAAGGAAGAACTGTGCAAGTCCAAAATAAATGTATTTTGCCCTTATTAAATAACAATTCCCTACCGCAGGGACATTAACCTAATCACTACAACGTGCAAACCTGCGAGCCAGCATATTACTTCTGACCATCAATGCCCTACGTTCCCTTTCTATGTCAACATGGTCATCAAGGCCTTCAATAACGTAGTGCCCGAGGTATTTAAATTGAGGAACCCGCTTCAGTTCAGTACCGTTAAGTTAAATAAAATATGACTTAGGTAATTCCTACAAAATATTAAATAAAATAAAAGCTATGGAAACTTGTGTCACAGCTTACGTAATAATTTAGGGTAAATTAGCAGATAAGCGTACATATAAGAAGGTATCATATAAAATTATTATCTACACCCATAAAAACACATATACATACCCATAAAATTAAACTAGACAGCGAAATAAAGGAATTAGAAAAAAAAAGAGTTTCATACAAGTTTATTTGTAGCCTAATCCCACATGACAGTAGGTAAGTAAGTACCACCTACTTATATTTTCATTGTATTCAATAATAAGCTAGTTAAAAGACATAAATGTCTAGTCTAGCTATCCAAAAATATTTACTACTGGATTAATCAGAACCGTGAACGCTCAATTCAACGGCGGGTAGTCTATAAGTCCATGTAACGAAACCATAGCGCCATTCAGGAATGGCGTGTGAACGAACAACGCCATCTATCGAGGAAGCGCGAACTAGTCTCAGTAATGAAAATGTGTACATGTTAGTAATTTTGATATACTACATTCATTGAATGATGATATAATATTATTAAGGAATTATTTAAGTAATCGTATAATGCAATTATAACGCAAATTCACTAGTTTTAAGAGAAAATCGCCGCTGTATGATACTTCGATAATATGTCATAAGCAAGAAGGTTTTCTGATAATTAACTTGTAGAAGAATAAGGAAGAACTGTGCAAGTCCAAAATAAATGTATTTTGCCTTTTTAAATAACAATTCCCTACCGCAGGGAGCGGGCTAACAACCTGCCGTGTTTTGTTAATAACATTGCCTTTAGGGTGGGTACCCTTGTTACGCTTCAGGTTATAAATAATAGACATACATTTATATTGTAAGGAACGTATCCTATGTATACAACGATGTTTGAAGTAGAGATGGGCCGACTATGGTTGGAGCTCACCCAATGGTGAGGGATGCGAGACGCGCAGGGCCGTTCGTAATGGCGACACTGGGAGGATGCCTTTGTCCAACAGTGGATGTCTTTCGGCTTAAATGATGATGATAATGATAACCCACTATAAGGCGTCGGTGCTCAAATTACAGACCAATCAACTGACTATAGACTAGCCAGTGTCAGTTGCGTAAATAACTATTTTGGTTCTTAGTTTACTCGACATACTCGACTTTTCACTATTTTTCATACAACTACTCAGCTAACGTGATTATGAAGTTATTACACATTTTTCATTAGGTATTTTGGGAAGACAGTATCTTGTGGATATCGTCTAGGCTTCTATTGAAATGAATTTATTTTATATATAACTAATCCAGTAAAGACCTCAAAAACTCAGCTATTTTACACACACGCAATACAGACACTTCATAATTTACTCAAAAATTTAAAAAAGTATAACAATAGAAGCCTTGCTTTTATCAAGTTTCGAAATGATGACAATCTCTTTAAAAACTTTTGAGGGTTTAAAAATACACGTATTTACTGGAACAAATGTAAAATATTCGAGTAAATCACAGAATTCCCGAATGCTAACAGAGTTTTCAGGTGTTATCTTTTTTTTAGCATTGCCTTTTCGTCAAACATCGCGTTGGATTGCGTTAGATGTAGCAACAAGCTTTTAAAGCATTCTCGATGTTGACGCTAGGCATGTGGAAAAGCAGCGTTGCAGATTCTGACAACGGCTTTACCCGTCTGAAAATAAAAAATATATAGTCTATGTCACTCAGTAATACAGTTGCAATCCAATGGTGAATAAAAGAAATAGTTTTTAAACTCGGTGCAATAGTTTTTGAGTTTGTTCATTACAAACAAAAATACAATCCTTACTAATATTATAAAAGCGAAAGTGAGTTTGTTTGTTTGTTACTTCTTAACGCCTAAATGGCAAAACCAATTTTGATGAAACTTGGTACACGGATAGAACGTGTCCTGGAACAGGACATACGATACTTTTGATTCCGGAAGTATGTTCCCTTGGGATAATTATCTGCTATCACGCGGGCGAAGCTAGTATTATATAATTGGAAGAGATGCTACTGCCCTTTTCGTATTGTTGTTTACGATTTTTTTTTAATAAGTTTATTTGTTTATTTCAATAGAGCTTATAATAATTTATTACCTTTTATATTTGGAAATAATAGCATTATAATATTATAATGTGGCAGCACTTCTTGCAAGTTTTGTGAATGTGAAGTACCCTGCAGTATTTTTATTAGGTTACAACTTGACATTATGAACATGGCAGTTGACAGATTTTCATGTTCACTCGAATGTCTCGCTGATGGTGGATCATTCAGTTCCCTTCAAAATGGTTGAGCTGAGTGGGGCTGATGCACGCGCCATGCTCGTGAACGGGTGACAACAGTAGAGACTGGTCGTCTCTTAGCTGCCAGTGGCTAATTGTATTTCTATTTTTAATTATAATTTGTCTACATTGTGCTCACATAAAAAAAAGAACAAGAAATATGTAACCAAGAGTTATATTACTTATAATATGATTTAAAATAGTGTCCATGGAGTTTCTTGCACGTTCTTCTCCATAGAGATCTACGCTTTGGAACGTACAATTAAGCTTCACTTTTCTGGCTGACCGACATTTAGATAATTCAAAAGTACGTGTAGTAGGTCTGTTTGAAATAAACTTTTCTGATTTCTTAACATGAAAGTTATGTTACGGCTTTTATCGTGAGAACAAAACGATGCAACATTACGTATAGACCAGTGCTGAAGCCGTTGTTAATGGTAAAAAGTGAAATAAAATCATAGTAGGATGAAACCTATTGGAAAAGGAAGAGAATACAACAAAAACGAAAGGAAAAATAAATTACGGGTGATCTGAGGTCGGGAAAAGGATGGGTGTGCGTTTTTAAGGGTAAAAACGGTTTATCTCGATTTCCGACAAAACTACAAGTCCTATGTAAAAAAGTTAAATTGCAAAGTTGTAGATAATAAAAAGATCTACAGCTTTTGTTTTTACACTTTTTTCACATAACCTCAAAATGTATGTGAAAAATTCAAATAACTATGTTTTTGGTTTTTTATTTTTATCTTTTACAACAAGTATTCTTTTTCCACGAAATTAAATGGAAACTTACCTTTTTATGTCCCAGACACACTGTAATTTTTTTGATTTAAAATGTTTGTTTTTTCACCTTCATTTTGACTTAATATTGAAAAAGAACCCTAATTTTCAACCGAAAATTCTGACGTCAAAGTATCTCCTTTTTTAATAATTTCGCTAGTTTTTTTGTTTGTTAAAATCTCTAGTTTCTGATAAAGTATCATTATTAAGGTAAATTTCTCAGAAAAAGCCAAAAAACTCGAAACCAAAAATTCTTTTTAATAATTATTTAAACTTAGTTATTTGAATTTTTCACATACATTTTGAGGTTATGTGAAAAAAATTTAAGTTCAAAAGTTGTAGATCTTTTTGTTATCTACAAATTTGTAATTTAACTTTTTTACATAGAACTTTTAGTTTTGTCGGAAATTGAGATAAACTGTTTTTACCCTTAAAAACGCACACCCATCCTTTTCTCGACCTCAGATCGCCCGTAATTTATTTTTCCTTTCATTTTGTTATATTCTCTTTCATTTCCAGTGGGTTTCATCCTACTATGATTTTATTTCACTTTTTACCATTAACAACGGCTTCAGCACTGGTCTATACGTAATGTTGCATCGTTTTGTTCTCACGATAAAAGCCGTAACATAACTTTCATGTTAAGAAATCAGAAAAGTTTATTTCAAACAGACCTACTACACGTACTTTTGAATTATCAAAAGTACGTGTAGTAGGTCTGTACTACTACTATGATTTTATTTCGTTTCAAAAATTATCGGCCCTGGTCTAGTACGTAAACATTTTCTTTTGTCTTTCATAAAATAGTAAAAGAACGATCATTTTTTCAGAATGGTTCGAAACCCGCAATATCCTTTAATAACAAATACTATCTTCTTTTGTTGGTGTACCCACACTAAGAGTAGCTAAAATTCATCATCATGAGCCATCAGACGTCCACTTTTGGACATAAACCTCCCCCAAGTATCGTCGCAACTATTGGTCTTGTGCGTCTCGCATCCATCGTACTGTCACAACCCGCACCAGATTATCGATCATTCCACCTTGAGGGAGGCATTCCAACGCTGCGTCTTAAGGTACGCGGTAGAACGTTACTCACTAAAACGTTTCGGGCCCCATTGACTATCTTTTCTGCGATCAATGTGCTCTGCCCACTGCCACTTATGTTTGGCGATTATTCGGGCTAAGACTGAATATGCATAATTTTTATAATCTTTTGAAGACCAAAATAAAATATCTACCCAAAACTTATTAGCCAGCATGCTAACCAGCACGGCGACTTTGATCCAACGTAACCGTTATTAAATTCAGTTTTAAAGTTCAACCACCATATAAATAATAAATGTATTATACATAACGGCAGGCAAAATGTGGGGTGAAATGAGAATGAAAATTGTTTTTTCTGCCCGTCCCTCCCCCCTCTCCCCTGGGGAGAGGCCGGCTTATGGCGAACACACGCGTAAGCTCATGAACATCTTTGAGCTTCGCTGCCTACTGTGTAACTGGGATATAAACATAACTCGCTACAGTCAGCTCAAGGTTTAAGCCTATTATTAAATTCACCACAGATACGTTCTACGATTTGGTACAGCAGAATAAAATCCATTATTACAAGTTATTGTAAGTAAGCAACCTCGAGCTTTGCCAACGAGCAAGAGACCGCATTATATTAGGTCTTAAATTAACAGACTGAGATCGAAACATTATACCTCTGCTCTTCAAAACCAGGATAATTGATGTGGCTCAAAAGGCTTCCATAGGTAGAACATCTCTGCCGAATGCCCGCAAAGCCATGGCAAAATTTGTGCCCTGACACTGTGAGACGGGGTCGCTACAGACCATGAAGATGGTGGAACAAAATAACCAGCTAACTAATTCCGCCAGAACTGGAAGGACGCAGTGTGAGCCTGCGACTGTGAACTGGAGAAAGGCCTTTGCCCATGAGTGGTACAGAACTGGCTAAAAGAAAAGGTGTAGTAAAGTAAAGTATACAACGTGTAACGTTAAATGCGCAAAACCTCAGACACCCCAAATTATTTTTAATTTAAAAGACCTAATTTTGAGAAAAAAAAAACACATTTAAAATAAAATTAAAGGTTTTATGTGCAGTTTTACTTCGTTTAAAACTAGCGACCCGCCCCGGCTTCGCTCGGGTAACAGTATTTCTCCACTATTTAATTGATGTTATTATACATATAAACCTTCCTCTTGAATCACTCTATCTATTAAAAAAAACCGCATCAAAATCCGTAGCGTAGTTTTAAAGATTTAAGCGTACATAGGGATATAGGGACAGAAAAACCAACTTTGTTTTATACTATGTAATGATTAATATCTGCATTTAAATAAGAACTTTTATTATCCCGTGTATGAGAAAATTTTATTGGACTGCAACCATTGGTGTTTGTTTACCTGTTTCAGCGGGTTTGCGCACGTGATGGTTTGACCTATTCATAAATAGACAAGGCGTCATTTTTAATGAAGATTTTTTTTTAAATGTAGGTAACCTAGGTATATTAAACAGTGGTTTAATTGATTCTGTTCCTTATTCTGATCAAACTATTTTCAGGTTTTGCGCATTTAACGTTACACGTTGTATACTTATAGTTTTCATCAACATAAATCAGAAATGACCCCCGTTTTTCCGTTGTCACGACTTGGCATGAAAACGGCTTGACCGATTTGGCTGATTTTTTTTTGTTGTGATTGTTATTGTGAGGAGAAGGTTCTTATGGAAAAAAAATAAAAATTAGGGTAGAGTAGGGTAGGGTAGAGTAGGAATGGGAGCGACGCCGCGCGGGCAAAGCTAGTTACGTATAATTATGCCGAATGCCTGAAAACACAAAGTTGTTTGATGTAGCAGCGTTCTTGTAGGACGCCTATGTCAAGAAGTGGACATCAGTAAATTTTCTAGAGTATCTTTAGACACAATTTGTAACCCACGTTTACACCTTTGATAAAAACATACCTACCTACTTAATAATATATAAATATTCAAATTCTCAAAAGAATGCGGCAACAAAAGCAAAAACACTTCTCGCTTCGTGAAACGGTTTCATGTCTTGTCAAGTCTTCAAACATACAACATTATCGCTGAGAACATCTCAGTTGTTGTCTTTGACGCTATGTTGACAACTTGACACTATGTGTGTTGTTGTTACGAAAAACAACAAAATATTTATGTTCCTACGCTACATTATTTATTATTAGAAGTAGGTAAGTACCTACACTACCCTCAGAAAGCGCCATCTAAAATTTTTTGGTTGGGTAACCTTGAAAACGATCGGTTAAGCTGATTCATCATAAACCCGTAACTTACTTATTTTAAAAATAGCAAAAGTTCAATTCTAATACAGTGTCAGTGTTGAGTTGCTCAACAGGATATGTGTCACCTGGAATGCTGCCTATCCTGCACAACCTGCACCTTTCAGGATTGATACGAGGTCAATAACAGAGATGGACAGGTTGCCAAACATGACAAGAAGAAAAATCAAAATACCATATAACATAGATTTAGCTTACTGGGGCCATGGGTTGTCCGAAAGGGAACACCAGGGTCTTGGGATGCAAGGCAAAGAAGGAACATAGGAATGTGTTTTAGTCAGTAAAATTCTGACACGCCCTCCAGCTCTTCCTTAGAGCGGGAGATGACATTGGATGATTTCCCACCTAAAAAAGAAGCCCTGGAGAAAGATTTAGGATACATTTTAATCAATATTACACGTAGGTTAAGCCTTGGGCACAAACTATTTTGAATTATATAATTATATTTTATGTCATTGTAATAATGAAATTTTCTAAAATCCCAATTTTTCCGAGTTATCACTTTTTGGCTTCCGCGGGTATTACAGTCCTAACAACACAAATAGTAGCATTTTGAATCGGAAACAGTATCTATTTATACAACATTCATGTTCATGTCAGGTTGTCAGTTGTCATCAGCAGAAAATATTAACTGTTTATAAGGAAAAAAAATAAAACACAGTTAAATTTTTAGCAGTGGTTGTCAAGCAAGACGTCTTTGCGCTCTGTGATTATATTGAAAAAAATCTTTGGGTTCTGAAAGGTTTAGTTATAGGAAACCTTTTATAATTGTAAACTTTAAGGGTTTAAAAAAACTCGTAAGTCACAAGTATCAAGTAAGTCACGGAATTATTGAATGCCAATATTTTTCAGGCGTTATCTTTTTTTTTTCGTGTTGCCTGTTCATAAAACATTGCGTTGAATTGCGCTAAGAGAACCAACAAGTTTTTAAACCATGCTCGATGATGACGATAGGTGAGTGGAAAAGGAGCCTCTTAAGTCCCAGCCGCAGCAGCAGACCTGTAGAGTGTCGAGAGTCGCAGGGCTATTCCTAGCTACAGCAGGCGTGAATTTACAGTCGGCCAGCAATGGGTAGCTCGTCATTCGATATTCCACACGCGCCTTTTAAAGAGCTATCAGCATGAGTGATGCCTGCCGGGGCTACGGGATTGTTTGAAAGTCACAACACCGCGAACAAATGAAGGAAAATAAATGACGAGTGGATTTTAGTCAGTAAAAGTCTGACATTCCTTCTTGCTCAATCCAGAGCGGGAGAAGTTATTTGATGATTAACCAACCCAAGAAAGGCCTTAATCGTATCATCTATTCCAAAGTTTTGTCATGATCATATTGGATGATTTCTCAAGCTTTGCTGCATCGACCAGTTCCTCGCACGCATCGTGGCTGCATATCCAGCGTACTCCCTCGGCGGTTACAATATCATCGGACCCATTGTGTAGGAGGAAGGAAGCCTCATCTCCTTTATTTAGCTTATAAATTGGTTGTGTTTGCGAATGATACACTAAGTACTTACGCTTCAATATCATCCTCATCTTTTTCGCTCTTCGGTGGAACCTTTATGGTGTCTCCCTTCCCGATGACGCTGATGTCACACTTCAAGTAGCCTTTAGCTCCAGCTCCCACATCTTCAGGGTCGGTCAGCAGTGCCCACTTGTGGTAGAACTGACGATCTGTTGGCAAAACATGCGTTTAGTATATAGGTATATTAATGACAAAGCTAGTAGGAACTAATCATGGTCTGAAATGACGATGTTCTAGGTTTTAAAGCGCTGCGGTGATGTGGGGAATTCGTAGGATATTATGTGTGCTTTGGTACTTAAGTATTTTCAAAAGTATCTGAAGGTATTCAAACTACTCCTGTGCCAAATACCTTTTTGTTAGGAACCGAAAAAGAAAGAAAATCTTTGCCAAATACTTTCAGATACTAGAATCAAGATATACTCGATTGAAGATCCAAAAATAGCCAGTCTTTCTTAACATCAAGTTAACAGCCCCTACCAATATATGCTACCTATTGTGACAGACGACTATATATAAAATTTAATGGCATTGAATTTACCTATAAGATATTTCGCAGCAAACCTATAGAATTTATTGTTAGAAATATTGACAGAATTTTTCTGTGCTTCAATGCTTGAAGGATTTCGTTCTAAGCGTTTGATTTGACGTGAAGAGTTAACGCTGGATTTTTATTTACCAGCGCTATTGAGTTCCAAGTTCTATAGCCGATAAATAACGCTCGTGTGAATACTAAAGCGTATTTGTCCGAAAGGCAGTTTGTAAAGGTATTTTCCAGAGGACAGACCTCTGGAAATATCCATCTTCTTGAAAATAACATCTAGTGGGTAGGTACCGTTGTATAATTTTTCTTCACTGTGTATTTAGATAACTAGATACCTTAATATTCAGTAAAGGAAAATTACATGACTTGCCTTATGCTAAGAAGTGTTTCGTAAATATTTATGGACAGTTGATATAGCTTGTAATACAATATTTAATTCATGAATTCGTTTCGCAATTTCAGTAGGTACATTAATAATGTACAAGTAAGGTGGGCCTCTATATATAAGTAGGTGTTTCGAAGTACGCAGTTTCGTCTAGTGAATGTTTCGATTAGCATCCTATATAATATATTAGACTACGCAGTAGTGAATAGATTCAGCCAGTATTTGCATCTGATTACAATATCACTCGAGATTTGTAGTGGAAATATTGCGCATAATTGCAAACTGCTCCTTAATTCATGAATCCCCAAGCGACCACCGGTGGCCGCGCATCTATTGTCTTACTATTGTGTCTCTAATTGACGGTATCTGAAGGGTTAAGACACAGGATAACCTAGTTTAAGGGACAGAGTTTAATTAATTGTGTACAATTCCATTACAAATCTAGAGTTGAGTTTTGAATATTGTTGCGTATAAAAAATAACACCATGCGAACATAATAAAAAAAAAAAAAATTCAATTCATTGCACGCAGAACAGTTGTGGATGGGGACGAAAGGTTCTAGAGTGGCAACCGCGTACCGGAAGACGCTTGAGGGAGGCCTATGTCAAACAGTGGACATCTTTCGGTTGATATGATGACGGCATTACTTTTGCAGACTTGATTAGGAGATCACCTTATAAGCTAAAAGATGTTTGTATTAGGTGACGAGGCTCTTCCATTTAACCTTGTAAAATACATGCAATTTTTTCATGTATTTTTTCTCGGTCACCACGGCCTGTCATGCAGTCGAAGTGCATGCATAGCGCGGCACGCGAACCTTAATGACATCATCCGACGAGCCCTTGTCACCGTCGGCGTTCCGGCTGTTTTGGAACCTCATGGCCTGGCACGCGACGATGGTAAGAGACCAGACGGTATGTCTTTATTTCCTTGGAAGATGGGTAGGCCTTTAGTGTGGGACGCTACCTGTGTCGATACTCTTGCGCCATCCCATCTTCCTAGCTCATCGTGCTGTGCTGGTGCTGCCGCGGCGGCTGCGGAGAACCTCAAGCGGCGGAAATATAACAGCCTCGTTGGCAGTTATATTTTTGAGCCGTTTGGGGTTGAAACTCTTGGGCCGTGGGGTCCGAGTGCTCATATGCTTTTTAAAGATTTATCCAAACGCTTAGTTGACTCTTCGCGTGACCCAAGGGCTGGCTTCTACCTCGGTCAGAGATTAAGCATTGCCATAAACCGTGGCAATGCCGCCAGCCTTTTGGGCTCACTTCCAGTCGACAGCGATGCGGAGGAGTTTTTTGACGTCATATTTAGCTAGGCCTTTAGTGTATATATTATTTTAAATTATTTAAGTTTATTTTATAATTTAATTAGTTCCAAATGTAAAATTTACTAAAATAAAAATGAGAATTTCTATTTTTTCATACGTTCATAAACTATCATTTTTGTTTCATTTAAACCTAACCTACTAATAAAGGAAAAGGAAATTCTGGGACCAGCTTCCAATAACTACGTTTGTCACATCGTTGGATAGGTATTTTTGAGCTGACTTACTATGGTACCAAGTTCCAAACGTTAGTCTCTTAAAAGTTGTTTTTTGTTTAACAAGTTAGTTTTGCCAATAACCAAGCAATGCTATTTAAATAAAACCAGCGGTCCCGGCAGTCGATTTCCTGCTGGCAAATAGTCAGAAAAAAATAACGAAGAACCCGCTTGCAGCGGCCCTTTACCGGGTCTAATTGTATTTTCAAACCATCCAGAGTTCCACTCAGATAAATCCACAAATTACATTGAAATCGTACAGGTCGCTTAGGAGGTTCAGTAAAAAACATATGTACAGAAGAATTGCATAAGTATAGGTATTCAATAACATTGTTAAGTATTATAATACTATTTAAGTAATTGTAGTTGTTTTATACTTAGTTGCTTGACAATTAAAGAAATACTTAATATAAAAAACTAATTATAATTCCAAGTGATCAAGAACTTTCCCATAGCTTCGAAACTTCACAACATTACATCTTATAGTTTTGTAGTAAATTGCCAAACCGATGTTTGAACCCTTCTAGTTTACAATTAGTTTGACAGTATTGTACAAAAGTTAGTTTAGGGGTTGTTGTACGGCCGAATAGAGGCCATGAGATGGGGATTTAGGTAAAGAAACCGGGTTAAGAATCGTCAATATTCATCACAAAGCAAGAGTTTGAAACACAAATATTGGATGTTGTACATGGATAGGTACTCGAAATGTTGAAACCGGAAAGTTTAGCAAATATTAATTTTCCGAAAACGTCCAATGAAGTTTACTAGGTACTTACCTTGCTTACAATTTTATATTGACAAAAGTTAATTTAAATAGACTTTGGCTAATTTTTTTTGTCTGTCTTGACATTAGCGACGCAAGCCTTGAGGTTAGACTCTAGATGAAGACCAATAGCTCTAAAAGCAACATATAATTATGTTAGTGGGAAGAACGCACAATGTGTCTAGGAATATTTAGATTTATGCTTTAAGTATGCGTCTTATTTCGCGTAAATAAAATGTTTTTCTTTCTTTCCCCTCACACCCTAACCACCGGTAGCTTCGTCCCTGTTCCCGACACCGGCAGACTACTATTTTTTATATTTTTAAATGTTACTTTGATTTGTTCGCGTCAGATCGTAAACGAAGCAAAAAGAATATGTAAGGGTCGCAGCAGTTGGCGATCTAAATAGTTGCTTACTTCACAGGAAAAGGCATTAGTTTATGTAGGTTTCCACTTTATATTAAGGTGAAACAAAGTACGATTTTAAAATGATTTGCTTTTCAATACATATATTATACATATTGACACACAGTACATTCAAAGAGAGCAGTGGTGGCCGAATGGTAATGACCCCGACTTACGAGTTGTAGGTCGTAGATTCGAACCCAGCCAGGCGCATATCTTTGTGTAATTTATTTCATTACCACTGCTCTCAAAACGGTGAAGGAAAACATCGTGAGGAAACCGGCATATCCTAGAACCAAAAATTCGAAGCCATGTGACATCCACAAACACGCACTGGGCCCGCGTGGTGGATTACGGCCGATTCTCTCTTCTGGAGAGGAGGCCTGAGTCCCAGCAGTGGGAACATTAAAAAGGCTGATGATGACGATGACATTCCAAACACCACTAATTATGTGTAAGTAGGCTTTAATGGGCATGCTATAATTATGGCGGCAAGTCCCCGCCTTCCGCATGATGCAGTTCCTCACCGGATATATTAATTTTGAAAAATACTTTCTTATTCTTCTTCAGGGACTTCTGTGTATTTCACCGTGCTAGTTTTGAACTGAACGTTGATGAGTCATTGAGTGGGTCTTGATCTGCCCTTTATACAGATTGATTTATTCAATTAAATAGTACTAAAATTCTCTTTTACCGTGTCCAGGGAAAATAAGATTAATTTAAGTTATTCAAATATGTATTTTCTCAACGAATGTTTCTACAGATGACGCGATTTTATCATCCTCCAATCGTCATCGTCTTCCTGGCCACGGTCCACAGGTTTCATATCACTTGTGGTCGACGCAACACGTTTTTGCCTTTTATTCTGTTCTTTCAACCGTCACGCTATCACTGACTCCCATTTCTATCATATCACTCTTCACATTATCTTTTATTTGCCTTCCCTCTCCTTCTACATCCGTCCTTCAATTCTGACAAACCATTTTATTTATGTATGACGCTTGCTTGTCTCTTGCATAAATCTTCATTTACAAACAATACTCACTTCTGTTTTAGTCAAATTACCTATAACAAAACCTGGCCATCGTTACTTTCATTCATTCACAAATAGAATATTATCTCACGAGCTGTTTCTCTTTTCTCCATGTCAAGTTAGCATCTAAGTTGCACCCACTTTAGTACTAATAAAACACAAACTAGAATGAGAATCTATTCCGTGCTTATGTACACACTGAAACTCGGTATAATGTCTGCTATTTATTACAAGCTTTTATTTAGTTTCACCTGTCCCGATGTTTGTCAGTAATCAAATCTTGAAAATTAAATTTGACCCACTTCCCGGTTACCGATTGAGTTGAAATTTTGCATGCATGTGTAAATCAGATGACAATGCAAAATTATTATGTCGATAACCTGATCTGATGATGGAACTGGAAGACGGCTATAGGAACTTGGTAGTTAAATGATACAACCCCATCGAGTTTGGGCTCGTATGATTCGTCTTAACCCTTCAGATACCGTCAATTAGAGACACAATAGTAAGACAATAGATGCGCGGCCACCGGTGGTCGCTTGGGGATTCATGAATTAACAAGTATTAATTATATAGGTATACCGAGCTATAAAAGCTTGCTATGAAAACAAAGATTTTCTTTAAAAGCTTGTTAGCATGGTAGGAATGACGTGTAAAAACTACGAGTTTTTCATTTATATAGCCTCAATATAGACCGAGCTCTCTCCTTATTAACTAACAGAGTACCCAGATATATTTCATGGAAGCTTGAGGAATATTGTCTGTAATGAAGTCGAATTATTTCATTATACATAAAGCTTAGAATTTATGTTCATATTTCTTGAAAGCACTCGTTTATGATTTGATTGCTTTCTTACTGAGACGGATTTTTGTTTTCGTATAAATGTAACAAGGTATTTGAATATATACATTAAACAATCTATATGGAGTTAATATACGAAAGGAAAAAATTTAATTACAATTTGCTTGTCAACTGCTTTCAATAATATATTAGAAATTCAATTAAGTTCAGACTTTAGTTTCTTTCGTTACAAAGCTTAGTGAGCTTTCATTGCAATTATTTTTCAAAGTGCAAAGGACAGAATAAGGTTCTTTGTCATTTTTACGTCGATTTTATTTTTTAATGCATTTCATTTCTAAAGAAATATGAAGAAATTGATTCTTTATATTTATTTGTCTTTCGTTAATTTAAATTCATGTACTTAACAATATTTTATAAAATCAATTACGTAATGAAATCGTGATCGTCATCATGATTCTGTCGTTCTTAGCTCAATTTATTCCTCGTTCGTACAACAACGTAACTTTTACAGACTTGTTTACCTAGAAAGTCATAGTAAGCAATAACAGAGAGATGGGCCGATTTGCAAGTTTAAGCAATATTTTTCGACGTCAGTCTGTAGATGGGTGAGCATTTTAACGTATCGAGATTCCTCTGTACACCATAAAGCACATTCGAAGAAAACAAAACAGAGGCCAAAGATCCCGGCTGTCATTTGAAGATCTTTAACAGTCGTCACAGGTAGTCAAAAGCTACAGAATCTGACACTAATTTTGTCAGGAGTGCTATGTTACTCAGTTACTGGGTTGTAGGGGTCAGATAGGCAGACGCTCCACGTAAATACTGTTAGTCTGTTTTTATATGGGAGTATCCAATCCGATGACTATCCCATTCTGGGTGAAGCGCGAGGGCGTATCACACTTGACTTAAACCACACCCTGTGTCATTCAGTAGCTCTTTGCGTTCTAAGACCACGGGCTTCCTTTTCAGAAAATATCCGCGGCCTTAACGGGCATTGTGTCTGCTGGGCTTGGGCTCAGTCCAGATGATTACTGAACAAGACTGACGACAGGCTCGTCCGCAAACCCGCACCTACTATGACTGGTAGTCGGAGCCGGGGTCCCGGCGGCTGGAGCGTAAGAAGGTCCATTCTTCGCTTCGGACCCTGGTCTGACCGAGACCGTGCGAGTGGGCACTGCCACCGATCGACTCCATGAGGACACGGTGGTGTTCTGTGCTCAAACGAGGCACATCTCCACTGTATGCTCCACTGTGCCCTTCAATCTCGTTTCATTGAACGTTAGCTTGTGGCAGCGATATCGTCTGTAGTAGAAAATTATCTCAAAGAAGCATATCTAAAAAAGTATACTATCTGATATTCCAGGAAATGGTTGACTCGCGTAAAAAGTTTCATCAAAATCCTTCGAGCCGTTAGAGCGTGAACAAATAACCAAGAAAAACAAAAAATATTTTATGAAATAATAAAAAGTCCAACCAAACAATTTTTGGAGCAAATGTTAGTAATTTTAGTTGTTTTAAAGTATTTCTGACCAATTATTGAAGTTAAAAATGGTTTGACCAATGAACAATTATTTTGACTATGACGTCAGTTAAAAGTGGTTTGACCAATGAACAACAGACGACAGCCTGTTTAGTTTAATATAAAATTTCGAATTTGTCTAATAGCATTATGCTGCACAGAGCTAAGTTTTTTTGATAAATTTGTCTATTCGTGTTAAGTTATATAAGCTATAAGTTTTTTTTTTAAGTTCTTATATGCCATCCCAAGGTTGTCCTGGAAGATTTCACTGCCAGCGATAAGACCGCCATTGTACCAACAGATTTAAGTTTCTGTGAAATTGTTACTATTTTGATGTACAATAAAGTTTATTCTATTCTAAGTGGGCCCCACTGAAGCTTAGCATCTAGAGTTATGTCCAGGAACACTGTAGTATCGTTAGGATTCTGTCTCTTTATAGGCTAAGAATTGAGCCCTGGGGGACATCGATTTTTACTACAGATCCGGGAGATCTTTTTCCGTTTACGTCTACTCTCTGAATCCTTTTACTTAGATACTCGTATGTATGATGTAAGAAAATCCAAGGAGGAGTTTAGGATCCCGTGATGATGTAGCTTTCTGCTTAATGTTTCATGAAGAAAGCAATCAAAGGCCTTGGACAAATCGCAAAAAATGCCTAGGACATCGCATTTCTCTTCCCGTGCATTATAAATATGTCTTAAAAGTTCAACACGGTTGCTGAACGACCCCTTGTAAAAGGCAACGGCGCCCTCGCCGCCGTCGCCGGGATTCCGATCCCGATTTCCGGCCACCGTAGACGCAGGCTCGCGGGCGGCGAGCTATGGGTAGCTCGCTGTCCGATCGTCCGGTAATGGACCGAGTCTAAGAAGTCGACGGCGCGCATTGTTCCCGCGCGCCTCAAGGAGTTGTCAGCAGCAGGAGGGGCCCAGCTGGGTCGAAGCCTACTGGGGACAGGGTTGTCCAAAAGGGAGCTCGTGCCCCGGTATGAAGGCTAGAAGGAACGGCGCGGGGTTTTTAGTCAGTAAGAGTCTGACACTGTCTCCCGCTCCACCCAAGAGCGGGTTTCGTCAAAGATGATTTTCCCCGTCGAGAAAAAAAAACCCCTTGTAAAACTAAACTGTTTGGTATGCAACAATTTATATGTCTAAAAAATCTTTGTAATTGCTCTAAAATATTTTATATATTTTATTAAAAGTGAGATGGGTCTGTAATTCGTGGGGTCAGATCCCGAACCGAGACCAGTTTTGAAAAATAGTATTATTTTACTATGCTTCATTAGGTGAGGAAACTCACCGCGACCAGAACAATTAAAAATAAAAGCGAAAGAAGGAGCTACAACGTGAATTATAGACTTAACAAAGTCTACAAAATTACTCCATAAATCTGCAGCCTTATTACATTTAAGGAGTTAAAAGGTCTTAATATTGCCTACATAAGTCATCTTCAAAATTAAAATCTGAATGTCTGAATTCAGGCCATGGTTCTTACCAAACATCCAAACCCATCAACCGTTGAGGCATGATTGATTAACATTAAAAACATAGATAATACTAGAAATAGATATCGCGTAGATTAAAACAAAAGTCAGGAACTCAACAACCAGACAACATATACAGGTCTATCTTCTATGACTGGTAGGGTAGATCTGAGATACGTCATCTCAACGCATTTCTTTCATTCCCATACTTTTGCAGCTTTCTACTAGCGTTAACTATTGCAGATGAGCTACTTGGCTAGCTTGTTACGTACGCGTTGAATGTCAAGATGATGAATAAAGAAGAACCAAAACCGCATACAGCCAGAATCAAACCACTGCGCAAAATTCGGTTCAAACGATGAACCACAACGTCAAACTAATAAAACTGGTCCAGTTACTTGTTAGTTGCGACTGAAACACAAATTGAAGAAAGACATTGTTCGAATAAGAAATATATAATAGAAATAAAGAAAATAGAACCTATTTTTTTTCTTGCGTGAAAGTAGAAAATATTCCAAGGGAACATAATACCGGGATAAAAAACCATTCTATGTGCTATTTCAGGATCTGGTTTACACGTGCGACAATTCCATTCAAATCCAAGTCGTTTGAGCGTAAAAAAGTATCAAGCATGCAGTATACACTCACACAAACGTTTTCCCTTTGTGATATTAAAAATAAGAAACGTTTTATTTATCTGTTAGAACTGAGAATTACAAAAAAGTGATTAAAAAATCCAACCAAACAAGTTTTGAAGCAAATGTTTATAATTTTAAAGTTGCTCAGAAATACGAGGGGCAATGTTCTAGTTGCATAATTGAAATCCATTTTCAGTTATGCAACACATTGAAAATCACAATAATATAATTCTTAATGCAATTGGGACAACACATCGCATTGCAAAGCATCGCAAACAATATTCGCCAGCGATTGACTGAATAAATTAAATTAGTGTCACACGTTCTATTTGTATTAATGTTAGCAATATTAATATTTACATTTCGCTCAGCGTAATATTGGGAACAATGTTTCGCATTTGAGTAACTAATGTTCTGGAACAACGTGCGCGTTTCGAGGTTTGTTTTTTTTATAGACAAGGACAATACTGACTGAAACGTGACAAACTGTTGTATAGTGTGTCACGTTTCACTAAAGAAGTTCCAAAGAAAAACAGTGTTGCAATATTTTTAGTAATGAAATGACTTAATATTAGGGAGATTAACTCATATTTCGTTACTTTTAACAATTGTCTTATAATTTTTTTTTTGAAAACTGTAAAAACTATTTTTTAATAAAGTATAGGACGCTGGGCTCCTTTCCGATTGTCCTGCAATTCTTTCAAATACCGAAAACGGCACGCCATAATATTGTACCTCTCCATTGAGAACTTCCTTTTAGATCAGTTTTTTTTTAGTAAAACCCCATTCCTCTCAAATTCTCCAAAAAGTGTTGCAATTACAATTAAAATCGATTTCGTTTCGCATTTCGGGCAACAATTTTGGTAGACTAGGGAACTCTTTTCTTTTTTGCCTTCTTTTTTCTGTTAACTTCTTAAGTGAAACGCACCGTAATTCCGAACGAAATGAAGGGTGCTAAGTTTTAATCTCAAAAGCTGGTGATGAAGTTAATATAGAAACCTGAGTGAAGTGAGGAATTCAAGCTGCCAAGACAAAGACTTTGACCCTGTGGGATACTCTAATTTATATACCATTTGTGTGGTAATTAAAAGAAATATGCTGAAAGTAAATGTAGAGAAATATTAACTATCACATGACTTGTTTTGAGATTTGAACGCTCTCGCTCTTTCATTACTTTTTTTTTAGAGAGACTTGTCAGTAACTGCATTTTATTCTTTTTTTTGTTAGTGGTCAGTTTATTAGTGGCAAACTTACGATGCAAGTGACTGGATCGGTGGTCTGTATGCAACATAAGGCACCTTTGTTGCTTGCCTTAAAAACTGGGAGAGGCCCATTGATACGTAAATGCAAATGGTTGGTCCTTTGGTACGTGAAAAGTTATTCTTGGTGACAGGTGTTAAAGTCCCACAGAGCCACAAACTGCGGATTAAGGTGCCGATGCATTAGGCTTATTGGCGGCCATACTGAGGGGGCTAAACAGTCATGTTGAGTTCTGGTCACCACTGTACGATCAGTAGAAATAAGTATAGACACCACCGGTATCAACCAACAGCCATAAGAAGTTAGGATCCTGAGACACTGACAGCAGATGTCATTGTGGACGTACACATCGACCCTAGCATGCTGCGGGAAATGGTGCTATGACTCGACGGTACGAAACCGATGGGTTTTGGTCACAAATATGAGCGCGTCCGACTCGCATTTGGCTAGATTTTTATCTAACGTGTGTCAAATAAAGTATTTTTTCTAAATCCGTTGTATGACTGAGGACGAGTCAGCGGATAAACAGGATAGTTGATTAGCAGGCAGACGCAGAAGGTGGTTTTTTATACTTATTATGTAATTATACTTATTATGTTAAAGAGAGCCGATGATGAGCGTTTATTTACGATAGATAATGTATGTATGATTATATACATACATTACTATGTAATGTATGTATATATATATGATTGAACGGAATCCTGGAAAAGCTAGAAAGGAAATTTATCCTTCCTACATACCCATGTCAATATTATTCACAGTTCGCTCTATATGTGGAGTTGAAACTCGTGTTCTGAATTTAATCTAATTAATTATGTAAAAAGCTTTAAGCTAATTATGCTAAAGTGCTCTAAAGTTTGCGGAACTATTATCTCGGTCTAATGTACCTATTATGAAATCATACAGAGGCGGATATGAACGAGTAATGAAGATTCCTAGAAGTGAGCAGGTGGACTACTGTTTGTTATATCTACTTAAGCTTCGATTTTGACCTAAATTACAAAACTTCTACAAGATCTACTAAAACTATAATTACCTTAGTTCAAAAATGACTTAATAAGTACATATTTAATATCTAGTACTTAAATATACGTGACTAGAATACCTACTACTAGATACGTAGTTTGTATTACTTAAATTGAACCTTTAATGAAAGCTAGCCGTAATTAATCCATAAATCTCCACTAAAATGTAAGCACTAAAATAAATCTAAAGAAAGATTAGACACAAAATTCACGAAACGTTTCTACTAAACTGGACCAGTTTACATCACAAAAATGTTTTCTTATATATTTTCTGAATATACACATTTCCTGGTAAATATTAAACCAATAGAACAGTTTAAAGATTCCTGTAAATGGTTTAATTACAATAAGTGCCTTGATTGTCGTAATATATGTTACAAATTCTATTCAGAATACCGAAATAATAGTCTTTTCAGTAAAAAATCTGAATTTACCTTTGAATAAGAGTTTAAAGATCGCTAGAGGAGTTGAGCTCGTGCCGGACTTAAATTCGTGTAGTGTGGACCGAGCACGAGTATCGCTACTCGTATTAGAGCTCCTCTTGTGCTCCGCGCGCGCTCCGGCTCCTCTAGCTTAGACCTTAAAATTTTTCAGCAACTGACTGGAACCGCTAAAACTATATCTGGCTTTGCGAAATACAAGCAAAAATATACTCGTACACTAAATCTACGATAGATCTACAGCTAAAATTATAAAATGGCGTAAGTCACATGACAAGAAGCTTTTATACTCATCACAGTAACCGAGGCACGTTGGGGCGTCAGGGGCGGGTTTCCCCGGGTACTTCTGAAATAGCGTGAAGTATTTCATAACAGGTGCACAGAGTAGAACACAGATAGACATCACATGCCGAAAGATGTGACAAGATAAAAACACAATCACATAAGAAAAGTTACATGAAGTTAGAAAATAATAAATAAATGCACATACTTAGAAAATGCATAAGAAATTGCATAAGTATATCAGGTGATGTTACATATATGTAGCTTATTAGTCAATCAATAAATAGGTGTATATATTAACACATTTTAGGAATTTCCTATAATTACTAATTTTGCATAGACCAGGTGAATTAGATATTTAGATAAAAGACTTTGAGAGAGAAACTAGACAATATTGAAAGGGTTTAAAAGTGTCAAAGAGTCCTACGAACTGGCCTCTACGAACTGGCTACGGCCCCTCGTTTGCCTTCCAAAAGTCCAAGACTTGTTTTACAAGATATTGTTTATTGGTAGAACTTGGTAAAATACCTGTATTTCAGAATCTAGCAAAACTAACATATATAAATTAATCTGTACATTTCAAAACCGAGTTACCTACTAAATTCGTAAGACCAAAGACCTACATTTTTAAAGGTAAACGCGATTTTCTCCCGCGTTAAGTATCAGACACTCGAGAAAATATTTATTTCTTTCTTTCTTCGTGCACAAAAGAGTACAAAGGCGGTCTTAATGCCTTAAGGCATTTTGTACCAGCCAACCTTAAAATACGTAGAATACGTTTAAAATATCATATAATTAACCAACCGGTTCGGCATTCCCAAAAAGATCTATCGAGATCGACAGATTGGGCAGACTATAATATGGCCTATGGTATGGTGTCTCATACATGGCTCATGAGGGTACAGCAATTGTACAAAATGGTTACAATACTACGCACTTTCTTAATGTCGTTAAGAGCCATTGGAGGACGGTCCTTTGCTATCCAGAACACCGACTAAACTAGGGGATTATTAGTGCACCTATAAGGATTAAAAATAGAATAGTAGTTAAAGTTCTCTTTGGTTCTGAAAAGAAGTGGTCAAGTTATATTTTACCTCCTTTACATGTAAGACTTGAAACTTTGTGGTCCCAACAATTTGTAACTGTGATTACTAAAGGTAACTGATACACTGAAGATTTCTGAAGACTGGTGAAGTTTGGTGTAGACAACTATACGGTCAAGTCATGCACATAAAAGCAAGGGGAGGCTGTGGAATCCATGAGTAGGTATTCGGCTCTCGGATTTCATAAACCTGAGATCTCTCTCTAAACGGTATGTCAGAACTTTTTGTATTAATGACACTGACCTGAAGCAATCGTTTAAAGATTCTTTGCGCTTTTTTGGGCACCTGATGAAAGTATTCAATAGCCTACTTTCAGGTGGAAATATGGTTTTGTCAATGGTTGGGTTACACCATGGATAGGCGAGTCGACTGCAAATCGGACACATTATCCACGGTCATCGGTGATGAGACTGAGTCTCGAAGCTTTTACACTCTAATTCTTTGAAAACCACGAGGTATGCAGTCTCAAGGAATATTTCCTAACCGACGACGTCGCAAACATGTATGCTTGACATAGCGTTTGCAGGGAGTTATGACAGTGTAAGGTACTTTACGGACACTCTTTCATGGGCCTTATGTAGATATTTTAGCGTCACAGATATCTACTCTTTAATGAAAGAAGTAATTTATTTGATATACAAGTAGGTAAAAAATATGGTGTTAAGTAAGAGAAGGTGCATACTACCGTGAGAAGCATGCAAAAATTTTATTTAATTAGAATTAATTATGAAATGTTCTTAAAAATCAAATATTTAACTAATGTCAAATGATATATAGTTAATAAAAATATAATAATTTAATTTGTACGTTTATTCAGTATAGAATGTGCCTGGGACAATAAAATTAATTTACCTTATTTTTTTGGTGACTAGCTAACGAAATCTTTGTTAGCTAGTCACTATAGTACTTGCATAGACACAATCTAGTAACCAGAAGTGTCCATCAGCAATTTGCTCCGAAATACTCTCTGATAGAATAGGAAGTCTCGTACTACACCTATGTATATGTGCCACTATGTATTTGACTCCGTTGTCGATAATGGTCACATCACCGGAGATCGATCCATCCATCATCACTAACAGGGTAATTGTAGCTTGATATACTCGTAGTGGTGGTGGACCGAAACGAAAAGCGTGCAGTGATTTTTGACATTATTTATTTATTAATTTAAACTTCATGTACAGTAGTGGTACATAGGCGGACTTAATGAAACAAGGCATTCTCCACACAACAAGATCCTCGTTAAAGCCGTAAAAAAGTTCAAGTATACTTGGCTCGATAAAAGGGATGTAGATTCAGCGTTCATTGCACTAATGTCGTGTCAGCCAAAGACAGAATCGGCACGAGGATTGACCAGCATCTCAGGGTCAGGAGGCTCTCTTTAATTGGCGGGATCAAGGGCTTGATTAAAAAAGTGGTCCTTGTGGAAATCGTGCTTTTTATTAGAAGATTTATCTCTGAAGTCCTAACCAACGTTAGCATAGAGTCTGTTCCAAATACCGGTGGGATACAAAGTGTATTAAAATAATTTTTGTTCAATAAAAAGTGTGTTACTTTGCGTTTCAAACAAGAATAGGAACGATTTGCGTCATGTTGTGACGTCATAGCTGTCATATCCAATCAAGTAGGGTGAGCAAAATAAGTTTTCTAAGAATTCAATCTTGAACAAAAAAAGTTTATTCAGAATATAGGTAGTTCTTCAACTCCGCTCATCTCTGCATCACCGTGTGAAGTAACAAGCAACTGGAAGAAGGCGAATTGTAGCCAATGAAAATAAGAGAGAAAGCAATTTTTTTTATCTTGAATAATGTATTTAGTCGAAGGTGGCGAAACACATAGTACCGTTCGTTGTGGCAATACTTGGAGGAGCCCTATGTCCAATAGTGGACTTTTTTCGGCAGAAATGATCATGGTGTTTTGTTAATGAAAACTGCTTACAGCATAAATCGTATTATCTTTGGTTGTGTCTATTCCTCGCAAAAAGTCGTCATGTTATGCTAGCTTTTACGTTTATAGAAAGAAACAGTTTTAACCTTTCAGATACCGTCAATTAGAGACACAATAGTAAGACAATAGATGCGCGGCCACCGGTGGTCGCTTGGGATTCATGAATTAATTAGAATTATTATTAGTATTAATCGTTTCGGACCCATAACAAATGTTTCATAATATTTACAATAACAACTCAAGTATATTGTAATTTTTTATACACCCCTATATTTTAATTAGTTCACAAAAAAATGGTGCTTAATCCATACCCGTTACTAATCATGTTTGTGTAGTCAAAAGTAAAAAAAACGAAATTCTAAAATTGTCGACGATAATTTTTCTTAATTGGTAAATTCATAATTGGATCATTTATTCGTAACTTTTACTACTAGGAAATACTACGCGCAGTGATTTTCTATTGTTTTTCATTCATAATCAATTTGTACAATATTTTCATAAATTAAGTGACATTTTGGGACATAAACAAACTCTAATAACTTTGTGGTTTATGAATATTATTTATTGAAACTTTACCTAAATAATAACGAGACCTATACTAATTAAGCCTTTTAAGTATTTGTACTAATTAAAAATTAGTGGTGTAGAATAATTTTATAGTTAATAAACTCAAATTACAATAATGTTGTTACATTTAAGTTTTCAAAAAATAACAATCTTTACTTTTCACTGTATTATTCAAGTTTTTCAATAAAGTTATTTTCATTTATAATACACACTTGCAAAACAAGAACACTGCTCATAATTAAGCACAACCTAAATTGTATAATCATATATCTTACTAGCTGCTCACTGCGGCTTCGCCCGCGTGACAACAGAAAATTATCCCAAGGGAACATACCGAGATAAAAACTATGTCCTATTCCAAGACATGGTCTAGCCGTGTCCCAAGTTTCATCAAAATCGGTTTTGCCATTTAGGCATGAAGACTTTACGTCTTCACGCCTAAATGGCAAAACAAACTCACTTTCGCTTTTATAATATTAGTAAGGATTGTACTGTTGACATCAGACTGATGGCACAACTGTTTATACTGGGACGCTGATCGAGAGATGACATGTCAATCCCATCATAACATTTTATTCTACACATTTTGAAACGCGTTTTCTCAAAATCGCAGCTGTATAGGATATTATCACTTGTCTGCGTTCACTTTAAATAATTTATGTAACTGTATCAAACGTATTGATAAATGTACCTATTGTTGCTCAAGATACAGGATTGTTTCTTAGTTTGACAGTGATCTTTTTATCTAAAATTAGCCACTCCCATTTTGGTGTTTCATCACTGTTGTTACCTATAGGCTTATAATTTTTTGCGCAATAAATGAATACTTTATATATATCTGACAAACATTTGTGAAGTACATAACATGCAATTAGTTGCATGTTTAGTGAACATAGTTCCTCTGTTTATTTTCACAGCAAAGTAGCAACGTTCGCACGCACGCTTCGAGGCTGACAAGTGCAGTTAGAACAACAAGGATACAATGAACAGATGATTTTTTTACAATACAATAGTAGCACACCTCAAACTATCGTTTTTATTCTCTTTATTTCAAACCCCTGACACAAAAAGAGGGGTGTTATAAGTTTAGCCCCTATGTGGTTGTATCTGTGGCACTGTAAGTTAAATATGGATGAACAAACTTAAGTGGCTTTTAGGGCATTTTCAATTCCGATCCCGATTTCCAGCCACCGCAGACGCGGGCTCACGGACGGCGAGCTATGGGTAGCTCTCTGTCCGATCGTCCGGTAACTGTCCGGACCGAGCCCAAGACGTCGACGGCGCGCACTGGTTCCGCGCGCCTCAAGGAGTTGTCAGCGACAGGAGGGGCCCAGATGGGTCGAAGCGTACTGGGGCCAGGGTTATCCGAAAGGAACTCGAGCCCAGGTATGAAGGCTAGAAGGAACGGGATGGAGTTTTTAGTCAGTAAGAGTCTGACACAATCTCCCGCTCCACCCAAGAGCGGGAGTTGCCACGCCACAAAGAGGGGACTTACCGCCATAATCCTGGCCTGCCCAGAAGTTTTCTACTAGCGTTAACAATTGCAGATTATCAACTTGGCAGGGGTACAAGAGTGGCAACTACGTACCGGAAGACGCAACGTTGGAAGACCCCCACAACTTGAAACGATTGGACCTGATAATCATTTTTTATTATTATGGATAGGCTCGCGTTTGACCACTATCTTACTTGAGATCAAAGTGAGATTGCGTGAATTTGATGGATGTGAAACGCACAAGGTCGTTCATTGTGGTGACACTTGGGGGACGCCCGTCCTTCAGTGATGTTTTCATCAATGGTGAGGATGACGATATTACAAAACTGTATCTAACTTATATGAAAATCAATGAAAGGAAATAATTCATACTCTATAAAAAATGGTCCATAGTGGTGGTGACAACCAAAGAAGAGTTGTTACTTATATTTTTTTAGAGCTTTTGTTTAGTTTTATAGGCAGGTACTAGGTACATAAACATTTGTCCAGGGTAGACATCGGACCCACGACCTCCGGCATAGCAGCCAGGGCCACTAACTACTAGACCAACAGGTAAATCAAAAAAAAAAATAGTGCTTGCATGCGATTAACAAGGGTTGACTGAACTACTATATAACAACTTTTGAAGATGGTTAAAAAAGAGAGTGTACCTTCCATGACGTCTTGAAATCGTCAGGAATCCTGAGTGAGACAGGGATAGTGCTTAGGTACGGCCTCTTCAGTTCTGTCACTCTTTCACACTAGAATTACCATGAGTTAAAGACAACTTACTAGGGTAGGGCATGATCAGGCGTTGTACAGAGAGGGTTCTGAGGTGGTCTTTTAAGGAGTCACGGAGACCTCTTCCATGTCATTATGGTGATCACCAAGGTAATTTTAGTGAGGTAATAATCCCACACGGTTCATCCCTGGTCTTTCTCCCCAAAAGGCCAGAAACCTTTTGAAGGATTCCATCCGACGACAAAATAATAAAAATAATGATAAAAAAAAGACAACTGAAAATGGAGACTGAAAATCATTTTATTTAAAACAACCTCGTCCACAATATGAATTGCGTCATCGCTCTCTGATGCTTGATGGATATGCATGTAAATACTTTCATTAAAATCGTTGTCCATTAAAAGCTGCGGTAGATGTGGGAAATAAAAGAGAGATTTTCAGAAGCAAGGTACGAAAACTCGACGAGTAGCTAGTCGAGTACCTACCTACGTGGGTATTACTGAAATTGCTTTGAAGACAGAGTCGAGAGACAATGTATAAGCGACGTATATAAATATACGTAGTAGGTATTAATTAGACGTTCCTTCTCGCAGAATTCATTTTCTTAATATACATACTCGTATATGTAAAATAAGTTGGTCGTATCTCAAGCGTATATTGTTCTAGCTAATGGTCTGCTCCGTATTTTAAATATATCATTTGAGGACAAGCTACACTTACAAGTATGTAAAGCGACAGTAAACTTAACTTTCACGGTATTTTCAGCACTTAGTTTAATATTTTATATGTTCATGAAACTGTGTAAACATTACCCAACCTTTCCGCAAATTTGTTGTAAAATGGTGGATTTAGAATTCTCGGTATTACCATGTTAATAGAAACGCAACATT
Organism: Mythimna lalbum; assembly: GCA_949319445.1. NCBI lineage: Eukaryota > Metazoa > Arthropoda > Insecta > Lepidoptera > Noctuidae > Mythimna > Mythimna lalbum. The sequence continues at coordinate 33,715,555 of OX439344.1, forward strand.
TAGTTGAGAAAATATTATGACTGAATAATATGACGACTGCAATATGTATGACTATTTACTCTTTGCGAGTCTTCTAATAATGTGTGTGTAGTAATGTTTGCGAGGTAAGTTCTAGTAATGTTGTCGAGGTAAGACAAAATTATGGAAGAAGGTAAATTACCTTCATAAACAATATGTAAGTGGACTCGGGTAGTTTTTCTACCGTATAAATTATCAAAGAAAAAAAACAAGGTGACTATGACTACTATTTTCAAACATACCAAATGTGCACAAAAATTTCATAAAAATCGGTTAAGCCGTTTCAGAGGAGTTCGATAACAAACACTGTGACATGATTCGTAGTTCATTACACCTCTAAGCATAGGCCTCATTTAACTAGGGTAAAGTCACGGTAATCTACACTAATATAATGAAGAGGGAAAATTTGTATTTTTACCGACTTCCCAAAAAGGAGGAGGTATTACGTTCGGCTGTTTGTATGTTTTTTTTTTTTTTTTTGTATGTTCGTCGAATACTCCCCCAAATGTGGACGGATTTTCAAAATTCTTTTTTTGTTCGAAAGTAGATAGTTCTGAGGTGGTCCCATTATCACCAAATTAGGATCTGATGATGGGATCTTGGAGAAATCGAGGGCAACCTTCAAATTTTATAGGCTCACTTATTGATTTTCGCATATTTTATGAAATATCTTGTGTATTTGCGTATGGTCGTCACCATCTCAGGTAGCTGGGCTGATGATGGAAGGTACAACTCCTTAACAGTAAGAAGTTACTCGAACAGGCAAGGACTGTGTTAGTAAATTGTTTTGATGTTTGATAGGGCATTTGCCACATTTGGTCTCATGATCATCAAGTCATGACCTGATGCTGCAGTCAGGATAGTCTGCAGAGTACCTAAGCCCTCGACAAGAAACAGCAGATATATCGAGTTTAGGCTCATTGAAAACGGCTCGATGTGTGGATAAACGTACTGCTAATACACCGAAGTACATAGAGACCTGATGCTGAAGCCAGGAGCATCAGGAAAAGTACAAACCTTGAAATTACAGCACCGTAGTCGTGTTTGGGCTCATTTTAAACAGGACTAAATTTTAAGTTCATTGCAATGTTGACATAAATCTGGCCTGATGCTACAGCCGGGATTATCAGCATCTAGTCTAATGACTGATTGAAAGATTTACCTTTCGGCTTCATCATCAGATCAGTTCGATATATCCTTTCCCTCTCCAGCATCTAGTCTAATGACTGTTTGAAAGAAGAGGGGGAGAGGATATATCGAACTGATCTGATGATGAAGCCGAAAGGTAAATTAATGTAATCTAACCGTGTTTGGGATTATTAGAACCGTTATGAGATGCGCTCTGACTATAAGGTATTTAAGTTTGACTGAGGGGTACTTTTTAGTGGTGGTACCATAACTAAAAAGTGTAAAATAAAAAAAACTTTTTACAAAAAAAATATAACCGACTTCAATGATAAAAAACACTGAAAAGTATCAAATAACTTTAATTTTGGAAGTCGGTGTTAAATAACGAAGAGACTAAACTATTGTAGAAACGCCGACTTCCAAAATTAAAGTTATTTGATACTTTTCAGTGTTTTTTATCATTGAAGTCGGTTATATTTTTTTTGTAAAAAGTTTTTTTTTTGTACTCAAAAACTACTGAGCTGATTTAAAAAATTCTTTCACCATAGAAAGTTACATTCACCCTGAGTAACATTTATATCTATATATATAAAAATGACCCCCGTTTTTCGTTGTCACGACTTGGCATGAAAACGGCTTGACCGATTTGGCTGTTTTTTTTTTTGTTGTGATTGTTATTGTGAGGAGAAGGTTCTTACGGAAAAAAAAATAGGGTAGTGTAGGGTAGAGTAGGGTAGAGTAGGGAAGAGTAGGGTAGAGTAGGGTAGAGTAGGGTAGAGTAGGGTAGAGTAGGGTAGGGTAGGGTAGAGTAGGGTAGAGTAGTAGGGTAGAGTAGGGTAGAGTAGGGTAAAGTAGGGTAGGGTAGAGTAGGGTAGAGTTGGGTGGAGTAGGGAAGAGCGGGAGCGAAGCCGCGCGGGCAAAAGCTAGTATATATATAAAAATGCCCCCGTTTTCCGTTGTCACGACTTGGCATGAAAACGGCTTGAACGATTTTTTTTTTGTTGTGATTGTTATTGTGAGGAGAAGGTTCTTACGGAAAAAAAAATAGGGTAGTGTAGGGTAGAGTAGGGTAGAGTAGGGTAGAGTAGGGTAGAGTAGGGTAGAGTAGGGTAGAGTAGGGTAGAGTAGGGTAGAGTAGGGTAGAGTAGGGTAGAGTAGGGTAGAGTAGGGTAGAGTAGGGTAGAGTAGGGTAGAGTAGGGTAGAGTAGGGTAGAGTAGGGTAGAGTAGGGTAGAGTAGGGTAGAGTAGGGTAGGGTAGGGTAGAGTAGGGTAGAGTAGTAGGGTAGAGTAGGGTAGAGTAGGGTAGAGTAGGGTAGAGTAGGGTAAAGTAGGGTAGGGTAGAGTAGGGTAGAGTTGGGTGGAGTAGGGAAGAGCGGGAGCGAAGCCGCGCGGGCAAAAGCTAGTATATATATAAAAATGCCCCCGTTTTCCGTTGTCACGACTTGGCATGAAAACGGCTTGAACGATTTGGCTGTTTTTTTTTTGTTGTGATTGTTATTATGAGGAGAAGGTTCTTATGGAAAAAAAAATTAGGGTAGGGTAGGGTAGAGTAGGGTAGAGTAGGGTAGAGTAGGGTAGAGTAGGGTAGAGTAGGGTAGAGTAGGGTAGAGTAGGGTAGAGTAGGGTAGAGTAGGGTAGAGTAGGGTAGAGTAGGGTAGAGTAGGGTAGAGTAGGGTAGAGTAGGGTAGAGTAGGGTAGAGTAGGGTAGAGTAGGGTAGAGTAGGGTAGAGTAGGGTAGAGTAGGGTAGAGTAGGGTAGAGTAGGGTAGAGTTGGGTATAGTAGGGTGGAGTAGGGAAGAGTGGGAGCGAAGCCGCGCGGGCAGAAGCTAGTAGGTTATAGTTATTGTAGAGATAATTCATTACAATGACGAACCAAGGAACGAGCATTAGTCAAAGAAAAAACAATGTTTTGTATGGTGAGTGCGTTCACAGACATGAAAACTCACATACACATGACATACAGCGCAACCGCCGGTCCCTTAACCACTCCGCTAACCGTGTCGTCAAGTGTTATTATAGCCATAATATGTCTATGTGAATAACGTTGCAAGATTGTAGATATCTGAGATCCAATTTAATATTACGAAGTACACGATACACAACGTACTAACGCAATGCAGAAAATCCCAATTGAATTTCAATATTGCATTTCCTTCCAATATCATTTTACTGCCTGGTATTCGTGATATTGATAAGCGTGAAACGGAATGTAACTAGTGGATGATGAAATAGATCTACCTAACAATTTAATATTCGCTATTGCTAAAGGAGGAATATTGCAATATGAAACATAGTGCAAATATCAACGTTCATAAGTTCATTCTGTAAACATCGTGCTCTAGTCGCGGTTTTTTACGGGTCCGTACCTCAAAAGAAATAAAAATAAGTTTTTAATGAAAATCATTTTTTCATAGCAAGCTTTTAAGCCAAAGGGCAATGGAAAGGCTATGCTCGGAGTTTATTTGCGTGATCAAATCAGGACTGAAGATATCCGCAGAGGAAGGTAACCAACATAGCGCGAATTGTCAAACTTAAGTGGCAGTGGGCAGGGCACATTGCTCGCAGAACGGATGGCCGTTGGAGCCGAAAGGTTCTGGAATGGCGACCACGTACCGGAAGACGTAGCGTTGGAAGGCCTCCTACAAGGTAGGTCGATGATCTGGTAAGGGTTGCGGGAATCCGATGGATGCGAGACGCACAGGACCGTTCATTGTGGCGGTACTTGGGGGAGGCCTATGTCCAACAGTCTGGCCTATGTCAATGTCTTTCGGCTGAAATGATAATGATGATGCAGCTTTTATAGCTCGGTATACCTATATAATTAATACTCGTCAAGACGAGCCCAAACTCGATGGAGTTGTGTCGTTTAACTACCAAGTTCCTATAGCCACCTTCCGTCTCCATCATCAAATTAGCTCAATGTCATAATAATTTTGCATTATCATCTGCAAATTGAAATGTTGTATGCAAAATTTCAGCTCAATCGGTAACCGGGAAGTGGGCCAAATTAAATTTGCAAGATTTGATGACAGACAAACATCGGGACAGGTAAAACTAAATAAAAGCTGGTAAAAAATTTAACTCTTATAGGATCATTTTGTTGTCCATCTGTCTGCCAAGATCCTTTATCTTAGGCGTGGAGGTATCGAGTTGAAATTAACACTATACAATACTTTGGTCTACGGTCCCTTGGAGCTGTGAAAAAATCAAACATGAAAAATAGCGAAAAAGAAAATACGGCCGTTATGTCCCAAAAAACGTACATTTCGACACTCTCAAGGGAATCAAAATTCATACGGTACTATACATTGACCCAGAATCCTGAAATTTTGCATAAAACAAGGTTTTATAGCACAGGTTAGGAATAAATTTGAAAACAGTAACAGAGAAAGCCGGATTTTGTATGGGCACCGTCCCCAGCCAGACACCTGTCTCATGTCTGTTGGAAGACATGAGACAGGTGTCATTCGAGGCGTCTACAAAGAGTATTTTTTATTATGGCGACACATCTCTAAAGTATGGGGTTTAGGTTTTATAAAGCATTATATTTTGACCTAACCGAACCTAAACCAAGTGTTTTGGACCTTAAATTTACTCATAATATAGTACTGTCATATATTTTTGAAAGTTGGTGGTGGGTCCAACACTTTCACGCAATGACCTTTGTTGTAACCTCACAAAAACATTTTTTTTTGGGATTTGGAAAATTGCGATACCCATTCGTGAATTGGAACTACTAAGTGTATACGGAACCCTCAGTGCCCGAACCGTACTCGCACTTCTTTCAAGAGGCGATGGTTAAACCCAGAATGATAGCTGATATATCTAATGTATGTGTAGGGGAAAGTGAAAAGATAATCTGCAAAGAGACACCACTGACTGAATATTATTCAGTCAGCGCGTCTCTCTGTATGGAAAGCGGTTATCATGAACCATACGGAAGATGTCGTGAGCAAAGTTCTTTTTATGAAGGTAGATTGTTACAAGACGAAATTGTGACATATTGTAACACATCGAGCGAAATTCTAAACTTTATTAATAGTATAAATTCCACATATATACATAAAAACTTAAATATTAACTAAACTATTTATACTAAAACCTAAGTATGCACATAAATATAATGAAAAATAACAAAGTACACTCAGGCGTCAAAGTACTCCTCCGCATCGCTGTCATCCGGAAATGTGCCAAGAAGACTGCCAGCATTGCTACGTTGAATGGCAATGCTAATTCTTTGGGCCAAGAATGAGCCAGCCTCTGATCACGCAGTGTCGATCAGTCTGCGAGAAATTTCCTTGAAAAGGAGACGCGCACTCGGACCCCATGATCCAAGCCATGATCCAAGCCTCAAAATTAACAAATAGCAAATTGAAAACTATTTTTCTACTCGATAATGTTGGAAACTAATTTGGAATTGGGATGTGATTTATCGTATGCAAAACGATTTTTTTTTTATAAAATAGTGAGAATTTCTGTAATCTTCTGGAGAACAACACAGATACGAAACATTCTATAAACAGTGTGAAGGTGAAATGGCTAGAAAGGAATGGCCTCGTCGAGTACTGAGATGGTAACTAATTCAGAAGTATGGGAGAAGAAGACATGCTACGGTTGGACCTGTCCCGAATATATTAAAAGAACAGCAAACGTATGGTCATGACTACAGATCAGGGGCCTAGCCATGACCAGTTGAAATTTTTTTCCGAGCTTGCACTCATATATTTTTAGTAACAATACTAGCTATTGCCCGCACGGCTTCGCTCCCGCTCTTCCCTACTCTGCCCTACTCTACCCTACTCTACCCTACTCTACCCTACTAAACCCTACTATACCTTACTATACCCTACTCTACCCTACACTACTCTACACTACTCTACTCTACACTACTCTACACTACTCTACCCTACTCTACCCTACTCTACCCTACTCTACCCTACTCTACCCTACTCTACCCTACTCTACCCTACTATACCCTACTGTACCCTACCAAACTTCACATAAACCATCTACTAAATAGTCCGAACAAAGCCAAAAAATTTGGTTTGGACAGGTGAGCTCGTTCTTGAGTTATAAAATAACAACGAAAAGTGGCATTGATTTTTATATATATAGATTTACTTAAAAACTGGTAGTAGCTATACAATTCCAGTTCTATAAATCCCACGTACGTATACGTCCTAGTGCAGAAAGCAATATTTTACAGACAATTTTTGGATTGAGAAGGAGAAAGTATTCGTATATAGTTGGTAACGTATCATTTGCATAATTTGTTAGCACGTATATAATATGTAACTATAATAATAAAATACTTAGTCCTATGAAGATGTGTCGCCGTTACGCTCATGGAGTCAACTTGATGCGTAAATATAAAAGTTACGCGATCGGCTCGTGCGCTTAGTGACCAATGTGTGATCTCCGCGCGCGGTCGTTTTATGCTATTATATTATACCAGGTAGGTAGATACCTAATACATTACTTAATATGTTCATGAACGTTTAAGGCACATAAACTTATCTAACATAAAAAATAACAATTTCTTCACAAGCGGTCTGATGTAAGTCAGAAATTTTAATTTAGTTTAAGACATTCTATAGAATATCATACTTTATATGACAGATTGCAGACAGTATGTCTGAATACTTTAATTCAGACATACTTTAAGCACATGAATACACAACTTTTACGAATATTTTCTTGATATTTATTAAGAACTAGCTGACCCGGCCAACCTCGACAATGAATGTAAGTATATATATCTTTAGATATAGTCAACCGATTGCGATAAAACAAATCCGAAGTAATATATCAAGTTATTCACAATTTTAATGTAGAAAAATGTGTCTGCACAACTAAAAACTTTTGCAGATTTATTACAATTTTGTGTATAGATTTTACTCTCTTCACTTTTTTGACCGACAGAGAAATATCTTTACGTGATAAAAGAAACATCACAATCGTATCGAAATACATGGCTACCTTCTGTGAGAGTACGTGATATGCCGTTATTCCGACTCTTGCATTTCCAATACGTCGTTATACACGTACAAGGGACATGCTCCCTACATTATTGCATCGCGCTTGTTGTAGATTCTTACATCCACAACCTTTGATCCGGAGCGTGCTTTGCAATATTAAAATGTAGGTGGATCTCCAGTTTTTACAAGCTTTTATTTAGTCCTGTCCCGATGTTTGTCTGTATCAAATCTTGCTAATTAAATTTAATCCACTTCCCGGTTACCGATTGAACTAAAATTTTGAATTTTTACAGGTGTAAATCTGATGACATTGCAAAATTATCATGACATGGTGATGATCTGATGATGGCATAAACCCACCGAGTTTGGGCTCGTATGATTCGTCTTGAAAAGTATTAATTTTATAGGTGCTGACGACGCTATAAAAACTTGCTATGAAAAAATGATTTTCATTGAAAACTTGTTTAAAAGTATACGTTACCTTTTTATGTATGTGGATAACAAGGTTATAAAATAACAGGTATTTTTAGTACCTCATTTCAGATTCAGAATGTTTAATATGATTGTTTCAGCAAGATTATTTTTCAGAGTTACAGTTTAATTTTGAAGTAAACATATGTTTTAGGATTTTATTTTTTTCCAAAATATAAGGCGCAGTTTTAGATCAGCACAAAAATATTTCAGAAGGATGTTATAAAATTCGTAAAAAATCATATAAAATGCGAGGCCTTAATCTTTAAATACAAGCTTTTATTTATAGTTTTACTTGTCCCGATGTTTGTCTGTAATCAAATCTTACAAATTAAATTTGACCCACTTCACCGATTGAGCTGAAATTTTGCATGCATGTGTAAATTAGTATACAATGCAAAATTATTATGACATGGAGCTAATCCGATGATGGAACCGAATGGTGGCTATAGGAACTTCGTAGTTAAACGACATCATCCCATCGAGTTTGATTCGTCTTGACGAGTATTAATTATATAATATTTATACCGAGCTATTAAAAGTTACTATGAAAAAATAATTTTCATTAAAAGCTTGTTTTTCCATAAATACTACGTTCCTATTCCCTAAAAGGTTACGATCCAATGTTCTATTCGAATTGGGGGTGAATTAATAGCCATATTTTTTTAGGTAGGTAATCATCTATTGATGTTTCCGACCCTTAGGCGAAGTTGGAGGGCAACTATGTACTGTCAGACTTTTACCTTCGCAGAAGGAGGCAATTGCCTGCCAGTTCTCTTCCCCCCGGACTCGTTCGTTAATCGTTGCCGCCGATCGCAACCACGAGAACACGGTGGTGCTATGCCAGTCGGGGCACACCTTTACCGTATGCTCCACCATGTCTTTTGGGCGGTCCACACAGCCCGGGCGTTTCTTCCGCACGAATCCGAAACAGGAAGCTCCCGAACATACCATGTCCGGTGAGGACCTGCATCATGTGGAAGGTAAGGACGCCGTGTTGTCTTTCCAGTCACTCGCATCCCGTCGGAAATCTGGCCGCCATGCCACGACTTGGTATGGCAGCGGAGTTTCGCCCCGGAGATATAGGGGGTGCTATTGAGAATTATACCACGATGAAAAAACCACCAAAGCCACTAAGCAGGACTACATGATCACCAGCTAATGCAACTACTGGAAAACCAAATAAATTTATCTGTATATAATTGATTATATTATTTGAAAAATGGGCAAGTGCGAGTCGGATTTACGCACTGAAGGTTCCGTACAAACTTACTTATGTATGTAAATAGTTCAAATCCTTAATTGAGTCTCGAAAATATTTCCGAATCGCATTTTTTTTATGACTTAAGATATAATATAATATAAGATCTATGCTATAAGATCTTGCTTTATGCCAACTTTCACGATTCTGGGTCAACGGGAAGAATCTATTTATTTTGATTCCCTTGAGAGTGTCGAAATATACGTTTTTTGCGACATAAACAAACGTATTTTTTTTTCCGTTAACTTAGACATCCGATTTTTTTACAGCATCAAAAAACCGCAGACTTTAACATGTGATGTTAATTTCAACTTGATATCGAGACCCTTTCCCGTGATAAATGATCTTGATAGACTGACAGACCATAAAGTGATCCTATAAGGGTTTCGTTTTGCTTCTTAAGATACGGAACACTCAAAACTGCAAAAAAGGTCGGCTTCTATTCCATTTTTACACGTTCTTGCAAACAACCTAAACTGAATGTTAGTACTGCGGTGCACTGTTTTTCCATTAAAAGTTAAGCAAGTTTAGACTTGCTTATTTAGATATTTTTTTTATGAACGTTACATGCAATCTAATGTTTTTCCAGTAATTAAAGTGTATTTTTTTTTTTTAATTTAAAAATTGTATATAGGTAATGATTATGAAAAATAATTTTTGGATTCGTGTTTTTTGGATTTTCTGAGAAATTTTACCATAATAATGATACTTTTTTTTCAACCATTAGAAACTAGAGATTTTTACAAATAAAAAAACTAGCGAAGGTGAAAAAATAAATATTTTAAATCAAAAATATTACAGTGTGTTTGGGACATAAAAAGGTAAGTTTTCATTTGATTTCGTGGAAAAAGAATAATTTTTGTTAAAGATAAAAATAAAAAACCAAAAACTTAGTTATTTGAATTTTTCACATACATTTTGAGGTTATGGGAAAAAAGTGTGAATGCATATGTTGTAGATCTTTTTATTATCTACAACTTTGTAACTTAACTTTTTTACATAGGACTTGTAGTTTTGTCGGAAACCGAGATAAACTGTTTTTTACCCTTAAAAACGCACACCCATCCATTTCCTGATCTCAGATCGCCCGTAAATTATTTTTCCTGTCATTTTTGTTATATTCTATTTCTTTTCTAGTAGGTTTCATCCTACTATGATTTTATTTCGTTTCAAAAATTATCGACCCTGGTCTATATCGCGCGTTGTGAAAGAGGGCTAGACGGAAAAAAATCTCACGAAAAGTTGTAACGACACTTTTTCTTTTTATGTCAACATGCCTACAGATACAAATTGTTTCTTTTTATCTGTATAATACAAATAAATTTTTTATAGTTTAATAAAATTTTATTACAATTTCTTCACTAATTAATCGAAAGGAAATTCGTTCCATCCGGGTGTCCCTTGACACCTCTAAAGTTTTTTTTTCTGCTATAACGCGGTTGAAGCCGCTGGGAGCAGCTAGTTACTTAATAATAAAGATGTTTTAAGGCGTTACTCACGTGAACATGTTGACCTAGTGTCTGGTTTAAGCTCTTGAATAAAATGCACGTTCTTCCTGAATTTTATTTCACCAAGATCCCAACAATACCGGTTCGAGTCTTTGTGAGAATGATACGGAACGTCTTCGCAATTTTATGGCTTGTAAATGCGATCTTAGAGATCTTGACATGCAGTAATATCGGGTTCTACTTGTAAACTATGAAATAATTAAAAGTTGCGGCTCCACTATCTTTGCTGTAATTTTCTTTTCACTCTAGACCATCTGTATAGAAACAAGCTTTTAATAAAATTTTCATAGATAGCTTTTATAGCTCGGTATACCTGTATAATGAATACTCGTCAAAACGAATCATACGAGCACAAACACGATAGGGTTGTTTCGTTTAACCACCAAGTTCCTATAGCCACCTTCCGGTTTCATCATCAGATTAGCTCCTTGTCATATATATTTTTTAATTTGATATAAACTAATACTTGACTGCGATCCCACCTGATGGTAAGCAATGATGCAATCTTTGATGGTGAGGCGCACATACAATAGTTTATTAAGAGCCTATTCACTCTAGCCTTAAAGACGCTTAAATTGTAATCGGATGGGAAGACCACAGCAGGCAAATTGTTCTTGTCCCTCGATGTACGCGGTATAAAAAAAGACGAAGCGTAACACTTAGTCCGGACCGTAGAGGTTTCAACAACGTCAGGGTGGATACTCGCCGTACGTTGGTTTGTCCGACGGTAGAAATGAGATGCCGGAATCAAGTCATGCAATTTCTGCGCAAACTCTCCAAAGTGCAACCTGTAAAACACCGAAAGGCTGGCTACCCTACGCCTGTGCTCAAGGCTTTGAAGATTGGACTTAACTATACTGGATCACCAATCAGCCTCTTCGCACGCGTTTCCTCCGAGTCTAAAGCTGCTAGGTGGCACTTTGCCAGCACCAGCCCATTTGTGGCTACAGTACTCCACACACGATCCGACCTGTGCTTTGTATAACATTAAAAGCTGTTCCGGTGTGAAGTACCGCCAAACCTTTGCAAGAACGCCTAGTTTCCTAGCAGCAACTTTGGCCTTGGACTCAATGAATCACCCAAAATTGAGGTCGGAGGAAACTTCAACACCCAAGAGCTGAAGGCGGTCGGTACAATCCAATGATATATTATGAAAAGTAGGAGCCGAGGTAAACGGGCTCCTTTTGGCGGCGAACAGACACGCCTGTGTTTTGGCGGCGTTGAATCCCACCAGATTGGTTTCGCCCCACTTGGAGACTGTTTGAAGTGAGATATTCATACGCTCTACCATAGCCTCTCGTTCGGACCGGGTTTGCTCCTTACAAGCCCGCGCACCTGGTAGGTATCTCTCTACAACTGTGCTATCATTTGCATACCCATAGATACCGGGCATCAGCAGGTCATTAATATGCAACAGGAAAAGAGTTGCTGAGAGAACTGACCCCTGAGGAAGTCGTTATTAGGCGACATGGGCTCTGGTGAGCATCCATCGACAACAACACCAAGAGTACGTCCTCTCAAGAAGTCTTTTACCCAGTTAATTAGACCAGGGGAAATGCCGTATGCTGGAAGCTTACTCAAGAGACTGGCATGCCATACCCTGTCGAAGGCCTTCGAGACGTCCAAGGAGACCGCGATCGCTTCCCCATTCTTCTCGAGGGCCTCGCCCCATAAGTGGGTGGCATGCACTAGTAGGTCCCCAGTAGACCGATTGCAGCGAAATCTGTACTGTCGGTCACTGAGATCGTTACCTTCTAGGTAAGCCATGAGGCGCTAGTTCAATACACGCTCCATAATCTTGCGGAGTATAGAGACTACCGAAATTGGCCGATAGTTGGCAGGATCGGCACGATTTTACATTGTCATCTGATTTACACATGCATGCAAAATTTCAGCTCAATTAATAACCGGGAAGTGAGTTAAATTTAATTAATAAGATTTGATTACAGACAAACAGGTGTAACTAAATAAACGCTTGTAAAAAAGTAAAATTTTTACTATTTCTATTCCATTTCGCTCTAACTCGTACTTACGAGTATTACTAACATGGCATCACGCAAAATATAAAAAAAAAACATTAACACCTGAACTTCATACTATTTGTAGCACACAACATAAATTCTTGATTAGGGAATATAAAACACGAATTTAGAGCTCCCAGACGGGCCTTAGTCAAAGAGTTGTACAAGTGTCTACGTTACTGGAATTTGTATCATTTGAATCTGGGTACCTACGTCTTGTCTGTGATGAAAAAACATCAAACAGATTAGTAAGTAACGTATAAGCATCAGCATAATCAACCTTATACCTTATGTTCCCACTACTGAGACCCAGGCCTTTTCCCAAAGAGATAAAATGGGCCGTAATCCACCACGCGGGCCCAGTGCGGATTGGATTGGTGGATGGTGGAAGCAACGTATACCACTACAATATAGTAAAAGCTACTTAAAGTACAACTTCGTATGTCATACATAATAAAGGTGTGGTGTTAGCCATAATTCATAAATATTTAAATATTGGCCCAAACCGAGCTTAGACCCAACTGGCGGGGTTTAATTATCTGGCTTATGTTATGTGTACCGTTGTAATAAACCTACCTGTAGTTCAGATGTACCAATGGTTTGTTTAAGAAGCCGAGATTGTTTACTTGCAGTTAAATTTGGAAGCTGTTTGTTATTTGTGGTTTACACGAGGTGTAGTTAATTTTCTGTTGTTGAAATTGTGTTGTTTTTATTAAGTGACTACAAGTACTGTATTTTAACAAGTACTGTTTTTTAGTAAGAATTTTACACGTGTATACTTGTCCAAATATTTGATTAATCTATAAGAACATAGAATGTGGTTTGAGTTATCCTTTATCGTGTGTAAATGAGTCGAAACAAATCGCGCTGTTTTTTCTCCAAAAACGCTCTCAGCTTGCCACAAATATAAAATAATGTAAATGTCAAAAAATGAGTGCAACCCAAAAATAAATAATGGAAATAGTCGATTACTGTTTACAATAATGGACATCGATTAAATGTTAACATTTTGATAATAATTATGTCAATCCTCGTTTTGTCATATCATTGATATAGAAATTCAACTTCTATGGTAATAAATAAAATATGTAAAGAAAGTAGGCCAAATGAGGATTGAAATATTATTCAGCTTTAACGTTTAAAACGATCTGGCCAGTTTTACTTGACCATATCATGTAGTGATCAATTTCTATGATCTGGCCACGGCATATATTTTTTACTCTTATTAGTGTTTTTTAGCAGTGTTGTCCTTACTTTGGTATTTGATCGTCAAATCATGGAGTTTTTTAAGCTCTAAATTGAGCTGCACGATATCAGACAAATACTTCTTGCATTGTCTGAACAGGTCCACTCAAATCTGAATAATCCTAGACATTATTTATAACCAACTAGCTTCAGCCAGCGGCTTAGTCCGCATGAAAGTCGAAACCAGATAAAAAATTAAGCCTATGATATTTACTTTTTTATTAGTATGGATTTGTAAAACATTTTTCCTTTAATCGACTCATAAAAATGGTTTTGATAAATTCTGAATTTGTTTTTTAAATTCTACAATTCTAAAATTACTTTTTAAAACCTGATTTAACTTTTTTTTCGATAATGATTGCCAGAAATAATAAACAGAGCGCCAGGTGCTATGTTTTTGCTAGCAATACTTTTATTCACGTAGGTAACTTTTCCGCAAATTCTGGTTTAATTTGGTTTTGGTAATGTTGCTGTCTGAATACCTTAATTTACAATGTAATGAGTCGAATTACTTTCCAGACCATTATGTTACCGTTTTAGTTCTCAGATATTTACAGCGTCGTACCTTCTCAGTTTTATCCGGAATTTAGAATTTAACTCGATTTATAAAGATTACCGAAATCCGTACAGTTACATGATATGTGTATAAGTGCATTCTCTTATTATTTACCAAATCTTGGGATCCCGAAAAAATACTACCTATGATTTTTAAATTATACCTAGTACTTTTTTGGAAATAAAATTGATATTTATTGATTCACAAGCCTTTATATCGATGGATATTAATCACATTGTTTAGGCAAGGGCCATAGCCTTAACATAGTTCCTAGTAACCAGTTCGCTTAAGACTCCAAAATTATAATAGCCTTCTAACTTAGTTTTCCATATGTCGCAATAGTTTCCCAGCAACTATGGGTTGTCCTTGAATGCACTAGCTTAGTGCGTACAGGGATAATCACCGGTTGCTACTACGTTCTATTAAAAGCGTCTAAAAGGGCCTCTGCGATTTTGTTTCGGCCCCTCATTCGCCTTGCAGAGATCCTGAGAAGAATAAATGTAAATATAATAGTAATATTATTTATTGCCTCTAAAATAACTTTAGATTCTGTTCTATCTTCTATAAATAAACGTCATGTACAACACAACATTTTGTATCATCAAATTGATATTTATAAGATTTGTAACATTTTTTCGTAGTTATTACGACTGTGTCGGGTGAAGTGAATTGCTTCAAACTCACGTGGAATATAAACCTTATGCCTATATTATGAGGTATATTTTCCATGTTTATCTTCCTCGGGGAGTGTGACAACGAGCAACTTTGTTGCCTAGCACCTTTTTTGATTCTGTTTTGTGTGTTTGGAAGATTGACACGGAATTGACGAAGCGAGGTTTTCGTAAAAATTTGCAACCAATCGACGGGGTTGCAGTTGCATCCCGGCCTGTCACCAAACCCGCCGACAAAAAGTCTCTCACCGGTCGGGTCGCTTGCGCGCACTTTCATACTACCCCGTAGACTTGATGTGAAAAACAAATAAGTTGTAAAGTCTAAAGTTGCTCGTCTGCGCTATCTCTCAAAGGAAACTTCCTGTATCCTCGACTCAGTCGCTTCAAGGACAGAAGAAACCTCTCGGTTAATGTCAATAAATAACAAGTTGTAGTGTCAATTTGAATAACTCTAGGGGATGAAATGACAGAGTATAGTAAGGGAACTGACACTCATGACCTTCCTCCTTTTACTATGAATAAGATGTTTATAAGAATATTCTGCCCTACATTTTTGTATTCCAGAATAGGAAAAGAATTTTCAATACACTTACTTGAAAGTTGCAACATGCCATGTTTATCACCCTTGTGGTTTTTTTTATTTAGCACAACAAGGGCTCTTTTCATTCCTATTTCGTCACGGTCAAACAGGTTTTTTTTTTTTTAAAGCAAGTAGACGGAAATTTGTATCGTTTTAATATTTAATGAAAATTTAAGTTGTGTCTAAGAACAGAATATCATAAATAAATATGATTATTTACGCAATAATTTGTTATTACAAACAAATTAACAATTATCTGTGTTCTAAATTAAAAAAATATTTAAATTTCTATTTTAATATTAGGATGTAGGTACGTATAACTTCAGTTAGTATAAAATGAACAAAAATGCGTCGTAATTTTCAGAGAAAGTATATTTGTGTAAGTGTATTGAAAAAAGTCGTTTGATACACGTGCAAACTGCAGCTGCAGGACTCGCCTACACCTCATGCTAAATCCGCCTCGGTCGCAATGAAAAACTTTCTGCACTTTTATCAAAATGTACTATAATATACGTGTTCATATATTTACTGACATACATTTGAGAAATGTTACTATTTCCAAGAATAATTTAGCCTTGGTTTACATATCGAAGTACCTACGGCTTCGTGGTTGCGTAGGACATAAATTCAATGTAAGTTACTCGAACCGGTAGGTGTTGCGAGAACCCATTACCTTGTGCTCTCAAATCATTCGGTTGTTTAAAATCCTCCTGGGAATAGCCTTGAACTCCCAACATAGACGCAATAATATGAACCAATATCTCTTTGTTTTCCAACGAATGATGGTACTCATGAAATATATGAATTTTTTGTCTCAATGTTTTTGATGGAAATATTTAGTGAATTTATTTGAATGTTTTATGTCCGTTTCTGTTGAATACATTTTGGATCATTTGTAAATCAAAACAATCCATACTTACAAATGGTACACGTGCTGGAAAAGTTTTCATTTGTTTTTATTAACAACTAGCTACCCGCCCCGGCCTCGCACGGGTTCTTTTCTAGAAATAAATACAAAAGCTTAACAAATATATACTAAAACCTTTGTCGAGAATCACGCTATAGAGTGGTGAAAACTGGTTGAAAATCGGTGCAGTAGTTTTTCAGTTTATCGCGAACAGACAGACAGACGCGGCGGGGGACTTTGTTTTATAATATGTATTGATTGATCAATAGTATCTCAAAAAATGGATTTGTTTACTTTCTATCTTTCTTTTCGTATCGATTTGACTCAAATTTTATCTGACCAATATTTAGCCACCTGGACAGCGTTGTCTTTGGCTTCGAATAAGTCGTGTAAATAGGAAGTTTTGCATGCTGGGCAGAGAAAAGAAGGTTACGCAAATACTGTGAAGGGGCTCAAGGGGGTCAAGGAAACCCCATATGGCCATATGCAGAATATCTCTGCAGCGGCCAACTTGAGCCCGCAGTCAGAAAGAGATTTCCAGATTGGGCACTGCAGTTCGTGTTCCAGTGGTAGATGTTCAGCCGGGGAGGTGAACTTTGGAGGAGTGGAATATGAAACAGGTATTTATAAGAATCTGGCCGGACCTGTTATAGAGCTACACTTACTGTCATCGCTGGTATGTTATTTAAAAATCAATTTAAAATAAAGTTCACAAAAATATTTTTTTTCTTCAACAATATTACCTACACATATTCCTAAAGTACGGAACGTCTTGTTTTACATTTTGATATCAAATAGAAAACAATAAGCTTATCCGTAGGTTTATAAAGCCGTCCCGCAAAGGGCGGCCGTAAACGTGAAATGTCGATCGTAAAACATAGTTTGGTTCTTTGAAAGCAGCTGAAAAAGTTATATATGAAAAAAAGTGCGAGAAGCCACACCGTACTATTTGACTAAACGGCAAGCTAGAAGAATAACCAGGAGGTCTTTAATTCAAGAGTGAATAGGTCACTTCTAAGCAAGCATAATCCATCGACAGTTACCATAATTACCATCATAGTAGTCAAGCGTGAACCTATCAATAAAAAAAGAGACGTGGAATAACCGTAAACCCATGACATATCCAGTGAGTTTGTTTGTCACACGGTTATTTGAAATAATTAAACTAACTAATATTATCCAAACGGTTAGTTGGCAGTTCGCGTGACCAAAGGACTGACTTTTTACACTTTTACCTCGGTGATAGATTAAGCATTGCCATACAACGTGGCAATGACGCCAGTCTTTTGGGCGCGCTTTCAGTGGAAAGCGATGCGGAGTGTCTAGCACGTCCTTTTTTGTTTATTAATATGAATTGTAGTAGACGTCAGGCAAAATCGGTGGTGTTGCCATCTCGACTCGTTCGACACATTAAGAGGATCGATACAAAACGATTGTAACTTGGCTAGGGGGGCTGATCATGTTTGTCGGTCAAACTAGGCCAGAGATCGCCCAAGACAGAGGTTTAGACGAAGGGAAAGGCCTTTCCCCAGCAGTGGGACACTATATAGGCTATTAAAAAAACCACGCAACATTGTAATCTATTGGATTTGGATGGTGTTTGAAATAATTTGTTGATAATATATCGAGAATTTTGCGAGTTCTATTACAAAACGGTATTTGCAATAATTTGTGTGCCATTTTTTTATATAAACTAGAGCTTGACTGAGATCCCACCTGATGGTAAGCAATGGCGCAATCGCTGATGGTGAGGCGCACTAATATCAATGTGACAATAGTCACAAATCGACTAATTATAATCCAGCCTTAATATTTGTAAAAGTTACGTACCAGGCTGGCTCCAGACCGTAGCTACGTCAAGCTTGAAGTTGCCCAACAGTTTATTGGCTCGCAGAATGTTCCGCGACTGCAGAACCTGTAACAAATCTCACATTGCATGGCATTCGCAAATAACTTACTATATAAACGTCTTAATAGACCATTTTTACTACCAACATAACATATCCCGTTTATTACGCATAAGAATATGATTCATTTTTATGTAAGCGTTTCTGAATTTTTGAATATTTGGCTGTTCAACATTCGCTTATGTGGGAAATAATGTCGTTAACATTTTAGTATAAAAATGACAGCGCGGTTAATAATAACATATTGCGAAAACATCGATACGTGAAGCAGGCTTAGGTAATAGTGTAGATCTTAGTGGTTTCAGTTTAAACGTAACTTGTAAGTCGGTATACTAATCTTTATTTTTGTGCACTGTTACGTAACTTGGATAGATAATAGGTTGGTAATAAATATACTTGCTTTATCTTCACACATTATCTTAGCACTTATGCATTATCTCAGCACCAAGTATATTAATTGGCTCGATTGTCATTTATTGTCATTTATATTTAAAAAAAAAACGCGTCCATTTTTTCAAATCTCAACAGAAAAACAAAACAATCAAAATGGAACACAATTTTTTTTAATAATTTCGAATGGCCAGTTCGATTTTGTGTCTCTCGGCTTAAAAAGCAAGGAGGTTGGTGAATGATTTAAAAAAAATTAGAAATTCTATTATTATATTGATTGTATTCTAAATTTTATAATGTAAAGGTGAGTTTTCGTTACCAGAAAGGTAATTCTTGTAACGAAAACTCACAAGAATCCTTTTGTTTTTGGTCTAAAAGCTAGTCTACAACAAGGGGATAGATATCTAGCTATATCTACTTGTATAGCTAGATATCAATCAGTAATCGGTGCTACCAGAAGTTACCTTTCAAAATAAACAACATTATTTTTTGTATATGCGAAACCTGAATACAGTTTATTCAGAATCAGTAACTGAATTCCAATAACTTTTGCATCATGTTATTTTTTTCCAAAAATATTTAAAAAAGGTCCCAAAGTTGGACACCATCGATGATCGATACTAAGTACAAAACAGGTACAAATCATAGCGGGCATTAGGCACCAGCGCACAGCTGGGTGCGGATGCAAAACTCGCCAACCAGATACCACGCCAAATAGATTTATATAAATTATAATTATGAAACGGCTTTCGGCACGTACCTATTTAATACGTAGGTAAGCGTTGTAGATTACTTAATGCTTCATACCAAATTTAAATTGATTGCGAAATTGGAAATGTTTCGAGGCTTAATTACACGTCTTTGATATTGTAAATTAGAATTCGTCAAATGTTTGCAATTTGACTGTAGTCATAAAAAAGATAGGTACAGAAGTAATTCTTTAGCGCGCTCGAGTAACGCACACATAGACACCGCTCATAGACACGATTACTCGGCTCAATTCAGCTCATTGAGAGCACGTAGGTACGCATCCGCTCGAGACAAGCGTCTGTGAAATGTGTGTGAAACAATTAAGTCAGTCAGTAAGTCAGTAAAGTTAATATTGAAACAACTATGTTGTTTTTTTTTGTGGCGAGAGAGCAGTGTCAGGCTTATAATGACTAAAACCCAGCTGTGTTCGGTTGCACTTTGCGTTCCAAGACCACGGTAACTTTTTAAACGCTCCCAAAGCCCTCCTGAGCACAGATTCTACTCCGAGATCCTACTGGGCCCCTTCGATTTAGTTAAATTGGTTTAACGAAGAGTTGCAATATTGCGAGTTAAAACATTAATTATAAATATTTGTTTTGAGTTGTGTTCAAAATTGATTCAATCTCAAAACAAATCTCTCTGTCACAAGTAAGTTACGTTACTTTTAGTTTCACGTTAATTTTGTTATGTGTAAATACTCAGGTCCTATTTCTGCCCGCGGAGTTAAAAGTACTTCCAGTTTAAAGGCTCTTATTTCCGGCCGGTTATAAAAAAACCAAGAATGTTAAAGTGGGACCTCGGCTACGCCTTAGCTTTCTAACCTAATCTGGCTGTGTCTGGGTGCCGTAAATTACATCAATTCCTTCCCTGCTCTCGCCTTATAAATATTGGTTTTAAGTAAAAGAACTTATTACAGGTGTCATAAGAACACTAAACAATTGCAACTAAAGGAATTTGAATAATAAGGGGAAAGACTTTTTGAGCTATATGGCCTTAACATGCAACTCGACTCACATTTTCACTGTTTTTCATACAACCGCTCTTACCCGATTATGAGGTTATTACACATTTTTCATTATATATTTTCTTCTATTGAAATCAATATCTAAATTTGTGTAACACTAATCCAGTGAAAACCTTTGAAAGTCTGCTATTTTGCATGAACTTTGACACTTCATAATTTACTCAAACGTCAAAAAAGTAAAACTATAGAAGCCTTGCAAATTTTATTAAGATTCTAAAGAACGATAATTTTTTTCAAAAACTTTTTAAGGTTTAAAAAAACAGGTATTTCCAAGATGGATGGAGATGGACAAGTTTTGTAAAATATTCGAGTAAATCAAGGAATTACCAAATACTAACAGAGTTTCCAGGCGTTCTCTCTTTTTTTTTAAATAGATATATTTTAATAGATAAGAGGTAGAGTAGGGTAGAGTAGGGAAGAGTAGGGTAGGGTAGGGTAGAGTAGGGAAGAGTAGGGTAGACTAATAGAACCTAATTTTTCCAGTGATTTTATAGGTAGGCCGTTTAACATTTATAACTAGATCAAAATCTATTTATCCATTGCCGGTGGATCAGTACGTATTCTGTACAATCCCTAGGAATTGTTTATAAAAAAGTAATAGTATTCATTATATTTCATACATTACCAGGACGCCCCAGGACGCCCCAGGTATTCTATATATTGCCTAGATATTTTATAGAATACCTGAGTAATACAGATTGCTTGTTACATATCCACCTTATTAATGACAACTAGTTAAATTGTTTGGCAGTGTAACTATGGTACGTCGGCAGCAGTTTTTTATGATTGAATAATTGTATAATCAGGAGGAGGGCTAGCAAGCTTTGATTACAAAAGTAAATCCGCAAAGTAGATTTACCAACTGTTCGGATTTTCAAAGAATTTTCGACGTTTTGTAGGTATTTTGGTGCCTAAAGATATTTATAAAGGATCTAAATTCTAAACCAAAACTCGGATCACCTTTCCAGAAAAAGTTAATAAAAAAACCTTCGGAGAAAACCTACATTTTTGTGGTTTTTGAGTCGCTACGGGTTTCTGCAGGGTTGCTTTAATTATATTAGCAGTAATGGCACCAAACTTAAAAAAAAGGAACAAATTATTATTTCAAGTATTGGCATAATCCAACGAAATATTAGAACAGGTCACATTTTTATGAGTTCTTTTTGCTCCTGGAAGATCACAAATTAATTAAACATCGCATGATATACTTATATTGGTTAGTAAGTAGATACATTGGTACTTACTTACCAATATAATATACATATACCTACATCATGCGATGCAGGCTGTTTACCGATATTAAAATGCGCAATAAAACTTGGCAAGCAAAAAATATGGGTCAGTATCGAGATCCTGTCAGAATCTAAATTTAATCTGCATTTTCTAGAACAAAATAAAACTTCAGAAAGAAGAAGAAAATAAAGAAAACATGTTTATTCCGCCTAAATAGACGCACAAATCATTACAGAAAAAAAAAATGCCTGTATACAGGGCTTAAATGTATTGAGTAACAATTTACTCTGTGATTGCACCTACACCATAGACAAAAGAATTGTGCAGGTTATCTATTGCAACTACTCTTTGAACGAACTACTCTTGATACTCTTTCAGCGAACTACTCTTGATAGATTGTATCGTAGTAAATCGCAAGAGTGTCAAATACCTATTGAGTAAGTACAGTATCGCACTCTAACAGTAACTGGGTATCAAATACCTGTCTATAATAACGAGCGTGGTATATGAGGTCGCAGCGATATTGGAGACAATGTCATTGAAGTTATCGGAAAACCATCGTGTCGGTCCGTGTACTGGAATCTATTTCGAGAGCAATGTAAGAACCTTAAAAAAATCGTTGAGTGTTTTGAAGATTTACAAAAAACACTGAAATCAGAATTATATTGTGGAACACATGTGACTAAAAAAACATATGAATAATGTACGTTGATGCTAATAACGTTAAGAAAAAAACGTGGATGTCTTTGTCAATCTCAAACATGTCTCTCAAAACATGTGGTGGCATACGTGGTGCTTACCTGTAATAAATTGTGACAGACTATAGACAAGTGAAAGTTAACATTTGTTGGTGAGCCAAATAAATAAGTCCGGTCAGTTAAGACCAGCAGTGAGCTTTGCTATGTTAAGCTGCGTCTGTGTTTTTTATGATATTAACAGTGTTTTTGGTATTCTCACTTTCGGTATACCGCAGGTCCTCACCGGACATGGTATAAGTTCGGAAAGTTTCTGCACCTAATTCGTGTAAAATAAACGCCCGGGTCACCATTGTGAAAACCGCTCGGAGGACACGGTGTAACATACGGTAGAGGTGTGCCCGTTTGAGCAGAGTACCACTGTGTCCTCCTGGGGGCAACCGGTGGTAAGGACCTTTCACGCTGGATCCAGATACAGGCATGATCCAGAGCGGGGAGGAATGGCAGGCGGTCGCCTCCTTCTAATCTGCGAAGCAGTAATACTAGCGAAAAAGCTGGCGGTCGCACGAGTGACGGAACGGACATTCTCACGCCCCAGCTGCAGGATTTCGACCATGATTTCCAGCCACCGTAGTAGCCGCGGCCTTGTGGACGAAGAGCAAAGGGTAGCTCGCCGTCCGGCCGTCCGAAAACCGTCCGGACCAAACGCGAGTCGTCAACGCCGAAAACTCAGTGTTCCACGCGTGCTTCTAAGAGATGCCTATGGGTTGAATTCCGGTCCTGGAACTCTAAACGAGAAAAGTGTAGTTTTAGTCAGTAAAAGTCTGACACTCGCAAAAAAAATAACACAAAGTACCAGTTTACCTAAAACTTGTTACTAGGGAGTGCAATTCTGTACGAAATTTGAAATTCCAATATTCGTGAAAATAGACGTTTCGAAACCCACGGGAAAAAGGAGTTTTATACTGTGAAGGTTTACAAAAGGAAATGGAAGATGACGCATGTTGTATCGACCTCACGTAACACAGGCAAGATCGATAAGATGATATAACGAACCTGATTGTCCTACTATAGGGAGAGTATTTCTTCATGTACAAAGAAGAGAAGCACTAAGCTTGCTTTGTAGCGGATTCATGGGTTCAGACCTAACGTCTAAAATCGCTCGCTGTCGTCCGGATTTATTTTTAACCGATTACAAAAAAGGAGGAGATTATCAATCCGTTGAATTTTTTTGAACAGGGCCTCAAGTTTACTTACTTATATTACATTAGTGTCAGAATGGTCTATAATTGACTTCATAATTGTTGATTTTGACAAGTTTTGGTACTCGTAATCTACTAATATAATGGCGTCATAATGACTTTCGAATGGTTAACCAATAACACTTCATGGAAAGAAGCTTAAAATGGCAATCTCGTACATAATGACAAATGAATATCTGACGTATGCGGTAATTTGAAAATTGCATCCTAGCAGTAGCACAGCATAGCATGGTCAGCCTAATAATGTTCCCACTGTTGGGACTGAGGCCTCCTCTCTGGGAGAGGGAATGGGCCGCAATCCACCACGCGGGCTTTTTGATTCCTAGCAATGTTTGGGTCAATTGAAATCGTCATGAGAAATAGTAGTACTCTGGCCATACGTGAATCGCAACTAAAAAGTGTGAAAAAAAACTTTTACAAAGAGAAAATAACCGACTTTCTTAAAAAAAAAAAATACTGAAACGATCAATATACCTAACTTTCACTTCACGTCCTACAGTCCTCTACTTCTACATACAGACCATTGTTCTGCTGGAATTTGAAGATGAATACGTATGGTATGATGGTGGCGGTATACGCACCACGGGAGCCTCACTCGCCAACGAAAATGCAATGTCGTCAACCACGACCACTGTGTCAAGAGTGAACGTTAAGGAGGAGGAGGAGGACGTATCTTCATTTGTTAGCTTTCAACGAAAAAGAAAGACCCATATTGCTTGAAATACTAAAAACATACCCAAAAGCTAAAAAAAAAGGGCTCGACAAAATTTTGTCGCGTTATCTCGTGCTTAAACAAGATAAGGCATGTCTACGCACCCCGTTTCGTCAAGAGTGCATGTTATACCTGATTGACTTCGTTTATTGAAGATAGGCATTGTTACAAGTACGCCTCCATTTAATTTTATAGTGCAATAAACCAAAAATGCTTACCACCAGTAATGGCTTTATAATGCGGTAATCAACCAGTTAAAAGCTTTAAATTTAAATGCGCAAATTAACTTAACGTAAAATGGTTCGAGCGCTCACTAATTGTTGAAAAACATTGCCAAACGCTTTGTTGACACTTTAGGTGATCCTTTTAATTGGATAATCATTGCCATACAGCGTGGCAATGCCACCAGTCTTTTGGGTACATTACCAATCCAAATCGATACAGAGATTATTTGATCAAGTCCGTTAAAATGGAAAAAAGGTTTAAGTTCTTACATTAACTAGATAATCTGTAGACTTTCTAGTTATCAGAAGACTAACGGCCTAGCATACGGTAAAGTTATAAAACAGGTTCTTTGTTTGAATAAAAACTATGTAAAATACTTTGTAATTATATAAGTACAAAGAGTTTTGAATATATGTTGTATTATATGCTTAAATACTACTATAAAACATTCGATTTCTAAGTAGTATTTTTTTTGTAAGAAATTAAAATTTAATAATTATTTTATTTAAATTTTAATAATTATTGAAGTAATTAAAAGTAAATAATTATTTAATTTTAGTTTCAAATAATAATATAATCTTAAGTTTGATGACATTTTTCGATTGAAGATTGAACATATTTTATTTATGTTTTTTTTTTTTACTACCACCCAGAACTAAAAGCCTCGTGGGGCGTGGCTCCGTCGAACTATCTTGGTAGGGTAGTGTTTATTTGCTGTTTCAGAGAGAGGGGTGTAAAAAAATGGACCAATATACCTGTTTTTTGCGTTGGGGAAAATCATCGTATGACAAAACCCGCTCTTGGGTGGAGCGGGAGATAGTGTCAGACTCTTACTGACTAAAAACCCCACCCCGTTCCTTCTAGCACTAATATACCTTCTGGTAATTACCAGAATCATAATCTGCATGCTTTTCTGAGTCCAAAACTATTGACAGAAGGCGGTCCTCATATTTTGCATACTCACCTTTGGCGACTGCTCTACAATACACTTTTTTCGTTTTAGAACCTAATTTTGCCTACTGGGGCCACGGTTATCCGAAAGGAAACTCGAGTTTTGGTATGAAGAGGCTAGAAGGAACGGGGTGGGTTTTTAGTCAGTAAGAGTCTGACCCTCTCCCGCTCCACCCAACAGCGGGGGTTGTCATTAGATGATTTTTGCCCAGCGTAAAAAAAAGAACCTAATCTTTATAATCCAATTGGTCCCCATGACGCTTTAGTAACCACAAATTTAGCATTCCGGAAGCTCCTAATATTATCGTTTAGGTTTAGGTTTTAAATATCGCAGCATATGCTGAGTTAGGCGCCTTTTTAGCCTTGCGTAGATTTTAATGTTACTTTTTCATACCTATTTTAATTCCACTCTATGTGTGAGGTACGAATAAACGTTTCATCTTTGTTTCTATTAAGAAGACCACTCACTCATTGTTATCTGACACTACTAGACAGACACGTGCCCAGTCAGTCAGCAAATGATTACAACCGTTTGTTTGAATTGCGTAAAATTGGCCTATATCTGTTTCTTTGGGTTTATTTCAAGGAGGATTTGAATACATTTATAATAAAACTAGCTGCACCCAGCGGCTTCTCCCGCGTGATAGCAGAAAATTATCCCAAGGGCACATACTTCCGGGATAGAAAGTATCCTATGTCCTATATCCAGGACATGGTCTATCCGTGTACCAAGTTTTATCAAAATCGGTTTTGCCATTTAGGCGTGAAGACGTAACAAACAAACAAACTCACTTTCGCTTTTATAATATTAGTAAGGATCTATAAAAAAATTAACCCAAAAAGGTTTTGTGTTAACTGATGATGATATAAAAGAACCAGTGCTTGAGATATTAGTTAAAATTGGCTTATGAACGCATAATTTTTTTATTCGACTTCGAGTTTCGAAGAGTTTGATAGAGATATATTGTTTACTCTCTCGCTAGATTTATTACAATCTTACGGTGTTTGCAATTATCAATTATTTTATAAGGCAATTGAATGTATTGCCACAGCTAGTTCAATATATTTTTCTTATTTCTACGGAATTCAGTCCTATGGCATTTACTGTAGAGAGCTGCAGCTAACGTTTATTAAATTCTCCTATCTCAATCCACAAAAGAGGGATATCCGGGCTGTTTTAATATCGAGAATCCGTTGTAGTTTTCTTATAAGTCGCATAGGAACTAAAATTCTAAATCCAGCATCGCGGTATTACAGTTTTCATATACTATAGCTTTTTTTTACGGTGGGCAAAAATCATCTTATGACAACAACCGCTCTTGGGTGGAGCGGGAGATAGTATGAGACTCTTACTGACTAAAAACCCACCCCGTTCCTTCTAGCCTTCAAACCAAGGCTCGAGCTTCCTTTCGGATAACCCTGGCCCCAGTAGCCTTCGACCCAGCTGGGCCCCTCCTACTGCTGACAACTCCTTGAGGCGCGTGGGAATAGAGCGCGCCGTCGACGTCTTGGGCTCGGTCCGGACAGTTACCGGACGGTCGGACAGCGAGCTACCCATAGCTCGCCGACCGCGAGCCCGCGTCTACGGTGGCCGGAAAACGGGATCGGAATCCCGGCGGCGGCGGCGAGGGCGCCGTTGCCTGATACGATCGGCCTCCTCCTTTGCTAGCATTACTGCTTCGCAGAAGGAGGCGACCGCCTGCCATTATATACTATAGCTTAAAGTGAACTATTCAGACCAGATATAACATCCCTCTGGTGAGAAGATCCTACCATTTTCAACGAAGGTATATTGTACTGTTCCGCAACATACCCCTAAAAATATTACCTGCTGACTCTGCCTTTACTTTATATCTTTGAAAGTATTGTGTATGTTCCCAAAAACTTAGTAGGCACTCGTACTTTTCTAAATTAGAAGCTATTTTCATAAAACAAACTTGAGAAGTAAACAAGAAATTGATAAATAATATCCCAATGGAAATGAACTAAAAAGACAAATTAGTCATTTCTCATAAACTATAATAAGTATAGGTTTTACAACAAGTTGTCAAAGTCGGTACTCGTAACTGTCTGGACCGAGCCCATGACGTCGACGGCGCGCACTGTTCCCGCGCGCCTCTAGGAGTTGTCAGCAACAGGAGGGGGTCGAAGCCTACTCGGGGAAATCGATTTGTTCCTACACTATAATGTAACTTTATAACAAAGATTTGTGTAGGTAGGCATTATATTATCTAGTGAGGTCGTTGTTAATATTGAAATGATGACACTTCAAAGGTAAAAAAAATATGTAATATTTATGACATGCCACTCTAAAGTGGGATTGGGCACAGCAGAGGCCCAGCTGGGTCGAAGCCTACTGGGGCCAGGGTTATCCGAAAGGAAGCTCGAGCCTTGGTTTAAAGGCTAGAAGGAACGGGGTGGGTTTTTAGTCAGTAAGAGTCTGACACTATCTCCCGCTCCACCCAAGGGCGGGGGTTGTCATAAGATGATTTTTGCCCACTTTAAAAATAAAAAAAAGCTGTGATAGTTTAGCACTGACTGCGCTTCGCTTATCCGTCACCAATTTACTGCTTCCTTTTTTATTTTCAATTAATTTTATAAATTAATGTTTATATATTCATGATTTTGTTGTTACAATGTAATAATTATACTATTTATCAATAAGTATATTTTTATATAGCTGTGTTCTATAATGTTAATGTGATGAGAATGCGGTAAACTTCGCAGACGTTCAAAAGTGAAGCTATAGATTGTTTTGTTTTTTTGATTCACTTTTTTATTATTTTTATATAATTGATTTATTTGGTACATTATGGTGAGTCTTTGGTCAACAGGACCGCTCGCCATTGGTCCCACGGGTCCACTTGACTAAATAATTTATTTTCTGTTTGGACAAATTTTTGGTTGTTTTGGTATAGTTGTTTAGTAGTGGTTAGTTTTTGGTAGGTTTGGTGATTTGGTTGGTTTTGTTTCTGCTTGATATTGTAATATAGAAGTATTGTAAAACACAATTCATCGGTAAGTCTCTCTTTGAGGTGTGGCTGGAAAGACCTCACAGCGTCCTTACCTTCCATATGACGCAGGTCCTTACCGGAAATGGCAAGTTCGGGAGGTTCCTGCACCAAATTAAAGTGGAAGAGACGCCCGGGTGTCGCCACTGTGTGGAACGCCCGGAGGACACGGTGGAGCACACCGTCGAGGTGTGCCCTGCCTGGGCGGAGCATCGCCGTGCCCTCGTGGGGGCGATCGGTGGCGGAGACCTCTCGCGCCGGGCTCTGGTTGAGGCCATGGTCTGGAGTGAGGAGGAATGGCAGGCGGTTGCCTCTTTCTGCAAAGCAGTAATGCTAGCAAAGGAGGAGGCAGACCGCATCAGGCAACGGCCCCCTCGCCGCCGCCGCTGGGATTCCGATCCCGATTTCCGGCCACCTTAGACGAGGACGGCGAGCCATGGGTAGCTCGCTGTCCGATCGTCCGGTAATGGACCCAGCCCAAGACGTCAACGGCGCGCACTGTTCCCGCGCGCCTCAAGGAGTTGTCAGCAACAGCAGAGGCCCAGCTGGGTCGAAGGCTACCGGGGCCAGGGTTATCCGAAAGGAAACTCGTGCCTTGGTTTGAAGGCTAGAAGGAACGGGGTGGGTTTTTAGTCAGTAAGAGTCTGACACTATCTCCCGCTCCACCCAAGGGCGGGGGTTGTCATAAGATGATTTTAGCCCACCGTAAAAAAAAAAACACAATGCATTTTTTAAAGAGAGACCGTAGGTTTCCT
Source organism: Mythimna lalbum (assembly GCA_949319445.1). Taxonomy (NCBI): domain Eukaryota; kingdom Metazoa; phylum Arthropoda; class Insecta; order Lepidoptera; family Noctuidae; genus Mythimna; species Mythimna lalbum. The sequence goes on from OX439344.1 coordinate 33,744,814, forward strand.
TTCCAGTTACAATCCTACAGCAGATTATTGTATAGATATTATGAGGATATCAGATTGCTTGCCATATAAACAACATGTCACCTATGTGTAAGTCTAGCACATTGACAGTGAGTGATTGGCGCAGAAACACTAGCCGCGCTATAGATATTGGATAACGGATCCCATCGGGGTTCAATATAATGTAATTAAATTGGTGTAGTGTATTGTTAATAATAAATAAACTTGTTTAACTATGTTTATAAACCTGTATGTTTTAGATAAAGTGAAATTCCACAATGCAAATAGTCGCTATTTAGACTGATTATAATATTTGTAAGCTAGTTTTAAGATAAATTCATTAGGTACCCGTAAATAAATTGGTTCTCTCCCTTTCCTATCAGACTTTCCTACCAGAAATAACGATTGACAGAATTTTTAAAATTATTAGGGATTCTAAGCGTGAAAGAGGAATGAAACTGTTCCCATACACAGCTGGCTTGTATTTTTTTTTCTTTTTGCCAAAAGAGAAACCTAAGCCATATCTTAAAGGACTGTATGGTAAATCAATAGCAAAAAATATATATATATACTAACCGTAACCAAACGAAGTTAGAGACTATTTAGTATATAGCTACAGTTTTTTTATCAGGCGTTAAAAAATACTGTATGTCTGATATTTTAAGTTTCCCATTTTTTAAATATAGTTTAAGTTTCGGTTCTTATGGTGAGTACCTACGCAGGACAACCACTATCACAACACTAAAACGTATCTTTCCGATTCATTTATCAACTCAAAATATTACGTTTCCATTCCACTTATTATATTTCCATTTCATTATAACGAAAATAGGTAGCTCCTAACAAAAATATACTAGCAATGCTTCTATATGTTATCTTCGTTCAGTTACGGTTTTAAGACCTGGTTCTGCTTGCTATTGATTCTTTGTATTGGCCTCTAACATATAACCTAGGTTTCATTTCTAGCGAAAAGAAAAAGTAAAAAAGTAGCTTGCAACAAGTCTCTCGGTATTAGATACTATGAAAAAATTTGTTATTTTTGAAAATCGTCATCTCAAATAGGTTTTTACTTAAGTTATTTACTACAAAATAAATGTCACAAAAGAAAATAAAAGGGAGGCAAACCCAGATTAACCACGTAATTAATTTTCAAAGTTATAATAACTTTTATAAAGTGTATTTCGGTCCTAGAAGGTAATTTGTATCCGTAAAGGTAACGCAATTTATAGAATGTCTATTAATTCTCTCCGTAAAAGTTATAGGCTTGTAAGTTATGTAAATAAAAGAAAAAGTTGTCAGGAAACCGTAACCGAGTGGATAAAGTTCAAAAAGGATTTAAGAATAACAAGCTTTTAATGAAAATCATCTTTTCATAGCAAGCTTTTATAGCTCGGTATACTTATATAATTATCACTTACTCTTCAAGACGAATCATACGAGCTTAAACTCGATGGGGTTGTGTCGTTTAACTACCGAGGTCCTATAGCCACCTTCCGGTTCCATCTTCAGATCAGCTCTTTTTCATAATCATTTTTCATTGTCATCTGGTTTACACATGCATGCAAAATTTCAGCTCAATCGGTAACAAGGAAGTTACAAGATTTGATGACAGACAAACAGGCAGTTTTACCCCCGCGGCATCTACCCAGGTTTTACCCTAAGTTACAGAATAATTGCAATTTACCTGCTTCATTATTTCCGCATAGGGTTCTGTACTTGCTTTAGTACGCTAAACTGATAACACAATGTTATCGAGAATTATACCTTAATATTTATTTTTAACGAGCTGTTCCTTGCGACTTTGTTTGCCTGCAGTTGAAGAAAATTACTGACCTTTATGGGGCAATATTAGTTCTCGTAATATCAAATCTGATTCTGAAAAGTGTCTGTTTCCCCCTCCAGAATTAAATTCGTTTTCACGTAACATTATATATTATACTATTATATTATATTAGTGAAACTCCCGTCAAAATCGGCCTAGCCATTTCAAATATTAGGTGGAACAAAAATAAAGACAGATTTTTATTTTGTAAAATGTTGTGTCTCTTTAGTTCCACCATTTAGTAAAAAAATAAATATTATTTGTAAACATACAATTACAATTTTATTTTTTACATGTGTATAGATAAAAAATTTAATAGACTGTGAAAATTAATTAGTATCTGTATACAGTGTGGTTTGAGTAGATGATAAAATATCGTTTGTGGCGAAAATTCACACACAAAAGGTCCAAACTACAGTAGTTTTATTACGTCATCATGAACGCCTATAGCTCAAGGCTAAACTTACTTCAAGATTAGCAACTAAGCTCAAGAGACCAGAGGATTTTTTATTGGAGGCAACACAGAAAAATAGGTCAATCACTTTCGGCCTCAAACTATCAGTATCCAGTCTCTATTGGGATACCTACCAATAATTTCTCAAATTTATTTCAGCATAGTTTTGGGAACTGAAAAGGGCTGCATTTGGAGATGAGACGATCTCCAGGGACTAATGTAGTGAATAGAGAATGAAGAAGGACTGCTTTTCGGCAGAGGTTTCTTGCCGAAAGTTGGAATTGTATTGAAATGGACTCAGGTTTGATAAGATTCTCTAAATAATATAATCATAATCCGAAAAAAAGGTTTGCTCGGGTAAACCTTTCTCATTTATCAATTTTTTTTAGTGAAAACCGCATCCATGATTTAGCAGGAGTTGGCGGAATTGCGGAGAGAGAGTTGCGGAAAGCGGTTTTGTTTTATACTCTGTAGATATATTGGTATTGTCGTGATGGATTGGTGAAGGCACTTCTCAATCCTGAGGATGCGAATTCGAAACTAGGCAAGCCAATGTGACTTTTTTATGTCTTGTGTATTTTTCTAAGTTTATCCAGCACGTTACAGAAGACATCCCCTGTCTTGGAAAATACGTAAAACCGTTACCCTAAACCCTCCGGTTTTCATTCTTAGACCTTTGATAGTCGTTACGGGTCGGACGAAGTCTGACCATCAGTTTCATCATTACTGCCGAAAGCCATTCACTGTTGGACATAAGCCGCCCCCAAACGCTCCAACGCCCAAAGTAATGCGCCTGGGTTTGAACCTGCGACCTACAACTCGTAAGTCGGGGCCCTTATCACTCGGCCACCACTGCTCTTTAATATTATTACTAACCCTTATTTCTCCTGACGTAGGTACTCAACAAGGTTAACCAAGAAACTCTGTCAGAGTTTACTGTAAAAATACAGCCTAAGGCAGCAACCTCCCAATCTTGTTCGTGGTGTAACAAAACCTTATTATAAGTAATAACATATTATAACCGCAGGCTTCAAATTGCTAACAGAGAGATAACAAATTGATAATATTCATCAATAGTTTTTTATTGTAGTTAGGCTTGCGTTTAACAATCTCACCTGATGGTAACTACGCTTAAGCAGATGGACCGGGAGCTCCTCCTGGAAGCCGCGACGGTACAGGCCTGGGTGCAAGCACCGGACAGGTCTGTCGATATCGACGTCGAGGCGGAGTGGTTCCAGGAGGCTATGTCGCAAATTTGCGATGCGGCAATGCCCCGTGTCCGTCCAGGACGAGCTAAGCACCAGGTGTACTGGTTGTCGCCGGAGATCGGCGCACTGCGCAATGCGTGCAATCACGCGCGACTCCGGTACGCCAGGCACTGCAGGCGCCGCATCCGCCCGCCGGATGCGGAGGCCAGAGAGGCGGAGCTGTATGAGGAATACAGGGAGGCAAAACGCACCCTCCGAACGGAGATCAAGCGGGCCAAACTCGAGGCCCGCAACGTGTGGCTGGGGTCTCTGAACGCGGTCCCGTGGGGGCGCCCGTACAAGTTGGTACGGGACAAGCTGCGCCCCTGGGCTCCGCCGCTGACTCAGAGTTTCCGGCCCCAACTCGTGGAGGGTGTGGTTAGCTCTCTGTTCCCTGCGCGGGGGGAAAGCTCCCCCCCGCCCATGGCTCCGCCTCCGCCAGCGGTGTCTGACGCGGATCGCAACAGCGAAGACGACGACAATGCTCCAGAAGTGACCGAGGTAGAGTTGAGAGTGGCGGTGCGAAGGCTGAGTGCCAAAAACACCGCCCCAGGACCCGACGGCTTGCCAGGGAAATCCTGGGTCCTGGCCATGGAGGCTCTCGGGCCTCGACTGAGAGGGCTCTTTAGCGCATGCCTGGAGAGGGGCCAGTTCCCACTTCGCTGGAAGACGGGGAAACTGGTCCTCGTAGCGAAGCCAGGGCGCCCTGCGGACTCTCCGTCCGCATACCGGCCCATTGTGCTGCTCGACGAGGTGGGCAAGCTCTTTGAAAAAGTTATTGCAAACCGCCTCGTCGTGCGGCTAACACGGGTGGGGCCGGACTTGTCGGACGGACAGTTCGGCTTTCGCAGGGCGCGCTCTACAATAGACGCCATCATGCGCGTGCGAGCCCTCACGACAGGGGAAGCGGTGTCCCAGGGTAGGTGTGTCGTGGCAGTGTCCTTGGACATTGCCAACGCGTTCAACTCCCTGCCCTGGAGTACGATCCGGAGGGCACTCCGGTACCACCGGGTGCCCGAATACCTCTGTCTAGTGGTCGAGGCGTACCTGTCAGACAGGTACATTGGCTACTCCGGTCACCAGGGAGACTGGCAACGTCGAGAGATGTCGTGCGGTGTACCGCAGGGGTCGGTTCTAGGCCCACCCTTGTGGAACATCGGATACGATTATGTGATGCGCGGCGACTTCCCTGACGGGGTCAGCATGGTTTGCTACGCAGACGACACGCTGATTCTAGCGCAGGGAAGTTCGCACCAGGCGGCGGTCGCTCTAGCGACACGCGGGGTTGCGATAGCCGTTGGTAGGATCCAGGAGTTGGGAATCGAGGTGGCGCTGCACAAATCCGAGGCAATGTGTTTCCACGGCCCTCGGAATGCGCCACCCTCAGACTCCCAACTCACGGTAGGAGGAGTTCGCATTGGCGTCGGGTCGACGATGAAGTATCTGGGACTCGTCCTCGACAGCCGGTGGAATTTCGGAGAACATTTCCGACGTCTGGCTCCCAAACTTCTCCGGGCTGGGGCTGCTCTCAAGCGGCTCCTGCCCAATCTTGGGGGTCCAGACGCCTACTGCCGGAGGCTCTACGTGGGGATCGTTCGGTCCATGGCCCTCTACGGGGCGCCGGTGTGGGCGCCGTCGCTGGCAAAGCGACCGGCGTCCATACAGAACGCCTGCCAGAGGGTCATGGCAATACGGATGGTGCGGGGTTACCGCACGATCTCCCGCGAAGCGGCGAGCCTTCTGGCTGGCCTACCATCGTGGGATCTGGAGGCAACAGGCCTTGCACACATGCACGACATGCGCGTGGAGATGCAACGCCGGGGTGAAAGTCCACTGCCGCAACATGTCAAGGCATGGCGGACAGAGCTCCGGCGGGATCTCATGGTGAAATGGCGTCAACGGCTATCGCAACCCAGTGCTGGGCACGCCACGATTATGGCAGTAAGTCCCCTCTTTGAGGCGTGGCTGGCTGGTCCCCGTCGACAAAAAAAAAAAAAAACCTGATGGTAACTAAACGATGTTATTTTGGTCAACAATAAATCACAATTACCTAAAAGTAACATCACTTTTTACTTGAATATCCCTTTTTAAGGGGAAAAATGATAAAATGATTTCTCCCTATCTATGGTGATGCGGGAGAGCGTGTCAGACTTTTGATGACTAAAACCACACCTAAATTCTTTCTTTGCCTTGCGTTCCAGAACCCCGGGTTTCCCTTTCGGAAGCCAATCAATCCAGTAGGCTTCGGCCCTGCTGGGCCCCTGATATGATGATGATGATGATGATATTAGTCATGTTAAAAGAAAAAGTTCCTTAATTCTTCCCCTAAAGACCTCCAGCTGGGGCTAGCCCTTAATGAGTAAGTACCTCTTTATAATTTTAGTGTAGATTTGTTAACCACCCAAGAAAATATGTATAAATGCTGTGTAAATGTATTAAATAACTGCGAAAGTCAGGTTCTGGAAGCCGAGCTCAAGATTGAATGCTTTGTCTAATCGGATGCAGTTAAAACAACTGGGGAAAAGGCTAGACTTTGATGACTGTAACTTTTACTTATTTCATAAATTAGACATAAACATTTAGATTTTGATGTGGTACCTCTGTATGGAATCACAAGATCAGTAAATTGTATAAACATAATCTAATATTTAAAAATCTCGTGCCACAGTGTTTGTTGTTAAACTCATCCGAAACGGCCTGACTAATTTTAGGACTGAGAATAAGTTGAAGGTTATTTTTAACCTCCCAATAAAAAATAGCATCTCTACAACCTACTACTTCATTTCCAAAGTTAATAATAAAAATGTCGCACCCTATCAACAATTACAAATCAATAATACCCCCACAAGACAAAAAGTGTGTGTTTTTCACGGTTGAACAATGCTTGCTGCGTCAGCTAGTACAATATAATATAGACCATTATTTCTTAATTTAATAATCAAATAAAAGTTCATTGTGTTACATCACAATGCGCAATATTTATGTTATGAAAAGTTAATTTAATAGACATATCAAACTTCGAACGAGAACAATTTGTACCTACAGTAATTATCCCTTCGGCTATTTACTTTAAAGTTAACCCTCGGGCGCATAAATCTGAAATTACCTTTTAAGTACAACTGAAAAACAAATGCCAATTTTATGTTCCCAAAAATTCTGATTTTTATTGTAATATGTAGAGGAAAGAAATGTACATAGCCATATATGTTTTACTTTCACGCGGCCTGAGCCATTAGCAGTTTTTTTTTAAATTGATATAAACTAGTACTTGACTGCGATCCCTCCTGATGGTAAGTAGTGATGCAATCGTTCATGATGAAGTGCATTAGTGTATTAAGAACTTATTCGTTCTAGCCTTGAAGACACCTAAATTATAATCGTACGGGAAGTTCGCAGCAGGCAAATTGTTCCAAGTACGTGGTACAAACGTAATAAATAAAACCGTGATTCTAAAATATGTGATAATGGGTAAAATAAGGCGTATGACGTCGCAGTTAGGCGGAGTACCAACTCATGGAATTTTAATGATCACATGGCCAGAGCGCTCCGGGCTGTATGACCCACTTTAGTCAAAACGTAGCTTTTCTGTGGAACGTTTCTGCATTTGTTATCAATGTTTATATTTACTTGTAGTTTGGTTTCACAAGAATCTCTTTAACCGACTTCTAAAAAAGGAGGAGGTTCTCAATTCGGATGTTTGTATGTTTTTTTTTTTATGTTTGTTCGCGCATAACTTTGTCACTTGCCAACCGATTTGAAAAGTTATTTTTTGTTAGAAAGGGTATACTTCCCAAATGTATAGTCACCAAGTTGGGATCTGATGATGGAATCTTGGCGAAATCGAGGGAACTTCTTAAATTCAATTCAATTTTTTAGTGAAGTCGGTTATTTTTTTTTTATAAAAAGGTTTTAATGTGTGATTTTTTACTCTGTGCCGAACCGATTCTTAGTTTATATTAAATGAAAAAATGTTATTGTCAAATCTAAATTAGCTAAATGTATTACATATGGAATTTAAGTCATAATTAGTTTAAAAAAACAAACAGTTTTCTTTCTTATTTTCATTGTTGCCAACAATTCGCCTTCTTCTATTCACCACAACTCAGACACTTCATACACTGATGCACCGTTGAGTTGAACTGAAGAACTAGATGCTGTCATTTTTCATTCATGATTCGTAAATAATTAAAAAATATCTTCTTTGAAAAAATATCTGGTTTAATTAAAAAATATCTTGTTTTGCTAACCCCGTCTGATTCAATTTGACAGCTATGACGTCACAACATGGCGCTAAGTTGATCCTATTCCTATTTGGATTCGGCTGGGTGGGTTCGGTTTCAAGTCTAACCTGATGCAGCTGAATAACAGCATATTACATGAAACGACTTCTACATAATCATGGATCTAAATCCCGTCGTCACTGGGTTTGCTATCCTCCCCGTGGTCATCTGCGAGGACTTCAATGCCGGGAACTTGGCTTGGGGTTCCCTGTACACGAACCAGCGAGGACGGAAGGTGTAGGACTAGGCTCTGGAGTTGGGCCTGGTCGTTCTGAATCGGGGTTCTGTCCCCACGTGTGTACGGAAGCGGGATGAATCAGTGGTGGATATCTTTTTCACCAGCCCCGCTCTTTCGCAACGTGTCGTCGACTGGCACGTTATGGAGGAGGTGGAAACGCACTCAGATCAGCGTTAGATTCGGTATGACGTCTGCGCCCAAAATTCGGCCGCGCCGCGCCGGTCCGACAGAGTTGACAGAACCCTTGTGAACCGTGGTGGGTGCTGAAGCAGATGGACCGAGAGCTCCTTTTGTAAGCAGCGACGGTACAGGCCTGGGTGCAAGCACCGGACAGGCCTGTCGACATCGACGTCGAGGCGGAGCTCGCCATCTACGGGTTCCCAATTAACGGTAGGAGCAGTTCACATCGGCGTAGGGTCGACGATGAAGTACCTGGGACACCTCCTTGATAGTTGGTGGAACTTCGTGGAGTATTTCCGACGTCTGGCTCCCAAGTCCCCTGTAGTTACGAGTATGTTGAGAGAAATTCCTAGTTCTTCAAACTTGTGCACTTTGAGTTTCACAACTTTCCATTTCAAAGCAAAACACACACACTTTGTGACCTGTTGTTCTTAGTGTAAAACGTGCCAGCTGAGCTTGTATACTTAGACCATAAAATGTTTAGCCAGCGAGATTTTATGACATCTGCATTATCTCTCTTGGTTTTTTAAATGTCAAAAATTTTGGTGTCTACATCGTCGTTCGACGTAGAACTAAATTAGCAATCAAAATCTATAATATAAAGATGAATCGCAAAATGTGTTGGTAAGCGCAACAACGCCTGGACCGATTTCGCTAATTCTTTTTTTGTTGTGATTGTTTTTGTAATGAAAAGGTTCTTATGGAAAAAAAATAGGGTAGAGTAGGGTAGAGTAGGGTGGAGTAGGGTAGAATAGAGTAGGGTAGAGTAGAGTAGTGTTGGATATAGTAGGGTGGAGTAGGGAAGAGCGGGAGCGAAGCCGCACGGGCAAAAGCTAGTATAATAATAATAATGACTGACAACTTGCTACTGATGGAGCTACTGAAGGTAATAATTATATTTATATTCCTTGGCCAACGAGAACTGGCGCAAAACAAAAGTAATAGATAATAATGAACGCAAGGAAGCAGGACAAGGAGATTCACGGGCGCTTTTACCGGGCCTTAAATGGGCCCGAGGTAGATCTTTTAGCGTCCGTATCCTGGCTGCGCTTTGGTGATCTCTTTGAAAAAACCGAAGGTTTTGTCTTTGCAATTATGAATGAAGTTATGATGACGAACAACTACCAGAATATATATGGTGAAGGACGGTACGGTTAACATCTGTCGGGCATGCCACCGGCCCGGAGAAACAATCCGACACATTACTTCTGGGTGTTCTCATTGAGCTAACGGGGCCTATTTGCATAGACACAACCGTGTAGCCAGGATTATCCATCAGCAACTTGTTCTTAAATACAATCTTGTGAAATCAGAAGTGCCGTACTATAGTATATGCCCGACCCAGTTCTCGAGAATGGCAGTGTCATATTGCATTGGGATCGATCTATCATCACTGACAGGACTATTGTTGCCAATAATAATAATATTATTATAATATTGTTGACATAGTGGTGATAGATCGACTGGAGCGTCGCACAATGGTTGTTGATATAGCGGTCCCTCATGACGAGAACCTCGTGAAAGCAGAGAAGAATAAATAAACCAAATATCTTGACTTGGCTGGCGAGGTGGTCGCGACATAGATAGGCATATGTCCAACAGTGGACGTCTTTCAGCTGAAATGATGATGATAAAGGTTTGATATTTTTTGTCTCACATGCGGACGAGGCTACTCGCCAAAACAGACAGAAATGCGGGCGGAGAACGCCTGCTTGATAACCTCCATAGAGAAACTGCGAATGAAGAACGAGAAGCATCGAGCAGAGTTGACCAGGCTCCAAAAAGCCGGCTCACGGCGGCGACGTTGCCAGAGCTTACGAGGTAGGCCCTGGCGAAAGCCAGCTTGATAATAATATACAATGTGCCTTTTATCATACGGTGATCACATTCAGTTTTCACCGCGTTGGTCACTGAGACATTATTGAAAAGTATCTTCGTTGTCATGATGACGTCAAACTTGTTTTTGGTTCCATCATAGGGATTTTGCTAGGTCCACTTCCTGTGCTCACGCTTTCTAGAGAAGCAGTTCATTATATAGAAGCCTTGCTTCTCCATAAAAGTGCCTAATAGGTATCTCTAGTGATAGGGCAATTCCACCTAAATTACCCCAGTCGTATCTCGTTATAGTACCGATTGCCCAGTTTCGCGTTGAAATCTCCCCTGACTACGGTGAAGTGAGTTTTATAACTACTCGTGGCCTTAAATTCCTCTTACATGCTCTTTACTTCGTTGTTAAGGTGTGTCTAGGTCGGAGTGTAATCTGAACAAACTTTAGCGAATAGCTAGATTCAATGCTGAGTATAAGCTGTACCACCCGCTTCGAAACAGTCTCGATCTTCAATGCAATGTTCATAAGAGACTTATGGATGATAAATACCACCCTAGAACTACAGATTACCCTCCCGGAACTAAGAATCATTGTCTTCTCCCTCTTTTCAGACTTCAGGTAATACTATAATACTCCATTGTAACCTGCTCAATTCTTCTATTACTTCTGTAATCTTTTCATCATTCCGGAGTCAAGTCCTGAGCCTTTTACTTCGCTGTGCTTTTGTGTGCACAACTAATGCTGCTGTTCATTTTATGTTAACATATAAGATTAAGAAGCTTATGCCTCTTACTCGGCTCTTACGACATCCACAAGAAGTGATGCGATGGTGCTATCCCTTACGTCTAAGACCTTATGGTAAAAAATAACCATTTTGAAACTTGCGCGGTTCAGTGTAATTACATTAAAATAACAAGTCCATCAATCAGCATAAATCATCGTTCATTCACTAACCATAACAATTCAAAATCTAAAAATAGTTTTGGATGGATGTTTCATTAAAATATTATATAAACGGATAGTGGTATGAAAAATCCGCTAGCTGTTTTCGAGAGGCAGAAGCAAAGCATTTTCTACTCTCGTAACAAAAGCATATAGGGAAGTCGAATTCATGTATACTTAATGAGTATTTTATTTATGTATGTTAAAAACCGTTTGAGTTCTTCTTTTAAGAAAAATGTTTGTTGTGCTATAGATATAAGTTGTAAGTACATACATTTTGTTATTTATTAAACATATTGACTTCATATGTAGGTAAAACAGAAAAATATGTCGTAAACCTCCTGGTTAAACTCATTGCTCTGCTAATCTTCTCTGTGATTATTAGTACCTAATACTACAGATTGGTAACAATTTTCATTAGACAACGAAAACTTGAATGAGGCCTTTGTTCAACGCAACCATTTTATTTTTTAATTTGCTGATATGTTCACGCTTGACCACTATCTCACCTGATAAAATCAGTGCGTATCATTGTTTCTGTGTAAGGACGATGGAACGCGATTACCTAGAAGTAATCTATTCACTAACGATTTAAAGATACCAGGATGTAGCTATCAGGAAACACAGACTCCGGCAGGGAATTCCGCTCCTTAGCTGTACGTTGAACGCTTCTGATACATCTAAATAATTGTAGGTATCGGTTAGATAGTTAGGTAGGTTCTCACGGATTCCATAAGCTCCCCTCGTTTAACATGCATGACTGCTCAAATATTATAATGGAGTTGTATCACGAAAATAGTGTGACCCAATATTTGCAAATCTGTCCCAACGAAATTCAAATGAAGATTTGATGAGGGTTTGTTTGAATGAAAGCCGGTTAGGTATCGTTATTTTATCATTTTGATAATGTAATTTTTTCGCATCTGGTCGGGGCAATGCCAATAATGGATTGTGAAGTAAGAAAACTAATGTTGTAAGCTGACATTTTGTTATCGAAACAGGAATGGAATACTTAATGTTCCGTCTGCGTTTCAAACACTGCAATGTTTTTAAAACTTTAGCCTTTGAAGTTCTTCGTTCCTTTGAACGAGCTTTCTTAGAGTTGGAATTGCTACGATAAACTAGCAGTCAGTTATGAGGTTTTAAGTTTAATTAAAGGTAGAACTAATTGGCATTTGTAACACGAAATGTTACTTAAAATTTTTATAACGAAACGATCTTGTATCATTATATTTTTAGGTACGAGTATGATATAATTCATCGTAATTTATACAAACATCCAAGATATTGTATTTTTATATAAATTATGATTTGTACAAATATATGTTATGTTATCTTTTTGTTTTTTTTAGCTGAGGGCTAAAGGAAATTCTAGTGGTTTCTAGAATATATTTTATTCAAAATTTTTTTGGTGCGGTTTTTATCACTGTGACAATTTTGATGAAAACACTTTTACAAGCATTCTTTTGAAGCTTTAAAATAAACTTTTCCACTTTTTCCGCCCGACATGATGTAGCAAAGTTAAGGAATCGCAAACTTTTTACATTTTCTCTTTATTGGCGCTTCAAAAGTAACAAAGTTGAATGAAATCTTCATTGTTCTGCGACGATAACGCTAGCGACAACTTGACTTTCAATTTTAGTCGTTTATTCAACAAGTGATAAAATGGTTATAAAATTCAATTTTAAGTCTTACTTTGATGGTAGGACTGATATATTTTTCGAATGAATGAATGGGGGACTTCATTAGCTTGATATCTCTCTTCAGGAAAGAGTGTTACTCTTTCTTGAAGAGATATCTTTATGTAAGTGTCCTAACAATATTAAGGTGCTCCATCACCGGGAGAATAATGTTACATTACACATGCATACGTGTAACGTAACATTATAGATTAGACTTTGAGCATTACATTACAATAGTACCTCCCTGACTGACGATCATTCGCGTGTTATGTAATATTATAGATTCGACTTTGAGCATTAGTTTTTAGTTGATTCCATAATTTAAGACGAATTGGATGGAGTTGATGAAGTTGTATCAAGATATTACACATTGTATCATTACAAGGTGCGCATTGTAATGCTCGATCCCCTCCTTCACTGATGTAATGCTCAAATCTGTAACGTTACATTACACGCGAATGCTCTCAGTGAGGGAGCACCTTTAGGTTCTTTGACAGGAACTAATCTGAATTTGACCTTTCTCTCCAAACTTTCAAACACTGAACATAGAAATGTTTCGGATTAAGTGTAACAGCACACCTAGTCCAAGATGCAATTAGGACAATGGATTCAGAGTAACTTGAATCTAGAATAATTAATTCAGATTCACAAGGTGTCGTCGGTAAACTCCTAGAACTAGAAATCACTAAACCTGGTTAAGCTATTTGCTACAAATTGGAATTACGTGAAAGGTCAGAGATGCGAATTATCTCGTTAGTAAAACTGTGATAGCCAATAGAAGTATAGCCATAAGTCGAAGGTAGTGAAGATAATATTGTAATCCATTACAAATTACAATATTTATAAGATAGGTTTATTTATTCTTATTGAATTTAATATCATTTTAATGTGTTTTTGTAATGTAAAAAAGCAGTGGCACTATAAGCACTCGGTCACTACTGCGGTCGGCCACACCAACGAGTTGTAGGTCGCGGGTTCGAACCCAGCCAGGCGTATTACTTTGTGAAATTTATTTCATCACCACTGCTCTCAAAACGGTGAAGGAAAACATTGTGAGGAAACCGGCATGTCCTAGAACCAAAAATTCGAAGACGTGTAACATTCACCAACTCGCACTGGACTCGCGTGGTGGACTACGGCCCATTCCCTCTCCTAAAGAGAAAGCCTGAGCATTAATTATGGATTCTCATTTTTATTTCTGTGTTTTTTGTGTTAAAGAAAAAAGAATATAATTATGTCGTATACAAAAGTGTCATTGTCCGCCATTTTGTGTGAGCTAACAGTCACCACCAAAGACAGTCTAAAAATAGAATAGAAACAGAGTTTTGTAAAATTTAGTGAACACCGACCATAGTTCCCACTGAAGTGTCCCCGTACTATGTGAGATACCCAGGGGATTAGTGTGAGTTATTCAGGAGTTAGTCGGCTGGCCATGGTTCTTCATATTGTGGGGATAAATTATTGGCTTGCTGGTCTAGTGGTAAGTGGCGTGACTTATGTGCTGCTTAATTTGGGGCCCAGGTTAGATAATTACAAGCCTTATTGAGCTGCATTTTTTGTGCCACTATGGGTATGGGTAGCTGTAATTTTGTGACGTCATTCTAAGTCCAATATGGCGGACTTTCAAAGATGGTGGGCTAATTATTTTTTTTATGCGCCTCCGTTATTTACATACCCTATAAATTAAAAGCTTAAAAGGGTTTGTTGAGAAAAAGCTACCAACTTGACAAAAAGGTTTTTTTTTGAGCTTTGATTTTTAATATACATAGATACGTGTGGAAAGTTTTTCTAAGGCCACAATTTAGCTCGTTTTAGCGTTTTAGACTCGATAAGATCGAAGCAAAGGCAGGCGCCACACTTAGGAGATCTAGAGTAGGTACGTGTGGTTCACATGTTTATTCCATAATCCTATGAAGGTTAGTCCGTACTTTACCTTTGAAATATTACACGGGAAGAGACGAAATATCATGAACTAAAGGATAACGGCCTTTTTCCGACTGAACTTTCTATTGTGGTGAGGAGGGTTTGCTTTCGAAACCAACTAGTTAGGCTCTTGAAACTAAAACAACTCGACTGTTGAACAACTTATATTGAACTAGCTGCTCCCAGTGGCTTCGCCCGCGTGATAGTTGAAAATTATCCTAAGGGAATATGCTTCCGAGATAAAAAGTATACTATTCCAGGACATGGTATATCCGTGTCCCAAGTTTCATCAATATCGGTTTTTCCATTTAGGCGTGAAGACGTAACAAACAAACAAACTCACTTTCGCTTTTATAATATTAGTAAGGATTATTCAACTGTATTTTAGTATATTTTTGCATATATAGTTGTATTCAGACGACGAAAAAGAATCAACAGTAACAACGTCGTAGTCTAGAGAAATTTCTTCATGACTACGAAGCTGTTATTGTTAAGTGTCACTTAAGGTGTTTTACACAGAAATAGAGGTTGCTGGAGTAGAGTGGAGAAGAACAGTGAAAACTAGCAAATGTTTCCAGTGGACTACAGCCAGCTCAACTCCGTTTTGTCCAATTCAGGGCTGTGTGTTCAATTGTTTTATTTAAAGGTCCGCTCAGCAGCACTCTGCTCCACTTAAAAGGGTCCTTTTCCACTCATTTAACGTCAAAATCAAGCAAGGCTTAAAAGCTTGTTGCTTTGATGTTTGATGAAGAGGCAATAAAAGAGAGATAGCGTCTGAAAACACTGTTGGCATTTGATAATATAATTCTGTGATTTACTGGATTATGTGAAATATTAAAACTGTTTTCCAGGATGTTTGTTATTTTTTTAAACTCTTTTCAGTAAAAAACAGTATGGCGGCAGTGCTTTCCTAGACGTTGGAGTTTACGTATTGCAGCTTTCACAGCTCTTATTTAAAGAATGGCCAAGTTTTTCAGAAACATTTAGAATCTCCTTTAAATGAGCAAGGCTTTTATGGATGTACTTTTTTATATTTTCTATGTGCAAAAGTTTACATTATGGAGGGCCAAAGTTCACGTAAACTAGCAGATTTTCAGAGGTCTTTACTAGATTAGTTTTACATAAATTTATGTTTCGAATTTGAAAGGTTCTGTAGTGGCGACTGCGTAGTACCGGAAGACGCAGCGTTGGAAAGTGTCCAACAAGGTAGACCGAAGACCCGTTCAGGATCGCGGGAATCCGATGGATGCGTGACGCACAGGACCGGTCACTGTGGGAGGCCTATGTCCAACAGTGGACGTCTTTCGGCTGATATGATGATGATGATGTTTTGATTTCTATAGAAGCCTTGATAATATCCACAAGACAGCTGTGTCTCCAAAATATCAAGAGAGAGATGTGTAATAACATCATAATCATGTAAGAGTGATCGTATGAAAATGTACCTCGAACAGACAAAACAGTTAACACTCATGCTGAATGGATATATCAAGCACTGTGATTGGCCAATTCACGGTCTGCCCCACTCCGCTCCAATCCGCTTCACCCAGCTCCACGTCAGTGACTTAAGTTTTGTACCTGATTCACGATGAGAACGAAGTCTTAGGAGCCTAATACTTTGAGCGCGGTTAGGAACACGTTTGAATTGCATTTACTTTGTTGCTAGTACAATCCATTTATTTCAAATACTTTTCAAATGTATGAATGGAATCAACTGTGCGTGTTGCTATACAGTAGAAGTTGATCCGGAACTAAAATGTAAGAATTGTGAAACTGTTTAGGGAGGTTCATGTTTCTGATTCAAACAGAAGACACGCTAGGGTGTCACCATTGTGCGTATCGCCCGGGGGACACGGAGGAGTATAATGTGGAGGTACGCCCCACTTAAGCGCAGCACCACCACGTCTTGTGGAGGTGAGTGGCAGCGGCGACCTCTCGCACCCAACCCTGGTTTAGTACATAGTATGGACCTAGAGGAAATGGGAAGTGGACACTTCTTAGTGCGAAGTGGCAATGCTAGAGAAATAGAGGTCCGCAACCTTGGGCGAACGGCTAACCTCACGCCCCAATCACCGTCGCAGGAGACGCCGATACCGCGATGGGATTCGTAGGGCGATCCCTTCCACCAACTAAGCGTGGGCTTGCTGATGAAAATCAATGGGTAGTTGTAGCAGACGGTAAAGCCCAAAATCGAATCGTCCACGGCATGTACTGTCCTACGTGCCCTAAAGATATGTCGATAAAACCGTAGGTATGGGACCAGAAGGGGCGACGCCAGCTTGAGTCATGGGATTTTTTTAAAGAGTAACCATGTCCCTGAAACGCAAAAGGAACTGAAGGAAAAAGGTGGGTTCTACTCAGTAAAAGTCTAAAATGCTATGTTCACCTTAGTGGGAAAAGGCACCGGACGAATTCCCACCCACCAAAAACCCCATTAGCATAGCATTGCATAGTCGGCCTTATAATGTTCCCACTGCTGGGACTCAGGCCTCCTCTGTAGGAAATTGAATAGGCCGTAATCCACCACGCGGGCACAGTGCGGGTACCCCGAAAACCCGATTGCGTAACTGTAATTTACACCCTAATAGCTGGTTTGAAATAATTTTCATGTGTGGGACCTAATAGGCATAAAAACAACATTGAACGAGCTTTCATCGTACATCTAATAATGTTAATTCTTAGAACCAACCCAAGGGCCGCCTTTTGATTACAAAACATCCGTGGCGAAACCCAGATCTTATCTAATATTTGCAATCTAAATTTGAGACTTGATCTACTCGTCCTTTTCTAAATACAGCATCTTGGAAAACCACAACCAGGGACGTCCTTATTACAATGTTTAATCATTCTTGTGGGTGTATCTCTGGAGTAAAACAGACGTTTCTTTATGAAAATATGGCTTTATTGTATTGACGATTAAGAACTAAAATAGATTATAATGTTTAAATGCATTTTGTAAACATTTTTAGGGAAGAAAAAATGTCATTTATCATAATAATATGCACTATCCTTAGTGCTATTTTACTCTCTACTCTAAATTCGTTCGCGTATAAGTATTCGTTGAATTTTAACATTCTTCACATCAGTGTTTTATTATCATTCTATATCCGTTCAATCAATACTTAAATAATTTTTTGTTTGTCAAAAAAAATTGCCAAATATTCGCTTGTTTCTAGTGAATTCGGGTGCGAATGTAAAAATCTGCGAATATTCGCGCAAATGCGAATGCGAAGATTCGTTACATCACTTGTTTGTATGTTTGGTTTGAGTTGCTACATGTGCTTGGGGAAACGCGCCTTCCAACCAAGGATATTCATGGATTACAACTGCTGTCTACACGGATTGCAACTAGCAAGGTTATCTTGGTTAGGACGTTGGATTAGTACATGTAGTCACACGTCAAGCCGGGTGTTGAAACCTTTAAATCTTGCGTATAGTGTGTTAAAGTCACAGGCAGCATGAAGCCAAGTCCAATCTCAAACGCAGGAACGGATTAATATAATTAACTCCCGAGCACTTTGAAGTACGTAGGTAGAGTAGGTAGGTGGTGTAGGTAGGTGGTGTAGGTAGTTAGTGTAGGTGGTGGTGTAGGTAGGTATTGTAGGTAGGTAGTGCATCACAATCAAAAGCTAATATCAAAATATTAACCATTCGAATACAGTAGGTAATTAGAGACACAATAGAAAGACAATGAGAAAGCGAAAAAAAGCGTTTGCTTGGGGTTTTATGAAACTCT
The DNA here is from genome assembly GCA_949319445.1 of Mythimna lalbum. NCBI lineage: Eukaryota > Metazoa > Arthropoda > Insecta > Lepidoptera > Noctuidae > Mythimna > Mythimna lalbum. The sequence goes on from OX439344.1 coordinate 33,763,143, forward strand.
TTAAATGCTTTAAGTTCCACGTGTGACATAAGTGTATTAATTACAAGTGATTAGTTGTAGTATTTGTGATTTTTCCTCTAATGAGGAAGGTGCCTAATAAGCAAAAGTGAGAAGCAACCTATGGTCTCTGCACCGGTATACCTATTTAGATTTAAAAGATTAAAATAGGTAATTACCTTGAACTTTTGAGGTTAAGTACTAGAACATCACGCTTTTACAGTCTCGTCTCAAATTTTCGGTGTAAAGCTACACGGGCAAATGCTTGCGGTGAGAAACTATGGGCCTACTTCCCGGCGCTCATTTATATTAATTAGATAGTAAACTGCTGCACATAAACCTTTTTTTTTTTTTTTTTGTCGACGGGGAAAATCATCTTTGACGAAACCCGCTCTTGGGTGGAGCGGGAGACAGTGTCAGACTCTTACTGACTAAAAACCCCGCGCCGTTCCTTCTAGCCTTCATACTGGGGCACGAGCTCCCTTTCGGACAACCCTGTCCCCAGTAGGCTTCGACCCAGCTGGGCCCCTCCTGCTGCTAACAACTCCTTGAGGCGCGCGGGAACAGTGCGCGCCGTCGACGTCTTAGACTCGGTCCATTACCGGACGATCGGACAGCGAGCTACCCATAGCTCGCCGTCCGCGAGCCTGCGTCTACGGTGGCCGGAAATCGGGATCGGAATCCCGGCGACGGCGGCGAGGGCGCCGTTGCCTGATGCGGTCGGCCTCCTCCTTTGCAAGCATTACTGCTTCGCAGAAGGAGGCGACCGCTTGCCATTCCTCCTCGCTCCGGACCATGGCCTCGACCAGGGCCCGGCGCGAGAGGTCTCCGCCGCCGATCGCCCCCACGAGGGCACGGCGATGCTCCGCCCAGGCAGGGCACACCTCGACGGTGTGCTCCACCGTGTCCTCCGGGCGTTGCGCACAGTGGCGACACCCGGGCGTCTCTTCCGCTTGAATCCGATGCAGGAACCTCCCGAACTTGCCATGTCCGGTGAGGACCTGCGTCATGCGGAAGGTAAGGACGCCGTGAGGTCTTTCCAGCCACGCCTCAAAGAGGGGACTTACCGCCATAATCGTGGCGTGCCCAGCACTGGGTTGCGATAGCCGTTGACGCCATTTCACCATGAGATCCCGCCGGAGCTCTGTCCGCCATGCCTTGACATGTTGCGGCAGTGGACTTTCACCCCGGCGTTGCATCTCCACGCGCATGTCGTGCATGTGTGCAAGGACTGTTGCCTCCAGATCCCACGGTGGTAGGCCAGCCAGAAGGCTCGCCGCTTCGCGGGAGATCGTGCGGTAACCCCGCACCATCCGTATTGCCATGACCCTCTGGCAGGCGTTCAGTATGGACGCCGGTCGCTTTGCCAGCGACGGCGCCCACACCGGCGCCCCGTAGAGGGCCATGGACCGAACGATCCCCGCGTAGAGCCTCCGGCAGGAGGCGTCTGGACCCCCAAGATTGGGCAGGAGCCGCTTGAGAGCAGCCCCAGCCCGGAGAAGCTTGGGAGCCAGACGTCGGAAATGTTCTACGAAATTCCACCGGCTGTCGAGGACGAGTCCCAGATACTTCATCGTCGACCCGACGCCGATGCGAACTCCTCCTACCGTAAGTTGGGAGTCCGGTGGTGGCGCGTTCCGAGGGCCGTGGAAGCACATTGCCTCGGATTTATGCAGCGCCACCTCGAGTCCCAACTCCTGGATCCTACCAACGGCTATCGCAACCCCGCGTGTCGCTAGAGCGACCGCCGCCTGGTGCGAACTTCCCTGCGCTAGAATCAGCGTGTCGTCTGCGTAGCAAACCACGCTGACCCCGTCAGGGAAGTCGCCGCGCAGCACGTAATCGTAGCCGATGTTCCACAAGGGTGGGCCTAGAACCGACCCCTGCGGAACACCGCACGACATCTCTCGACGTTTCCAGTCTCCCTGGTGACCGGGGTAGACAATGTACCTGTCTGACAGGTACGCCTCGACCACTCGACAGAGGTATTCGGGCACCCGGTGGTACCGGAGTGCCCTCCGGATCGTACTCCAGGGCAGGGAGTTGAAAGCGTTGGCAATGTCCAAGGACACTGCCACGACACACCTACCCTGGGACACCGCTTCCCCTGTCGTGAGGGCTCGCACGCGCATGATGGCGTCTATTGTAGAGCGCGCCCTGCGAAAGCCGAACTGTCCGTCCGACAAGTCCGGCCCCACCCGTGTTAGCCGCACGACGAGGCGGTTTGCAATAACTCTTTCAAAGAGCTTGCCCACCTCGTCGAGCAGCACAATGGGCCGGTATGCGGACGGAGAGTCCGCAGGGCGCCCTGGCTTCGCTACGAGGACCAGTTTCCCCGTCTTCCAGCGAAGTGGGAACTGGCCCCTCTCCAGGCATGCGCTAAAGAGCCCTCTCAGTCGAGGCCCGAGAGCCTCCATGGCCAGGACCCAGGCTTTCCCTGGCAAGCCGTCGGGTCCTGGGGCGGTGTTTTTGGCACTCAGCCTTCGCACCGCCACTCTCAACTCTACCTCGGTCACTTCTGGAGCATTGTCCTCGTCGTCGCTGTTGCGATCCGCGTCAGACACCGCTGGCGGAGGCGGAGCCATGGGCGGGGGGGAGTGTTCCCCCCGCGCAGGGAACAGAGTGCTAACCACACCCTCCACGAGTTGGGGCCGGAGACTCTGAGTCAGCGGCGGAGCCCAGGGGCGAAGCTTGTCCCGTACCAGCTTGTACGGGCGCCCCCACGGGTCCGCGTTCAGAGACCCCAGCCACACGTTGCGGGCCTCGAGTTTGGCCCGCTTGATCTCCGTTCGGAGGGTGCGTTTTGCCTCCCTGTATTCCTCATACAGCTCCGCCTCTCTGGCCTCCGCATCCGGCGGGCAGATGCGGCGCCTGCAGTGCCTGGCGTACCGGCGTCGCGCGTGATTGCACGCATTGCGCAGTGCGCCGATCTCCGGCGACCACCAGTACACCTGGCGCTTAGCTCGTCCTGGACGGACACGGGGCATTGCCGCATCGCAAATTTGCGACATGGCCTCCTGGAACCACTCCGCCTCGACGTCGATGTCGACAGGCCTGTCCGGTGCTTGCACCCAGGCCTGTACCGTCGCGGCTTCCAGGAGGAGCTCCCGGTCCATCTGCTTAAGCGCCCACCGCGGACCGCAAGGGCTCTGTCGGACCGGCGCGGCCGAGGTTTCGGCGGAGACGTCAAACCGGATGTACCGGTGGTCGGAGTACGTCTCCACCTCCTCCATCACGCGCCAGTCGACGACACGCGGCGACAGAGCGGGGCTGGCGAACGAAATGTCCACCACCGACTGACCCCGCATCCGCACCAACGTGGGGACAGAACCCCGGTTCAATACGACCAGGCCCAGCTCCAAGGCCCAGTCCTCCACCATCCGTCCCCTCTGGTTCGTGAATCGGGAACCCCAAGCCGTGTTCCAGGCGTTGAAGTCCCCACAAACGACCACGGGGAGGGAACCGAACCCAGCGACGACGGAATTTAGCTCCATCAGGGAGACGTGCAGTTCGTCGAGAGATCGGCTCGGGGACAGGTAGACGCCTACCACGGCGATGTCCCCGAACCGTGCTGCCACGCAACCCCGCCCCCTCGTGACGGACTCGGGGGGTGGGGTACCGGCGGCGGCCGACTTAATTAAGGTCACCGAGCCGTCCAGGTCCTGAACCCAGTCACCACTGGGCAGGACAAAATACGGCTCGGTGACTACGGCGACATTGATCAACCACTGCGCCATGCTCTGGAGCAACAGATCCTGAGCGGGGGCGCAGTGGTTGATATTCGCCTGGAGGAGACGTAATGGGGCCGTTATTGACACTCCATTACAGTCTCCTCCCGAGCCCCCCTAGGGGGCACTGCCGCGGCGGCGGGTGCGGCGGCGATGGCGGCGGCGGCCAAGGAGGCGGCTGCGGTGGCGAGGACATCGGCGGGGATGGACCTGCGGGCCTTGCCCTTGGCCTTGGCGGGGGGGTCGCAGGACCTGCCCCCAGCCCGGTGGTCGGCCGGCTTGCCGGCCGCCGCACATGCGTAGCAGTGCGGCGTAGCACGGCATTCTGCGGCCTTGTGACCGGGCTGGCCACACTGGTGGCAGCGGTCGCTGCGATCCTCCGCGGCGCAGTGGGCTCCCACGTGGTGCCCCACGTGGCAGCGGAAGCACCGCAGAGGTCTGGGCTCCAGCAGCTTGACCTGTGCGGAGACCCAGCCCACCAAAAGCCGACGGCCCTCCCCGGTGATGGTTTTGGCCGCCTGCACAGGACAGCTTACCGTTACGGCTCGCATGCCCGTGCTGTCAGCGCGGATGGCGCCCGCCCGAACCTGTTCGGCCGTACACCCGCCCGCCCTGACAATGGCGGCCACCACCTCGCCCACCTTGACGGAGTCGTCCAGGCCCATGATGCGCATATCAATGCACTTTGTGGGCCTGGACACTCGAGCCTCCTCCTCGCTCAGAGACGCCCTAATCCTGGCAGCCAGGGCATCCGCTGCAGGGCCGCTGGCCGCACCGGGGACCTCGAGGATTCGGGCCCCGGTGATTGTGTGCCTCATGCGGAACCCCGCAGCGGCTCCGAGCTCCCCAAGGTGGGGCAGCACTGCCTGCTTCGCCTTCGCCATGACGTCGTCGTACGTCACGCCCCTCTTTTCCGCTTCAGGCTGTAGCGTAATTACTACAGCCTCGGAATTCGGGGCGCGGAGACGCGCCGCCATGGCCCGCTTCTTACGCTCCTGCCGCCTCGCGCGCTTTTTGGCCGCTCTGGCCACCTTGCCCGCCTGCTTTTTGGCGCCGACCACCGACCACTCGGCGCCAGTCTCCTCTGGTGGAGGAGGTGGCAGGCGCGGCCTAGTCGCCACGGCGGCAGGAGGTCCTGCCGGTTTAGCGGCAGGCACCGCTGCACCCTTTTTCCGCCGCTGCTGCTGCTTGCCAGTTGGGGCCGGCCTCGCAGGCTCCGGCCTTGGCCTCGCGGGCTCCGGCGCCGCAGCCCCGCGCCCCGCTTGCCCCGACGGGCCCGCCTTAGGCGCAGAAGCCGTGGCCGCAGCAGCGGCATAAGAAGCCGCCTTTTTCTGCCCAGAGGCCGCCAGTGGAGGACGGAGAACTATGCCCTCCAGGAGAGAAAGCTGCTGCCGGATGCTCTGCTGGAATTCCAGCTGCTGCTTTTGCAGCCCCTGCTGAAAAGCAGCGAGCTCCTGCTGCACGAGTGACAGCAGCTGACTCTCCGGCTCGGGCTGGGGCTGGGGCTGGCTTTGCCCCTGCTCCTGCTCGCGCCCCTCCTCCATGGGCTCCTGGCGGCCTCTGTTCGGCGCTCTAGCGAGCTCCGCCCGGATCTCCGCCCGGAGTTCGGCCTGGAGCTCCACCCGGAGCTCCGCCACCCTCTTCGCGACGGAGGCGTCTAAAGCCCCCTGGAGGGACGCGGCGTGGCGACGGATCGTTCGCTCCCGCGTTGCCTTGTCCCTCTGGCGGGCCATGTCCCTAAGCAGGGTGACGGCCAGCTCCTTGAAGGGCATTGCCGCCTCCCCGCCTGACTCCGCCTCAGTACGCCTCTCGCTGCCAGACGGCTCCGAGAGGTCTCTCCCAGAGTCGCCCGCGCCGGGGTGGCGCCCCTCCGCGGCAAGCCTGACGGCTCGCTCGGCGGTTTTTTTGGCCGTTAAGCCTCTCCCTTTCCCGCGGGCTCGGCCTACGCCGCGACCGCTGGTGGCGATTTTCGCCCGCCCCTCCGAGCAGGACGAACCGTCCTCCTTCCTAAAGGAAGCGGAGCGCTTCTTCTGGGAGAGACGTGAGCCTCTCCCTGAAGTCCCCGCTGCCTCCTCACACTCCGAGCCCTCCGAGCTCCTTCCGGACCGCGCGTCGGACTCCGACCGCGCGTCACTCTCCAACGGTTTTTTGAAAAATTTCGAATTTGGTTCCATATCTGTTCCCACGAGTATTTTTCAATCTGTACTTGCTCAAAGTTAGTGGTTCGCACTAGAGACTAATTTAGCTACCCATTAGTCAAGCTAACAACCTCCCTCACGGTGCGCCGCCGCTTGGAGGTTTGGGGTAATTTTTTATAGAGGTTGTCTTCCTCGCGGCCCGGGCGGTTAAGCCAAGGCCCTCGTCCCCCATCAAGAGTCAGAAACATGACCTTGGACAATCTCTGGGGCTACGAGACTAACGGTGGCAGAAGGAGGAACGCGTCTTCCTCCTGCCTGCCCGGCGGCAGTGTGAGTGCACACCGAGCCCGCTCTTGCTTCGCCACTGTGCCCTCTGCCATGGCAGAGGAACACGCGTTGAAGCGGTCCGTCTGACAGAACATTCGCAGACGGCCATAGAAGCCCTTGGGTAGGAGTGCCCAAGGGGGTCTATGGCCGCCTCCCAGGGTGCACCGTCCCGCAGACTGGTCTTCCCTCAGGACGTGTCCGCAAGGGAACTACAGTCCGCGGGCACTCGTGGAGGTTTTCTGTCGTGGCACCCCCACATAAACCTTAGGGCGCACGAAATAGACTTTGTTATGTAGGAATACGTTACAGAACTTATTTTCACGGGTCTAATAGTGTGCCACTGTTGTTTTCTGGCTCGTAAGTTGATATCTCAGAAGATACAGTTACTACTTAATTACAATTACACTAAATAAATAACTATATCATCATCATCATCATCATCATCCTCATCATCATAATCATCTTCCTGTCCTCGTCCCGTTTTATTTGGGGTTTTTTTTTTTTTTTTTTTTTTTTTTTTTTTTTTTTCTCGACGGGGAAAATCATCTTTGACGAAACCCGCTCTTGGGTGGAGCGGGAGACAGTGTCAGACTCTTACTGACTAAAAACCCCGCGCCGTTCCTTCTAGCCTTCATACCGGGGCACGAGCTCCCTTTCGGACAACCCTGTCCCCAGTAGGCTTCGACCCAGCTGGGCCCCTCCTGCTGCTGACAACTCCTTGAGGCGCGCGGGAACAGTGCGCGCCGTCGACGTCTTGGACTCGGTCCATTACCGGACCATCGGACAGCGAGCTACCCATAGCTCGCCGTCCGCGAGCCTGCGTCTACGGTGGCCGGAAATCGGGATCGGAATCCCGGCGACGGCGGCGAGGGCGCCGTTGCCTGATGCGGTCGGCCTCCTCCTTTGCAAGCATTACTGCTTCGCAGAAGGAGGCGACCGCCTGCCATTCCTCCTCGCTCCGGACCATGGCCTCAACCAGGGCCCGGCGTGAGAGGTCTCCGCCGCCGATCGCCCCCACGAGGGCACGGCGATGCTCCGCCCAGGCAGGGCACACCTCGACGGTGTGCTCCACCGTGTCCTCCGGGCGTTGCGCACAGTGGCGACACCCGGGCGTCTCTTCCGCCTGAATCCGATGCAGGAACCTCCCGAACTTGCCATGTCCGGTGAGGACCTGCGTCATGCGGAAGGTAAGGACGCCGTGAGGTCTTTCCAGCCACGCCTCAAAGAGGGGACTTACCGCCAGTTTTATTGGGGTCGGCGCAACACGTTTTGTTCTTCCATTCTGTCCTGTCACTCGTTACGCTATCACTAACTCCCTTTTCTTTCATAACTAAAAACTATAAACAATACTTAAATTAAAAAATAAAAGAATAATAATGAAACCCTACGTTAATTGAAACTACCTAAAATATGGCGTCAAAAAACTCTTCCACATCGCTGTCGACTGGTAATGTGCCCAAAAGACTGGCGGCATTGCCACGCTGGCGCTGTATGGCAATGCTTATCCTCTGTCCAAGGTAAAAGCCAGCCTTTGGTTGACACTTCGCGTGACCCAAATGCTGGCTTTTACCTTGGACAGAGGATAAGCGTTGCTGCTTGAAAAAGAATTGGTACCGTTAGATGATCTTTAAACGGGTCATATCATCAATAATTTGTTATTCCTTACAAAAATAAGTAGATTTGCAGGCACAATAACGAAATACTTGTGTTTTTGCTCTTACTACTGGACGAATGGTTAAAGAGATAATACGAAATTTGCAAGCGCACGGTCGCACGGGAATTTAGCGCCGAACAATCGGTCGTCTACTAATCGAAGAAATGCAAGATGGGATCGTCGTGCTCTACTATTTCATTAAAGTTTCTGTGTTCATTTTGAATTCATTTTACGGACGAAACCTTTAGAGGTGTGCAAAACGTTTATATATTATGGTAAAATGGTGATTGTTTTTCAGTATTGCAGCACTTAAATAGTGTTATTAATTGACTTCACAACCAATTTATTATGATGTAGGCTTGATTAGATATTCACTTCACAACGCACTGAGAGACAATCTCTGGACTAGAAGTTACTCGCACGGCTACCGTCAGAAAAATCAGGACCACATCTCTAACTGTCCCCGCACGCGGGCTTCAAAAAAACGCCGCTTCAAGCTTCATTTTGATGTGGCTTTTTTATGGCTCGTGTGCAGCAGTTTTGCCACGAAAAAACGCCTGAAGCGGCTTCAAGCTTCATCGGACACAAGAGGTGTCACGCGTTTCAGCTGTATTTTTTTGCGGCCGCTTCTAGCTTTTTTTGTGGCCGCTTCTAGCGTTTTTTTGAGGCTCGTGTGCGTGGACAGTAAGGTCGGAACTTTTATCTGTTCGGCTCACGCGAAAGCCATTACTTTGACAGAATCTGGGCAGATTCTGTCAAAGTAATGTGACGTCAGCATGGCTTCGATAAGTGCATTCGTTCTCATCTTCCGTACTAATCAAAGTACTAATTAACTTCACCGACATGTTTTTAAATATGCTAAAGCTATATAATTAAATATCGGTAAGGATTTAGTAAAATAATATTGGTGTATTGAGAATTAGGTATACTTAGACTCTCATCTCTCACTGTCGAATTTATCAATCACTTTTTCTAGGTAAATAATAATATCCCTCATTTCTTATAGATAAAGTAATATTAATCTGGTAATAAATTCCTAGTACCTACATAGCAGAATCCTTGTTTACAGTTGAAAGACGTCGGGAGTATTTCCAGAATCCATACAATGTGTTCCAAGTATCAATTTTGGGAAACACGAGTCAGTGTTCCGAGTATCCAGTAAGCTGGAGAGGTAACACAATCGGCTTTCCGGAACTCCTGTTACTGATCAATACTCGTAAAATATACACAGACTACACGAGTTTATGGAACCATACGATTCTCCAAATATTTATGTTAGAACAGGTAATATTTTGATAATCACGGTTTTGTAAAAAAATATATGGCAATAATATTATCTATGCTCTATTTGGACTTTCTTTTTCTTGGTGTATTTTTTAACATAACATAGCATAGTCGGCCTTATAATCTTCCCATTGTTGGGACTCAGGGCTTTACTCCATGAGAGGGACGAACTGCCCATCGATTCTCCGAGCTATGTCGGTAACCTTGGTTCTCCTGCGGATATCTTCATTTGTAATGTGATCACGCATGGAAACTCCGAGCATAGCCCTTTCCTTTGTGTTGAGAGGCCTCCAACATGGACCGATGACCTGGTGAGTGTTGCGGGAATCCGATGGATGCGTGATGCACAAGACTGGTCGTTGTGGTGACGCTTGGGGAAGCCTATGTCCAACAGTGGACGTCTTTCGGCTGGTATGATGATGATGAAGGAAGTTATTAAAAAACCAAATTCTCATTCTGTCTAGCAGTAGCATTGTTTATATGTGACGTCTTCGCGTGCCTCAAGTAGCACGTTTAGCTGTTAATCCTACGTCTGATCTCTTCCCAGTCGTGTCGGATTACTATCATCAGAATAGCTACCTATATGAGCTATATTTTTCGAGACACGGGGGATTTGCAGCATCAACTTCTAAACTCCGAGAATAATAATAATATTAGCTTTATTAGCCTTATATTGTTCCCACGATTGGGAATCAGTCCTCTTCTCTAAGAGAGAGAATGAGCTTAATCCACAATGCGGGCGCAGTGCGGACTGGTGGATGGTTACCACAGGGCCTCCATTGCTCGCTACTCACCACTGCCCCCCTCTACCACTTAGCATTATTACCTTTCAAATACCGTCAAATTAGAGACACAATAGTAAAACAATAGATGCGCGAACGCCGGCGTTCGCTTGGGGATGCATAAATTAAAGACCGCATGAAAATCCGTTCAATAGTTTTTGAGTTTATTGTTAAAATACAGATTTGGTTAATACTCGTAACATTTTAGCGATGTTCACATACCATCGTGGCCGCACAAATCCCATCCTTTTAATTAAAATAACTGATTAACAAAGTTTTCCCTACCACTACGTCAAGCCTTTGTTTCTTGAGATTCATACCACGTTCAGAAATCGCTCGGAACCTCAGCAAACTTATAAATATGTATACTTACTCTGTTCAAAATAACATTAAAACCTTTTATTCTCCTGTTCAACCGATTTTGACCTTTATTACGTTAGTGGCATGACAATTGGCGGCTGCAGTAATAAGTTGGTATTGTAAACGCTTTTTTGTTTTTAATGCCATCGTTATGCTTACGAAATAAAAGTTCAAATCGGTTGAACTGATAGTAAAAAGGTTTTTTAAATGCCTAGTCTTAACGCGAATAGGGTATAGCTAAGTAGGTAGTACCCAGTGCTTTGTACCCAGTTCATTTTTGATCCAGTGTTCACAACTTAAAAAAGAAGCTCTTGAATTCGATTTCCGGATCGATTAAACACGTATTGGGTTTTTTAATAAGAATGTATCAGAGTAAGCCCTAATTATGTTTTGTGTGTTTAATATCCTCAAATACCTTCTGGTTGTAGCGAGGGAGAGTCAAACTTCTTATCAGGAATTATGGCCTGTTCATTACAATGTGCTTGTCCTATCCCATGGTACTGAACCTTATATTCCAATCAGTTATCCAACTCGGCCCCGTCTCAAAAAATCAATGACTGTGGTAGCTGGTTAAAATGCTCTGTGTTTTTGTCCGCAGCCATCTTGAATATGCTTTTCGGAATCTAAATTACAATGTTTATTAAATATAATCGCCTTAAAAGCGTAAAAATGCGAAAATACTACAATATAATAAAAAAAAAATGCGTAAATTGCAAATTTTACCTTCGTTTATTTTTGTGTAAATGTAGGTATATGCATAGATAGTTTCGATTGAGAAACTATCTCAAATGATTTGTACACAATCACTTGATCCACGAATATGGTTAAAATTAAAATTTATATTTTTCATTTCGTTTTTATTAGTGTTAGTATTGTAATGAACATTGTAGGAACTGTGGAAATATTGACTTCCAAGAACTTACCGGGAAAAGTTCCGTGACAGAGCGCAACTAATTAACTTGTAATAGCGTTTTTATTTTCTTTAAATATTAAATAAGATAACTGTGTTATTTATTGTAACCATTGTGAGAATAGCCGGTGTTTTGATACGTATAATTTCAGGCTTTCTTCTGCGTAAATAAACGTGTTTTTTTTTTGTCGACGGGGAAAATCATTATTGACAAAACCCGCTCTTGGGTGGAGCGGGAGATAGTGTCAGATTTTTACTGACTAAAAACCCCGCGCCGTTCCTTCTGGCCTTCATACCGGGGCTTTAGTTTCCTTTCGGGTAACTCCGACCCCGGTAGGCTTCGACCCAGATGGGCCCCTCCTGTTGCTAAAAACTCCTTGAGGCGCGCGGGAACAGTGCGCGCCGTCGACGCCTTGGCTCGGTCCGGACAGTTACCGGACGATCGGACAGCGAGCTACCCATGGCTCGCTGTCCACAAGCCCGCGTCTACGGCGGCTGGAAATCGGGGCTGGAACCCCGGCGGTGGCGGCGGCGAGGGCGCTTGGAGCGTTCGGCCTCCTCCTTTGCTAGCATTACTGCTTCGCAGAAGGAGGCGACCGCCTGCCACTCCTCCTCGCTCCGGACCATGGCCTGAACCAAGGCCCGGCGCGAGAGGTCTCCGCCGCCGATCGCCCCCACGAGGGCACGGCGGTGCTCCGTAGTTAAATGTGTTGCGAAGCGCAAAACTCGAGAGTGACTGGACTAATTTAGATGTGAGTACTTTTTATTGTTTGTAGAAGCACATTTATCTTTAACTAGCTTCTGCCCGCGACTTCGTCCGCGGAAAATTTCTTGTTTTAAAATAAGATTACACTCGATTAGACGATGCGCACGTTCAGCGCTAGATTCCTGAGCACGGGCCTGTGATGTTATGGCATTTTGCCTAGCGAGCCGCTGCGAGCGCTCAGCGCTAGTCTCCCTATCCCTTGTCTCAGAGACATGCTGCCTTAAATGAGATAGACGCTGCGCACGTTCAGCGCTAGATTCCCGAGCACGGGCCTGCGATGTTATGACATTTTGCCTACCAAGCCGCCGCGAGCGTTTAGCGCTAGTCTCCCTATCCCTTGTCTCAGAGACATGCTGCCTTAACTCAGATAGACGGTGCGCACGTTCAGTGCTAGTTCCTCGAGCACGGGCCCGCGATGTCCTCACATTTTGGCTAGCGAGGCGCTGTGAGCGCTCGGAGCTAGATTCTCTAGCGCGTGCTTGCGAAATATATTCTCTATTTCTCGAGAGGCGCTGCTCATTTTCAGGGGCAGATTCTTCCGTACGGCGTACTCGAGCGGCTCTTGTCTGTGATGTCTGCCGGGACAGTTGAGATTTCCTTTTAGACATGCTCTCAACAAACTACGCACAGACTTGAAAACAATTATGAACAAAAGGAGAGCGACTCGAACACCGTCCGCCTTTACAAAACAAAACAATCGTAATATCGAATAACTCGTATCGATTATTACGATAGAACGAAGTACGAAACTACGAACATACAAAAACGTACAACGAAATTACGATATTTTCGATTATGAGGTATCTATCAACAACAACAACCATACGAACGAAACAACCGAAACCAATAAGCAACTGACAGAAGAACTCCAACTAACGACAACGTGGGCATAATAATTCGAGAGGGTCATCAATCCACAGAAAGTCTTAACACCGCGATTCAGAAAAATTACGTAATTGCAGAACGCCATCTATGGGCAAATAGGTGAAACGTTGGGCACGCCACTATTATGGCGGTAAGTCCCCCCTTTGAGGCGTGGCTGGAAAGGCCTCACGGCGTCCTTACCTTCCGCATGACACAGGTCCTCACCGAACATGGCAAGTTCGGGAGGTTCCTGCACCGAATTAAAGCGGAAGAGACGCCCGAGTGTCGCCACTGTGCGGAACGCCCGGAGGACAAGGTGGAGCACACAGTCGAGGTGTGCCCTGCCTGGGCAGAGCATCGCCGTGCCCTCGTGGGGGCGATCGGCGGCGGACACCTCTCGCGGCGGGCTCTGGTTGAGGCCATGGTCCTAAGCGAGGAGGAATGGCAGGCGGTCGCCTCCTTCTGCGAAGCAGTAATGCTAGCAAAGGCGGAGGCAGACCGCATCAGGCAACGGCGCCCCCGCCGCCGCCGCCGGGATTCCGATCCCGATTTCCGGCCACCGTAGACGCGGGCTCGCGGACGGCGAGCCATGGGTAGCTTGCTGTCCGATCGTCCGGTAATGGACCGAGCCCAAGACGTCGACGGCGCGCACTGTTCCCGCGTGCCTCAAGAAGTTGTCAGCAACAGCAGAGGCCCAGCTGGGTCGAAGCCTACTGGGTCCAGGATTATCCGAAAGGGAACTCGTGCCCTGGTTTGAAGGCTAGAAGGAACGGGGTGGGTTTTTAGTCAGTAAGAGTCTGACACTATCTCTCGCTCCACCCAAGGGCGGGGGTTGTCATAAGATGATTTTTGCCCACCATAAAAAAAAAATAGGTAAAACGTCTGCACAATGAAAGTTACGCTAGGGGCATTTTGCGTTTTAGTAATTTTATATTATCTTCGAAACTGTATGACCAATTGCTATGCTGTAAATGGCAAATCTTATCTGTATAATGTTTTTGTGATACTGAAATAATTTATTGTCATAAAAATTAATATTTTGTTGCTCAAATAATCAACCAAACGTAAGTATGCCGAAAAAAAATATTTTTAATGCAATAAAAGAAGTATAAAAGATAAAAAATAAAAGATAGAGATATGGTACCGCGGACTTTTTTGTAGAAATAATTAAGACGAACCAGGTAGCCATACATTATTTTTAATTTTAAGCAACTGTTTAGGCAGCGCACGCATTTAATTCTATTTTATGAGGTATTTTTTTCCGACTTGCTAGACAAAAGTTGTGATAGCTCGGTTAATATACATGCTATAGAAACAATTTATAGCCTATAGCACTCAGGAATAATGTAGCTTTCTGCCAGTAAAAAAAAATTTAGAATTGGATTATTAGTTCCAGAGATTACCCCCTACATACAAACTTACAAACTTACAAACTTACAAATTTTACCTCTTTATAATATTAGTATAGATTTATTAAAACTGTTCTTAGCCGTGAAAAGTCGTTTTAATTGGCTGGATAATTGTGTTACAAATTAGTCTATTAAAATAGCTTTAGACAGAACGCCGTGTGTCGAGTTTTTAAGATAAGTATTATTTTTAACTTTTAATAATTAATTTTCTAATGATAATTATTAAGATTCTTAAAGGTTGATATGACCGTCGACCCCTCGTACCTAAACTGGCATATAGGATCATAAATAAGTTTTAATTAGGAATTTATCAAAAACTTGTCAAAATACAAACAGACGAGATAGTAAGACACTTCAATACATATTATAAAACAAAGATCCGCCGCATCTGTCTGTCTGTCCACGATAAACTCAAAAACTATTGCACCAATTTTCAAGTGGTTTTCACCACTCTATAACTGCATTTGCAAGGAAGGTTTTAGTATATATTTTGTTTTAGTATGAATTTATGTGTACATTAACGATATTTGTTGAAGATGTCGGAAAAAAATAAGCCGAAAGAAGCGTGTTACCCCAAATTTAATGCGAGTGAAGCCGCGGGCAAAAGCTAGTTTTTTTATAAATAAAGGTTGTTTCGCTTCGCTTGGGAAACACGAACAAAACATAAATTCAAAAATTTATGAAGACACTTAAGTTTCGAATGAGTAAATATAATATCCGTTTTTAGGATCGCTCTAAAAACATACGTTTCAAATATGTACTGAAAAATTAATGGTCAAAGAGAGACTCGATATTCAAACTAGTCATGTACACACAAAAAACCACTATCGCGTGTGTTTGATTGACTGCATGACTAATCCTACAAGCAATTTACATACTGAAGCAAAGCAAAGCAAAGCAACAGGCACGTACCTAACGAAGCAATTCAACACACAATTCAAGTTGTCAATGAAATGCTAGAAGTATCGGTTAAAAACTTATCTCTCGAAGCATAAAAGTAAGTAAGCAGATTTTTAAACTAAATTGCATGAAATTAAGTTGCTTACCCTATCTAAATAGAAAGATCTTTGCCTCTATCTAAATAAATAGGCCTCTAGGATCTTTGCCTCTGTCTAAATAGGTTTAGGCTATGTTTCATTAACTTAGACATTATGAAGCAACATCAATATGCAATAGGTACTGTGGCCAGGGTTATCCTGGGGCCAGAGTATCCGAAAGGAACTCGAGCCCCGGTATGAAGGCTAGAAGGAACGGGTTGTGGTTTTTAGTCAGTAAGAGTCTGATACTATCTCTCACTCCACCCAAGAGCGGGGGTTGTCATAAGATGATTTTTGCCCACCGAAAAAAAAAAAAACAAAAAATATGCAATAGTTAGCTCGTCGTCCGGTCCTATAATAAATATCATAATCTGCCCAGACACCCTGTCCAGGGAGGTGTCTGACCACCAAAAAAGAGCATACTAGTTATCACCTCGAAAATTGAAACATGATCCGAAATAATTTCATGTTATTCTGTTCCGTTACTTCACTGTTGTAATAAATCAACCAATGATGGATGGAGGGACAAGTAACAGAAAAATATACTACCCTTCAAGGTTGTTTTTGAATATAAAATGGCTTCATTTCACCCTACGACGCATTATTAATGCCTTCCGTGACAGAATTAGGCTGGCACACAGTGTCGTCAATGAATGTTAGACTTGTAAACAATTCAAAGGCTTAGCAAATTAAGTACTTTAGTTAAGAGCAGCCAACCCAAGGTTTTATTTCTGCTACTGCTCTTACGTGATTATGATGTTTTTACATATATTTCTCTAAATATTTTGAAAATACAGATATATCTTGTGGATATAATCTAGGCTTCTATAGAAATCCAAACTTAAATATGTGTAAAACTAATCTATCTCCAATTAACTAACTACTATTATTAACTTTAGCCCTCCATAATGTACTCATATATCAAAAATATAAATAAGTTAATATAATATAGAAGCCTTGCACATTTAATCGAGATTCTGAATGACGACAATTTTTCTCAAAAACTTTTAAAATGGTTTTAAAAAATACGTATTTCCTGGAAGAAGTTTTGTAAAATAATCGAGTAAATTACGGAATTACCGAATGCCAACAGAGTTTTCATGCGTTATCTCTCTTTTTTCGCGTTGCCTCTTCATCAAACATTGAAGCAACAAGCTTATAAACCATGCTCGACGTTGACGATAGGCGAGTGGAGAAGGGCCCTCTTATGTAAGGGCATGTAACAACCGGTTTACCTAAACGACACCATTGATTTACTTTGATTGTTTAATGTTTTAATACACACTTAATTTTGGTAAATGTGATTTCTTTTGAAACTAACTTGATAATTTGTGTGCCGAGTTAGACCCTTTACAAAGAGCTCAAACATTGCTTTTTTTTTTGGGTTTAGTCATGACTTGAAAACTGAAAGAAATACCCTAGAGTCAAGTTCTTCGTTCTAGGACCACAGGATTACTTTTCGAAAATTCCCCATTGCCCTAGCAGGCTTCGATCCTGCTGGGTTCTTACGATTTTTAGACGCTACGCACTGCCGACAACTCGTGCTTGGTCCTTAACGGATGGCTGGACGGCGAGCTACCCATTAGTCGCTGCCTGCCAGTCAGCCCCTGTGGTGGCCGGGGATCACCCTATGACTCTCGACGCTCGGGGCGTCTCATGCCGGCGTGCGAATGCACGGCCCTTACTGCTGCGGTCGTCTCCTTCGCAAGCGTTACTGTTTCGGTAAAGGAGGTGACAGCATCCCGTGCCCTCTCCTCGTTCCGGATCATGGCCTGACTGAACCAGGGCCCTGAGAGAAACGTTACCGTCTCTAATTATATCCATGAGGATGCGGCAGTGTTCCGCCCAAGCGGGGCCCACGTCCACCGTTATGTTCCACTGTCTTCTGGGCGGTCCGTATAATGGTGACACCATCACTTCGTGAGGACCTGCGCCAGTGGCGTTGCTCCAGCCACTCCTCAAAAAGAGGACTTACAACCGCGATTGTGGCGTGCCCAACAGAGTACTAGTAAATTCTGCATGTTGTAATTATTAAGTATGTATGAAAAGAATTATGTAACTATGATTGATGACAAGTAACATTGCACGATAGGCGTAATTATAATAAACTACATACTATATTAACACGCTAAGAACCAGCGCTTAGTTTCATTAAAAAAATGATATATTATTAAAAGGTTTCATTATGAAACACTCAGGATACTGTCTAAACTCAATAGAAATGTTTTTATTTGATTGTAGGGATGACTTACGTAATAATTATATGAATTCAGAATTTGAAACATTTTTTGTTGCCTGTTGATAAGTGGTTCTGACTGCTATGCTAGAGGTCATGGGTTAGATTCCCATCATTTCATCACGGTCATGTGTTTTGTGACTGGGTCTAATTTACCTATAATACATATACGTATTTAGAAATGTATATATGTATATTTATCAGTTGTCTAATACTTATACCACAAGCTCTGCTTAGTTTGGGACTAGATGGCGTTGTGTGTAAATTGTGGAATAGATGTTATTATTAATTTTGGAATAACTAACTCCATTCCAAACATGAAGAAGCTACTCTATACAACCATGACACATCAATTGGTTGGGTAGACGGGAGGTTACGATGGGTTTTGTGCTTTTTACAAGCCTTTATTTAGTTTCACCTGTCCTGATGTTTGTCTGTCATCAAACCTTGCAAATTAAATTTGACCCACTTCCCGGTTACCAATTGAGCTGAAATTTTGCATGCATGTGCAAATCAGATGACAATGCAAAATTATTATGACATAGAGTGGAACCGGAACACAACCCCATCGAGTTTGGGCTCGTATGATTCGTCTTGACGAGTATTAATTATATAGGTAAACCGAGTTATAAAGGCTTGCTATGAAAAAATGATTTTCATTAAAAGTTTGTTTTTAGGTAGGAAATCATCCAATGACATTTCCCGCCCTTTTGTATCAGACTTTAACTGACTAAAACCCACTTCTATAAGTTCCAAGTTCAACAAGTTCCGTTGCCTTTCATTCAGGGCCAGGTGTTCCTTTCAGAAGCGAACCCAAAGCCCCAGTAGGCTTCCACCCTGCTGGGCCTCTACAGTCGGCTGACATCACCATGAGGTGCGCGTGGAACACTACGTGCTGTCGACGACTCGGGCTCGGTCCGGACGGTTACCGGACGGTTACCGGACGGTTACCGGACGGTTACCGGAAGGTTACCGGAAGGTTACCGGATGGCTACCGGACGGAATCGAGTTCGTGCGTGCTTGTTGGTTTTAGCCAATAAGTTGAATTTTAGTTTGAGGGACCACTTATATAAAGAATCTGTATAAAGAAAGGCAATTATTGGTTTATAATTACCTGCGTCTGTTTTAGAATCCTTACTATGAACAAGTTTTATTAAAACCTTTTTTGGTTGAAATGAGAAAATGCTCAAAAGATTGATTAATTAATTTGATAGCAATGTCTGAAAAGAATTTGTAAGAGTTCTTGTAGGCTGTGGCGATTGATACTCACCTGGGGTACCTAAAAAACGTGATTGAAAATATCAGGTTTCTTTAGTTGCGTAATCACCAATATTTCATTAGGTAGGTACGTAACGTAGCCGGGTGTTTAGATGGTGTTTTATTTAATGGATGTGAAAACTTATTGAATATATTAGGTATTTGGACGTAAAGTTATATAAAAAATATATAATTGACGATTTTAATATTATACAATGTATAAGATTGTATAATATAGTAATGAATATAACAACCTGCCTACTATCGAACCTATGTGTGTAACACAGTTTAAATATGGTGTTTTTCTGGTTCATCAACATGCCAATTCTTAATGTAGCTTACTATATATATAACTTAATCAATACCTAGAAAGAAAAAAGTGAAAAATTAAAACCATTTTAAACAAAAAAAAAATAACTTCCAAGTTAAATAAGACTTCTAAGTAAAATCACAAAAACATCAGAAGTCGGTGTTAAAAAGTGATGTTCCAAAATCAGAAAAACGAGATCCAGAAATTAGATAATAGTCATGGTACCTACAGTTTTATTTTTGATTCATTTTTAGTGTTGAATTTTGAACTCATTTTCACTACAACTCTAAATTATTATGATGCAAATAATTAAGTGCTATTTACTGAAATTATGCCCATTTCCTTTGATTTTCGTCTATTGGCGTCCGGTATTCATATTTTACGACCCTTTTAAATAAAAGTTCTATAAACAGAATACATTTAATTAGCTTTAATAAAACGATCTTGAGCTTATTCTGTGTTAGCGAGGTCCCTCGCTTTTGAGTTTAAAAAAAGATTAAAAGAAATATTATGTTATAACCAATGTTATTTTCAAACTGATCTCATTACGTAGTGTGCACCAAGTGCTACGGGACTAAAGGGTTGGCCACACGATTACAAACCAGCGTTCGTATGTTTGGTTTGTGTTGCGGCTACGTTCGATGGTTGAGAAAACACTCCTCCCAACCAAGAGCGTTGAAGATCATGGATTACACTTGCTGTCTACACGAATTGCAACTAGCAAGGTCACCTTGGTTGGGACGTTGTATTACAACCATGTGATCACCCCTTAAGCCACGCTCCATTGCTGTATTCTAACAATTTCATAGCACTGCCTACAAACAAATCCGAACTCAGGTAGAAACCAATATGTTATTTCACCGCGCTGTCATTTTTTTAATTTATATAAACGCCAGCTAAACAAAACGGACAGTATTTTCGCGCTGCGTCAAATAAGTCAATCGCATTAAAGAGAGACATTAATAAAAATCAACTTACCGATAGTGTAATAATCTTGTCAAACAGCATTATTGGCGGCATATGAAAATCGAACACGAAATACTGTGGACAAAAATAGTTCGTATTATTAAAAATATCGAGAATAGTTGACATTTTGCAGAGACGTAGCTACAATTTTCAAAGAAAATGTTGAACAATAAGTTTCTTTATAAAACATTAAATTAAATATCAAGTAACTACACTGACATGCGAAAAAGCTAATCAGTTTTTCTAGAAATAGTCTGAGTGTAGAAGATCGGTGTTAGAAATATTATGCTTTGCTCTTCAAAGAGCACAGCTAGCAACATGTACTTTTAATCATTAAAAAGGAGTTTTCTAGTAACATGTTCCATCACATATACATATTATTTAAAGGTGAAAGTTTTTGAGTGGGTCTATGTTTGTTAAATCGTCAGCCTTGAAGCACTGAACAGATTTAGATAAAATTTGGCATTCCAGTAGACCATGTCCTGGCCATAGCATATACTTTGTATCCTTGGGTTTCCTTGAGATAATTTTCTCGTAACACGCGGGTGAAAACGCTGGCAATAGCTAGTATATTATCATCATCATATCAGCCGAAAGACGTCTACTGGTCGCCACAACGACCGGCTAGTCTATTATAATTGGCTATTTTTGATGTACATTTTAAGTTCTCTATAGAAAAACCATATGAGTTGGTACACTTTTCTGTTTCTGTGTTAAAAAAACTAGTGATAATAGGTTAAGTTGTAGTAAATATGATGAGAGGATGGTCTAGTGTTTAAAAAAGATGACTACATTCACTTACAAAAAATTTACGGTTCTTTTTTTCTTTTTGTTCTAAAGCTATTAATCCTCTTAAAGTTATAATGAACGGAAAGGTTTTGAACTAGTCATTTATGGTAATTGCGAGGAAAACATGTTGGCAGGGTTGACTTCCAGACGTCTGTTAAATAAATGCTTTTCAGTTGTCTGTGGATAAGGTACTCCTAATTAGAATCTAATTAAACTCATATTAATAATTATGGATAAATCCTAAAATGTACCAATATTAAATGACAAGTAATAGTAAAGAGTTTCGTGGTCAATCCCAAACATTTTAGGCATTATTATGACCTTTTAATCTCTGATAAGTCATCTCATTGTCTAGTGCTGAGTTGTAGACACAAACATACAATTGTTTCATCATGTAGGTACATATTTGTTAATTGTTCCAACATTTTCAAGTATATAGAACGTATATTAATTACCGCTGTCATCTACTGGATCAACCCATTATGTTCTTATAATCTTCAACTCGCTTTAAGCTCAAGTTACTTTGGTCTGGCTACAGAAATTGGGATAATATACGAGTAACATTATGTTATGTCAACATGTTATTAATCTGAAACGTGCCAAGTATACGTTACAATATGTGAATTATCGTAACTTTAAATATGAAACACATTGTTTCAACAATGAAGGAGGTCTTCAATGTACTTCGCACTGTTGTTCTTCGTTAGCCTGTTGTTTCATGGCGTGACAGGTTTCGGGATTTGTTGAAAGTTAATTAACTAATAGCTAAAATATTTCTACGCTGATGACGGCTAGACATAGCGTTCCTTAATAATAATAATGGACATCTGTAACTAAACCACATAATGTTTAACTAAACCACATAATGTTTAACTAAACCACATAATGTTTAACTAAACCACATAATGTTTAACTAAACCATATAATGTTTAACTAAACCACATAATGTTTAACTAAACCACATAATGTTTAACTAAACCACATAATGTTTAACTAAACCACATAATGTTTAACTAAACCACATAATGTTTAACTAAACCACATAATGTTTAACTAAACCACATAATGTTTAACTAAACCACATAATGTTTAACTAAACCACATAATGTTTAACTAAACCATATAATGTTTAACTAAACCACATAATGTTTAACTAAACCACATATTGTTTAACTAAACCACATAATGTTTAACTAATAAAATATTTGTATTTGTATTTGCTAATTCAAGCTCTTGATGTGTTGATTGTTTTGGGAAATTAGTTTTTTACTGTAGTGTTGCGTGATTTATACTTTCAATTAGCTATTATTATGCCAGTGGTTTCACCCGCGTAAAGGAAAAAAATATAATATAAGCCACGTCACTCAATGTAAAAGTAGCATCCTACTGGTAAGTTAGTAGAACCAGTCCATTAGTTTCATTGATTACCCGTTACATACAAACTCTACCTCTTTATGAGATGAATATAGAGATTTATATATGGTGTATTTAGTTGTTATTTTGTTATTGACTATGATGCGATTACACATTATATGTACCTAAAATAAAAAAGTAGTCTAGGGACAAAAGTCCATTAGCACGAAAATTATCGTATGCGTGTGCATAGCTGCATGTAAAGGTACATTCAAGTGTGAGTGAATTCAACGCAAACATTTTTATGTTATACAGTATAACTACGAGAAGGTGACTGTGTGAGGTCAATATTAGACAAAGGTCGGAGGGGTCTGCTGACCCCTACGATATCCAGGGCGAGTGCGATGGTCCTGACCAGAAGATGGCCTACTACCCAAAGTGTCCCTACACCTGTACTTTGGAAGACCTAAAAACGCCACTGACGCCGTTATAAGCGTGGAAACTTACTGGACCCAAACTTAAAGGGAAAAGAAAACTGTCGATTCGAGAAAAAGAAGAGACTAGATAAAGGTAACAATATAGTTTTGTTCAGTAAATCATTCTAATCTAATCTCGTCCTCTTATTTCGACAATCTGCTTTCTGTAATTGAAAGCTAGACAATCAAAACCAAAACAGTATAAATTCAAAATAACTAAGCCTTACCTCATTGTAATACGGGCAGTTGGTGCTCTCCTTCACGCTGGTGTACTTGCGAACCTCTCCGATCTGCACGCAGACCACAGGGTCCATGTTTAGGCCAGCCAGCTGACGAGCCTCGATCACCGTCACACAGACTTGGAAGTCGGCTGCCTTCAGAGCTGATGGGATTCCAGTCTCGATGACCGTACGTCTAGGATCAAAAATACATCATTCATTTCTTTAAGATCATCCGCAATATTTTTTTAAGTGAAAAGTAAATTTAGGCACGCTTGGGCCTGTGCCTAAGTTCTCGCGGAATTAGGTACAAGTTTTGTATTTTTTAAATTCAATTGTCGTCTGAAAACTGGTTATAGTATAGCAGCATAGTAGGGTTTAACACTCCTGATTCAGAAATCTAGAACATTGGAAGGAGTGGAGGGAGGCCTTTGCTTAGCAGTGGGACAGTATAGGCTAGATATAATAATAATAATAATTTAGAAACCGGACATAAGTTGTGAAAACAATAAAGTATACTCACGTCTTCTTTATCTTCCTCGGATCGGTAGGTGAATGAACATCAACCAGTATTTCATCAGACGACACTGAAGTCTGACTGATAGGGCGGTCTGGTTCCGATGAGGGTCCAGGAGTATCTAGCAGGCCCTGTTCCTCATCGCTGCTTCCTCGAAAAGCACGAATCTTGCCAATACGCATGAATGTCTTGACTGTCTTCAGAGTTGATGGGCGTTTGCGCTCAGGCATATCATGCATCACCTTATCGCCACCCAGGGTCCAGCCGCGTCTGGATTTGAAAGATTGTTATAGTTTCACGATTGCTTATTCACCACTTATATATATTATTCGAGAGTATTTAATAGTTTCAAACGTATGCAATGATACTCGTTTCAAGTAAAAATCATAGACAAAAATAAACTAGTTTCAAACTTATATCATTCCTAGACTCTTACCTGAGGAAGCGCTTGCCAGCTGTCTTTAGCTTGTGAGTACGTGTCAGTTCCTGGGGGAACTCCATATCTATGCACACCTCTCTATCACGCATTGACTGCTCAATAGTAGCAATGTTACGTTCCACATCTTCCAAGACGTCATCGGAATCCTTTGCAGAGGTCCCTGCCATAGAACTACGGGAAGATCCAGGTGTTGAAGCATAACCTGAGGCACAAGCTTGAGCTTGGGATCCATGGACGTGCGGCCCTTGAGAACTATGTGCCCCCTGAGAACTGTGCGCTCCCTGAGAACTGTGCGCCCCCTGAGAACTGTGCGCCCCCTGAGAACTGTGCGCCCCCTGAGAACTGTGCGCCCCCTGAGAACTGTGCGCTGCCTGAGAACTATGCGCTGCTTGAGAACTGTGCGCTGCTTGAGAACTGTGCGCTGCTTGAGAACTGTGCGCTGCTTGAGAACTGTGCGCTGTTTGAGAACTGTGCGCTGCTTGAGAACTGTGCGCTGTTTGAGAACTGTGCGCTGCTTGAGAACTGTGCGCTGCTTGAAAGCTGGTTGATGCTTGAGGTCCATGAATAGGTACAGGCCCTGTGCCATGGACCGCTGGTAAGTTGTATGATGAACCCTTGAAGGAACTCATTTCCGCTCTGAAGAATGGGTCCCCACGTAAATCTCCAACTGGTGGATTGTAGTACACCTCCATGTCGACGAAGACCTGAAAAGAAAGCATTTATAAGTAATGTTATTTGACTGCATCTATTTTTTTTTAGGCTAGCCCTTGTACTTTCTCACTTATAAGTGTTGGACGAAATATCTGTCGATTATTAAAAGCAAGTTGTAACTATCAGGCAAAACAGATTCCGGTAGGGAATTCCACTTCTTAGCTGTGCGTAAAATAAGAGTGTTGTCAAAACGATTTGTGTGTATAGGTGCGCTGCTCACGATATACAGTGTCTTTTCCTACCCTTGTCGCGTGTTACTGGGGGTAGGCGCAATACATTATCTTCTTTCATCCCCTCCTGACCCCCGTCAACAGTCACGCTATTATTTATTTCCTTTTCTTTCATTGTATCTCATCGTTTTAGGAATATTAATAAAATTAATTTATTTCTTGCACAAGTGATCTGTATAATAAGTGAAAAAAAATAACTTTGAGGTTGAGATAGAAGCCCAATCTTAGAGAAATCAGTGCTGCGGATCCCCGGTCTCCTGAACTCAAATATATGTATTTACGAGTATATATATACCTATATTAATCACGTAATCTCAGAAACTATAACACCTACAGCTTAAAGTTGGCAGATAAGTTCATTATAGAGTGTAGACCATCCGCTATGAATGGATTTTACGAAACTGCACCCCTAAGGGGGTAAAACGGTGGTTGGAAGCTTTTATGAAGAAAGTTACTTTCATGCGGGCGAAGTGGCTGGTAGAAGCTAGCTTCTACATTACATAGGCCCCCTGGTAAATCATCAATATTGTGTCTATTAACTGCTCCACCTTTGTTTTAATATATATTAATTTTTCCTTTAAGGCATTGCTTTTGCAATATTTTTTATTTTTATTATTTAGACTGCCTTAAATTTGTTAGTAATTTATTTTTTTAACAATTTATTGATAGTTGCAATTATTAAAAAATTTCCTGCTTTTTTATATAGGTAGCCTCTTTTTGTAATGTGAATGTGAGAACACTGTATAATCCACAAACTCTTAGATTACTTTCTATTACGATTTACTTTATTTAATTTTATTTATTATGATTAATTTTGTGCTTTTGTGTACAGTGTTGACTGGTCTACACAGTGTCTTACATAAATCAATCAATATTGTAATAAACACATTTTTAAAAGAGTAACCATGGAGTTTCTTGCCGGTTCTTCTCCATAGGACACGATGTATTTGGAACCGCAGTGCACGGTTCCAAATTGCTTCTGACGTTTTATAAGTGCCCATGTAAGCCTATGTGAAATAAAATATTTTGACTTTGTCATTATATGTATAGGGATACAAAGATGTACAGAGTGCAAAGTACAGTGGCCTTGGTCACTGTAATTCCACGTTTCAGATTATAAATAAATTACAATAAGACATAGTGATAATATAAGTAATAATTAATGAGTGGTTATACGTATTGTACGAAAAGCAGTGTTGGCTCAGTGGTAATGGCCTCGGTTTATGAAATGTAGGTCGCAACCCCCGCCAGGTGCATTATTTTGTGTAGGTAATGTATTTCATTAACCCTTCAGATACCGTCAATTAGAGACACAATAGTAAGACAATAGATGCGCAGCCACCGGTGGTCGCTTGGGGATTCATGAATTAATACGGTGGAGGATATCATCGTGTGGAAACCAGGGTGTCCTGTAGTCTAAAATTCTAAATAAATATCTAACACCTGATTAAATTACTATGCTAAGCTATAAGCGCAATACGTACGAGTATAAACTACTCGTACTACACACACACCGGCAAACTACAAGGTTTGGCCGGTGTATGTGTGTGTGTTATACTTTTCTGTAACTGTGTGACACATTCAATTTAATTCACGAACACCGGCGTTCGCTGTCTCATTGTCTTTCTATTGTGTCTCTAATTACAGTATTCGAAAGGTAAATACATTTCTATTATAAACTAGCTTTTGCCCGCGCGGCTTCGCTCCCGCTCTTCCTTACTCCACCCTACTATACCCAACTCTACCCTACTCTACCCTACTCTACCCTACTCTACCCTACTCTACCCTACTCTACCCTACTCTACCCTACTCTACCCTACTCTACTCTACCCTACTCTACCCTACTATACCCTACTCTACCCTACTCTACCCTACTCTACCCTACTACTCTACCCTACTCTACCCTACCCTACCCTACTCTACCCTACTCTACCCTACACTACCCAAATTTTTTTTTCCATAAGAACCTTCTCCTCACAATAACAATCACAACAAAAAAAAATCAGCCAAATCGGTTAAGCCGTTTTCATGCCATGTCGTGACAACGGAAAACGGGGCTCATTTTTATAATATAGAAGATGAGTCAATTATTTAAACTGGCATGTTTCAGAAGAATAGATAGATAGGTACTACAAATTCTCCCTATGATTAAAATTATATAGAATCTTTTCAACTATGCAAGCGAGTTTCCTTGTTATGCTGCTTAGGTTCTATGCACTATAAGTTTACTAGGATAAGCAACAGTTTGTTCATTATTAACATGAATATCTACAGAAGATAATGCTAGAACATTTTTGTGTAAAGTATTTTTTTTTTTAATACGGATTGGCTCGCGTTTGACCACCATCTCACCTGATGATAAGCGATGATTTGGTCGACGATGGAAGCACGCTTGCGTAGAAGTAACATATTCACCCTTGAGTTAAATAAGTTGTAGCTACCAGAAAATTATAAAGATTCACAGACAGACTTCGGCAGGAAATTGAATATGGGTATAGCCGTACGTCCGATGATGGAATTGACTTGGCGGAATTTGATTTTGCAATTCTAGTGCACACTCATCGAAATGTAAACGATAGAAATCTGACAGTCGGCGGCGGTTTATATTAGAAATAAAAATTTTGCACTTTTCTTTTATGACGTAGGCGAGAACTAAGAGAGGGTTTTCCATAATTCTCTTATAATAATGACTCTTTATTGAATCTTGACCAAGTGCTTCGATATTCTTTAGAATTCGAAAAACACTGTATACGATTCTTTAAGAACGGACTAAAACAATTTTGTATTTTAAAAACCTTAATAAAAATACCTGTTTAAAATCTCTCACGAAATATGTACAAAAGCTGGAATGACCTAGATAAACTATCTCCATTGTTATTTCTGGCAGGTCTACTCAATTTATATTAGCCACTCTGCAGGAAGAGCAACAGTTGGCTCGTTTGCTACACCACATTGTAGGTACAGACAGCCAAATGTACGTGGCAACAGTTTTTAGATCGTCGAAGCAGGTATAACTTTTGCTAAGGATATTTGAATTCAATGGATATTTGCTAAAATAAGTACTATTTTTGGGCAGTAAAAATGTATGTAATAGATGAAACTCAACAACGTTCAGATATCTTTAAAAATTCATTTTTAGGGTTCCGTACCTCAAAAAGAAAAACGGAACCCTTATAGAATCACTTTGTTGTCCATCCATCCATACGCTTGTCTGTGGTCCTTTGAAGCTGTGAAAAAGTCGAACTTCTGAATAATAGAAAAAAAAGATACGGCTTTTTATGTCGCAAAAAACGTGTATAATTCATGACTCAAGGGGACCAAAATTCATAGGTTACTTTCCGTTGATCTAAAATCCTGAATTTTGTCAAGAAACAAGGCCTCATAGCACAAGTAGGTACCTATAGGAAAAAAAAATGTAGTTCTTCGCAAAAAAGGTTTTTTTTTTTTGAGGAAAGGAAAAATCTTCGTATCTAATTCAATTTGAGAACTGAACTGTTTTCATTGGTAGTGGTGTACAAGTTATATTATTTTAAAGTTTAATTATAATCCATTCAGTAGTTTTCGCGTGAAAGAGTAACAATTATGGATAATACTTGACAAACTTGCGCGTTTATGATATTAGTAGGATTAATGAAAAAAAGCC
Source organism: Mythimna lalbum (assembly GCA_949319445.1). Classification (NCBI taxonomy): domain Eukaryota; kingdom Metazoa; phylum Arthropoda; class Insecta; order Lepidoptera; family Noctuidae; genus Mythimna; species Mythimna lalbum. The sequence continues at coordinate 33,791,544 of OX439344.1, forward strand.
GTGACAAATTCACTAAAGTAGAAATGAGAATCAAAACGGTGAAGGAAAAAATCGTGAGGAAACCGGCATATCCTAGAATAAAAAATTCGAAGACATGTGACATCCAGCAACCCGCACTGGGCCCGCGTGTTGGATTACAGCCTATTCTCTTTCCTAGAGAGGAGGCCTGAGTCCCAGCAGTGGGATATAAGGCCGACTATGCTACTCGTATGCTACAAATGAATAGGCCTAACTTGTCGTATGTGAGATTGAGAAGGCAAAGTGTAATTTTATTTGAAGCACAGCAACCAAAATAAAAGATATTTCGATATTGTTTCTAACATGTAGTTGGCTGTACGTCGCATTATCCTTGATGTTCCAACGGTCATTGCTTATGGAACATTTCACGTCAGAACTGAACTCCGGCTCTACAGCTCCGGCTTACGTGCTTCGTAATAATTGATCGGCTGGAGAAACTGATTCTTTGCCTCTGATTTCTCTTTTGGTATTTTTAATATTAAATCATGCTTTGAGTAAACTTTATTTGAGTTCGAACTATGTAAGAAAAATGCTTTTAAAAATTTCGTAGCTTCGCCCATGTACATCTATATATATAAAAATCAATGCCACTTTTCGTTGTTATTTTATAACTCAAGAACGGGCTCACCTATCAAAACCAAATTTTTAGGCTTTGTTCGGACTATTTAGTAGATGGTTTATGTGAAGTTTGGTAGGATAGAGTAGGGTATAGTAGGGTAGAGTAGGGTAGAGTAGGGTAGAGTAGTGTAGAGTAGTGTAGAGTAGAGTAGTGTAGAGTAGTGTAGGGTAGAGTAGGGTAGAGTAGGGTATAGTAGGGTAGAATAGGGTATAGTAGGGTAGAGTAGGGTATAGTAGGGTATAGTAGGGTAGAGTAGGGTATAGTAGGGAAGAGCGGGAGCGAAGCCGTGCGGGCAAAAGCTAGTAAAATATATAGCCTGTGTCACTCAAAAATATAACAGCTTTCTATCGATGAAAATTTACCACCAGTACCAGTACTTTCAGAGATTTCCTCATACAAACAAAAAACAAACTTCACCTTTACTTTTTATAATATTAGTGTAGATAAGTGTCATAATGTAGTGTTTATTTTCTGTTAATCTATGGAAACTTTTATAAGCTTCCTGTAGAATTAATTAATTTATTCTTTTGGAAGAAGAGTTTTTAACTGCTCTCAAATAATAAATAATTAAATCATCGTGCGGAAAATGTAATATCATAGAACCAATTTGAAAATATATGCCATCCACGAACGCTCACTGAGTGCGCGTGATTGATTACTACCTATTCCCGATCATAGAAGGAAGGCCTGAGTCCCAGCAGTAAGTACCTCATACGGTTATTTATGCTTGTGTATGTATTTCTTAAGGTACTTGAAGTACTAAAACTAACGTAGGTACAGTTGCAGTTAGAAATAGGTAATGACCCATTAGGTAAACTGAGCACCGCTGTATATTGTGTAATGGTTCATTCCATTTGTTGAATACAGCTATTACATACTCAGCTCGATCGATGAGATACAAAAAAAATCCTTGAACGAGATATATTTAAATTTATTTTTTTGAAAAGGACTCAAAAAATAACAACATGATAATATATCCTGGCGAAATAAATTACTCAAATCAAGCTAAAGGCCAGCCTAGGATATAAATCTTGGTTAAATTATTATTTAACCAACAAAAAGAAAGAAAAAAAAGAAAAGAGAAGAAGAGAGAGAGAAGAAGATAAAGAAGAAGAAAGGAGGGGAAGATTTTTCAAATGTCATCAAATAAAAAAAACAACACGATATTATAACATGAAATCATGTGGTTTGTTTAAAAATGTCTTTATTACGTACGTATGCATTATTGACCTATTATATGTATATGCTATTTATATGTATCATAAATTCTTATATAGGAGAATCTGTCATGACTCTTTGAAAAGAAATTCAATTTTGTTAAATAATTATATTTGTGTTATTTAAGTCTAATGATTGAAACCTATTTTGATAGGCTAACCCGATTTATTTTCCCCTTATTTCCGAAAATCAAAGTGATATTCCAAATATTATGCTACACTTGCTCTACTAGCGTCGAAGTTGAACGATACAAGGATAAGAATTTAGAATATGGAATTAAGAATACTAAATGTGATTTTAGGAAAGTCACACTTAGTATCTTTGCTCCCTTCCGTTTCAGTCTAAATCCTGTTTTATATAAACTGAACTAAGTCAAGATTATCCATTCAATCCAATATATAAAGCACAAATATTGTTTCTACCTATGTTCCTTTGATATCATCCAACCAATGTGTCCCAAACCCGTTTACATTAGAAGGCCAATATAATTTTAGATAATAAAAATAATTTAGACATTTTCCAAAAGCAACCTTCCTTATACATATGCTAAAAATGCCCAATAAAAGCCTACATCATAATATCACGCACGTTGATTGCATTAATTACTTTATGTACCGACATACCTTTAATATTAATAAAAGCAAATAAGTACTTACGATATATTAATTTCAAGAAAGAATGAGTGGTCGTGAAAAGATAATTAATTATTTACGATAATTATTAGGAAATTCCTTATGAAATTACCGTCTTATGAAATGGGTTACTTGGAGCTGTATAATAATATAGATTTACTTGAAATTTTATCGACGGCATGTTTTTCTTTTTTTCAGTTTTCATAAATCATTTGTTTTTAACTGAATGCAATTTTTTTATGACATAATATATCAGTTATTGTTTTTTTTTTAGGTTCTATCATTTTTATAGTTGATGCTGAAATCGTACGAGCTGTATGTAAGTAAACATTTGTGTCATACTCGTATCAAATGTTTTACGTTAAAAAAATACAAGTCAAACGACCATTTACAGAATCAATAGAGCTGGGCCTCAAGTCTGCTATTACAATCGTGTCAGAATGGTCTATCATGATTTCATTGTTGATTTTGACAAGTTTTGGTAATCTACTAATATAATGGCGTCATTATGAATTTCCAATGGTCAACCACTGACACTCCATTGAAAGAAATCGCATAGAGTGGTAATCTCGTACGTAATGACAAATGAATATCTGAAGTATGCGGTAATCTGCAAAAATGTGCTAGCATTATGACGTCCTTACGCAGTTAGTGCTTATAATAAGCTCGATATTATCATTCTATCACAATTCTATTACAAGACCACTTACCGATCAGTGATCGATCATAATGAATTTGCAGATTAAAAACTTTTAGCAAAATGACAATGCGATCGTGTTGGAATGACGAATTCATAAAAAAAGCAGACTTGGGCCCCTGGCAGAGCGCACTGTGTCTACAACAGTATTATGTACACAATAAATATATAATTCATAGTATTATAATGTAAGCTACCAATAACTTCAAAACTTGGTTTGAAATCTGCGCTCCTTCAGAGCTGCCAGCACCAGCCTAGGTATCTAGAGCGCTTAACTGCACCGAAGTTTTGTTCGCTACCCACTAAAGTGTCAAGACCGACAGTTTGAGAAACACTGCTGTTGACTAAGTAGACAACCTTCAAGTACAAAGTAAGATAACAATTATTTTAGCCGCGTTGCGAACTATCAAAGCTTGGCCCGCTAAGAGAATATTTTCGGGTCACAATCCGAAGGAAATCTAGCGTAAAATGTTCGATAATGGTCGTACAAGAGAACGGTCACGATAAGTGATTCAGAAATTCTTAACAGAATAAAGGTTCGACTGATGTCCTTTTTAACCGACTTCGAAAAGGAGGAGGTTCTATGTTCGGCTGAATGTATGTTTTTTTTTTGTATGTATGTTCACCGATATTTCGGTCAATTGTGGACCGATTTTGAAATTTTTTTTTTGATTGAAAGGTTATGCTTCCATGTTGGTCTCATAGAAATATTGTTATGATCTGATCATGAACTTCGAAGATATGGAACAGAACTCCTCATAGAATCATAGCAGAATTGTCGTAACTGCTTTGTTTATACGTGTAGTCGATGACTGACTGAAAGAAAAGGGGGAGGGGAAAGGGGGAGGGGGTAAATTCATGTAATATAACCGTATTTGGGATTATAAGAATCGTTATGAGGTGCACTCTGGCTATAAGGTAATTTATGTTTAGCTGAAGGGTAGGTACTTTTTAGTGGTGCTACCATAACTAAAAAGTGAAAAATAAAAAACTTTTAACAAAAAAATTAAACCGACTTCAAAAAGTACAAAATAACTTTAACTTCGGAAGTCGGTGTTAAATAACGAAGAGACAAAATTAGGTATCTATTGAAACACCGACTTCCGAAATTAAAGTTATTTTGTACTTTTTGAAGTCGGTTTAATTTTTTTGTAAAAAGTTTTTTACTGTTTACACAAAGTCGCGCCAAATCACGCTAATATTGTTGTGGCTAAAGTTTGCGAGTGTACGTGTGTGTATGTTTGTTACTTGTTTATGCTGAAGTAAAATCGAACGTATTTGGAAGAAATTTGGCGTACAGGTAAAACGTGTCCTGCCCCCCTAGCCAAGTTACAACCGCTTCGCTTGCGTCGAACGCTTCGAGTTGGCCACGCTCACAATTCTTTTTTTCTGACTACGCGACTGAGCGTTGAGATGACGTCATTCCCGTACATTTGAAGCTTGCTACAAGCGCGATTAACGATTGCAGATTAGTAACTTGGCTAGGAATACTGGAATATCACATAAGATACTTTTTATCCCGGGTGTTTCTACATTCACGCAGGCGAAGCTGCTGGCAGCAGCTAGTCCTAAAATAACAGAGAAAAATTCTCAAAAGCAAATTCTATTCTCTTTCGCGGAAAGCTGTTCGCTTTTTAGAAGTTCAATCCTCAAACGAACAGGATTTCACCTGTGTTTTGCTCTGTCAAACGCTCAAACACTTTTGTCCGCCTTTTGATTGACGTGGGAATACTAACAGTAGATACCTACGCTAGTACTACCATCAAACAAATGTACAAAGGACAAAGCATTGTCCTAGTGGAGCACCACACAATATAAGTACATAATTCAGTTTTCCTCTCCTTTTATACCATTTGTGTTATATTCAAAGTAAATGCTTGGAATGGGAACAAGTGGCAGGCCTATGTTAAATGATTTATTTTTGGTAAACTTAAGTACATAATTAGAAGACTTCAAATTTTTAGATGGGTACCTATCTTTATAAAATTTTTAGAAGTCGTTACTACTCATCATCATGTCAGCCGAAATACGTCCACTGTTGGACATAGGCTCAAGCGTCGCCACAACGACCGGTCCTGTGCGTCACGCATCCATCGGATTCCTCCTCTACTAAGCCAAAAAATTAGAAGGTGGAAGTGACCTTTCGCGCCAGGCCCTAGTTCAGACTATGGTCCGAAGTAAGGATTGTCAGGCGGTCGCCTCAGACGCAATATTTCTGCGAAGTAGAAAGACGGGCGCACGCTTGAGGGAACGAACACCCTGAGGCCCCAGCCACTGAAACCTCGACCCTAACTATCAGGCACGGTAGACGCTGGTCCCATAATTTCTTTACATATAACATGTATATACTCTTAAACTTATTTCGCGTTATGCGATTGTTTATTTCATCGAAAAGCATTCGAAAGCGTATAACAGGCTAGGCATTACAAGTTGGATCGTACTGAAACACGTTACTATAATGTAATAAGGCTTTGGAGCCGATATCCAGTCAGATTTCTATTCAGCTGAAATAAAGTACACTGCATTGTAGTCCAAGTACAAAAGGGCGCATCATCGATACGTCCCTATAAAAGTTTTAGTTGCAATAATCCCCACTAGTAGTGCTGCAGCATATATCAATTGGATTAATACGCGATACGCGATTTGTTTCATACCCTCGCGTTCTAGCCTTGAATAGAATGGAAATATGCTGCAGCACTACTAGTCGGGATTAATAAAAAATATATCAACAGTTGGTTTATCTCACGTTTATTATATGATGTGAAAAAAAGCGAGTTGTAAGTGAAAATCACTTTGTTACTTATGTCTTCCAATCTATACAAGAGTGTATACTTCGTAGTGACATAACTAGCTGATATACTAAGATGCCAGAGCTCTCTGACATAACTTATTTTCACATGGATGAAACCTTAGGTTCTCAGTAGTGTATCATGAGCTTTTAATACCTGTGTGCTTGTGGAGCTCCCCCTTGGGAATATTGGCAGGTACCAGATGAGAAAAGGAACTAAAAATAAGAGTTACTTAACTTAAACTTGTATGGCTAATTTTTATATATGTTTTGTAGAATATTATTATAAACTAGGTATCATAGGTGTTAGACACTTTCCCTTGGTCCAAAACTTCTGTCAGACGCTTTAAAACTCCACAAAAAGTAAATTACTTATTTTTACATGTCTGATTTTTAAATATGTTATTAAGGCAATTTAGTAGTTAGATAAATTGTAGCGACTAAACAACGCCTAAAGACCAAAATTGTTTAACTGAGAGTAAGTGCGCGAGTAGAGCCACCCTTAGATACTGTCTGCTGATGACGCCATTAGTTCTATATTTGAAGCCTTCAAATAGGCTTCTGTTACTGTGTGAATGTGAGGACTATGTGGATTACTTTTTCATTTGTGTAATTTTAACATGATGTAGTATTTGATGCGGCCTACCCAAATGTCCTAAATGAGAGAGGAGTGCAGAAGCTTGCCACCAACACCTGAAGTGATGAGCACGACCCCTCTGTCAAGAGTGATTCCGACAGAGAAGAAGACCCAAATGGCCATTTTTTATCTCTGCGCTTGGGAGTTTAGGACAAGGAGGATGGTGTCAAAATCTCCCACGAAAATGCAATGAGCATACCCAGAATCCAGAGATTCAAGTAACAACGTTTTGGCTCCTTTGACACACACCTCTAGAAAAAATCCTCAGCAGAGTCGTTAGAAGAGGAAGTATAAATATAGTATTGTATTTTTTATCGATGATCAGTTCTAGGTTTCGTTTTATTGGATCTGTTGTATACACCAAGTAGTATGTTATGGACTCAAAATACATTGATAAACGACGATGACGTTCGCGAGGGCCGAACTTGTAGAGTGACTTTTAGGCACTACAAGATGAGTCTATTAGAACATGCATCTATTGAGGCCATACTAACCTTTTTTACGTAGGAAATCTTCAAACAAAATTTTCCGATGTGGGTGGAATAAGTGTCCGATTTTTACTAACTAAAACCCAGTGTTTTTCATACTAACCTGGGTTTGCTGTTTAACGTGCGAGCTTAATCTCATAAATGAGAGAATTTCTATACTTGTATCAAGAGATCAGATGGAAGCCAATTAGTATCAAAAACTACGACAGCAGATGCAAGATTAGCAAAACTAACTTAGTTTCTGTAAGTCTGCGACCGGCTTAACAGAACCAAACAGGGGTAAACATTGACGTATTTACCCCTATTTTCGAAAGTTCTGAGTTTGTCTGAACTGTATCCTGGCTGTATTTTCCCTCGAAGTTGCTAACTTGTTACATGGCGTTTACAGTGCTTCAAAATTTCAAATACGTGGAACTGTTTGTATGAGTCTCAGCGCTCTGTTTTCAATTCACATATCCGGGCTTTAGTTACGTTTACCTAATTTATTCATTTTTATGTAATTTAATTAATAGGCACTTGAAGCGATATTTTATTTTTTAATACTCTAGTCTTAACTTAAACGGAACAAGGATAAGTTGATCTTCGAGTATTTAATATAAATCAACACCAATGTTACGAGAAAAAGTAATGGACACAGAAACATACTTATCATAAATAATTACTCTGGCACTGTGACTTTTAGTAGGAGAGATAAGATACCTAAACTTGTAGAATTTGTAGAGTTCGGTGTAAAATTAGCATTGATGTTCAATTTGGAAGGAAAAACATTGTATACCGTTGAGAAATTGAATTCAAAATATCAAGTTCGTAACAAAAAAATACTAAATCCTAAAATTTTAGTTAGTATTTTAAATACAAAAAACATTTCTATAAAAAAAGGATACACGCCTTCCACAACAGCAAAATGTAATAGGAGAAACCAGATAAAAACAAAAGAAAAGTTTTTCAGCCTTTTATTCTCCAGTCACATTATACCTACATAAAGGTATGTACTACATAGGCCGGGCCAGTAAGCTAGCATAGTCGAAATTAAGCCATTTAAACCAACATTCTGGAATTGTTATGCTCGAAATTTCCGTCTAGCTTCAGGACACCACACGATGCAACGTTGAACATTTAGAGAATTAGGTACCTAACTCAAATTGCTGCTTTAAACTCGAATACCTTGTGAAAGATTTATGGACTCAGAAATGTTTGAACGAATTCTGGCTTTTTATTATGATTATCGTGCCTACTTGACTCATCATCATCATCATCATCTCTGTTGCTTCAATGCTGGGCATAGGCCTCCCCCAAGCGTCACCACGCATCCATCGGATTCCCGCGACCCTGACCAGGTCTTCGGTCCACCTTGTTGGAGGTCTTCCAACGCTGCGTCTTCCGGTACGTGGTCGCCATTCCAGAACCTTTCGTCCCCATCGACCATCTGTTCTGCGTCCTACTTGACTACACAAAGGCAACCAAATTTTCCGATTACTTAGCGCTCTGTATGAATTATTGAGACGATATAATAAACTTGCCTATGAAAACCACAAAGCTACTACTATGAATGATATCTCGAACAGAATAGGATCCTGAAGAAAACCATCAAAAAATTTCGAACTAATAAAACCTGCATAAAAGGTTTAAAACATCTAAGGAAAACATCGTACAAGCGCAGAATAAATACATATAATTGATTTGAAACATACGTAGCAATAGCACTAGTAAAATAAAACTGGAAACAACTGATCATAGCATTCCTACAAAGAGAGGAGCAATATCATCAAAACTTTTTACAGCTATATTTTATTTTAAGGACAGGCACTTTCTGTCTATTTATGAAATAAATTTAATAATTAAAATCATCACGATGGAGTGAGAGATCACCAGCAAAATGCATAAACTTACAATAAAAAAATTGCAGGCTACCTTAGGGCTTTCACCTTAACTGAGCATGTACATATGAATGGCAAGTTTATACACTATAATAATTATTATTTAAAAAAAAAACATACAGACAGCCGAACGTAGTACCTCCTCCTTTTTGGGAAGTCGGTAAAAATAAAACACATATTCATAAAGCAGTCTGTATATCCGATAAAAAATAATGCGATAGTTCACCTACAATTAAAAGTTCGTTGAAACTGAATGCACGCGTTGTTTAATTTTCTTATTTACATTTCATTTTCAACTCGCACGAACTGTTGACTTTTGAAATTAGTTTCTAACCTGAGATGAAATCTGTCTCGTCTGGCTAATGAAATATTTCTCTTTTAAGTTTTAATGAAATTATTTCATTAAACTTTGCCACAAACAGTGTTTGTATGTCCATTGGGTACCTATTAATATTTCAGTTTATTGTTTGAATTTTACGCTTAAAATAGAGTTAAAATCCAATCGTAAAATATTAACAACATTAGAATCTTTATTTTATCTACATGTGTACAAGTAATTAACCTATAGTCGTAATGTGCGGAACGCCCGGAGGAGACGGTGGAGCACACAGTAGAGGTGTGCCCTGCTTAGGCGATCAGCGGTGGCGATCTCGTACAGGCCATGGTCCGGAGCGAGGAGGAGCGGCAGGCGGACGCCTCCTTCTGCGAAGAACTAACGCTAGCAAAGGCCGACCGTATCAGGCAAAGGCCAGCCACCGATCCGATCCTGATTTCCATCCACCATTGGCATGGACTTGCGGATTTCGAACAATGGGTAGCTCGCTGTCCGACCGACCGGTAACTGTCCGGCGATATGACGGCGCGCATTGTTCCCGCGCGCCTCAAAGAGCTGTCAGCAACAGCAGGGGCCTGCTAGGTTGAAGCCTACTAGGGCCAGGGTTAGTTTCCAAAGATAGCTCAGTACCGGTACGAAAGGCAACGAAGGAACAGGAGCGGGAGATGCTATTAGATGATTTTCCCACCGGAAAAAAACCTATAGTCTTAAATAAAATTTTAATGAAAAACGTTTTTTTCAGACAAGCTTTTATGGGGTGCTCTATCACTGAGCTCAACTCAAACAAGATAGGATAAGCCTGTTGCACTCAATAGCTTCTATTGTTATACCAGCACAGAATCGTTTCAAAATCCATTTGCAGGATTTGCGCTAAACAAATATGCAAATGCTTTCTACGCTCCATATTCTACGGTTTATTTAGTAGCAACATATTTTAGTTAGAAAGAAAGAAAGAAAGAAAACTATTTTATTTGGCATACACACTCGTAGATACACACAATGTAGTAACAACATGTAGACACTAATATTTTATAAAAGAAAGAGACAACTAACAATGTGTGTCTCGCGGTGGCGCCAAATAGGACCAGTTCAGCAAAAATGCCAGACAACTACTAGTTGCCTGACGCTGGTTTTCAACTGAACCTTAATTCGAGTGTACGGTTGAAAAATTGGTTTATATTTAGGTAATCAGTTATTAGTGTTGGTTGTATGGTAAATAATTAGTTAAAAGCAACGTTCATGTTATTGTTTTATTTTAAAATTTTATTTTATGATTTGTGATGTTGTTTTATTCTATACCTAAAGCCAAGTAAGCAAAACTGTATTTTTAGTTCATCATCATCATCATCATATCAGCCGAAAGAGGTCCACTGTTGGACATAGGCCCCCACCAAGCATCGCCACAACAACCGGTTCATTTCATCATTTGGCAGTAAATAGTGAGTACATTATATTTTGTAATTAACACCATTTACCGTAACACTTTAACTTCGTTAATGCAAGTAAATAAAAGTTCGTAAACCCATATTTCCAATATACATATTTTCTGACCACAACTACTATATCTATCTACATATTTCTATAGCAAATAAAGATAGAAATCTAGGGTAAGTAGGTTTAAAAAAAAAAGAATCTATTTAGTTCTCCGATCAATGACAGTCGTTGAGTGCCCGAGGCAGGCTTTGCTAAACCTTTGTCAAACCGGTCTATTTATTAGCTTCCGGTCGTTTTGCTTCTCTCTTGCAGTGGCTTTAAACCACGAAGTATAGAAAAAAGCTTTATACTCAATACTCTTGTGGCTTTCAGAGATATCGGCTTTGTGATTTTCATTTTCATAGAAGATGAGTCGAGAATCAATTTCAGTTGGTTCTCGACTTAATATGGTCTTTCATTGTTCGTTCAGGGTTTAATAAAAATCTTATAAGTTCTGGGCTTATGTCCCTCGATATTACATATTAAAGTTTTGTGAATGGAAAGTCTTTATACCCATATATTGGTTATTAAAGTCTGGTAATAAAATTGAAAATTTGTTACACAATAGTACAGTAATATTCTGTCTTCGATAATCCGACTTAGTGCACAGTCGTATTAAAGTATGCAAAAGCATTATTAGCCAGCAAAATATTGATATAAAAGCTGCGGAATTTGCCTCCGTAAATTAATCCGAAAATTGATTAAAATTTCAGCGTGCTTGTCATGTCATGTCGTCCATGGCCTTAGGGCTTAACAGTTTGTTTGCTCGAACAAGACATGAACCAATATTGGTGGAATTTCTGCATTTTACGGACATGAAAATATCTCTAATCCGGATATATGTATATACCATAGGTGGCCAAATTATTAGGGACAAGATCCTATTGAAAAAGCCGTATATTCTACGAGTATTTCCCACCACTGAATATTTAATTTTGTGTTGAATGTCAATGTATGTTTTGAGAGTTTTCAAATGATGTTTATATTTTCTAAATCTCTTTAACTTAATTTCTGGTTCACTAATGTGATCCACATCTATGAAAAAAATCTAAAGTGGAACAGTTTGATATAATGAATTAACGTGTAATTCGTCCTTTTTATCGTTCCTTACGTCGTAGTCACTTTGTTGTCTGTCGGTCTGTTGAAACTCAGTGAGTGATGCCTTTGCCGTTTACATATTATACAAAGATAAGAAGGTAACTTCTAGAATATTTCATTTTAGATCTATTTAGAATAACATCACAGCAGAAGTTTTACAATTTTTGCATCATCAAGTCGTACATTTTTGACTATCTGTAGGTAGTAAGTAGCTATCTAGGGTTCAGGCTTGATCAAACTCATTATAGGTACATTGATATAATTAAAGACGCAAGTAATACACTTCATTAGTTTCTCATCAGCTTGGAATTATCTACATTTTTTTTGGTTGGATATTAATCCAATGACTTCTCCTGTTCTTGGGGTATAGCGTGAGGGCGTGGGCGTGGCCAGGTGGCTATTAGTGACTAAAAACCACTTCTGTTTCTTCTTTGCCTTTGTTTCAGGGTTCTTTTGCACCACCCATGACCCAATAGGCTAGCATTTCAATAACATTTCCCGCTCTTGGGCGGACCAGACTTTCTGTGACTGAAATCCACTCCTTTTCCTTTTTTACCTTCTTTCTAGGACCCCGGGGGTAGTTACTTCTTCACGCCCGAACGGCTGAACGCATTTGAATGGAATTAGGTTTATGGGTAGACCTTGTCCTGGAATAGCACAATGGATACTTTTTATTCAGAAAGTATGAAAGTATGTTCCTTTTCGAAAATTGTCTACATTCACTCGGGCAAAGTCGCTAGCAGAAGCTAAGATATCATAAACCTTATTTATATTGTTCATAACCGAATAATTCACATTAGATTAATTAAGCCGTTTGTTACTAACGGACGGATTTAACTCAGCCGTTTTAATGGATCCTATTATTAGGGATTAAGAACAAGGTTAATTTGCGGTTTATTCTGAAACATTGGCTAAGAATCTCTCGGTATGAGAAGCAGATGTTGAAAACCGATGATTTTGTAATAATGGCGATTATTTATATACCTACTTTAATAAAGACGAGCAAGTTCAGTCTGTGACTGTGGAAGGCAATTGTGTTAAAGCCAATTATATTATTATATTAATTACAGTTCACTTGAATTGAGATACAAATAGACTATTAAGTTGTAATATTCACATCTGGTGTGTTGGTGACATCGTAGGTAGGTTGTATACATGTTTTTTAATTTAGCTTTAAACATATTAATATTTTAACATTTCTTTAATTCTTCGGGTAAATCGTTAAACAGCCGTGCTCCCCAAACAGTGTCGTTTTTTTTTCCGAGAACGTGCAGTTATTAGATGAAACTTTTTTTTATTACAGTTAATCATCAATTTAGAGCAAAAATGCTAGTTTTAATTATAAATGTCAATTAGTAATCTGTTATAAAACAAATACACCACAAATCAAATAACAGATCAGGGTATATTATGAACATTTACTTAGGTACCTCTTTATACAAGACAACCCCCATAGTTGCACCAAGGAAAAGTTGGCAATCTATTTTTTTTTAGGTCCTTGGGCACATTCTTTTAGATGATGCTCGACTTTTATAAATAACAAATCGGTGTAGTTGATGTCAAAAATGTACTAATAATTTGTAATTGTTTTTTTGTTATTACTTATTTTCATTGTGTTCATATAATAAAAGCCACAAGAAATATTTAACTTATAATATAATTTAAAAGAGTGCCCATAGAGTTTCTTGCAAGTTCTTCTCCATAGAGAACTACGCTTTGGAACGTGCAATTTAGCCAACCATCATTTTGACAATTTAAAAGTGCCTGTAAATAGTCTATTTGAAATAAACGCTTCTGATTAGCAATGTATCAATAAATGCGTTATCTTGCACATAATATTTATTATAATCAAATAACAGATGAAAGAAGATATTTCCTCTACCAAAAATCTCGCACTAAAAGAGGAACTAGATTGTTTACTCAAGTATTTAGGGTTAGTTTCCAAAAGCAAATGCAGAGAAGCAGGGGCCAGCTTATCTTATGACATCTTTAAACAACTAAAATTATATTTTTTTGTTTTATATCGATCATTGCAGCTAAAGGTACAGGGGTGAGTTTCAGTCAGTAGCAGACTCACGCCCTCTTGCTCCACTTAATGATTTTCCACACTCAAAAAAAAGACTTGCGCGTCCTGAGTCACAACAGACAAAGACTATTTTAACGTGTATTTATTTAAAAGCAGTAGGTACCATCACTTCGCATATCATATGATTTATTTCATTTTGAATAAATATTATAGGTAAAGAATGGAGGATAAAATGATTTTCAACATACAAAGCTTTCATCACAATATGTCCGATCGTTAAAGAACTTAAAAAAATAACATTGTTTGAAAACACAGTTGCAATATTTGCATAATGTAGTTACAAAAAAACTGGTGCACAGACGAGCTTTTATTTTATATTTGCCAGTGGCCTTAACAAAATATTATCAGCTGAAAAATAAACTAAAAAATATGTTACAATCGAATATTCTTTTATGAGCGTACAAACCCCTGAATGTGCTTCCGTAATATATATATTTTTATTTATTATGGATACCTACATGGATAGGCTCGCGTTTGACCACTATCTCACCTGATTTGGCCGACGATTAAACAATGATGTGGCCGACGAGGAAAACACGCGTGCCTAAAAGTAATCTATTCACTTTTGACTGAAAGAGTTTAATACCTCTAGGTTACAGATATCAGGGCCTCAAGTCTGCTATTACAATGGTGTCAAAATGGTCTATCATTGTCTTCATAATTGTTGATTTTGAAAAGTTTTGGTAATCTACTTATGTAATGGCGTCATAATGACTTTCCAACGGTCAACCACTGACACTTCATTGAAAGAAGTGGCTTAAAATGGTAATCTCGTACATAATGACAAATGAATATCAGACGTATGAGGTAATTTGCAAAACTTTTGACAGTTGTTTTGATCAGTGACCTACCATTAGAACGTTATTGTGCAGTTATTGGTTTTAATAAGCTCGATATTGTCATTCTACCACCACTCTATTACGAGACCATGACTGATCAATGATCGATCATTTTGATTTAACAGATTACGAACTTTTAGCCAAATGACAATGGGATCGTGCTGGAATGACGAATTTATAAAAATAGCAAAATCGGGCCCCAGGAAACACAGACTCCGGCAGGGTAATTCACTCCTTAGCTGTACGCATAATAAATGTGTTCTGAAAACTTTGTACGCATGGGTGGGATGTCTATATATAATAAATAAATATTGTTTAGGTATATTATTATGATAAATAAATGGGCAGTTGTACAATAGTAGAAAGTAAGTTATGCTTTTAAAAGTCAAAAAGTCAAAAGTTTTTATTTCACATAGGCCTACATGGGCACTTATAAAACGTCAGAAGCTAGTGCACGTTTCCAAATTTATCGTTTCGTATGGAGAAGAACCGACAAGATATTCTATGGTTACTCTTTAAAAAAAAAATGTTTTTTTCTTACAAATTTGCATATAATAGATATTATGTAAGAACAGTGTAGACCGGTCTATATTGTTCTCAATAGCATAATAAAAATAATCATATTATTTAAGTGAGTCATAATAGGGCGTAATCTAAGAATTCGCGGAAAACGTGCTTAACAAAAAACGTGCTTAAAGTTCAGTGGAAGGATGAAATGATCCTGAAGTATGAGCTCTTAGTTTGTACTCGCTTTTCAACATAAGTATACCTACAATTTGAGGCTAATGTCTACGGTGGACGTCCTTCGGCTGAAATGCTGATGATGATGATACCAAAAATTTATGGATAATAAACAATTAAACATACAACATTATTTATAGTATATCCAAAACTTGAATATGGTTTGTTCAGAATCAGTAACTGAATCGATTCCATTCGTTTTTATGCCATGTTATATTTTTAGCTAAAAATATTTAAAAACGGTCACAAGTTGGACACCACCGACACCAAGTACAACACAGGTTATACCAAGTCATAGCAGACACTAAAAGATTGAAAATCTTTGTTGTCCTAAATGCGGAAAATGACGTTACCTGAATTAACGATTACTAAGTGTTATTCCATGAAGAAAGATGATAGTTGAAATCTTAAAAATATCATTTTTATTTCACGAAAAGTACTTACTTATGTAAACGCTGTTTCTGGTGATAAAACGGGATTTTAAAATTAAATGAATGAATGAGCTTAATGCAATACATTTCAAAGAAAATGTTATAACAAACACAGTTTTGAAACGGATATCTTTCTAGCAACACTTAGTTACGTGTTCACGTGTAATGACTATTACTTTAATTCACTGTAGTTCAACACGCACCTCTACGCATTCCAACAACCACACCGTGTCCTTAGTTTATAGTCAAAATTAGACACAATGTTATCCCGTGTCGTATTGTGTCCCTAGTTTAAAGAGCTCGGATTTTAACAATCTTTCCGAAATTAATTTAGCATATTTTTGGATGTTACAAAAAGGGCTGAGTTGTATGATTAATGAAGGTTATAAGGAAAATTAAATACCGCAAATACGTCATATTGGGACCAACGAGGTACAAGCTACCACGGATGTTTCCGAGACAGACATTTATTACTCTAATTGGCTGGTTGAGTATTCAGCAAAAACGAATATCCGATACATCGTTTCTTTATATATTTATTTTACTATTTATGTACACACTAGTATAACAGAAAAAGATAATTTATAAGAGGCTTTAGAGAATTTTTTTTCCAGCAGACCTGCGAAAGGAGAAATCGGGAAGAAATGTAGACCATACTCGTAGCAAAGAAGAATGTGAAGTCTTAATCCAAAGCCACATACATATAATTAAATAAACCTAAAAATAATATATAACTTCAACTATAAATATATAAATAAATATCACGATTGAGAGGAAAGATAGCAGCCTATTTTACTCGATTTTAAAAAACAATTATTTTGTAAAATACACTAATTATATTAAAAAGGCGAACGTTTGTGAGAGTGTATTTGTCTGTTACTTTTTCACGTTAATGGCTAAACGAATTTTGATCCGAATAATTTTCTACTGACAAGCAGTTGAAACCGCTGGGCATCATCTAGTTTTGAATAAAGGTTTACATTGATGGTTCACGGTCAGTGACTCATTAGCCCTTAATCAAATTAAGCAATTGCCTAGGGCATCAAGTCTGGGGACCACCAGAAGAAGCACAAAAAATTCCGTCCTTAGGGCATCATCGATATCATACATAAAGTTCGATATGTTAAAAACGTTAGCCGTTAATACGTGAATTCAATGCCCGGAAAAGCCGTAAAGTGCATTTCAATAAATAAATAATTTGCTTTGGTTTTTATTTTTGTCGCAAATACTTCTAAGGTACGTTACATCTCATCATATTGTTTTACAAAAAACTAATGTTTTTCGGCGGTAAAGGTTTAAAGACCGATTCTAGTTGTCATATGGATAGGGGGGCCCACCGGCGTGGATTGCTGAGGGCATCAAGTAGTCTTAATTCGTTTCTGTTCACGGTACTCGAAGAAGTGTGTTGAAAAATATGTTATTTATTGGGAACAGTCATCTCTTACGCGATCCATCAATGTCTGAAAACTTTTTGTCGAAAAATGTAAATTAATTACTTATTTTCCGTAGAAAAGTTATCAGATAAGATTTTATATTTCTTTGCTGTAGATATAAAACTAAAGACGTTGAGGTTTTACCGAGGTGAACTGGATAATGTTCGTGTAGAGAGACAAGTATAATGGATGCATTATCCAAAGCTCACTGTGTTTTAACAAGGATTTATTTTGTTCTCGTGGTAAGACCGATATGCTTTACTATACCGGTTGTATAAATCTGTTAGTCCATTAGCACATTTATCACAATATGAGAACAATTTACATATATGGTATGCTTTTTTTTTGAAGTTCGAAGTAATCAAACCATTTCTCCCGCTCTGGGTGGAGTGCAAAGCAGTGTCAGACTTTCATTAAATAATACCCAACCGTACCCTTTCAGTCGGACGGCAAGCTAGCCATGGCTCCCTGTCCCCGTGCTTGCGGTGTCCGGTAGTCGTTCTCCGACTTCGATGCGTGAGGTTTGTCTTTGCCTTCCGGTTTCGGCAACCTCATTGCTTGCATTATTGCTTCGCAGAAACCCATAACCACCTCTGAAATCCCTCTCACTCCATGCCATGGCCTGAACTAGGGCCAGACTTAAAAGATTCCGCCGCCACTCGCTTTCACAAGGACATGGTAGTGCTCCGCCCAAACGGGGCACACCACCGTATGCTCCACCGTATCTGGACGACCCGCACAATTTTGACATCCGAGAGATTCGATCTTCCCGCTTTATCCGATACAGGAAACTCCCGAAACAGGGACCTGCGTCAGGTGAAAAGTGAGGATGCCGTGGTGCCTCTACAGCCACTGTTCAAAGAGGGGACTTGTCACTTTGATTATGGCGTGTCCAAAGCTGGGCTACAAAAGTCGCTGTTTTCATACTACCATGAGATCCCACCGGAGTTCTGTTCGCCGTACCATATTAATTTATTTAATTTAATTAAAGACCAGTGATGTTGTAGCTATCAGAAAACAGCGACTCCAGCAGAAAAATCCTACTAACTCCTTTGTATAAAAATATTTCAAAGTTACTAGTAAGTAACCACTTACTAGTAAGTAAACTTAAAAGCACTTAAAAGCCGAGAACTGTTATAGTAAAATATAACGGTTCTCGGCTTTTTCCTGGTTTTGCAAGACAATATTTTTTCCTGAAAGTGTTTTATGTACATCTTCTAAGTTTCCGGGACACGGCTGATAAGATAATATAGTTGGGCTTTTGATCTAGGATTTGTATATAAAGTGCGAACATAATGGGTATCAACATCAAAAGACGATAATATTAGTTTGATAATATGTATAATTTCTGCTTCATACCTCCACGCGTTCCTAAAAAAGAGTTATCAGTTGGACAGACGTAAAATAAAGTGTTTTATGGATTCCGTTTTTAACCGACTTTTAAAAAAGGAGGATGTTCTCAATTCGGATATTTGTATTTTTTTTATGTTTGTTCGCGCATAACTTCGTCGCTTGCCAACCGATTTGATTATTTTTTTTGTTGGAAAGGGTATAACTTCCTAAATGGTCCCATGGTCAGCAAGTTGGAATCTAATGATGGAATCGTGACAAAATCGAAGGAACTCCTCAAATCATTTTTTTAGTGAAGTCGGTTACTCTTTTTTATAAAAAGGTTTTTTTACCGACTTAGGCACGGAACCTAAAACTTAAAAAAAATCTTAATGTGTCTCAGCACAAAAAAGTGGTCATTTTTATATATCATCTGACGGTTGGTTGTGAGTTTTACGAGCCTTCTCCATCTCCATTCGTAGCACTGCGTGTACATTCGATAAGGAACAGCCTGAATATGATTTAATCAGGTCAAACCATCTGAGGCGTAATTGCCTGTGAGAACGTTGGCCCTCTATTCTTTTTATTGCGGCTGAGATTTCTTAACATCTTAATGATTTATTGGGTACCTACATCGACTTATATTCTAGTGAAGTACTTATATATCGATGGGTACCTACCTAATTAATAGTTACCATCATGTCATACCATAGGCGTATCTATAAACTAAAAGGTTATTTTGGTGATTTTTTAAAAAGTGTAGTTTTGTGTCGCAGTTGATAATAGGAACGACACAAAAGTAGGAACGCTTGGCATACGAGCGGCATGGTAAACTCGTTAAACCTCTTGTCGTCGGTTGTAATTTTTTGAGTGTATATTATTAAATAAATAAATAACCTAGAGCGGGAGAAATCATTAGATGATTCCCCACCTCGAAATTGAAAACCGTTGTCACTTAGATCCATTATTTTTATTAATATTTATATTCTCAAGTAGATTGGCGCCGTAAAGTTAATTAATTTAAACACCGTTGTTTACCCTCTTAACTGAAATAGGAATATAAAATTTATACCAACTTTCTTTCTTGAAAAAGCACTTCATAAAAATGATATAGTAGGTTCCAAACTGTTCCGGAGCAGACTTGTTTTAAAATGTAATGTATCATTTTAATAAAATGCTTTCAACGTCGTTTGTATAACAATGTTAAGCAAAATGTTAAGGTAATGTTTCCTCACGGTACAATCTGTACATATAATAAATCTTAATATTTGTATGGCTAAAATACCGAATATAGTGAGACCCCACTAAATGTTAAGAACATTTTACATACTTATATTCATGCAAATAAATATATCATTCATTCAATAAATCTGTGAATGTTTTTAGTTATGCGCGCATCACGTAAAATGTACAAAGTCAACAAAGATCACTTTTAATAAAAAATTAAAATTGTGTGTAACTTGATGTATCTTAGGCTTTGTTTCATCGCAATGAGTTGACTATATCTAAAGATATTAATACATTCCTTGACTGTTAGGCGGTACGAAGTTCGCCGAGTCAGCTTGTTAATAATAAATCTGTGGCTCAACTGACGCAAATCGCAAAAGATTTTCTCCAAAGTATTCAACGTGATAAATAATTAAACACATCAAAATGAAACTGACAAGAAAAAAAAAATTGTTACTGCGTTATTTATATAGAGTATTTGTCCGCATGATGGGGCGCGAATGAATACATTTGTGTAATGTAGTCGAGTGTGAATTTAGTACAAAAATATAAAATTCTATAGTAAAATGAAAGCAGTTCGATTTTATGTTAAACAACTTACAGGTTCCTTCACCTTATAGAAAATGTGATTATTTATCAGCGTCACAGCGTTAATAGCTGGTTTGATTTGATCACCACAAACAGCAAACCAACAGACTAGCATTAATTGTAAAAACACCGAATGCAGAGAGGCTCCAAATTCTTGAAAGCACTCGACTCAAACAATGAAACATATAGTGTAACTTATAATTTCTTAACGCTGGAACAAAGTTGGTAAGAGCACATTTAAAACCTGCGCTTAACTTCGGCTGGAAAACTAAACTCCTAACATGTACACTTTATTATAATTAGCTTTCCACTTGTTTCCATTTCGTAGGACCCGGTGCACAGGAATGCTTTTTAGAGGTGTGGTTTCATTTACTCTATCTTATAGAAATGGTACTCTGTATTCTAGTCATGCACGCGTGCAGGCAAATGTACAAAGTTGTAAAGTTGAAACCAAGAGAAATGTGCTCCAATTTGGCTTCTAACTATGCTGGCAGGTATGTGACGGAAAGTTGATGCTGCCAAATTTATTTTCCCTATGGGTGTGTTTTGAATTCGTATTTCGTTAGACTCTCAAAACAAAAAAAACGGAAAGATATGTTTATTTTTGCCTTACACAATCATACAAAACCAAAAATAGATATTAAAAGAAAATCAAAAATTGTAATCCGTGCGAAGCAAAAAAAAAAGTCTAATTCAGCATAATATGCTGCAATTAACTGCAATATTTACTACTTCAATAGCATGAAATATTGCATGATTTAAAACTATGTGAATTTGTAAATTAGATACTCATTTAATATTTCTACGCCAGCAAAGGTAGGTTTTTTTCGATGGGGAAAATCATCTTATGACAAAACCCGCTCTTGGGTGGAGCGGGAGATAAGTGTCAGACTCTTACTGACTAAAAACCGCACCCCGTTCCTTCTAGTCTTCATACCGGGGCTCGAGTTTCCTTTCAGGTAACCCTGGCCCCAGTAGGTTTCGACCCAGCTGGGCCCCTCCTAGCAAAGATAGGTAGGTATATGTGATTCCGATCTTCTTATACCATTAACTCAGAAATAAACGATTCTATTCTATTCTATAACTTAACTAAATTACTGCACACAAATTAATTACTTTCATTGATATCACAATATCGTAAATATTTTATGCTACAGAACGATAACCAATTCTGGAAATTCAAATTACTGACTAAATAATGAAGGTTCGAGAGAAGAACTAAATTAATTTTGTGGGTGGCTGTAATAGCCCAACCCGTTAATTACACTGAGGAAATAGCACACGACACTCTTAATAGGCTATTTGTTGTAAAAAATGTAATTAGTCCGTCTTTTAGATTATTTAAAAAATATTGACAAGTATTTTTTTTCTTTTTACGATTAAACAAAAAATAACAAAGATATACGCCGCGCTACATTTTTTCGCACGGGGTGACGTCACACGTAACTTTTATGGGCTATAATATCTTTATTATTTTTTGTTTAATACGGATTAAATAAAATGTAGTATTTTTGAGGCTGGAAACTGCCCTATTATGAAGGGGCCGTTTACCATTGGCCCGCTATTGCTCCACAAGATGAAGAAGCCTTTGAAGCAGTAGTGGCCCAATAGTAACTTGGTCACTAACAATACTCCAGACATAATAATTATTTTTCTCAGTTATTCAAGGCCTTATTCTATAAAATTGGGAGACCCCTTTTTTGTCTCCGCTCTGTCGCATTTAGCACATTTGACACATTTACCACATTTGTCACATTTAGCCAGTGTCAAGTTCAGAAATCATTTGTTTTTGGTACGGTATACAGTCACTTTGTTTTCCATTAGAAAGTGGCAGTAACATTCATAATGTTTTTGTGGGAGTCAATACTCATCAGCTCCATTTTGTCGAAATTTTGCCTGTTTCAATGATTCTACTAATATTGTCCAGATGTGTATTTGAGATACAAAAGTAAATTAATTTGGCGAATAATTAAAACTGCCACTGAATTACATTTGGAATTTCCCAGACCCTCAGAGGACACCTCTTACCTAGTAGGTTAGTTACCAGTCTGACAATTCAATTCCTTGCAAATTTATCGAAAAATATGTTTGTGATTTTGACAATATTTCACGTCTGACAACTTCTCTGTAATGTCATAAATTCGAAACTTACACAAAGCTTTTCAAATTATTTCGACGTCATAAACACAACCGCGTCAAACATTGTTCCTAAACCAATAAACTAAAATGCTGGCAGGCAGCCAACAGTGCCATATTTATGTAGAAAAATTAACATTTTCGGCACCTTTAAGCAACAAGTACCAACGAAAAAAGCGAGCTTGCCCGAAAGGCTTCTTATTTCTGATAAGCACAATTACGATTCAAACATTGTTGAATGTTGTTTGATTGAAAATTATGTTGACTTCAGAACTTTTATATGAAAACTTAACCTGAAAAGGTACTAGAAACTTACATGAAACGTTAGCTGAATAATGAATTTGCTTCATAAGATTATAATTGTCTGTTCGTCCTTCAAACAAAAGAAAACTGGATGTTATGTGAACTTATTAAATTGCAAATTTGTAATTTACATTATTATGATAGAGCTAAGAAATCGATGAATGGAATGGCTTCCTGAATTGAGTTCAGTTCTCGCCGCGAATTCTCCATTATGTCTTCTATCGATTGAAAACGGGTGCCACGAAGTGGTAATTTGAGTTTAGGAAAAAGAAAAAAGTCAGCAGGAGCCATATCTGGTGAATATGGTGGTTGCTGGATGGTATTTGTTGAGTGTTTGGTCAAAAATTCGTTCACAATGATAGCCTTGTGCGAAGGCGCATTGTCGTGGTGCAAAATCCAAGAATTTTCTTTCCACAAATCTGGCCTTTTTCGTCGAATTTGCTCTCTTAAAAACCGCATAACGCTCAAATAATATTCTTTATTTACCGTTAGACCTTCCGGTAAGAATTCAGAGTGCACAACACCGCGATAGTCAAAGAAAACAGTCAACATGACTTTGACTTTTGATCGACTTTGGCGTGGTTTTTTCGGTTTCGGATCAGTTGGAAGGCGCCACTCCGAAGCTTGTTGACTAGTTTGCATGTCAAACTCGTAAACCCACGTCTCGTCACCAGTAACAATGCGTTTCATGAATGTTGGGTCCGAACTGACTCGTTCTAGCATGTCCTCAGCGACTTTCACGCGATTGAGTTTTTGGAGAAAATTCAGATCTTTTGGGACTAGCCGAGCAGCAACATGTTTCATACCCAAATGATTAGTTAAAATGGTATGGATCGACTCGTGAGATACAGAAAGTTCGGCGGCTATCTCTCTCAGAGTTGAATGGGGATTTTCAGTCACTATTTCCTTCACTTTTGCGATGTTAACTTCAGTTGCAGACGTTGACGGCCTACCAGAGCGAGGCAAATCTTCCATCACATCTCGACCGCTTTTGAACGCTTTGAACCACTCATAAGCACGAGTTTTTGATAAAGTCGATTCACCGTAAGCCTTCTGTAACATTTTCAGTGACTCTGAACACGAAATTCCATTGGCGATGCAAAATTTAAGACAAACTCTTTGTTCGATATTTTTGTCTATTATGAAATTCGCAATACACACTATATATGATATTACTAAAACCAGCACTGTATTTAATATAAATAACAGATGCAACTCAAACTCCGCGCCAAAATGGAAAACAGTTGTGCCAATCTAACAACTACAAAAATTTTAATTTGGAACCATAAACAAATCATCCATTCCCGATACTTTTTTGACTGAATGTATATCCATTACAAGGTTCTTCGAAAGATTTTCCGTAGCTTTGGACCGCAATGAGTTGCAGAAAGAATAAAACTGGTTTTTAGACAGTAAACGAACTAACTCTCTCCCGCTCCATTGAGAGCAGAAGGAGTCATTTAATGATTTCCCACTGTTATAGTGATATGGCCAGAAAGAAAAGAAAAAGAACGAACAAAGACAAAAGATAAAAGAAGGACACGGTTATGTTGAATCAACCACAACAAATAAATTGATGTTTGATGAAAAATAATATTAGATGGTTTTTGATAAAATCATCTAATGACATCCCCCGCTCTTGGGCGGAGCGGGAGATAGTGTCAGACTTTTACTGACTAAAAAACCACTCCTGTTCCTTCGTTGCCTTTCGTACCGAGGCTGAGCTATCTTTCGAAACTATCCCTGGCCCTAGTAGGCTTCGACCCAGATGGGCCCCTGCTGTTGCTGACAACTCCTTGAGGCGCCCGGGAACAGTGCGCGCCGTCGACGATTTGGGCTCGGTCCGGATAGTTACCAGACGGTCGGACAGCGAGCTACCC
Source organism: Mythimna lalbum (assembly GCA_949319445.1). Lineage (NCBI taxonomy): Eukaryota > Metazoa > Arthropoda > Insecta > Lepidoptera > Noctuidae > Mythimna > Mythimna lalbum. Next base: position 33,816,416 of record OX439344.1, read on the forward strand.
ATTGCTCGCCATTCGCAAGCTCGCGCACTACGGTGGCCGGAAATCGGGATCGGAATCCCGGTGGCGGTTGAGTCGCTGTGAGCGCCGTTGCCTGATACGATCGGCCTCCTCCTTTGCTAGCATTACTGCCTCGCAAAAGGAGGCGACTACCTGCCACTCCTTCTCACTCCAGACCATGGCCTGTACTAAGGCCCCGCGCGAGAGATCACCACGGCCGAACACCCCCATGAGGGCACGGTGATGTTCTGGCCAAGCAGGGCATACCTCCACTATGTGCTCCACCGTGACCTCCGGGCGTCCCGCACAGTGGCGACAGCCGGGCGTCACTTTCGCGTGAATCCGGTGCAGGAATCTCCCAAACTTACCATGACCGGTGAGACCCTGGGTCATGCGGAAGGTGAGGACGCCATGAGGTCTTTCCAGCCAATAATAATCATCATCAGCCTTTAAAATGTTCCCATTGCTGGGATTTAGGCCTCCACTAATATATATCTATAATAATAGATGGTGGCAAAATCTACACAGAACACGTGTCTACAATCTTCGCAAACGTACTTAGATAATGCAATTCTCGCTGATAGCTACTGCTACAGGAACTTGGCTCTTTGAATCCATTATTCTATTTGTTCAATTGGATAACTGTCTTCGTCCATTCAATGGTTCGTGAAATCTGTCGCATTTATAAGCCAAGTATCAAACTGGGCTTTTAGGCTTAAATATCTAGTTGCGTTAGCCAATTTGTTGATCTCCATTGACACCTAACTTAATGATAGTGCGTGGCTTAAATGGCTGTTAGGCTTTTGATGCTGCGTGAAGGATGTTGTGTAGTATCGGAAATTCATTTATAAACGTCAAACGGGCTGTAGCCGTGTCAATAATGTTGTTACGTGTAGGCCTGCAAGATTATGAAATATGTGTAATACAGTCACAATGACGTAAGTGACGGGATAGACGCTCAAACTAAAAATGTAGAGTTCAGCACCATCTAGTAAAAACCTGGAAACGTTTGGACACTATCATCACACATGTTCACACGTCATATATAAGTAAAAACCGAAATTTAAACATATACACCGAAATTTAAAAATATATACCGAAATTTAAAAACAAGTGCGAGTCTGTCTCGCGCACTATGGGTTCCGTTCAAACTTACCTATGAAAACCGTTCAATTCTCGAATAGAGCTACAATTTTTTTTCCGAATCTCATAAAAATGAAATGTTTAGGACGTAAATACTTTACAGTTCACAGCTTCAAAGGGCCGCAGGCCTGAGTTTTTAATATCAACTTGATACCTCAACGCGTTCTCGAGATAAAGGGTCTTGATAGACAGACAACAAAGGGATCTTAAAAGGGTTTCATTTTTTCCTTATGAGGTACGGAACCCTAAACAACGTGCAAACCTACTATCAGTGGTTTTGCTGAGTCCGCACCCACACAAAATTTTTCCCTTTGTGTTAAAGTACGTGAGTCTCCATTCAAAAATATTCCACCATTTGTTTGTTTTAATTCCAATGGATTCCAATCATAATCCATTCATCAGTCGGTAAAGCGAGACCTTTGGTTACTGCAGAGCGAATTAATAAACCATGACGCGACTACATTCAGCTGAAGCCAGTTTCATTAGTGATGCTGCGCGCTACAATCCAGCCTTAATGCGCTGAAATTTGGTTGTGAAATATCAATGTGATAGAATTTCGTTAGAATTTAGGATTTGCAATTTGAAATGCTGAATAATTTTATTATAACATCTTTAGAAATTCAAACGAACTTACCTGTTAGAGACGTTTAATTATGGATAGAATAGAATAGAATAGCATTTATTCGGCGCAAGCAACACAATATACCACAACATAAAATAATAATATTAAGAAAGGATAGGTACTTACTCCTCCAATTTTAACGTATAATCAAAGCATATATTTTAGTTTACTAAAAATAGTTTGACTTAGTTTGTAATAGTTGAATTTATTGTCATTAAAAAGTCTAGCTTTTCTCACGTTGGGGGAGAACACAAGAAACACTCATTTTAACCGGCTTCAAAAAGAAAGAGGTTTTGTGTTCGGCTGAATGTATTTTTCGGGTTCCGTAGTTTAAAAGCAAAAAAACGGAACCCCTATAGGATCACTTTATTGTCTGACCGTCCGTCTGTCTATCAAGACCCTTTATCTCGAGAAGGCGTGAAGGTATCGAGTTGAAATTAGAACCATATACTCAGGACTACGTTCCTTTCAAGCTATGAAAAAAAAAATCAAACTGCTAAGATAACGAATAAAAAAGATACAGCCGTTTATGTCGCAAAACAACGTATGTTTTGATACTCTCAAAGATCGGGGTCTTGACAGACAGACGGACGGACAACAAAGTGATCCTATAAGGGTTCCGTTTTTTCCTTTTGAGATACGAAACCCTAAAAAGTAAAATATTAGAATGATGTAGAAATACGTACGTGCACGATACGTCCAGAGAAATAAAAAAGAAACAACAAAAATAATTTGAAAGTTTGTACAAACGAGTATAATAATAATAATAATAATAATATAATATTCCACAACTATCACACAACGCGATCTAGTCCCAAGCTAAGCAGAGCTTGTGTTATGGGTACTAGACAACTGATAAACATACTTATATATTTCTAAATACATACATATTATAGATAAATTACACTCAGACACAGAACAAATGATCATGCTCATCACATAAACATTTGTCCTGGGTGGGAATCGAACCCACGACCTCCGGCATAGCAGTCAGGGCCACTAACCACTAGACCAACAGGCCAGTCGTATAGGCCAGTATGTATGTTGCGAATGCTGATAAAAGTAGCTAAAACAAAAAAAAAAGATGGATGGACTTAGGAATGATGATTATGTCAGCCTTAAATCTATCGAGATGACAGATGACGATTTGAATAAAAGTACCTACTTAGATAATTTGTCGGGGGACTCGTAATTTTTTCTTTTCGTCTCGTGTTCAAAGTGGCTTTAAAATATTGTCAGTATTCTTCCTTTTAATTAAAAAAAAAAAACAGCAAATTGCTCTTTGGTATGTTGCTTTTTACCTTTATGTTTCGGTTGAAACCATTTGTATATTAAAATACGTATAAATACCATTTCATTCAATGAAAATCGTTACTATTTAGGAATTGATGTTGTTCGGCTTTTGGTATTGACATTTTCTTTTAGGTCATACATGATTGACGTAACACTCTTTGTGCTTTTAGAATTTGCGAGAAAACTTGTAGGAAGAAAAATAACATGTTTATTTAGCCCACACAGAACCTAACCTAGATATGAATATAAAACATGTTTTTTTAGCCCACACAGGATTTACATCAAAAGACTGGAACAGTTTGCCTGTTGCAGTCTTCCCGTCCAATTATAATTTAGGTGTCTTCTAGGCTAGCGTGAATAGGCTCTTAATAAACTGGAGCGCCTCACCATCAACCATTGCATTACTGCTTACTATCAGGTGGTATCGCAGTCAAGCTCTGGTTTATATCACATAAAAAAAAAAAAAACATTTTTTATTTCAGACTACTTTAATATCCATTTTATTTTTGTGTCTGAAACTTAAAATACGTTGTTACAGTATTGAAATGCATAAATGACTTAATTAACAATTCTAATAACATTGTGTAACACACAGCAGTACCAAATAATTTAGTAAAATGCCAACAACTGCGTAGCACGGACGCTGGTTTTCAACTGAACCTTACTTTGAGTGCTCGCTTGCAAATCAGTTTTAACTCGGCACTATCTCTTTTATAGTTATTATTTATTATGAAGTCGACGGTCAGTAGCTTGAGTAGCTATAATCATATTTCTACATTAGCGAGGGATCCAGAGCAGTGGTGGCTGAGTGGTAATGGCTCCGACTTATGATTTGTAGGTCGCGGGTTCAAACCCAGCCAGGCGCATTACTTTGTGTACCTAATTTATTTCATTACCACTGCTCTCAAAATGGTTAAGGAAAACATCGTGAGGAAACTGGCATGTCCTAGAACCAAAAATTCGAAGTCATGTGACATTCACCAACCCGCACTAGGCCCGCGTGGTGGATTACGGCACATTCCGTCTCCTAGAGAGGAGGCCTGAGTCCCAGCAGTGGGAACATTAAAATGGCTGATGATGATGATGAGGGATACATTCAATCATCAAGATCAAGAGTGAATAGGTTACTTCTAGACAAGCGTGCTCCATTGTCGACCATATCATCGCTTACCATCAGAGGAGATGATGGTCAAACGCGTGCCTATCTACTTATATGATAAAAATAAATAAATATAGTTGAAAAAAACTAAACACGCTTTCATAGCGTATGAAACTAAAAAGTGTCAAAGGCATTTTGTGCCATATTTTTCATAAATCGAGCAGCCCACGCTTTTTCACAATAATATTAATATTTTTCGTTAATTATTATTACTTTCTACCTATATTGAAAATTTATTTTACACTTGTTTTGATACGCTATGAAAGCATGTTTTTTTTAACTATATTTATTTTCGCCTTTTAGTGAATAGCCACCGAATGTGATAAAAATATATAGGCAATAAATAGTCAAAGTGAGGTGCGCAAGTAAAAAAAAATCGGATTATTACATTGTCAATGGTCTTGGGTCAAACGGCAGTGGTTACAAGCAAAAAAGCAAACATATAGGTGAAGCTAATAAAATCGTGTTAAAAACGAGACTAATGAAGATTTTCCAACGCTGTCGAGATAAAGCCTGTTTATTCATGATAAATATTGCATTTTTGCGGACATTTTCTGCACAAGTTAAGAAGATAAATGAACCACATGAGACGGGAAATAAATAAAAAAGCTAATTTCATCAGGGGAAGGCGAGTAGGTATGAGTTACGCGAAGGAAATTAAAATGAATCTTTCATACTCAGACGTGGTGCAGTAAAAAATATACATATTTCTTGTCTTTTAATTTAATCAGTGCTTTAAATATTATAAAAATATAATATTCCACAACTACCACACAACGTCGTCTAGTCTCAAGCTAAGCAGAGCTTGTGTTATGAGTACTAGACAACTGATAAACATACTTATAGTATATTTATAAATACATATATATATTTTTTGTTTGTAACATCTGTTACTTTACTATATAAAACAAATAAATAATTTGTCAAATCGGTGAAGGAAAACATCGTGAGGAAACCGGCATGTCCTAGAACCAAAAAATTCGAAGACATGTGACCTCCACCAATCCGCACTGGGCCCGCGTGGTGGATTACGGCCTACTCCCTCTCCCAGAGAGGAGGCCTGAGTCCCAACAGTGGGAACATTATAAGGCCGACAAAGCATAAAGCAAATAATTTGTTATTCTAATACTTGCTCGCCCACGCGGCCACACATGATCCCTACGCGGTTTCCCCATGAATGTTTTATAATCTCCACTAATTAACTCAAATGATTGCACAAAATACGTAATACTGCGATATTACAGAAAATACAAAACACAAAGGAATCAATAAATGCCATACGCTTTTTAAACAATTATCCAAACGCCTTGTTGAGACTTCGCGTTGACACAACCCAAAGGCTGGCCTTGGTCAGAGATTACTTAATTTTTACTACTGAGTGGCATAGGCTATATTTTATGTACGCGGGCGATGCCGTGGACAAAAGCTAGTTAGTAAAAACTGAACTAACAGTCTCCTATCATAGCTTGCAATATGGACAAAACAGCTCTAAAGTGGTTATCATACTGCCACGCATCACGCAGCATGTTGTGCGGTTGTGCAGATTTGCATCATCGTGAGGGTTTTTTACGCACTCATGCGCGTCGGTACGTTTTGTAAATTCACGCAGGGTCTGACTCATTGCATACAAAATCACGCACGGCACTACGAGACTCAGTGTGCCATACCTCGTGTCCCGCCTCGCACCCACGCGCGTGATCTGCATAAGCGCGCAGTGTGTTGGTGTGTGGCAGTGTGATAATCGCCTAATAGCTTACGAATAGCTGGCCATATACACAAAGGCAAGCATTGAAATAATTAATAAACGACTAAGGGAACACAGAAGAGTCGTTTTCCAACATTCACGTATGTTGCAGCACGTTGCAGTGGCCATGGCCTGACAAAATGTCTCCCACTGGTATTACCAGTTATACGAGTGAGGCAATCCTGTGTTGCTACGGTCGGTACTTTCATTTTATGACAGAATGGTAAATTATTTAAAAGAATTTTAGGTGCTAGAGAAACTAATATTCCGTCAGGAGTAACTATTCTTGAAAAACCGAAATTACAGGTATGTGACATTGTATTGGGATCGATCTTTATTGACAGAACTGTTGTTTTTTTAATGTTTTTTTTTTAAAATAAGTATTCGAAAATGTAATAAATATGTATATATACAATAAATAAAAGGTATAATAATAATAAATACTTATCATCGCGGCGACAATCGATATCACTCCACTTTCTATGCGAAAAACACAAACAGCTCTGGGAGCCAACTCACCTGTTGCTAGAATGTGTAAAGCAGTGAATGGCTACAGTGGTTATTGATCTCCACTTTGATTCACTCGCTAAGCAGAAAGCCATTATTAATCGTTTACCTATCAACCCCTACCGAGTTCCTATGGCCATCTAGCAGCTTCATCATCAAACGCTGATCACCATGTAGCGTCAAAGTACTCGTCAAGACGAATTATACGAGCCCAAACTCGATGGAGTTGAGTCGTTTAACTACTGAGTTCTGCCACCTCCCGGTTCCATTATCAGATCAGCTCTAAGTCACAATAATTTTGCATTTTCATCTAATTTTCTCATGAAAAACTTGCAAGATTTGATTACAAACAAGCAAACATCGGGACAGATGAAACTAAATGAAAGCTTGTTCATCATCATCAGTTCAGCCGATAGACGTCCACTGCTGGACATAGGCCTTCCCAAGTGTCTCCACAATAAAGGATGTGATGATGCGTCCCGTATCCATCGATTTCCCGCAACCTTCCCCAGGTCATCGGTCCACCTTGTAGGAGGCCTTGCAAAGCTTGTTAAACACGGGGATTGTATGAATTAGCCATCCAATTCCCGCCATAGACTCTGAAATGAAGCCAAGCGCTGGTAAACCATCGTTACAGTGGCTGAATATGCCTTTGTTAGAGGATTGCCACATATTTCATACTTATATACCACATATAATGCGACCCTAACCAGGTCATCGGTCCACCTTGTTGGAGGCCTTCCAACGCTGTGTCTTCCGGTACGTGGTCGCTACTCCAGATCATTTCGTCCCCATCGACCATCCGTTCTGCGTGCAATGTGCATTGCGCACAGGACTTGTCAGGACTTGTGGCGACGCTTGGGTGAGGCCTATGTCCAACAAAGGACGTCTTTCGGCTGATATGATGATGATGATGATGATGATTTTAGGTTCAGATATTTGGCACTAAGTGTCGCTGCTCATGGGTCATATGCCACAGCATATTGTAAATACGCGGTCGCGTTTCTGCCACTGTGTATTTGCAATATGTACCAACATGACCCGCAAGGGTGTGAAACTAGTTGCATATAGATTGGAAATCACTTTTTAATCAAACCCTTCCCATGTGTACAACAGTAATATGCAAATACTCGCGTATACTTTGTATTGGCCAAAGTAACTAGCTTTGTTCCGTCATATACAGGGCTAGTCCGTATGCAACTCATCATGCAAATCATGTAGATCGGAATAGGCACGGACAACTTTAGATTCCAATCTATACGCGAGCAGTTGCATGCTCGCCATTTTAACAAGTTAACTTTAACAAATATATTATGCCAAGTTAAGTTAACAAATCTATGTTAACAAATATATTAGAAAAACATCCATCGTCGTCCAGTTCATTTTTATCTATATAAATATAAAAGGAGAAACTGACTGACTGACATATCAATGCCCAGCTGACTAGCTCTTAAGACTAGGATCACAAAATTTTGCAAAAATCTACCGTTTATAATGTAAGATTATATAAAATTAACGGGGGCCCAAAGTTTGTATGGAGAAACCTACTTTCAAGCGGGTGAAGCCGCTGGCAGAAGCTAGTGTTAAATAAAACTCAGACTCAAAAGCCATTTTTATTTACATAATGCTATACAATTAATAAACTCCTATTAGAAAGATGCATGTGCACGTCTAAGTTACAAACTATATGCGAGTAGTACCCAAAATTCGTGTAGCTATACTTTGTAATCATAATTATCATCTTCCTGCCCTTGTCCCGTTTTATTTGGGGTCGGCGTAACCCGTTTTTTTTATCTATTCTGTCCTGTCACTCGTCACTTATTTACACTTATTTACACACGTAATTACAAATTTACCTTATTTTTTTTACTTAAAATTTTGTAATCACAAATTTAAAAACTGCATTACAAAGTATACGCGAGCAGATTCCTAATGCGTTTTGGATATGTACATTTTGTAAATACGCTACGCTGCCACAAAGCCCTGTATTATTTTAAGTTTTTTTCCATTCTAAGGTTGTCTGGAAGATATCGTTTTCAGCGATAAGACCGCCATAGTACCCATAAATTTAATTTTATGTATAAGCTGTGTACATACTTTTTGGTGTTCAATAAAGTTTATTCTATTCTATTCCAAAGAAAACTGAAGCGCGCGACAGCTAGTTGTGGCTGGTGGCTGCTACTTTTTTATCCATATGCGCAGTATCATGATGAATAGAATAGAATAGCATTTATTCGGCCACCAGCGTCAACCGTCTGCATCAAGCCTTAGGAGTGTTTATGGCATACTGTCAAACTGAATGAAGGAGGATTTTACATAGAGCGACTGCCTCTAAGACCTTACAACAAATTCCTTCCTTCTATTCAGGAAACAAAATACTTACACATGTAGGTATGTTTGAATAGAGTCCTTGGAGCGCGATTCCAATTCGCAAACAAAGGTTTTTTTTATACGTTTGTAATGCTTTTTAGAAGGTGTGTATAGGGAAACAAAACAAAGCTCAAGGTTAGAGCAAATAGGCCATCAATAATTCATTTGATGACTGCTTACCATCAGGTGGGATCGCAGTCAAGCACTGATTTATATCAAAATTTTAAAAAAGAATACTTATGAAAACTTCGACAATTTTGCCTTCGCAAGACGGGACTAGTCTGTCGGATCCAGAGGTCTCGAAACCGAAAAGCCGCACGTACTATATTATTCATTAAAAAAGAGGGAAAGACCTGATGACTTGAAATACAGGCCAAGAGCCTAGCTTACGCACCAGTCTCCCACAGTATGAATTCAATTATTGTTATTGTCTTGGTTTTGTAATTGTTGTGATATTGTGGTGACAAAATAAATAAATTATTATTATTTTATTTAGCCGGACATTTGGTCAAAAAGGCCTTCATTCTTTTTTTTAATCTCTATATATATTATCTCTTATTAATTAAAATAATATTCATCAATTTTTTTTAATTGTTATGAAAAACCAAAAAGAAAAACAATAAAATTAAGAGATAATAAAATTTTAATTGCCAGACTAATTGCATGTCCGCTCTGCTTGTGGTAGTTAAACAAGGTAAAGCAGAACTAAAATGACAATTCTAAACAAAATGGCAAAATTTGAAAAGCCTAACAAAGACCTGACGGGCCGGACTCTGCTTAATTAAGCCGGACACGCAACTAAAAAGCCTGATCGTGTCCGGCTTTATCCGGACACCTGGCAACAATAAAACTTTGCTTTTTATAAATCAATTCGCTTGGTAATCTGGCTATGTTATGTTATGTGTTTATACTATGCTGTCTTCTAATCTTCTAACTTCTATCTACCTACATATGTTTGTGTTTAATGTAGGTACTCGTAACATTTATGTTTGTGATTGTTAACAATTTTTTTTTATTTGTAGAATAGAATAAATTTTATTGTACACCAAAAATGGTACAAATTTAACAGAAACTTAAATCTATGGGTACAATGGCGGTTTTATCGCTGGCAGCGATATCCTCCAGACAACCTTGGGATGGAATAAAAGAACTTATGTGCTAAGTTTTGTAATTTTATTGTGCTTTTCTATATTACCTGTTTATTTTTCTGTGTGCATCAAACAAATGCTATATGTATCTATCTATCTAATTACTGAATTCGCCTGTATACACATAGAATAGTGCAGTAATTACCAGACTGACAGGCTAATTTCCTCTCGCGTATGATGTGGTCAACCCGCTTGAGATGTTACGTTCAAACGGAATTAACTATGATGTGAAATCTACATAACTTACCTACCTACATAGTGTGTACATATATCTTGAAACTAGTTACGGAAACCATACAAACTATTCCGCATTGATCTATGAAGTTTGTATACGGATTTCAAAGCAATTCTGTGTACGGACATTGCGCATTGGGAGGTTTATTGAAAACGTTGTTCCCGGAAATAACAATATTCTACAAGCTTCACAACGTCATCTAGTCTTAAACCAGGCAGAGCTTGTGCCATGAGTAGTAGACAACTATTTCATATTAGGTATATATTATATTCTGCAAGGTGGTAAATCTAAAAAAAACAGTATTTTGTTCCTGTTTATGAAGAAATTCTGATAGAAATAATATAATGGTTTATTATAGTTAATCTACTTACATTGTTTTCTTTGCTATGCCATAGATATTTCTTAACCCTTCAGATACCGTCAATTAGAGACACAATAGTAAGACAATAGATGCGCGGCCACCGGTGGTCGCTTGGGGATTCATGAATTAATATTGTGTTGTAACTAAACTGTACGATTATTATATTACTAGCCGACCCAACGTCGTTAAACCCTTCAGATACCGTCAATTAGAGACACAATAGTAAGACAATAGATGCGCGGCCACCGGTGGTCGCTTGGGGATTCGTGAATTAAGTCAAAAGAAAAAGTGTCAAATCTACGGATAAATTACTGTAGTAATCCGTAGGGTATATAAAATCATTGAGTATAATAAAAATTGACAGCCGACTCTAATATTGACAGGTAACCCAATATTGTCAGCTGGGAACAATTTTTTGTTTTCATAAGAACGTTTCTGTTTAAAAATTAGTTTATCTAAATTGGACCCGTAATGCCCGAATGTTACTTAAACTACGTTGTCACGAAAATAGTGCATTGTCAAGTAACATTTATACAGAACAGCGGGTAGATTGCACAGTCCGGATCAAAGGGACAGTCCAAATCAAATTACGAATAAAGCTTAGACCCCACTACCACCCACAATTCACTCCGTTTGCATCCACCTATCCTATTTGTTAACTCAGACATGTCAATAGACAGCCTCACAAAGCAGATAGCTTGGATTCATCCTGCCAGGGCTTTTCAACTACAAAATTAGAACGGCCAACCCGAGATACGTTTCCATGCAACCGCTCTTACCTGATTACGGTGTTATGTACATATACATTTTTCTATACAACACTATTTTAGCATATGCGAAACCTGAGTATAAATTGTTCAGAATAAGTTACTGAATGGATTCCAATAGTGTTTCCGCCATGTTATATGTTTTCCCAAAAATATTTCAAAAGGTGGATGCCACCGACACTAAGCACATCACATTCGGATATTAGGCCATCAAACAGCTGGGTGCAAGTGCAAAACAACCCCTCAGTCGTCTGGATGGCCCGGTGATCTTGTTTTTTTGCTGACATAACAAGCTTATAATTTTGTGATTTATCATAATACAGTATCAAGTTTTGTACAAAGATTTTTTATGTGAAAATACTAGACAGGTGTTTCAGGTTTCACATATACTAAAAAATAAGGTTGTAGATATTTTAAAACATCTTGTGAATACTAATCTAGGTTTCTAAACTAACTTGTAAAAAGTTGTTAATCATACAGTGTCTCAATAAAGCTCTCTAAATAAATAAATTAGGATTACGGCGAGAGAATTATGATACATACAGTGCGTTTCACTTAAGAAGTTCCTTCGGCGTAATGTTGGCTCCCCTGTGTGTCTACACAAAAAAGAAGGGAAAAAAGGAAAGAGTTGCCTACTCTACCAAAATTATTCCCCGAAATGCGAAACGAAATCGATTTTAAGGGTAGTTACAACACTGAGAATTAGGAGTAGAATGGGATTTTATTTAAAAAAAGCATGTCTAAAAGGGAGTTGTTAATAGAGAGGTACGATATTGTGGCGAGGGGTTTCCGGTATTTGAAAGAATTGCAGGACAATCGGGATGGAGCCCAGCGTCCTATACTTTATTCGAAAATAGTTAACAAAAAAAACGCAATTGTTAAAATTTACGAAGCATCAGTTAATCTGCCTAATATTAAGTAATTTAATTGCTAAAAATATTGCAACACTGTTTTTCCGTATTGCCAACATTACGGCAAAGGAACTTCTTAAGTGAAACGCACTGTACATATATACAATAGGACTACCAACTTGTCACTACAATTGCGTCACAAATAAAATAGATTCTTTTGTTAGCTTCTACCTCTAGAAATACACAGAATGTATTCAACGTCATTGTTCCACGCGCTTATTTGTAACCACACACATCGTTTGCAGCCTAAATACCAGAATGAAACTCTTTTATCTACATAACAAGTTCCGTTTTATTCTCTCTACCGCTTTTCAAAGTTTCCTTCTCATGAAAGAGTTCATGACGTGCGTCCGTATTATACTCACGGTAATGAGCGGAGCTCTTTTATCTAATGTACGTACAGTAAGTTTTGTGTATAACTTCCTGTATTTATCTAGACATTATGTCGGGAAAACCGGACGTTTTTAACTACGTTCTTCTTAAATGTGGAACTAGGATTCGGTTCTACGTATATAGATTGTACATTTGGCTGTTCTTATTTCTGTGCAATATTGTTTACTAATCGACATATAACAATAATAATTGTTACTGGCCTGTTGGTCTAGTGGTTAGTGGCCCTCACTGCTATGCCAGAGGTCAAGGGTTCGATTTCCATCCCAGAACAAATGTTTGTGTGATGTACACGATCATTTGTTCTGTGTCGGGGTGTAATTTATCTATAATATGTACGTATGTTTTTAGAAATATATAAGTATGTTTATCAGTTATCTAGTACTCATAACACAAGCTTTGCTTAGCTCGGGTCTAGATGGCGTTGTGTGATAGTTGTGGAAAAAAAACATATTTTTCTAAAATCAGCATCAAACATTTTTATTAAATGAAACAGCAATTAGCATTTCAAATAATGGTATACGGAAGAGTGAAGGCGCGGTGGGACTATCTTGCTACCTCATTTGTGCGCACGTAACCTAAAGGGTGGTTTCCCCTTCCACCAGATTAAAAAAAAAAAAAACTTACTAAAGACTGAACGTAGGTATTTAAAAATCTTTCTTTTGGTGATTTTAAATACAGTAACTTTTTGAAACAATAAAAAAAATTGAGCCTGCTACCCAATTATATGTATTTTAACTGTGGAACACAAAAGGCGTACTGCAAAAAAACCTGTAGATATCTCAAATGATTACATTTTCCAATAGATGTAATTAGTTACAAAAGTATGGTTTGAAACTTAGTTACTTGTTGATACTTGAGATTCTGTAAACTACAAACGTAACGGATGCTGAGTTGCACTAATTGTAACAGTACCTATCCAGTAGAGATCAGGTGTCTCGGCCATTACAGCGGAGCGAGCAGGCGAAGTAGGTAACCTCGGTAAAGCATTTATAGAAGTGTATTTGTGTATTGAAATTGTACATTGTTACACTAGGGGTGAATTAGCGACCTCGCTACGCTCGGCCGCCACCTCCTTCTCGGAACGAAATAAGTAACTTTAACCCCGAGGTAAGCATTGTGCTTTTCATTACGAATACAAGAAGATAGACCCAGTTTTTTTTTTAATAATTTGACTGCTGTTAGGTGAAAGTAAAACTCCCTAGGGAAGAAAAGTGTGATACTTTTCAGCTCGCTCCTCAGACAACTTCAGACCTACTCTTACTTTCAGAGTATAAGTAATGAAATAGTTATTTGTTATACAAGAGTTCAAAATTGCTTTTTAACCGTGTGCTCAATTTTAATAATCGAGCAAGCGAAGGATTCTAAAATTGAATCCCGAGCGCAGCGAGTGATTCATAAATTAGAATCCTGAGCGTTAGCGAGAGAATCAAAAGAGCACGAGGTGAAAAATCTTTGCACTCGAGTGCAACACGTAACTTTTCATCCCACCTCAGCGAGGAAATGACTAAATGCAAAAAAAGTACACCAAGGAGGTACTGAGTCTGAGTTTTGAACAAATTAAAAAAAAAGTTGTTTGACAAATTTGGAGTTATAGGTACACCCTATTTAGCGCCATCCCATGGGCTGACGCTGTGCTACACGGGAAGCCGCGCGGTCCGATACAAAAATGCACACGTCGCAGGCTGTCGCGCGGTTTCCGTCGCGCGCTTTCGCGTCCTTTTTATTACTACATTAAAGTTCTCCATCGACACGACTACATGCACACCGATAAATTGAATTAGCAACACTGCGCACGTAATAATCCAATTTCCGCTACGGGACGGCACACAACATACGCGCGACGCTATGTGACAGGTAAACGCGCGAGCGCCCGCGCGTTTAAAGACAATGAATGAATCAATATATACAAACACTAAATTTGGTTAAAAAGTCACGTAAGGTTTTGGTTATTTGTAGGTCACTAAAACCATTCTTGAAAAATCTGCGACATTGGTAAAACTTTTTATAGTTCAAGAAAATAAACAACTTTCTTTCCTTTCTTAAGGCTGCGGTCTTTTAAAAATTCACCCGCGGCAAATTATTAGCGCATCTTTGTATGCTTTTTTGAACAAAATAATGAAACAACTTGAAATATTATTATAGCACATATTTAACCATAGTATGAGTAGTAGGCAGTTATTTATTTTAAGTCAATTTGGGTGTATTATGTTTGGTAAATCAAGCGTTAAACATAGCTCTTTCGTGCCAACATCATTTCGACTTATGTTTGTGAGCTTCGTTAATGGCATAATATAACGAATTTACAAATCTTACGAATGGAAACTAAGCGCAACATCTTTGAAATGCATTCATGGCTAGTTCTAATTATGTTTCATTTTCCTATTTCAGATATCACAATTTCATCAAAATTCTCAACATTTGGCTCTTATTAAATGTTTTTTTTTTTCACAATAACTAAGCATCGTAGTTACATCATAATTACATTATTTTGATGATAAAACTTCAATAAAGCAAATGATAAAAAAGTTAAAATCCAAATCACCGTAATTTATCAAAAATATTGATTTTAAAAGATGTTCAAAAAATGTGTATAAATTATTAGTATTTGTACACATTTTTTGGACATCTTTTAAAATCATTCATAATATCATCAGATAAAAAAGTTAAAATCCAAATCACCATAATTTATCCAAAATAATGATTTTTTTAAAAATGTGTACAAATACTAATAATTTATACACATTTTTTGAACATCTTTTAAAATCAATATTTTTGATAAATTATGGTGAACTTTTTTATCATTTGCTTTATTGAAGTTTTATCATCAAAATAATCTAATTATGATGTAACTACGATGCTTAGTTATTGTGAAAAAAAAAACATTTAATAAGAGCCAAATGTTGAGAATTTTGATGAAATTGTGACTTTTGAAATAGGAAAATGAAACATAATTAGAACTAGCCATGAATGCATTTCAAAGATGTTGCGCTTAGTTTCCATTCGTAAGATTTGTAAATTCGTTATATTATGCCATTAACGAAGCTCACAAACATAAGTCGAAATGATGTTGGCATGAAAGAGCTATGTTTAACGCTTGATTTACCAAACATAATACACCCAAATTGACTTAAAATAAATAACTGCCTACTACTCATACTATGGTTAAATATGTGCAATAATAATATTTCAAGTTGTTTCATTATTCTGTTCAAAAAAAGCATACAAAGATGCGCTAATAATTTGCCGCGGGTGAATTTTTAAAAGACCGCAGCCTTAAATAGTTTTGCAATGTCAACAAGTTATAATAGTTTAATACAAACTGTTACAACGACGAGGGTCCGCCAAACTATGCTGTGAATGTGCAATCGTGACGCTTCTGGTTCACCCTCATGAATAAAAGATGGGGTAAACTGCTTTCTGTTATTTCAAAATATTGAATGAAATAGATTTTTTTATGGTTGAAATTATTAAATGTCTACATATGTTATCGTGATAATCATCATCATCATTTCAGCAGGAAGACGTCCACTGTTGGGCATAGGCCTCTCCGACGATGAGAACCGTCACTGATGGCGAGGTATCATCAATAAGAAGCTAATCCAGCGGGAACTTCAGAACCCTCAGCAATGAGGAATACGACTCGAGGAGGAGGATAAACTTGGCAGCATAATCGCGAAGAGTGACCGGCTCGGATAAGGATTTTGATATGGATATTTGATTGATTTGATAAGGATACGATACTCAATAAATCTAGCAACTATGTCTTCCAGTAAAGTATTGGACCAGTTTCTAATAATGGTACCAATATCATGTTTTCAAAAAACAGTGGTGGTCCCCCTGCCTTCCAGTGGAGCATTGGACTAGCTTCTAAACCAATATCATGTTGTCAAAGGGCAGTGGTGGTCCAGAGGTAGACTACGGCCGCAAATTACGAGTGTTACGTCATTGATTCAATCCCAGGTAGGCACTTAACTTTAAGAAAAACTATTCGGCATCGGCATGTCTTAGAATCAGAAATCCGAAAGCATGTGACATTGACTGGGCCCATTTCCTCTCTTGGAGGAGAAACCAGAGTCCCAGCAGTGGGAGCAGTAAGAATATATATTCTGTTTCAAAATGTCACGTTGGCCTCCAAATAGGTTCCGAAACTTTCGTGGAAATACGATTGATTGTTGATTAATTTGATTGATTCAAGTTTACCTATTCTAATGGACATTTGTGTGACGTCACATCGTTGCTGATTGCTTTAAATTAATGGAAAACCTTGGTTCGGTAGTCGCCTATATGGAATGATTTTTTTATGAGTTTCATATTCCTTGTAGCAGTAAAAATGGTAAGCAAAGAATGACATCTCATTACGCTCCAGGATAGCCTGCAAATACTATATTTTTTTACGTTTTTGTAAGTCAGTTGTATGTTGAATAAAATATGACTGGGGACAGTAACACGTATTGCTTTAAGAAATTATAAATCATTAAAATCATCAATACAACCCCTCTAAGTTCGCTTATTTTTATATAATTATTTTTTTTATTGAAATTATCATTTGTGAGCCTGGCACAAAAATAAAACCCTTAAAAAAACCTGAGCGTTTAGTGTGTGAGGGCACAGAAATAGCAGCTGAAATTTAATGAATGCACTTCAGTTCTGTGCATTCAGTAGAATGTACGCTTAGTTCATGTTCGTTGTGCTGTAGCTAAAATTTAAGAGAGCATGATAGAAAAAGTTAGACCGTCACACCAATATTATAAAGGCGAAAGTTTGCAATACAGTGAATATGATGTGTGTGAACTTCGCTTGAACGGATTTGAATGAAATTTGGCACAGTAGAGAGTATGAAGGTCCCCTTAGGACCGTTTTCTAGTTTCACATTAGCAGTATATTAATAGCAGCTAGTATTATTTAGTTATTTTGGAATAGGTACTTACCGAATAAATCGTAGTATTTTCTGCCATTGCCAAAGCCGTGACCTATATAGTTGTTCCAAAATAACATATTTTCAGAATTAAAAGTATGCTATGTCCTATTCCAGGTCTTGGTCTATCCAAGAACAAATTATCATGCAAGTCCATTCGCGTGAAGGGGTTACAAACATACATACTTCCACTTTTATAATATTGATAAGGTTTCTTTTTCGTCAAAGTTTCAAAGATGGCAACGGTTTCCTGGTCATCGTGCGAGATGCAATTAACATTGGCTTCCTCAACTTTGTATTTTATGACTGATTCCTATCTACCTTCACCAAAAATGTCATTTTTTATATTCAGTAGATACTGACTATCGGACTACCGGACTATCGCCAACCAAGTGATCGCAGAAAAATTGTGGCACAGTAAAATGAGACTTTTTGTCTCCTGAGAAATTTGCCTTAAAAAGCGTTGCCTAGAGTTGATTCAGGCGTGGTCTTTAAAGAGGTAACAGGGTCCTTCCTATGTGCTGATGGTAATCACCAGGGTGGATTCAGTGTTCCTGGCCTTTCCCCATATCCCCACGCGCCTTTTGAAGACATACCACCCAAATAAAATAAAAAAGTACTTACCGGGACTGGCTTATTCCGGTCATCGACGAGTGAATCAGTGATCGCAAGTTGCCCATCTGTGACCACGATCTGCAGGCCGAGGCGGTACACCCCCAGGACTTTCGGGGCGCCCCATCGCACACGGGTCAGCAAGTGCAGGGTCACCACCTCGCCAGGGTCTATGGGGCGGACCACCAACCATTCAAAGCGCTGGGGACAAGAAAAATAGGATCATTAAAAAAAGTACTCTTTGTTAGTGTAGAAGTGTTCTTTACTCAGGTTTTATTGGCCATTTATTCCCAGAGTCCTGAGATATCAGGAATCTGGGGTTCCGAACCTTTGGAGGCGTATGCGGGGCTGAAGCGAAATCTTTGAAGCCCCTTAGACACTTTTCATGGAACGTTTTACCAACCGATAGTTATCCCTGTAACCGCTATGAGCTATGGTATGCCAACTTATTATGTGGCAACATAGTCGCAAAGAAGAATAAGAAGAGGTGGAGATAGCATAGCGCGTACAGGGATAATAACGTAAAGTATCCATTTTGCTTTATACATTGCTCCATTTTTTATAGCTAGAGAAAATAATGCCGTATATCAAGTAAAGGTTTCCACCGACAGGTTTTACTCGTCTGTTCACCATAAAAATAGGATCGGAGTTTCGCAATCTAAATTGGGTTTTATGAATATTTATGACTATCACAAAAACTAGACATTTTTACAAGCTTTTATTTAGTTTCACCTATTCTGATGTTTGTCTGTCAACAAACCTTGCAAACTAAATTTGATCCAAACCGACCGATTTTTTTTTTTATTTGACCGCTAAAGTCGCAGAACAAGTACTCAGAAGAAATGAGTTACGTGCCTTGGTTTTTCTCCAAGTTATGTTTTTGATGGCATATATATTATATAATAAGCATAATAGGTATAATAATACTTTACGCCAACGCAGAGCTAAGACATTTCTTTTATAATGTGCAGAACCTCGAAAGTTTAAAAAACAACTCAAAAACATTAATGAGATGGATATGACCAGTATTCCTAGCCAAGTTGCTAATCTGCAATCGTTAACGCTAGTAGAAAACTTCAAACGTACGGGAATGACGTCATCTCAACGCTCAGTCCGTGATCAGAATAAAATAATTGGGGGTGTGGCCAACAAGAAGCATTCGACGCAAGCGAAACGGTTGTAACTCGGCTAGGGGAGCAAGTTTAAGAAAAAGTTTAAAGAATTTGTATGTCATAAATACTAATGCATTTAAATGACATTAACGTCAGAATTCAGTCACCTTTTTATATGTCGTCACCAGATCTTAGAATTGATCGCAATCTGATGTGATCTGCCATATCATGAATGGATGAAAACTCATGATATAAAACCTTACCCGTTGGCCACAGTGATATATGCAATTGTCCAAACCAAATCAATGAATGAACACGCTGCGTTTAACGATACGAACAGCAAAATTAATTCATGATATGGGCAAACATAGCTGATCAATTGATCATATCGTAAAATAGTTATGATATCCACCGGTAGAAATGTTGATTTAGCTGTTTAATGACTTAATATGGTGGTTACTCATTCTCAAATGGAAGATAAAATTGTAATTAAATATAATTACGACACAAAGCTACGTTATTTAATAATTTCTTGTTCTACTACAAAATATACCTTTTTTCTATTAGAAATACTGCACAAAATGTTCTTCTGGGTGATTTAAAAATAAATAAGTTAACCTAACATAACCTAACCGAACCCGTCCCGTCCTGAAGACTCACTCTGCCGACTGGTTTTTTCTTTCGGGCCTTTCTTAGGTAATAAGTGTTCTCCATTAAACTTTTTTATCATTTAACTGAGTAAGTTTTTTTTTACTTTGAAGTCATACAGTTATATTTTATTTTGCAAAAAGTTTTTTTATGATAGCGACACTCAATCATCGAAAGGACGTCACAATAAAAAAAGAAACATGCAAATCAAAAAGTAACATGCTGCAAAGAGTTCCATTTTTGAATTTTATAATTATTTTTTCATTGTAAGTGGCCAGATCCAAACCACACTTCAACACTATCAATGTGTCTCACATAAAAACATTATTTTTAAAGGATCATTTTAATATTATCATCGATATAATTATCAACAATATAAGGAAGTACCGACTGATACTTATACATATATACGAGTATGCATTAAAACTATTCAATTAACTTTTTCTTTTGAACTGGAATGCGTTTGAATATACACAAAGCCTTTGTTTAATTTTCTTTGTTACAAAGTTATGGAAAATGATATGATTACCGTGTAGTGGCTGATTCGACGTGAAACTAGGCCACCTATGAAAATTCCTAGAAAATGAAAGCATGACGGAGTGTCTCCTTACTAAATATTGTCATCAAAATCGTCATGTCATAAGTTAGTTAGCCCATTTATGTCCCACTGCTGGGCGAAGGCCTAACTCTTCCTTTTCTACACACGTCTGTCTTCGGCCATTGTGGGCCAGTCCCTCCGGTACTTATCAAGCTCATTTCTGCACCTTCGCCTTGGTCTGCTGCGATGTCGCCTTGCGTTCAATGGGACTTAATAAGTGGCTCTTTTAGGCCACAGCTCATCCGACATGCGGCAAACATGTCCGGCCCAATCCCACTTTTTTTTTACGGTGTGCAAAAATCATCTTATGACAACCCCCGCCCTTGGGTGGAGCGGGAGATAGTGTCAGACTCTTACTGACTAAAAACCCACCCCGTTCCTTCTAGCCTTCAATCCTGGCCCCAGTAGGCTTCGATCCAGCTGGGCCTCTGCTGTGCCCAATCCCACTTTAGAGCGGCATGTCATAAATATTACATAATTTTTTTACCTTTGAAGTGTCATCATTTCAATATTAACAACGACCTCACTAGATAATATAATGCCTACCTACACAAATCTTTGTTATAAAGTTACATTATAGTGTAGGAACAAATCGATTTAAAACTGGGCCAGTTGGAATTAAATACAAAAGAAATTGCTTAGGTATGTAAACTGTCGTGGGATTGTTCACATGTTGGCTGTGTTTCCTGATATCTACAACCCGGGAATCTTTAAGAAGAAGAAAGAAAGAAGAAAAGAAAGAAAAACATTTTATTTACGCTGAATAGACGCACACTTAAAGCTAAAAACAAACATAACATAACATAAGTCGGGTGTGAATGTGCGACCGCATCGTCGCTTTCCATCAGGTGAGATAGCGGTCAAGCGCGAACCTATTAACAATAAAAAAAACAGCAGCAAATGTTTATTGCTTTGATATTTTGTACTTGCGACTAATTGGAAGGCATGCGATACATCATGAAGAGACCACCTTGAAGAGGAATTTATTCTAGGTATATTTGAGTCCCACATAATAGAAGCTTACTGCTGTAGGGGCGTAGCTACCGTTACAGCAAGCAACAGGGGCCCCGTATAAAAATTTGAAACAGTTATCCACCACCTTTTATTCTCTTACCGATGAGAGATGCATAGCTAATGCAAAGAAGCAACATGTGGCTCCTCGAGTTAATCTGGAGTTTCTTTACCTACTGCACTACTGCACCACATGCACATCTCGAGTTGGAATGTATATTCCAACTCGAGATGTGCACGTGGTGCAGTTTTGCATTACGGCAAATAAATTAGTTTATACTATCGATAAATATAACCAAGTTTTGAAAAGTTTAACACTTTTTGATATAACATTACGCTATTTCTTTTAAGGTTTGTATAGACATATTTCTTTACTTTTTATAAAGCGAGCCTAATTTATACAAAACAGCAGATTTTCAGAGATCTTTACTGGATTAGTTCTATACTTTAATTCATGAATCCCCAAGCGACCACCGGTGGCCGCGCATCTATTGTCTTACTATTGTGTCTCTAATTGACGGTATCTGAAGGGTTAAGTTTTGAATTTAATAAAAACCCCAAATAACATCTACAAGATACTGTTTCCAAAATGTCTAGAGAAAGATGTGAAATGATGCCATAATCACGTAAGGTCGGTTTTATAGAAATGTATCTCGGATTAGACGGTCTTAAATAAAGTAACAAAGAACTTTACAGTTGAGATTACTGTAATCAGTCATCATTATAAATAGTAGCTTTCCTCACAATCACGTTTCGCTTTGAAAACAGGGCAACATAGCAGTTTATTTGCAAAATAAATGCGTAGGAAGGAAAGCTGTGTATTGCGAATACTAAGCGATTAGTGTGATTCTTTGACAGCTATGTATCCTTAGAAAGTATTTTCGGAACTACTGTAAAAGGTTTCAAAATAAGTTAAAAGGAAAGAAAGCTACGGATTCAAGCGTAGGCATGTCTCTACTAAATGGTATTGAAGTCAACGTTTTTCTATTTTATTTTGTTTTTATTGTATGGCAGATGTATATTAATAGAAAACAACAAATTAATTATTTTATCCTTAGTTTTATCTTCTATGTATTATTTACAGTTCGTCACGTAGGTACCTGAGTTGAGTCTTCTCAGCACATCGCGGTAATGCTGAAACTATACCGCGAGCTGAAAGTTTTAATGATGAGCTCCGCTTACAATTAAAACTTACGTGGAAATAAGAAGTATCTACCATCAACTTCGCCAATTATTTTACTGCTTGCATATTAAAGTTTTACGGTTTCCATACCACAAAAGGAAAATATCGGAACCCATATAGGATCACTTTGTTGTTCCCTTTTAAGAGGTATCGAGTTGAAATTAAAACCATATACTCAGGTGTACGGTCCCTTGAAGAAGCTATGAAAAAAAGATTCGGTCGTTTATGTCGCAAAAAACGAATTTTCACCCACCCATAATCCTATTTGGCTAAAAATAAGGTATTATAGCACAGGTATAGAAATAAATCTGAAAATAGTTTTGTTGTTACGTCACAAAAATAAATAATTTGCGATTCGGAAAAATTTTCGAGACTTCTTTCGGGAATTGAACTATTTACATGAATAAGTTTGTACGCGAGTCCGACAACTAGTTTTTATAGTTAAATGATAAATTATCTTTATTTTGTAAATAGTTTTTCAAAAAACACTTTTACACGTCAATTTTGTTTCAGTCAGTATTAACGAGATGAGGCCGGTGTTTCCTAGCTAGCTACCCTGAGAAGAAACACCGAAAAAAACTCAGGGGTCAAAGTCTCTTTCAAAGTCCATACAGTAAAGAGCATGTAATAGTTGCTTTTGAAATGTCAAGAAGTTGGTCAGTCGGAAAAAAATGCCAATTGCACATTTGCAACAATAGGCTAGTTGCCGTAAAAAATGTAATTAGTCTTTAATTTTTTTTTGGTTTAATCGAAAAAATAAAAAATACATGTCCAATAATTTTTTATAATCTAAAATACATACTAAATAAAATATAGTTATTTTGACCCTGAAAACTACCCTATTGTTTCTCAGTGAATCATCATCATCATCATTTCAGCCGAAAGACGTCCATTGTTAGACATAGGCCTCACCCAAGTGTCACCACAATGAACGGTACTGTGTGTTTCGCATCCATCGGATTCCCGCAACCATTACCAGGTCACAGGTCACAGCAACATAGATAGTTACAGAAGACAATCTCATGTATGCTCGTACTTCACTTTTTATACCTACGCTCGGTGGACGCACACTAATGAGCGTTTGAGTCGGAACTGATCGAAGAGCGTGCCGAGACGCTCCGAGATATCGTGTCCGTGAGTGGTGTCTATGTGTGCGTTGCTCGAGTACGCTTTGTATGTAGATTGACTTCTGTACCTATATATTTTGTGCCACAGGTCTCAGTAAATAAAATGGCTTTAATTATATTTATTTAGCAAGTAATAACATTTTTATAAAGGAACCGATTAAACAATAGCCCTAATTAACTCGGTTACCCACAAGATATATTGCCTCTATTACCAGCAGTCATTAGATAAACAACTTTGCTCCCTGTATTCTAATTTAAGGTCTTTTCTCTTTAAATTCGACCTTTAAGGGGCTCAAAAGAAATTTTGTTTGCTCAGACAATGCCGAGAGACAGCTAATAACAACCGTAATTATTCTTAAAGTCACCGATAGAACGTGATTTGTATACGAAAATATTTATGATATAGAAAACGTCGTAAACAACATAACAGTGTTACAACGTCCTGAGAAGTAAAACGACTCACAGTTCAAAATAGTCGGTGTTTAAACCGTTTGATTCAGATTTTATCTAGCCTATGTCTTTCATCATCATCATACCCACAGAACACAGGAATCATAGTCTTCTGTTCTGTGATCATACTATTGTATACTGTGTTTTACATCGGCCGAAAGACGTCCACTGTTGGACCTAGGCCTCCCTCAAGCGTCGCTACAACGACCGGTCCTGTGCGTCATGCTTCCACCGGATTCCCCCGATCCTGACCAGATCATCGGGTTTCAATTCTTTGATAAAGAAATAATGTTAGACCACCCCTAAGATCCGGGTCCGCCTATTTGCACGGGAGTTTATAAACCAAATACTGATTTGCACAACTTTCTATACATTCCTAAATAGGGTAATCGTAATCAATAAAATTTAAATAATACTGACCAAGTGTAAGTCAGACTCCCACATAAGAGATTCCGTACTGACCGTAACAAAAAACAAAAAAAAAAACAGCGTTTGTTGTATGGGAGCCTATCCCTTATCCATACTATAACCATAGAGATAGATCCGCGTCCAAAACGCCTCAATATTGATAGGCCCGCGCGATCGTAATTGCCATCTCCACTTAAATTTTTATTTTACGCTGTTTTTTTTTTTAGAAGTTGCAGAAATACATCACCTGTGAAATTTTCAACTTTCTAGCTATCATGGTTCATGAGATACAGTGGTGTTTTTTTATTATGTTTTGATCATGGATACGAAGTCCTTCAGTCGGAATAATAGATATTACATAGAATTTTCAATTTAATAATATAATTTATTTTATCAATTTTTGCATTTTGTTCATTGATAAAAATGTGTACGGAAACAATTATTTTATTGTTTGTTATTAAAAAAACATAAAAACATTGGTTGTTTTAATTATACGCAAATTGATTTGAATAAAATAATTAAAAAAATATATTCCACAACTATTACACAACGCCGTCTAGTCCGAAACTAAGCAGACCTATTAGACAACTGATAAACATACTTCTGGACACATCTATTGGCCCACCTTGTATTTTTAGTTTCGTTTGATCCTAGCTAAAATTTTATATTAGGTCGAGCAAAAAGTTTTTATGCAGTTTTGAACCTGGCACATTCACAATTTCATTCAATAGTCTTTTTTTGAATTTCGAACACAGAATTTAAAGAAACAAAAGACAATTTGGAGCCTGTTTGTTGATATCAAACAATCGAATACTAAGAAAACTTGGTTTTATTGGTTTACTTGGATTTCATTCTTGAAAAAGTGATTGATATCTTTGGTTTTGCAACAAACATTACTTATTCTTAACATTAAGGGTAGGTTCTATCAATAATCTATGGATACTTCACCTGAAGTCACCGCCCAAGCTGTGGCACTTATTCAGGCTGGACACAGCCAAAGAAACGTGAGTGCTCAACTTAATTTAAGTCGATCTGCGGTCCGAAATGTTTATCGGAGGTACCTAGAGACTGGCGGCTTTGTTCGTCGCCAAGGAAGGCCACGATCTCGGGTCACAACTGAAAGCCACGATCGATTCATCGTGACGACCAGCTTGAGAAATCGTCACCTTACCTCCATTGAGATACAAAACCAACTTCGCAACTTCCACGGAGTGTCTGTGAGCGCTCGAACTGTTCGGAGAAGGTTAAAAGAACGCGATATGGTACCACACAAGCCAGCTAATGGGCCCAAACCAACGCGAGCCCACCGAACAGCGCGCCTTCATTTCGCACGCAGTCATTTAAATTGGACACAGCAAGATTGGAGCCGTGTACTCTTTTCTGATGAGTCTAAAATTGTGTTACATGGCAATGATGGAAGGAAGAAGGTCTACCGACGTAAGGGAGAGCGTTTCGCACAATGCTGCTTTGAAGAGAGGGTTGCTTATGGCGGTGGCTCATGGACTGTCTGGGGCGGTATATCCGCGAGCGGCAAAACTCAACTTGAGGTTGTTATAGGACCACGGCTGCCAACATTAAATGCTGAAAGGTACATTCGTGAGTGCTTAGAACCTCACGTGATACCATACGCGGACTATGTGGGCCCAAATTTCCTTTTTATGCATGATAATGCAAGACCCCATGCGGCCGGCATCGTCAGGGAATATCTTCGGGATGTGAATCACAGTTATGGACTGGCCAGCCAGAAGCCCAGACATGAACCCCATTGAGCACATGTGGGACGAGCTAAAAAGACGTGTTAGGGCTCGTCAGCCAGTTGCCCAGACGATGCAGGAGTTGAAAACTGCCATAGAAGAGGAATGGGAGATGATCCCTCAAAATTTCATAAAGCGGTTGATAAACTCTATGCCTAATCGTATGAGAGCTGTGGTAGATGCCCATGGAGGCAACACGCGTTATTAAATTAAACCTTTATTTGATAAAACATGTTTTTTATTCAAAAATCAATTGCCTTTAACAAGGCGCATATCCGACTTGTTAGGCGTAGCTCCATGTCGTATGGAATTCTGAATTCAAATTTAAAACAATACGATCGAAAAAGATGGTAAAATGTATCAGGTTTAAAACTGCATCACCAGTTTTTGTTCAATCTAGCAATCATATTTCGGTAGGGGTCATCGAAACCTAAACTCTAAGGTAGGCCAATAGATGTGTCCAGAAGTGTATTTCAAAATACATTCATATTATAGATAAATTACATCCAGACACAGAACAAATGATCATGTTCATCACATAAACATTTGTCCTGGGTGGGAATCGAACACACGACCTCCGGCATAGCAGTCAGGGCCACTAACCAGTAGACCAACAGGCCAGTCATCAATGGGTATTGTGATGCTAAACATAGCAGTAGTGAAGTAATCTTCATCACAAAACTCTCCCAAGCGGGGGTGACAGAGCAAACAATAGTTAGCGTGTGAGAATGGGTTGGAGATAGGTGGGATGATTTTGCGTCATGCAGAGCACGTATTTCTACCCTACAATTGAAATTATCCTTACTATGAAATAGTGTCACGTCAAATGGTATCTTACTATGGGGACGGGCATTGACTCAATTTGCAATTCAATAATCGAACAGAATATATTTTATTATAACAATATTATGCATTTTGTTCATTGATAAAAATGCGTACGAACACAATTATTTTGCTTTTTATTATATTTAAAAAATATTAATTGCGTTGTTTAAAATGTTTGGGTGTTGACATCATTTACGAGGATGTTCCTAAAAAGGGTTGTTAATATCTAATTAAACTAATTAGGATGATACTCGTATTGAGATTTCACTTCGAGTTTTCTATTTAAATTCTTTTCTAAACAAAATGGTGTCAATAAGTCGGTACCTAAATAGATGTCAGCCAACGTGGGCACAAAATAGATAGGTACAGAAGACAATCTCATGTATGTACTTCACTTTTTATACCTACGCTCGGTGGACAAACACTAATGAGCGTTTGAGCCGCAACTGTTCGACGAGCGGTCCAGACAGACATCATCCGTGAGCGGTTTCTATGTGTGACGTCACGAACAATACATTGTCACATTTTCTAATTTTATTTTCTGCCATTCAAGAAATTATTTGATAGAATAGAATAGAATAAACTTTATTGTACACCAAATATAGGTAGGTTGTATAGGTAGGTAATTAAGAACCATTTCTCATACTCTTATTTTCTTGAAATACAGAAGTTAAAACTTATTGAAAAGTGAGAATTTATATTACCTACTCGTGACTTAGGTACCTACATCTTAATTACATTGAGATCCGTCGATATAGGCATTGACTGAACTAAAAGACAACGCCGAAACCCTCAAGCTATGCCGGAAACTGCTCCCCGGTTCTCTTTAACCGTATTAAACTCTATAATCGTATGCCGTATTTAGTTCAGGGACTATCAGCATCGATCCGCCCTCACCAGATTCCGGAACTGCGTTTGTAATACTAATTTGGATTTTGTAATAGATTGGGTTCTTATAATACAGGGTGGCCCATAGACAAATGCACTTTTGAAAATTCAAGGACAAAAATCTGTAAAATCGAAAAATGCGCGGCTACAAAGCGCGCGCTGCTCTCTAGTGGAACAAATCCTGGTGACACAAAAAACAAAGTCCGCGCTTTGCACTGACACGAAACCCGTGCGCTGCCATTTTGTTTTTTAAAAATGCGCGCGAAATAAAAAGTTTATTTCTATCTGGGCCTCCCTGTAAAAGAAATTTTTAGTTTAAATTTCAAAGTTGGAATCGAAGCTTCGATAAAGTTTGTCTTATTTCGATGCCGCATAAACTGGCTTGATCGTTTTTTTTTTTTGTGTATACTTGGTACATCTTGGCTCGGAGGTTATTTTTGATACCGAGGTGATAAATCTATTATCACGCGGGCGAAGCTGCTAGAAGTACCTAGCTATTACTTTTATGTTATTTAGAATTAATGGCATGACAACCCAAAACTTAATTTAGTTTAGTGTTTTTTCTATAGTTCTCCTTAGTTTGAGAGTATAATTTTTGTAAGCAACAGTTGGTATATTTAACCAGCTGACGCTAACTAATTCAGAGATCTCATTTCAAGGCACTGAATTCTAAATGAAGGCGTTGGCAATAATACCTACATAATGTCCAACACTGACCTTCGTCCATAATTGATAGGTGGTCACTTCAGCTCGTAGGCTACTTAGGTACTAAAATATTAGTTGTGATGAATGGACATGAGTGGGATTTATCTTCTTTTACGAATGCAATTGGTGGATAACCGGTTTTATCAAAGTGAAACATATGAATATAAAACACAATACCAACGGTGATGATGCAAAAAACTAAAAACATTGCAATATCTATCTGGTTGCTGATATAAGGTAATTCAATACTTCAATTATTTAAAAGAGTGTCCATGAAGTTTCTTGAACGTTTTTCTCCATAGAGATCTACGCTTTGGAACGTGCAATTTAGCTTCACTTCTTTTTTCGACATTTTGACAATTCAAAAGTGCCTGTAATTGGTCTATTTGAAATAAACGTTTCTGATTTCTGAATCAGTTTATATTTGATTGAAGTTTTAAGTTACCGGACTATGTATCTTAATTGTCGATGGTGTTGTTTTGATTGATACGGAAAAAATAGACACCAATTTTTAAGTAAGGATGCCATATTGTTAATTTGGAACCGAGAGTGATTACTTATAGACTTATAAAAATACTTTTTATTTTGTTAAAATTCTTGTTTTTTATATACTCAAATATGAGACATTAATGTATACGCAATTCTTTTTACAATTCTTCATTTTTATTTACATTATTTTACATTCATTCATTTACATTCTTTCATTCTTTTTACAATTCTTTTTACATTCTTTATACGGTTGTATAGTACCTGCTATTAAATA
The DNA here is from genome assembly GCA_949319445.1 of Mythimna lalbum. Lineage (NCBI taxonomy): Eukaryota > Metazoa > Arthropoda > Insecta > Lepidoptera > Noctuidae > Mythimna > Mythimna lalbum. The sequence continues at coordinate 33,846,065 of OX439344.1, forward strand.
TAAAGCCCATTATAAATGTTGCAATAAGTGCACAGTCTTATGGTGCCGCATTAAATCGTTAAACACGGAGGCCTGGCCCCGGGTGTCGTGATGGCCACTTAGCGGTGAGCCATTTGTCTCGTGTCTTTATCTCACAGAGCTTCTTTGATTGCTCGGACCCACGATAAGCTTCTATGTACTTAGTTTTAGTAGATAAGTAGGTATCGTGTGTTGTTTTTTTTTTTATAAAACTATATTTATGTCTAAGGTGATCAACTATGCTATGCATCAGTGCTTAGTTTTGATTATAAAAAAAAACAATCAACTAACTCACGTGATAATATGTTGCAAAAATATGTCGCTTAATTCAATAACATAAACTTAAATGACATTTAGAGTTACACAAAACACAGGCTGCTTTACCTGCATACTGTAACGTGTATTTAGTTTTCACCACTGAGGAACTCTACATTAAAATACATTACATTAAGTATCTACACAATTTCATTAAGTACTTACGTGTGACTGTCTGTCACTTACTCCAAATTAATAACAAAATATTATATTTAACTTTATACACCACGGCACTTTAAACACGTGGCGACGGACGAAGGGGCATAAATTGCCTTTTTAATGTGAAAGGACCAATTACAAATTAATTTGCAAATACAAGCGTCACGTGTTATATACCCTTTTGCAGCCCTCTCAGTCCCGTAATATTTTTAAATCAAAAGAAAAGTAGATTATCCTTCCTTATCTCCTTATCAATGGATTCCCATCCTTATTTGATTTTAACTTTGTTTTTCTCAATTCCCCACCTAATCCCCTAGCTTTCTAAGTCGGGAGAAGGTGACATATTTTTTGGGAATTAATTACTTTCGATGGGGGCCTGTCCAAGTCAATATGCTGAAAGGCCACAAGGGCGAGCAGAAGGTGCGGCTCGTCCTCTCCCCCTTTAGAGGGAGCCGAATTTCATACCTTCATGCAGGAAAATCAGTAAAAATGAAAATTTTATCAGCCTAGGGTCTTATAGGAACAGTCACATACGCAATTTCATTTCAGTACATAATATAAATTCAACGAAATTATAAATCTTGTTTCAGAGTGACATGGCTTGTCAGGTGTAAGATGTCTAGTCTACGGCGGTGGTACGAAATCAAAGGCAGTATGTGTGCAAGTTCTAAGAACAAGCTTTTAATAAAAATATTTTTTTCATAGCAACCTTTTATAGCTTGATATACCTATATTATTAATACTCGTCAAGACGAACCATACGAGCTCAAACTCGATGGGGTTGTATCGTTTAACTATCAAGTTTCCATCATCAGATCAGCTCCATGTCAAAATAATTTTGCATTGTCATCTGATTCACATATGCATGCAAAATTTCAGCTCAGTCGGTAACCGAGAAGTTGATCAAATTTGATTTGCAAGATTTGATTACAGACAAACATCGAGACAGGTGAAACTAAATAAAAGCTTGTAAAATACTTATAGAATTTGATCATTAATTAATTTAACCCCAAGCGAACGCCCGCAGCATTCCCTTGTCTCATTATCTTTCTATTATGTCTTAATTAAGGTATTCGAGAGGTTAAAACATTGCATGACAATCCCAATAAGCCAAGCCACGGCTCGAATACATTGTATTATTGTATTATTACGGAGTTTTCGTGCCTAACTTCCATCATCTGATTAGCTCGATGGTACCTTGCCAGAGTACATCTCATGACAATTCTAATAATCTCAAACACGGTTAGGTTAAATAGATATATTACAAAGTTCTGCTGCGTATCTATCTTTCGGTTTCATCATCAGGTCAGTTTAATATATCCCCTACACTTTTTCCTTCAGTTAGTAACCAACTACACGTATAAACAAGCTCTTGATCAGATCGTAACAATATTTCTATGGGACCAACTCGGAAGCATAACGTTTCAATAATAAAAAAAAAACCTTAATCGGTATACAAATTGATCGTGATATCGGTGAACATATATAAAAAAAACTTCAGCCAAACAAAGAACCTACTTTTTTTTGAAGTCGGCTAAAAACCAAAAGCACTGAACAGGAAAACGTTCGAAAAAGCTGTATGTTGTGAACATTAATGTTATTTTTGTGTTTCTTTTGTCCAAGTTCCGTGTAAGGAATCGTACCTACCCTTAGTAAAAAGACAAGCTTGTAAATTTTATTTATTTGAGACATATCTACTTATCTACCTAAATAAAACATAATATTACTTAAAACGTTGAAAATAAGCACAAAACGTGTTACAGTGTATAGTCAAACGTGTACAGACGTATATACAATCGGCGCTTGAGGGGACGTTGGGTGGTTAAAAATAACTTAAACATGAATGGTCGTACTATGAATGGTATCTTGCTTTTAATTTAGGTGGTAAACGTTTTTTAACTACTTACTGCTGTAGCCTCTTCTCTAATAAAACCGGGAATCAATCCATATCTGAATCTGCTGAACTCATATATCTGAATTAGTTCTAACACAAATCTTCACTATAAAGAAGTAGAAACAAAACTCTATAAACAAATGAATATCGGATTTTTTTTTGCTGTCAGTCAGCTATTCAGCCACTATTTTTATTTTTCGTCTTTTAATAAAATGGTAAATATTTTGCCCAGATCTACATTATTATGTTATCTTAAAGAAATAGTTGAAAGTTGTAAGTCGCTATGTAAAAAAAAATATTATTTTAATTTTACATCGCGCTGTAATTATGTGGCTGTATAAAAAGTTGGAATCCGATGGATGCGGGACGTACAGGATCGTTCATTGTGGTGACATTTGGGGAGGCCTATGTACAACAGCGGACGTCTATTGGCTGAAATGATGATGATAAAAAGTTGGGACGTGGTTCAACAGAAATCCAAAAATAGGACTAGTTTAAGTATTTGGCGAGATTTCTTGGAGTGAAGTTCAGTGTCGGTTTTAATCATTCGCTAATGATTCCTAATGGATATAGTTATACAAAATTGGTATAGTTTTGTATCTCAAGTGTCTGCGCAACTGGACAGTATTTGGAATGATTAAAACAGAGAGATCTTGGTAAAATGAGTCTGGGAATTTTATTGTAATGTTGAGTACCTAAGCAAAGTTTGCCGAGAAGAGTGTATTTGATACATTTGCTGCAAAATATGTACTACAGAAACATGAGGATGTGTACCTACATCCATATTCTAATCTTAAATAAATGAACCAATAATTACGAAGGCATGGCTTAAAGAACTTAGTATTCAAGCCAAATACATCCACAAAAAGTAGAACTTTTTTTTTTTTAATTTGACAGCTCTCATTTGATAACGATTCTCCATATGGCTGAAAAGTATTACTTTCAATCCGCTCCACAGGCAACTTCAGACCTACTTTCAGAGTATGAGTAATGAAAAGTATATTATTCTATATGTGGTTGAGGTTGTGGCTACATCCCGAGAATACGGTGTGTTCCTGATGGCTATCAGAAAACACAGATTTCGACACACCTTATTTGGCTGAAAATTTTGGTTTTCAGAGTTTTGTTTTTCCTATAAAAATCCAATAAAGGTTTATTTTTGGTGATTTACGTAAAAACGGCCATTTTCCAGGTCCTTAACCCCCTGGCGCTCGAGGGGTTAAAAGATAATACAATTTGCTATAAAGTACATTATGAAGGTCTGTCATATTTATAATCCACTTGATCCTACCTCATTTAAATTTTAATTAAGTTACCAATTTTCAATTTTCTCTTGTAATTGATACAGTTGGCCAAACATTATTCAATTATTTCTTTCCATTTTCCTATTACAGTCAAACAACAGACACTAATATTAGGGATTAGGAATTAATCATCGACATAAGTCTGTATTTTGCGTGCTAGTAACATTTCGTCTATGAGCGTTTGGAAGATAGGTTTGAAACACTGGACCCTGTAACTGGACCCCTGACAAATAACTGTATTTTTAAATATCGAACGACGAATGGTGAGTATCCACCCTTACGTTAATGAAACCTCTACGGTCCAGACCCTCAAACATCGCGTTGGATTGCGTTTCATGAAGAAACAAGCTTTTAAACATGCTTGTTGTTCGAGATAGGCGACTGGAAAGGAACTCTTTTGAGTTAAGTACTCGTAATAGGAATTCATTAGTAAAGTAACGAATACCAAATTTAGAAGGAAAATAAAGCTATTTTTATTTATTTCTTTTATTTTGTGCTGTTTGGGTGTGTTTCTACATTAATCTCAAAAGTTTTGATCCGATTTAGAAATCATTTCTCAAATAAGTATCTAATAGGTAAGGCTTATTTTAATCCCAAAAAAATGCACAAGTAATAAGTTACAGGAGCGATTTTTATTTACTTCGAATTTGACTGATGCATCGGATTAAATTTTAATTGAACGAGCGAACACTGAAGACCATATTTTATCTCCTCTCTGTAAAGTTTTCAAATAATAGACTTAAGGCTAATATTTTAATCCTCAGTTAAATAGTCGAATAGCTATCTAGCCAGTAAAATTAAGCTAGAACTACACTGCTAACACGCACACGCGTAACACGCCTGATTTGTAAGTAGAACGACGTCGCGTGGCGTTTTACAAGTGTAGCTCTATAAGTCTAGTTTCCATATAAAATGTATGGAGACCGACGCGCCCAGATCGGCGTACGTGGCACACGCATTAGCAGTGTAGTTCTAGCTTTAAACTGAGGATTGAAAAATCGGCCCTTAATTTTTAAGTACGAGGGCGAAGCTGTGGGCGTACTAACTTTTGCTAGTATACAAGGTGGAAGGGACAGCCCTCCACAAACTTTAAGGGCTTTCTCAGTAGACGAAACTAAACCACCTTCCACAAGACTTTTTTTCAGTAGACGAAAAAAAAATTAGCCTCGCCATACAAAATTACAAACTTGATTGGACAGTTTGTATGGAGAGGCCGAATTTTTTTTCGTTCCTGAACAAAAAATGTATGAAAGGTTTTTTAGTCTCTAATGAGCTATCCCTTAAAGTTTGCGGAGGGCTGTCCCTTACACCCTTTATAGTTACTAAGTTACCAAATTGTATAAGACCATGTAAGCACACTGCTACAACTGTTTGTACTAGTTTTAGAAGAGCGGGGCCGCCTAGCACAGATATTTCATATATAATTAAAAGCAAACCCCTGTGTAAGATAATATATTGTAGAAGTTGTAAAGTTACTGAATAAATTATTATTATATCTAATTGAATTTTTGTTTCGTATTTCATTTGTCTATGTAAATCTTTTTGTATAGAAATTATGAGCTGAACTAATGGAGCCTTCATTTATGCAAAGTTACCTCGCATTTGTTCGTTTTTTAGGGTTCCGTATCCAAAGGGTAAAAACAGGACCCTATCACTAAGACTTCGCTTTTTGTCCGTCTGTCTGACACCAGGCTGTATCTCACTAACCGCGATAGCTAGACAGTTGAAATTTTCAAAAATCATGTGTCTCTGTTGCCGCTATAACAAAAAAAAAACTAAAAGTTAAATAAAATAAATATGTAAAGGGGCTCCCATACAACATACGCGATTTTTTGTAGTTTTATTCCACGGACGGTATATTTCCCGAGTGCGCGAGTCCCAATGACTTCCCTTGCCCTTGGGCGGAGCGGGAAATATTGTGAGACTCTTACTGCCTAAAAAACTCAGCCCGTTCCATCTTGCCTTTTATACCGGGGCCGAGCTATCTTTCGGAGCAGACCCTGGCGCCAGTGGGTTTTGACCCAGCTGGATCCCTGCTGTTGCTACTAGCTCCTTGAGGCACGCGGGAACAGTGCGCACCGTCGACGACTTGGGCTCGGTCTGGACAGTTACCGATCGGTCGGAAGTCGGGCCACCCAATGCTCACCGGCCGCAAGCCCGCGCCAGCGGTGGCTGGAAATCAGGATCAGAATCCCGGCGGCTGGGGCGCGAGGGCCACCTCCTTTTCCAGCATTACTATCTCGCAGAAGGAGGCCACCGCCTGCCACTCCAAAGCCCGATGCGAGAGTTCGTCGCCGCCCCCACGAGGTCACGGCGGTGCTCTACCCAGGCGGGGCACCACTTCCGATACTCATGTGGGTTGAGCCGCTGGCAGACGCTTATACAAAAATAACAATTTAAGAATAAGAAGTCTATTTTCAACACGAATAAGGTTTCTTTCCTAATTATCTTTTATATGTACTTTTTTTTTACATTCTCTCTAGAGCCCAGTCTACCATCGATATTTACTTTTGTAAATACAAAAGTAATTATGTTTTATTTACCTGCCTTTTTATTTATTTAGTATAATAGCTTTCTCTCAGAATTTATAATTATGTAATACTAACAAAACGCGCCAGCTTTGCAACGGTGTAACAAATCATTTAAATTCACGGTTTTTCTTTGTATTTATTCTCCTAACGGACGGTTACCGGACGGCCGGCCGGCGTGCTACCCATTGAAAGAAAAGAAAGAAAGAAAGAAAACATGTTTATTCTTCCTGAATAGACGCACAATTCGTTGCAAAAATACAAAAAAAAATCGTTTCCCAGCCAGGCCATGTGTGTACCGGGCATAACTGCTCTCTTTAAGCCTATGCCTACGGACGCGGAGGCTGGAAATTTGGGATCGGAATCCTGGCGTGTGAGAGCCGTTCCCGTTCCCTCAAGCGAGCTTTCCTTCTCGCTCCGGACCATGGCCTGTACCAGATCCCGGCGCAAGAGGCCTTTGCCTCTGATCGCCCCCACGAGGAGGGATGTATATGGATCTGAATAAGGATATGGATATAAGAATAATAGTATTTCGGTTTCGAATGCGGTTACGGATTTTTTTATCCGTAACCGCATTCTCCGGTAGTTTCTGTAACGGATATTAGAGTTCAATTATCTAAGTTTTTTTGTTTCTAAATTCTTTTAAAGATTCGATTTTTATTTCTGGTCTAGAATATTATTTTTTTGGCCGGACAAAACAAACAAAATCCCTGTCGTTTAGACTCCGCCTTTATCCAAAACTTTTATAATACCGCTTTATTATGATTACGGATATTTTTATTTCGGATTTACGGTTACAGAGTTTCATAACATCCCTACTATGTACCTAACTATACAACTACAGGTGCTTTAAACACGAAGAAGCAACGAACATTTATTACTCCACTTCCACGAAGTCGTAGAATTGTAGTGAATCCATTCAAGTTAGTGGCATTCCTACTCCCAGCCAGATCCCTCTTCTCAATAACTAACAGAACTTGAACAATACCATGTTTAAAACTATATCAGTTACAAGCTGGTTAGATCAAGTTCAACAGGCGAGTCAAGAACTCGCACAAGTTGCTTGTAACTTTACCTTGTGGGTAGTCTGCAAGAGCTGTGTTGTATTCCCTTTGGAGTGTTAGAAGTGGCAACACAAGCTGGATATGAAAAACTTAGTGCCCTCGCCCACGGCAATTTTTTGTAGCGAAGCTGAAGCATGTTTGCATCGATACAGTCGCGATGCTGTAGCGCGTTAGTAGCGCGTTGGCATTTTTTGTATAGCGCTTGCAAATGCGACTAACGCGCGTTGTAGAAATGCTGCCGTGCGTTTACGAAATGCGCGAGTGCATCGCTACAAAAAGTCGCCATTGCACAAAGGCACAAAATAGGTAGGTACAGAAGACAATCTCATGTATGTACTTCACTTTTTATACCTACGCTCGGTGGACGCACACTAATGAGCGGTTGAGCCGGAACTGTTTGACGAGCGGTCCAGACAGACATCATCCGTGAGCGGTTTCTATGTGTGCGTTGCTCGAGCGCGCTTTGTATGTAGATTGACTTCTGTACCTATATATTTTGTGCCTAAGGCCTTTTCATTCATATCACACCTCACAAAATTCATTTACTGATACTCGAGATATATATTTTTATTATCAGAATCTCCGATCTATAATCTAAATTTTGTCGGTATTGTGGGTGAATGTATCGGAAGCCTAATAATTAGGTATATAATAGGTGCCACGGAATCCCAATCAATCAATCACTAAGGAATATTAAACATAATGATATAATGATATATTATGAAGTGGATTCTCGACTTGATTGTATTGGATCTAGTAAAGATAACAATTTGGCTTTCTCAACAAAATGTCTAAGTTTTGAATTCAAAATACAAAAAAAGTTGTCTTGTTATATTAAGTCCACTCATGGACGAACTAAACGGGTTTCTTCTAGGCAGGGTAGATTTTTTTAAATAATTAAAGCATTTGGTTACACAACCCTGAAAAAAGATGATGACATCGAACGGGAGCGGAGAGCGCTGTCGATCTATCGAAAATAACTCTTTTCAGAGCCTGCTGCCGACACTGTACACGTGCAGCCTGTTGACCAACTACACACAAAAATCTAAATACGCCTTTCATGTCCTGTTCAACAATGAGGTCAGGAATTCAGGATACTGTTGGGCTTCCGCGATATTGCAGAGCGTCGACAATGTTTGCGCACTTCCGCAAACATGTGGGTTGTTTCCACACATCAATGCAAATAGGGTTGACAGGTCTTCAAACCGAAAAGCCGGACAAGCCAGCCAATTTAGCCAGACATTTGAGTAAGTAATATTTTTTTAAGCTCGACTTTTATTGACTATATTAAGTATGTATTATACTTATTGACAATATTAAGTATACTTAATATAGTCAATAATAATTTTTGAATTCTAGCTAACTTTATTTTCGTTTCATCAGCAATAAAACTGGTAGTTAAAATTGCTAGTGATACAAGACGAAGTAGAAGACATGATAAAACTAACTAAAATTGTCTAATTTAAAGCCTAACAAAAGCTGGACAGGCTGGACTCCGCCTAATTTAGCCGGACACGCAACTAAAAAGCCTGACTCTGTCCGACTTTACCCCGGACGCCTTGCGACGCTAAATGCGAGTAAAGTCACGTTGTTGCACCGTCGGCGTCGAGTGCGGGGGCGCGCTCATAGTATGCGAACATAATTGCAAAGAGACTTGATGTGATGCAACTAATTGCACTGTTTTATGCAACACGTGACGGGCTTGTTTAGGTGCTCCCACATTGCCGTTAGAAAATGTTTAGTAACGTTAGTAAACATTTGTTAGCAAACATTTAATCACGAATATAAAAAATATTTTCATGTTAGAAATTGTTTAGTAACGTTAGTTAACAAATTATAACAAAACAAAATAAATGAAAGCTATTCCAATGAGCAAATCCTCTTCCATTTCCGTGTAGAAGTCCTCAGAACGCAAACCAAACTGCGAACCAATACCAGATTTAAATGTTACAAAATGCTAGTAAACATTTTCTATTAGTGTAGGAGCACGTATAACATGTAACAGTTGCTAATAAAATGTAACAATTGACGACATTTGTTAGTAAATGTTTTTATGTTAGAAAATGTTTACAAACATTTTCATCCTTCATCATCATTTTCTAACGGCAATGTGGGAGCACTATTACGTAGCAGAATTTAATTGATATATGTTTTATTTATTTAACAACTAGCTGTTCCCAGCGGCTTCGCCCGCGTGATAGCAGAAAATTATCCCAAGGGAACATACTTCCGGGATAAAAAGTATCCTATGTCCTATTCCAGGACATAGTCTATCCGTGTACCAAGTTTCATCAAAATCTGTTTTGCCATTTAGGCGTGAAGACGTAACAAACAAACAAACAAACTCACTTTCGCTTTTATATTATTAGTAAGGATTCATATACTTACACTATTTCTACAGAAATCGATTGCAAAAGGAGAGTTATAAAAAAGTGATGTATACAGTGTGTGATTTTGAACTGAATACCAAAAAATATATAGATTGTAAAGGGTTCAACGGAGCACAAAGATATCAGTTATGCGACAACTAAGTAATAAACAAGGTAAATAATATTTTAAATAATAAAATAGCCAAACCAGTTTAAAAATAGAGTAGTTTCTTACAAATACCGCAAACGTAAGAAACGAATCAATGTTTCTATGGAAGTTGATTATTTTTCTACCTCTCAAGAAACTGAATATAATTAGATTCAAATGAAAAACTAAAAATATCTTTTATTTTTCTGCAGAGACCGTTCTGACTTCATCAGAAAGTTCCATAGTTTTTATGTTTTCATACCTCAAAGGGAAAACCAGAACCCTTATAGAATCAAGATGCGCTAATAATTTGCCGCAGGTGAATTGTCACAAGACTGCGCTTTACGAATGATAGCGTCTGAAAGCCAGGCTTGCATAGCATCGAATACATGCTCTCACGTTTGGCTGCACAGAAACTCGAGTGAGATTCCAATTAGTGGACACACTAATAGGGTGACAGTAATTGTATCCGTTGCTTTCTAATTTAGATAAGCAATTAGTTAGCTGATGCAAACAGTGTACAGGTATAATAGATAGTCACGTAACTATTACTAATTACACTTATTAAATATCAGTCAGAATCAGAAATTAAGATATCCGCAGGAGAACCAAGGTTGCCGACACAGCACGAAGAATCGCCAGAATTAGGTGGTAGTGGGCAGGGCACATTGCTCGTAGAACAGATGGCCGTTGGGGCCGAAAGGTTCTGGAGTGGCGACCGCGTGTTGGAAGACGCAGCGGCAGAAGGCCTCCTACAAGGTGGACCGATGACCTGGTGAAGGTTGCGGGAATCCGATGGATGCGGGACGCACAGGATCGATCATTGGCGACGCTATGTCCAACAGTGGATGTCTGTCGGTTGAAATGATGATGATGATGAAATATCAGTGACTTTTTTTTTAGAGTAGGAATTGTAATAATAAAATAATAATGTTCTTCTCAGTCGTACACTCTTGACAGAGTGGTCGTGGTCATGTCTCGGTCGAGTCCCGCACCACTATCTCTCTCGCGATACGACGCCATGCAGCTCTGTGTTTGGCGGCTTGGGGGCCTTCATTTACGGTGCAGTTATGAGGTCCGTCCACCGTATTGGATAGCGTCCACGAGATTTTTTGCCCTCGACCACCAAACGTGATAATAATAATGCTTTATTCAGTCACAGAAAAACCGGTTATGAGATTACAAAATATTTTATGTGCATTAAGGATTGCTTTCGACCCAGACAGCTCAACTGGCATCTTAGCTAGGTTACATAGTATCCTGCTTAAAGATACCAGTTCCATTTTACACTGAGTTACATTTTCTTATGTTAGATTTAATAACTTTTATACGTAATTTAAAATTTTCTAAACGTAAAACTAATAACGTGTCAGACTTTTACTGCCTAAAACTACACCTGTGTCTTTTGCGTTATAGGACTGCGGGTTTCCTTTTCAGAAATTCTCCATGCAGATTCACCCATTGCTTGCCATCCGTACGTCGTTGCCTACAGTGGCTGGAAATCGGCGGGATCCTGGTGGCCGGGGCGTGAGAAAGGACTTACCCTCACACGTGTGGCCCCTCCTTCGATAACAGTACTGCTTCGCAGAGAGAAGCGACCATCTGCCACTCGCTCGGAATCATAGCCTGTATCATGGCCCGGCGTGAAAGATGCCCGGTGGCCCGGCGTTACCTTCAATCGCCCAATGAGGGCGTCCCTTCCACACGAATCCAGTGCAGAAACCTCATGTAATCTGGCACCTGCCAGATAACCGTGGAATAATGGTCATTGACCCTCTTACGTTTGTTGACATTTTTAATTTCACAAACGAAAATAAAGACATAAAGCTGTCTTGATCCTTTACATGATCTAGTAATGAAAAGCAATTCATTGTTTGTTTTTCGAGTACCTACGCAAAGGTATTTGGAAAAGGTCAATGTACTTTATTCCACGGTTATCTGACGCCCTCTTGTTCGTCCCGCCATCTCCTTTGTGGTCGGCCGTATCTCTATCTCAGGGCACCAACTTTGTGCTAATTGGGCGCACAGTTTGTTCGGCATGCGGCAAACACATCATAGCCAGTCCCATTTCAGTTGTTTACATATTTAATTAGTTTACATTTAATTATTCTAACATTTACCATGGCTAATTCGTTTGTTACGAAAAAGTGTTACTGTAATAATTTTTTTAAATGAGATTAAATCTTTGTTTTAACAAACAAAGAGCGGTTGCTAAGAGAGTTGATTCAGGGCCATCCCTCTTGGATGCTGTCTCTTATTATTGTCACGTTAATTCTACTAAATACGTTGTTTTTAAATGTTTCAAATATACCTGTCTACATAGTAGGTACTTTTTTTGCAGTAAAGATATTCGTCTGCAGGAATAGTTTGTAGTTGGGTAAATTCTAGATAGACTTTATACCGCTTTTCAACACACCATTACCAGTACCAGAGTCAAAATCACACGCGGATATGTGTGTATATTTCTTACTTCTTCACATTCCAACGGTATCAGTTATACAGTTAGATCATGTCCTGGAATGTCATTATCATCATCATCTTCCTGCTCTTGTCATCATACACGTACAACTAACTTTTTATCCGTATAATATAATCCCTTGGAATCATTTTCTACTATAACACGGTCCTAGTTTGGTAAAAGTGAAATTTTATATGTACGTTTGTTACTTCTTCACGCTCGAAAGCCTGAACGGATTTCGATGAAACTTGGTACACGAGCAGACCATATCCTACAATGGCATATAAATTGTTATCCCAGTTTTAAGATTCCTTGGGATTTTCTTCTATCACGCGGTCGTATAGTCTGTCTAAAAAGTCAAACGACTTGGGAATGTTGTAATATTTAATCATTTAAAAAATACCTATATTCGATAATTTTTATAAGGTTCTTCTATTAGTAAACAATGATCTGGATCTCTTAATCTATGTTGCTTTTTGAACCCGTGTTGATTACATCAGTTTTCATTGTACCTTTGACTTTTCAGACAGACTCTACCCGGGTAGCAGGTATTTATATTTCTTTTTAAATTCCAGACTTTACTAATCTCGTGTTTAGTGATTCGTAACACAAAGTTTGAACAAAAAAAGGGATAGGCCGACCCTCTTTTTTAAAATGCATAGACTCCAACCGTAATGTTAATTGTTTAATTAGTAAAACAGCTGAGTAAACTCGTTTAATATTCAGTAAAGAACCAATGAAAGTACTTTGTTTTTGTTCTCTCTGCTGTTGACGGCTCCGAGCTCCTGAAGATTTTCATAACATTGTATTTTTCCTTTAATCTTTTATATAAAATACCTAGTACTTTTGCAGCTGTAACGGTGTTGAAATGTATATTTTATAAAATTAATTAACCTTTCGCAAACCGCTGGCTTTGATCACAGTACCTTTGTTAAAATAAAAATAAAATTTAGTATTTGATAGCGTTCTATTGAAGAAGAGTTTTCTTCTGTAGTCTTATAGCCTTTAATACACCTAAATTATTATCAGAATTATAATTTAGGTGTGTTCAAGGCTAGAGTGAATAGGCTTTTCATTCTGTCTTTCTATTGCGTCTCTAATTATGATATTCGAAAGTTTAATAGATTAGTCTAGTTATCTACACCATCAACGATTGCATCACTGCTTACCATCAGGTGGTATTATAGTCAAGCACAATAAAAAAAAATGTTTTGTAGTCATTAGACATCTGTAGATGACGTAAATGGATGACGCAAATGCAGGTTCCGTCAATAATGTGCGCAATATAGTTGGTTTGTGGAAGGAATGACATATTTGAAACCAGTTGTCGATGAAAACATTGTTTGACAGCTCGGTTGTCACAGAGAATTAGCGATTGGCTGAATAAATATCTGTGTGGCCTTTTTTTATTGTGGCGAAAATCATCAATAGACAACCCCCGCTCTTGGGCGGGGCGGGAGATAGTGTTAGACTTTTACTGACTAAAAACCCACCCCGTTCCTTCTAGCCTTCATACCGGGATCGAGCTCCCTTTCGGATTACCCTGGCCCCAGTAGGCTTCGACTCAGCTGGTCCCCTGCTGTTGCTGATAACTCCTTGAGGGGCGCGGGAACAGTGCGCGCCGTCGACATCTTGGGCTTGGTCCGGAAAATATCCGTATGGCCTAATAATATGCTCCGGGTCTGGGTGTCTTGAGTGCATGTGTGTTTACCATGTTTGTGAACGCACCTACGTTGCAGGAGTAATTTCGAGTGGGGGACAAGAATTTACACGATGTCATCCATATTACAATGGTATACCAAACTTCTGCTGAGTCGGTAAAGGTAGGTAAGTGTTTCTAAATGCATTTGCACGATTTACTTTTAACAAAAATATATTTACAGAATGCCTTGTTGCTTTGAGCCCGCCTATGTACCACTACTGTACATGAAGTTTAATTCATGAATCCCCAAGCGACCACCGGTGGCCGCGCATCTATTGTCTTACTATTGTGTCTCTAATTGACGGTATCTGAAGGGTTAAATAAATAAATTACAAACATTGCAAGTTAATGCGGGCGTTAGTCCTGCTGGCATACTTCCTACGGCTTTGCACCCATCTCTTTGAAGCACGCGTGGGACACTACGTAACATCGACGATTCGATCTCGGCTCATCTAGACCTCCGAAAGGTGAGTGACCTAACTAGTCATTTTTTCTCCTTTTAAAATGGAACAATAGCAGGAAGATGAAGCCATCATTACTGAACAATCATTCGTTTGATATACAACATTAGTTTTAGTATATGCAAAACCTGAAACACGTGTCTACACGTGTATAGAATCTATGTACAAAATTTCGTAACTGTATCATGAAATATCACAAAGTTAACTTGTTATGTCAGCAAAACTACATAGTCACCGGGCCATCCGGGCGACCGGGGGGCCTGCCGTGATCTGTGTTGTACTTAGAGTCGGTGGTATCCAACTTGTGATCTTTTTAAATATTTATAGGAATAAATATAACATGGTGTAAAAACTATTAGAATCCATTCAGTTAATGATTCTGAACAAACTATATTCAGGTTTCGCATAAACTAAAAATAATGACCGTTTAACTACTGAAAATATGTAGCTACTCACCTGGTTGACGAATATGATTTCATCAGTGTCAAGTAACACTGCAGTGTACTTGTTAGTTCCTGAAACAATAAAGAAGAAAACAATTAAACACAACGAACCGTTTGTTATATAACGAAAACGGATATAACAACAAAAAACCACAACTCAAAGCCGTAAATTTTAAATAAGCCATTTAATGGCGCTTTTCAATTGAAAAAGTCGATCAATCAGAAAAAAAAGGTGAAGTTATTTGCAAGTTCTAGGTTGTAGAGCTAATTTCCTGTGGACGCCTGTCAAACGGAGCACAATCTAATTCGGAAGTCCTTAACTCTATTTAGCTAGACGCTTCGAATAACTCCTGTTGCAAATCTGTTAGCACCCACAAGCTGATTGGAAACAGATGTCATTTTAAGGACCGTTTAACGCAATACCTTTGTCAAATATTTTTGCAGAATCATACCGGGCTCACCAAGCTGCATTCAAAAATATTATATGACAATACTATATTATGAGTATATTTATGACAGTACACTTGGGTTAAGTTTTGTTTTTTAACCTAACCTAACCTAACCCAAGTATAAAACATTATAAAAACATTATACTTTTATAATTTTTTATACCTACTCTATTCAACTAGACGCTTCGAATGACACCTGTCTCAAGTCATGTTGGTGGGTAGAAACTTTCGCAGCCGTTAGGAAAACCCAAAGTTAATTTACACGAACTAGTGATTTTAATTTTATTTTACTCTGTATGTCGAGGCTTCAAAGTCTTGAGCATCGACGCCGAGTCGCTAGCCTGTCGGTTTTCTACCGGTTGAATTTCGAAGAGTGTGCGTCGAAATTACATAACCTAATTCCGCCTAGCCCATTCCATCATCGGACCCCCAGGCGTACGTTGATGCACCACTGGTTCATGGTGGACATCCCACCTATACGCACTAAACGAACACATTCATTGTGCGTACATCTAAGGAATGCAATTCTCTGCCGGAGTCGTTTACTCTATTAATAACAAAATGAGACCGTTTATCTGAACTAATTGCTATCTGTCATTCTAACGAGATTCTAATAAGCTTAACACTGAGTGGTCTAGTCCGTAATGCTCAAATTTCAGGAGTCATGTTTCTTAAACCTTACAATCAAACTCCTTAGACCGGTCGCAGGATATATTTATAGGATCATGTGCCTCTTCCCACGCATTAAAATGTTAAAATGAAGCATTTCATTTCAAATACCTTACTAAGAACTGGCAACACGCCTATATTTATTGGTATCTTTACTGAAAAAAGTACTGAAAAGGCTTCTTGATCTACACACAAATTATATAGGTATTAAAGCTAAGTACTGTGCTATTAGTCTCAATAATTGAAGTACAAACTTAGACGGCCCTAGCCTACAGATCTTCGGTCAATTTAACCTTGAAAGGTCTAAAAACTTTTGGCACATATCACGGTTTTTATGTCTAAAGTTAATCAAATAAAGTTAGTCAAATAAACCATTTACATTTTTGAATTGTCAATATGTCAATCAGTTAAAAAGTGCAGCAAGTGTAAGTTACACGGCCCAAAGCGTAGATCTTGGACAATCTATATGGAGAAGAACGTGCAAGAAACTCCATGGAACCTTTTTTAAATCATACGAGTAACAAAAATCTGGGTTCATATTTCTTGTCGCTTATATTATGTGAGACATCTAAAGACGTCGAATATACGTTTCAAAAAAAAATCCTATCAATGTCTTTTTCCAAGACAAGATTTTCAAAGGCGATCGTTTTCTTGTGTGGAAGCTGTCCCCGTCTAGGGGAAATTGAATCGTCGTAGCGCTTCGTTCATCAATATTGCCACGTGATCCGCGTACGTGACCGGCCATTTATTTGATTGCGTTTTTGTTTCTTATTTCATGATTTAGGAGTATTGTTATACTAGCGAACTTTGTATTCATTTTAGATTATCCGTATTTGGTCATTTTAATAGTTCCGAAAAGGACTACAGGTAAACCCATCTCCGCCTCTAACCACATGACCGTTCGTCTGTATGTCCTCGGTCTAGCTTAGAGGTTGTTAATCCTACAAATGAAGCCAAGTGCTACAGTGACAAATTTCCACGTGTATCAAACGACGTTTTTCAATACATTTATGAGGAAATAAATAAACGAGAGTGGACCAGCGAATTCTGACTCGCTTAGCGCCTAGCCCGATACGATTAATAGAATAAATTGAAGTGGGGGCGAGCTCACGCACTTGTACTGGTTTTACCTCGACACTCCTCCTGGACTCGACAAGTAAGTGGGAAAGGGCACTTATATAATCTAAACTAATTATTCAGCTTATTCAAGCCAATTGAATAATCTAAAAAATCATGATCATGTTAAATATTAAAAAGGATTTAAAAGAAAAACTATC
This sequence comes from Mythimna lalbum, assembly GCA_949319445.1. Taxonomy (NCBI): domain Eukaryota; kingdom Metazoa; phylum Arthropoda; class Insecta; order Lepidoptera; family Noctuidae; genus Mythimna; species Mythimna lalbum. The sequence goes on from OX439344.1 coordinate 33,863,323, forward strand.
GTAGCTAAGAGTAGGGCAATAAATGTAACAACCACTAATTCCTATTTGTTTTTCTATACTTTGTAGGAATTAAGTATTACAGGGATTACTCCAATCAAATAGCAATAAAATTACGCAAGCTGATTTAAATGGGAAATATTGTGGAGTCAGGCAATCTTAGTTCGGATATCATCGATCACAAATCGAATGCATTACCTAATCGTACAATCGAGACCTCAATACCTTCATCAGTTAATTCATTGCAAAACTATTGAAGCGGGTCAGTGTTGAAGAGGTTTGCTTCTAACCCAGTTTAGTCAGTAAAGTCTGACATGTCGCTCCACCCTAGAGTGGAAGAAGTCTTTAGCTGATTTCTCACATAAAAGGACCTAACACAGAATTTTAAAGCTACGGTACTGAGGAGAACACTTCATAAATCGGTCTTCCCCTGACGAAGAATCGCCAAACTTAAGTGGCAATGGGCAGGGCTCATTACACGCAGAACAGATAGTCGATGGGGACGAAAGGTTCTGAAGTGGTGACGACGTACCGGAAGACGCAGCGTTAGAAAGCCTCCAACAAGATGAACCGATGATCTGGTCAGAGTTGCGGGAATTCGATGAATGCGTGACGCACAGGACTGATCGTTGTGGCGACGCTTAGGGGAGGCCTATGTCCAACAGTGGATGCCTTTCGGCTTATATGATGATGATGAATTACTGACAACAAAGCTCAAAATAGCAAAACTTTTACTAATGTCAACTTGATACCAAACTAAAAACTTTTTAATGGACTGGTCATTTTATCAACGGCTAGCGTCTGCCAGCGGCTTCGCTCGCGTCGTAATAGAATATTATGCGACTGAAATTAGAATCGAGATTAAAAGTAAACTAAATCTGGAAAGGGCATGTAGGCCATCAGTTACCCTTAGTGGATTTACTTTTTACACCATAAAGTAACACAAATTATGTAGTTGAATAACTATTAAGCCAGTGGCTTATAGTACAAGCATTTGATAGATATGTGAGAGGATGTTTGAAAACTACTAACCTTGTTTTATTTGTTTTGTGGGATATTTTATTTTAGTGGTAATGTAAATGTATTTTCTTTTTACAAGCTTTGATTTAATTTCACCTGTCCCGATGTTTGACTGTCAACAAATCTTATAAATTAAATTTGACCCACTTCCCGGTTACCGATTGAGCTGAAATTATGCGTATATGTGTAAATCAGATGACAATGCAATATTATTGTGATTTGGAGGTGCTCTGATGATAGAACCGGAATATGGCTATAGGAACTTGGTAGTTAAACGACACAACCCCATCGCGTTTGGGCGCGTAAGATTCGTCAAAATTCAAAATCATTTATTTCAAATAAACCAAATGTAGGCACTTTTGAATAGTCGAATGTCGGTCAGTCCAAGAAAATTGAAGCTGAATAGGTCTTGAGGAGTATTAATTATGTAGGAATACCGAGCTATACAAGCTTGCTATAATAAAATGATTTTCATTAAAAGCTTGTTATTTCTTAGTTTCTATTGTACAACGCATTAGATATAGTCTGTAAGATTGTACAAGTACAATGTAAATTACTTGAAACTTATTACCTACTTGTAAAATGCGGGGTCTGTGCCTATCCCCTCGGGATACTAATTCACGCGTGGTATTACGTTATTCAATACCAACGGTTGATCGGGTTATTTCATAGTAAATTCGTCTTAGAACTTACTTATTTGTTAAACTCCTTCTCTGTGATTTCCCTTTAGATCAGTGGTTCCTAATTTAAGAGCCAAGTTACAACCGTTTTGCTTGCGTCGAACATTTAAGCCCCCCTAGCCAAGTTACAACCGTTTGCGTTGAACGCTTCGAGTTGGCCACGCACCCAATTCTTTTTTCTGACCACGTGACTGAGCGTTGAGATGACGTCATTCCCATTCATTTGAAGCTTTCTACTAGCGTTAAATATTGCAGATTAACAACTTGGCTAGGGGTATTGAACTCCTATGATTAAGGCGAATGCTCCACGGTAACCAGCAAAGTACAATTTTTTGTACGTTTTGCAGTTTGCAATTTAATATTCGATGGTCTATACATATGTATAACAAATCTGTAGAAGTTTTTGGTTGTGCGCGCTTGACGTAAAATGCACGAAATTGGGGTACATAACTTTTATAAATGAATATTGTGGGTAACTTGTTATATTACTTAGGCTTTATTTCATCGCAATCGGTTGACTATATGGAAAATTTTACTATACCGGCTTCCTACCAGTGGATTCGTCCGCATATAACCACTCAGGAATCAAGCAGCTTTCTATCGGTGAAAAAATTTTAACAATCGGACCAATACTTTCAAAGATTACCTCCTACAAACAAAAATATAAAAAAAAATTTACTTCTTTATTATATTAGTGTAGATTCATTAACTGTTAGGTGGTACAAATTTCGCCAGGTCAGCTAGTACAGTAATTAAAATAATATTTGCTGTAATGCCATATATGTATTTACACAATCATACTCATTAAAACCATTTAGGCGGGTCAATAAGTCCGTGACTTTTTAAATGAAACACAAATTTTTAGATAAAAAGTTATTTTATTTTTCAACGTAGTCTCCTTTGAGCTCTATACACTTAGCCCAACGTTTCTCCAATTTTTTTATCCCTTCCGAAAAATATGATTTGTCGAGGTCTTTAAAATAGGCATTTGTTTGTGAGATGACTTCGTCGTTGGAGGCAAATCTCTTTCTACCGAGCCATTTCTTTAAGTTTGGGAACAAGAAGTAGTCACAAGGGGCTAGATCGGGAGAATAGGCCGGATGAGGGAGCAATTCGTAGCCCAATTCATGGATTTTTGCCATAGAAACTGCACATGTGTGCACCCGTGCATTGTCCTGATGGAAAAGGACTTTTTTCTTGGCCAAGTGCGGTCGCTTTTCTTTCAATGCCTCATCGAATCGACCCAATAAGTTGCTGTAATATTCGCAATTGATTGTTTTTCCTTTTTGAAGGTAGTCTATGTGGATAATACCGCGTGCATCCCAAAAAACAGTCGCCATGACTTTATTGGCTGACGAACCCACCTTTGCCTTCTTTGGCGCCGATTCACCCCGAGAAACCCACTGTTTTGATGGATCCACGTTTCGTCCACGGTTACGAAACGGCGCAAAAACTCGTTCATATTGCGATTGAACAACGCCAAACATTCCTGCGAAATTGTCACACGTTTGCGTTTGTGGTCGATTGTGAGCAAACGCGGCACCCATCTTGCGGAAAGCTTTCTCATACCCAAATGATCGTTTAAAATTGAAACCACTGAGCCATGCGAGATGCCTATGGCTTCCACAATCTCTCTCACTTTTAATCGCTGATCGGCTAAAACCATATCGTGGATTTTTTCAAGTGTTTCGGATGTGGAGACCTCAACTGGGCGTCCAGAACGTTCGGCATTTTCCGTGCTGGTACGGCCACATCGGAATTCAGTAAACCACTTTTTTACCATGGAAATGGATGGTGCAGAGTCCCCATAATATTTATCAAGCTTAGCCTTGGTTTGCGTAATGGGTTTTTTCCGCAAAAAATAATGCTTAATGAGCATACGAAATTCACTTTTTTCCATTTTCTTCTCAGTCAACGCGGTAAGCGCTGATATTAACGGCTGTCAAAAACAAACTAAATTTCACAGCTTGTTCAATTTTTGACAGGAGTCATCTAACAGATGACTGTTGACGGGAGCAGTGTTGCCATTTCAATTAAGAGGCGGAAAAATCAAAAAGTCACGGACTTATTGACCCGCCCTCGTATAAAACCAAATAAAAGTGATTTAAATCAGTCTAATCATTTTTTTGAGTTTTGTAACAGTCTAACTTAAAGTATACAGGAAAATAGGGCTATTTTATTTAAAACTCAACGTTTTAATTCATTTCAAAGTTTGAGGAGTTATAGTGATGTTTTTTAATGAGTATAACTATACTAATTAACAACTGTAAATACGTAAATTTTACTACCGCAAATATATTTTTTAAACTATACTAACCGATACTGAGCTATTATTGACCCCAAGTTAGGTAATGTCTTCGTATCTCTTTAGGGTTCTGTACTTCAAAAGGTTCAGAACCCTTGTCACTTTGTTGTCCGTCCGTCCGTCTGTTTATCAAGACCCTTTATCTCGAGAACGCGTGGATGTATCGAGTGGAAACTAAAATTATTAAACCATATACCTACTCAGATCTACGGTCCCTTTATGCTTCGAAAAAATCAAACTTCTAATTTTAATACTCTCAAAGATCGAAATTCATAGCATACTTCCCGTTGACCCAGAATCCTGAAATTTGGCACAAAGCTAAGTCTTATAGCACAGATATAGGAATAAATCTGAAAACAATGTTGTTACCAACGTCACAAAAAAAAAAAATGTTTGCGATTTGGAAAAATCTTTGAGACTCCATTCGGGAATTATAGTTTGCACGGAACCCTCAGTGCGCGAGTCCTCCTCGCACTTGCTTAGTTTTTTTTTTTAGAAATAAATATGTAATTTTAAACTTAATTTTACCTAAACACATTTAACCTTTTTTCCACCAATTTTCATTGAACTTCCTCACCTCTAAGGCACAGATAAACCAATACGAGGGCTTTTATGTAAAATACATTGCCCTCAACATATTTCTCCATCCATCTTATTACACAAAGGGGCGAAAAATTTCCCGCTTCATACCTAAACACTTTTTCACATTGTAAATCCGTTCGGATGTTGTATTAGTACCTACTCATCTTTTCCTCTGGTATTTGTAAAGAAAGTCCTGTGCTCCTTTCACAAGAAGATCATTTCTTTGTGCCTTTACAATGAATAACCACGAGTAAGCTTACGGATACCGACTGTAAACGTTGAGCTGGAGGGCTCAACCAAGTATTATTTTCTTTTTAAATCGTCCTCTTTCTTACAACTGAAGTTGTATAAAAGGGTTTAACTAAAAGCCTGCCAGGACTACAGGATTGTTCGGATTAGATACATCGGGCCATGGACGCAAAGGACAACTGAAATAACACGGGTGAAATTCAATCAGTTAAAGTCTGATATGTTTCTCTCTTGTTCCGAAAGCGGGAAAAGTAATTTGATGACCTCAAAAAGAAAGAATCAACTGAAAAAAACGGTGGTCCAATGGTTCAAAATTTGTGTGCCACGAAGAATAATAACAAAACAAAGTGATTAAATAAATATGAAAATTATAGTAAGAAACGTCTGTTACTGAAATGCTATTTAGTAAACTACTTTGATTATTTATTTATTTATTTAAACTTCATGTACAATAGTGGTACATAGGCGGACTTAATGCAACAAGAAACATAAGTAGGTACTTTTGAAGAAATACATTTATGTATCGTTCTTTAATTCTTTAATTCTTTATTGTACACTATAAAAACTTATAAAATAGGTGGATAACAAAATTCATGTACATAGGCGAGCTTAACTCAAGGATGAGTTTTCTTCCAGCAAACCTTTGAGCGATAGAGAGAGATGAAAGAGGGTGGGGTCCAGTGCACAACTTCAAAATTAGAAATACTATGAATAAAATAATAAGACATAAATAAGTATAACCACATACATAAATACACACATACTATATAATATTATAGAAAGATATATATATATATATATATATACTATGTCATTGAGAGAGGAAATGCTCTTTAATTTTCCTCTTGAAAACATCTAAAGAAGGGCTGTCACGTAGGGAGTGCGGAAGGGAATCGTTAAACAAATAGACGATTTAACAATAACTATTATCATTTTAAGGAAGTCATCTATTTAGGCACTGGAGGCTGTGGCGCATCAGCCATGTAGAAAGAGTAGCAAATGTTACAGGCCCCGCGCATTCGAGGGCCCCGTTCTTACGAGATCCTGCACAAAAAATAAATCCTGGTCAAAGTAATAGACATTAAAATCGGAATAGAGCTGATTATTTAATGAATATTACAGTCAATGTCTTAGATCTGTCATTACCGTAATTTGCACGTACCCTCTCCAAACTTAAAATCAACGGCGTTATTATAATAGTAGTTATTTGTTCAGCACTGGTGCCCCTTTATCGAATTTGCTACCGGTCCCACGCTAACGTAATCCGCCTCTGACTGGAGGCCATCTTAGATAAGCGCAAGCAAAAGTTTTAAAATTAAATTCAATTTACAGTTATTGAATAGGTCAAATCAAACAATTGGTAAATTATCCTTATCAGGATCAATAGACTTAAAGTCATCCTAGGGGCAATGAAAAGGGCCCGGAGTTTTCTTGTTTGATTGAATCAGAAATGAAGCCACATAGCCCGAAAATTAGCCAAACTCAAGCGCCAATGAGCAGGGCCCATCGTTCGTTCGAAAGTAATAACCGCGGTTCAGAAGATACAGAAAAGTGGGACGTGGATAAGGATAGGAGTGGAAGAAGAATCAAAGAAGCATAGAATAGCATATCAGCCTTTTTAATGTTCCCACTGCTGGGACTTAGGCCGCCTCTCTAGGAGCGGGAATGGGCTATAACACCACGCGGGCTCAGTGCGTGTTGGTGAATGTTACATGTCTTCCAATTTTTGGTTTTTAGACATGCCAGTTTCCTCACGATGTTTCTTTTACCGTTTTGAGAGCAGTGGTAATGATATAAATCACACAAAGTAATATGCCTGGCTGAGTTTGAACCCGGCCTAAAACTCGTAAGTCAAGGCCGTTACCACTCGGCCACCATGGCTCGTGGCCAAAGTAGGTTTTTGTTTTATTCATTTGTTCTTTTAATTGTATTTTTGTACTGTAAACGCTTTTGTTACCAGCTTGTCTTTGTAAACAGTACTTACATAATTATACGTATAATTTTAAAAATAATTTTGTTTTGTACTTGTTTACTGATTTAAAACAGTGTCCTTTGGGTTTCTAGGACTTTTTCTTCATAGAGCCCTTCCCTTTAGACCATGCATATGTTCACATTTAATAGTATCTGTAAATAGTTCATTATCGTCATCATCGTTTCAGCCGATACACGTCCACTGTTGGGCATAGGCCTCCCCCAAGCGTCGCCATAACGACCGTGCCTATTCGTCTCGCATCCATCGGTTTCCCGTAAATGGTTCATTTGAAATAAATGTAATTGAGTTTGGCACCTGGTAAAGGCCATGGAAAGTTATACATTATTGGAGACAAAGGCGCGTTTTTGTTACAGCCCTGCTTTCCACAAACAGTACTACAAATCTGTGTAATTTTATTGAAAATTTATTTTCGTTTCTGATGGCGTTTTTTACATAGATACCAGCACAAACATCAAACATTACGTACATGTTATTTTAAAGTTCTGTTTTCATGTATTTACGAACTAACAACTAGTTTGAGTAATAAAACAAACTATCTATTCGACTATGTTATTTCTAAATTCTGGTTTGACAAACGCAAAAACTGAAAACCTGCAAATTACTGTGACGTTTCTAAAATATTCTTATTTCATTTATAAACTATTAATCTTTAGATACAAAATGGTAGTCCGTTGACCTACATCAAACAAAATTTTTTGCGTTGTATTTAATTAACATAAAAAAACAATAGCTAATCCCAATTTCTTTTTGTTTAGGTACAGCAAAGTTCAATAAATTTTGTGTTAAAATCATTGCTACACATTTCAGAACATAACGAACACGGGATAATTACACGGGGCGGCCCATGGGAACAAATATATATGGGAAAATCGGGTCTCACATTACATATGTAATATACAAGGTCATACTAAATATTTGAACTAAGAAAACTGCTACGTAACTGCTACGAAATTGCTACATGACTGCTATGTAACTGCTACGAAACCGCTACGTAACTGCTACGAAATTGCTACATGAAACTAAAACTTAAAAAAAAAATAAAGAAACCCATCAAGAAATTTCGGTACATGACATTTCACATTTTAATTATTATTTTTCTTTCTGAATTTACCAAATAATGCAATAATTTAATTTACTATTCTTTCTTTGACATTTATTCGCAATCGTATCTTGATATTATTATTAACCAAATAACATTTTAAACTTCAATTCTGGTTTATTATTTGTTACGGTAAAATAAATGAAACTAAATTGTACTATTAATTATAAATAATTTTGGAAAGAAACTGTATCATAAACTGTAACTGTGTGTGTGTGAAAGGAACTGTATCATGTAGTAAAAAAATATATATTGTTACGTACGTAGGTAATTAAATGCCGATTTACCAATAAAGAACTTTATTTACCACAAACAATAAATAATTAGTCCAGTCAACAATAATCCAAATCACAGTTAGCACTAGAGTTCCGTTATACTATCGCCTCGGTCGTTAGATAAAATCACTTCGCACACTTAGGTAGATCGCTCTTGATCGCAGTCGAAATCAGAACTGACTCACTTCCGTTCGGGGGCTCGTATTTATACGCGGAGCAAAGAAAATTCTAGATACTGACGTCTCAGGATAGTTCCAGAACAATAGAGTCGCGTCGCGGGGCCATAAATCAATTTTATTGCTTTGTCCTTCGCGAGTCACTCACGCGAATTTCGACTCTATTGTTAAAGGCGGAAAGTACCATTTCCCTTATCCACCTACAGATACCTACAGATTACATACCTACTAAACAGTAGGTACAACGGAATGTTCCAGATCTTGCCAGGCTAGGTAGGTACTTTGGTTCTAGAGCTTTCGAACAGTAATGCGTTTTAATTATTCGTTGCTACTCTTTAATTTGTCGGAGATATGACGTGTTGAAATTTAACGGCGTAACAGTGCCCCCCTCTTAGTCATGCTCGTCCCGAGCATTATTAGATCCGTGATACGGCGCCAATCTGTCCACATGGACAACCTTAGGCTTCCCTCTTAACCCTTTCTTGATGCGGTAGGTTACATCGTTGATCCTTTTTAGTACGGTGTAAGGTCCCTCCCATCGAGCTTGAAGTTTCGGCGACTTCCCTTTTCGTCGAAGCGGGTTGTGGAGCCAAACCAGTGCACCTTCCTCAAATCCCTGGGCGTTGGCATTACGGTCGTATCTCGTTTTCATTTTAACGCTGGTGTTCATGCTATTCTCACGTACTCGTTTATGCACTTCGTCCAATTGATCTTGAAGGTCACTTACGTAGTCCGTAACTGGCTTAGTCTTGTCAGGTGGCACACCAGTTATGGCATCGACTGGAAGTCTCATTTCCCTGCCGAAATTCACTCTTGCTGGGGTATGTCCCGTGCTATCATGCACTGCCGATCGGTACGACATCAGAAATAGTGGAATATACCGGTCCCAGTCTTTCTGATGGTCATCGACAACCTTAGCCAGATGATTCTCTAGGGTTTGGTTAAACCTTTCCACCATTCCGTCCGACTGAGGATGCGCAGGTGTTGTGCGTGTCTTATAAATTCCCAGAAGAGTACACATTTCCTGGAACAGCGCAGATTCGAAGTTACGGCCTTGATCGGAATGGATTTCCAAAGGTGCGCCATACCGACATACTACTTCCTCAACCACCTTCTTCGCCACTGTCGTCGCTTCCTGATTGGGTATGGCGAAGACTTCGGGCCACTTTGTGAAGTAGTCCTGGATCACCACTATGTACTTGTTTCCGTCATCCGTAACTGGGAAAGGTCCAGCGACGTCGATGGCAATGCGTTCCCAGGGGGCTCCCACATTGTACAGCTGAAGCCTACCCCTGCTTCTAGTCTGTGGTCCTTTCACAGATGCGCACGCTGTACATTTCCGACACCATTGCTCTATGTCATCTCTACAATTGAGCCAGTAATACCGCTGTCTCACTTTCAGTAGAGTCTTCTTAATTCCCAGGTGTCCTCCAGAAGCACCATCGTGTATTTCTTGTAGCAGGGGGACCACTTCACATCGTGGTACTATCACTTGTGTGGTCACCTCTTTGCCATCGTTCGATTCCCATTTCCTACAAAGCACATCATTTTCTAGGACTAAACTGTCCCACTGTGCCCAGTAGCTCTTTGTGACGGGACTATGTGACGATACTTCACTCCACTGAGGCCTAGTTCCGTTACGCTTCCAGTCCAGTATAGGTCGGATATCGTCATCTTCTTCCTGGGACTTCTTGAAGTTGCCTTCAGTCCTAATTAAATTCACGTGTTCTCGCGCTTCATTCTGTTGGCAGTGTCTACAGTCCTCATTGCACGGACGTCGCGACAAGGCGTCAGCATTATTATGCCCTTTTCCACTGCGATGTTCCGTCACAAAGTTGAACTCCTGCAGCTGCTCGAGCCATCTTGCGACTTGGCCTTCAGGGTTTTTAAATTGTAGAAGCCATTTCAATGCAGCGTGATCCGTCCTTAACGTAAACTGCCTTCCTATGAGGTACTTGTGGAAATGCTGCAAGGTCTTTACCACAGCCAGCAGTTCTCGTCGAGTCACGCAGTAGTTCCTTTCTGGCTTTGAAAGTGCCTTACTGAAGTAAGCAATCACAACCTGTCTGTCACCTTGCACTTGTGACAACACTCCTCCAATTCCCGTGTTGCTGGCATCGGTATCAACGACAAATCTTCCGTCTCTGCTCGGATACCCCAGTATAGGCGCTTCACATAGCCGTTGCTTTAACTCGTTGAATGCTGACTCACAGTTCTTGTCCCAGATAAAATCTTGTTTATCCTCCGTCAGCTGGTGTAACGGTTTTGCAATGTCCGAAAAACTCATAACAAATCGTCTGTAGTATGTGCACAACCCTAAAAATGCACGTACTTCTGTTTTGTTCCTTGGAACTGGCCACTGTTGGACAGCCTTTATCTTCTCAGGGTCGGTTCTCACCCCATCGGCGGAAATAACATGTCCCAAGTAGCTGACCTCCCTCTTGAACAGGGCACACTTCTTTGGGCTTAGTTTTAGGTTAGCCCCTCGTATCCTGGTGAACACTTTCTCCATGTTCCTTAGGTTTTCCTTAAAAGTGCGGCCCATTATAATGACGTCATCCAAATATACCAGACAGACGTCACCAAGAAGGCCCACCATGACTCTCTCCATGAGGCGTTCAAACGTCGCTGGAGCGTTGCACAACCCAAAAGGCATAACGTTAAATTGCCACAGGCCGTTGCCAATGCCCGTACTGAACGCTGTCTTTTCTTTGTCTTTCTCGCTGATTTCCACTTGCCAATAGCCACTTTTCAAATCAATGGTTGAAAACCACTTCATACCACTGAGCATATCCAGCGTATCGTCTATCCTCGGCAAGGGATAACTGTCCTTCTTCGTCACATTATTCAGCATTCTGTAGTCCACACAGAATCTTGTACTGCCGTCCTTCTTCTTCACCAGAACGACTGGAGAAGACCATGGGCTCGTAGAAGGCTCAATTATTCTGCTATCAGCCATGTCCTTTACCAATTCTGCTACCTCAGTTTCCTTAGCCCAGGGTATACGGCGCGGTCTCTGTTTAATTGGTCTAGCATCACCTGTATCTATCTCATGCTTGACGAGACCTGTTCTTCCGCAGTCTTTTCCCGTTGCAAAGATATCTCGAAACCGTAGCAGAAATTCCCTGGCTTGCTGTAGTTCCGAAGCCGATAAATTGCTCTTAGAATTTTCCAGAAGTTGCTGGATGTGATCAGGTTCACCTTTTATTACGTCTTGTTTCACTGAAGATGTATTGATTTGCCGGAGATAATTCAATCCTTCACATCTCCCAACAACACTGTTTTTCTTTAGTTGGACCTCTTCTTTCCCAAGGTTCACAATCCTTACCTTGGATCTCCTTTTCGTCATTACTAATGTTCTCGCGGTGATGAGCTCCGGGTGCCGGCCAGTATCCTCAACCAAAACACATCTTCGTTGCCTAATTTTCTTAGGAAATTTTACTTCGACTAAGGTTTCTGTTCTTGGAGCCAGTGTAACATTCTTTAAACAATACAGGTTGCATGAGTTATTTCCTCGCAGGAAGACTTCCTGGTCTGGGAATTTCAATACTCCCCGATCGATGTCCAGGATACATCGATTGTTCCGCAAGAAATCCAGACCCAGTATGCAGTCGTCGGTAATATTCGCTATTAACACAGACTGGGTGTACACTTGATCACCGATTTTAAACTCGATTACTGTATCACCGAGGACGGAGACTGACTGACCGGTTGCTGTCTGAAGTCGGCAGGATGGAGACTTTCTTTGCCACGAGATGGTTCGTTTCAGCAACTCAGGTCTTACGATTGTTCGCGACGCCCCGGTGTCAACGGTAAAATTGCAAGCACTATGATTCAGCGTCCCTTCGATGATCAAACTATTTCCGTCGTGAACTTGATTGATGGTGATGGTTGGGGCCTTCACTTGACTAGCCAGCACCCGCCCCGCGGCCCTGGCGACTTTCAGTTTAACGACTCCTGGTTAACTTGAGTTCCGGAGTCCACACTTCCCCTCTTCCTCTTGGGGCAATCGGTACGAATGTGCCCTTTTTCCCCACACCCGTAGCACGTCGGAATATAGCGGGACTTTGTCGAAGAAGAAGCCACCACTTCCCTGTGACGTGGCTGTGTTGTAGGCGAGACCACCATTTCCCGAACTCTGTGCGTACGAGAATCTTGTCGTACGGCTTCCACTTCCAAAGCGTGAGCCATCGCACTCTTTAGAGTTTGGTGGTGTCCGAGTCGCACCGTAGCTCTGACTTCAGTATCCCGTAGGCCGTCGATGAATGCTTGCACCAGATTTACTTCCACCGTCTCTGGTGTCATCGACATGTATGCACGCCGAACCAGCCGTTCAACCTCGACTCCCCACTGCTGGAGACTCTCGTTCGACCTCTGCGTTCTCTCACGAAGTTGCGCACGGAAAACATGCTCGAGGTGCTTGTCACCGTAGCGAGTGTCCAGTCCTTCCATGAGGCGCGCCAATGTCCTGCCGTCCGGAGGTAGGTTCTCTAGGACTAGCAGAGCGTCCCCTCGTAGAGCCAAAGTTAATGCCGCAAAAGACTGTTTATCATCCCAGCGGTTTGTTTCAACCAATGTCTCAAATTGGTACTTAAATGCCGTCCAGGAAGACGTGCCATCAAAACGCGGCACATCAAATTTTGCGGCCGATGCACAGGGGGTGTGCGATGGAGAGCCAACAGCAACGGGCTCGCGTGCTTCGAGCTTGACAATTTTTTTATTGATGTCCAGCAGTCGATCTTCATGGCCATCAATTCTTGTTTCGAGGCTATCAGCTCGGGCGGAAACCTCCTTGACCTCTAAGGTGAGATTCTTTACCTTCTCACCCAACGTGACGAGGCCGTGGTCGATTTTATCGAGGATCAGGTTCTGCTTAGCCTCTTGATCTCGGCGAGCTTCTTCCTGTTCACGGCGAGCTTCTTCCTGTTCGCGGCGAGCGGCTTCCTGTTCGCGGCGAGCGGCTTCCTGTTCGCGGCGAGTGGCTTCCAATTCGCGGCGAGCTTCTTCTTGGTTAGCCGCGATTAGATCCTGGAGCTTACGCTGGTTGGCCTCCATACTAGCTTGCATAGCGGCCAACACCGTCGCGAGGTTCAATTCCGAGGATGGTCCTGGTGGCACCTCAGCAGCTGCCGTTGCTCCCATACTAGCCTGATCTTCCTCCACCATACGGTGACGTGCAGCATCCATCTCTGCTTGCCTCCTTGTTCGTGGTCGCTGTTCGTCGTCCTTCTGTGGTAACGGCATCCCACTTCTGACATCAGTTGTTACGTACGTAGGTAATTAAATGCCGATTTACCAATAAAGAACTTTATTTACCACAAACAATAAATAATTAGTCCAGTCAACAATAATCCAAATCACAGTTAGCACTAGAGTTCCGTTATACTATCGCCTCGGTCGTTAGATAAAATCACTTCGCACACTTAGGTAGATCGCTCTTGATCGCAGTCGAAATCAGAACTGACTCACTTCCGTTCGGGGGCTCGTATTTATACGCGGAGCAAAGAAAATTCTAGATACTGACGTCTCAGGATAGTTCCAGAACAATAGAGTCGCGTCGCGGGGCCATAAATCAATTTTATTGCTTTGTCCTTCGCGAGTCACTCACGCGAATTTCGACTCTATTGTTAAAGGCGGAAAGTACCATTTCCCTTATCCACCTACAGATACCTACAGATTACATACCTACTAAACAGTAGGTACAACGGAATGTTCCAGATCTTGCCAGGCTAGGTAGGTACTTTGGTTCTAGAGCTTTCGAACAGTAATGCGTTTTAATTATTCGTTGCTACTCTTTAATTTGTCGGAGATATGACGTGTTGAAATTTAACGGCGTAACAATATATACATTCAGCCAAACATATCCACCTCCCCCCCCCCGCATATATATCGCGGTATATCGCCCGCCCGCATAACACCACAAAGGTGGAAGACATCGTCGAGTATGTGCGCCAAAAGTTGAAGTACACACTGAGGGTGCAGTTGCTGGAGTCGCACCGTAACGTCAATTTCAAAGCGTTCGTGGTGCGAGTCCCGAACATTTTTCTGCCTGAAGACTTTTGGCCACAGAACAGCACAAAATGAACTTAGTGCAATGTGAAGTGTTACTAACATAGATTTAAGTCTTATGTACTAACGACAAGTTGTATTTACTTAGTCTGTAAGGTATATATCTATGGGCCAAGATGCCTGATAATAAATGATTTATTATTTAATTATTATTGTAGCATCACCTCTTTTTCGAAGTCGGTTAAAAAATAGATCCAGGGGTTTGAACTAGGCGTTGATGAGTCAGTGTAATACACAGATGTGCGGAAAACTTCGTTAGTGATTTCTTTCCTTCATATTTTCTACGAGTCACCAAAAAAATCCAATTACTTTATTAGCTTACGTAGAAACTGCGGCTGAACTTTAATTTAATGTAAATTGGATCGAGACGGCGACGTAATTATTTTAGCGCTTCTGCTTGATAGACCGGAATACGGGAGATAGCCTGAAATTTTTTTTATGAGATCTTTAACTAATTTTAGGTTAGGTTTCAGACTTATTCCAAGGAATGATGTTTGGTTTTCAATTTTTAAAACCCTGGGATGAAAAAACTCAACTGCAGTATAGTAGATCAGATGCTTGTTTTAAATTAATTAAGTAATAAAAATCTTTTTTATTTTTGAGGTAGGAAAACACCAGAGATAGCGTGTCAGATTTTATTGACTAAAACCCGTGTCCTTCAGTTACCCTGTGCGTTTCAGGACCACGGCAACTTTTTCGAAAATTTCCACAGCTCTAGTGGCTCCTCTCTAGTAGGCTTTTACGGATAACTCAGACTCGATCCTTAATTCATGAATCCCCAAGCGACCACCGGTGGCCGCGCATCTATTGTCTCACTATTGTGTCTCTAATTGATGGTATCTGAAGGGTTAACGGACGGCGAAGTAAGGTTTACATTTTGCTTCGTGGCAATCTCAATATTATGTTACAAAACGCTTTCGAAGTTTGTGCTAACACGACGTTGTAACTAGCATATCAAAAGCCGGGCAATCTCCATTTCGAGTTATTTACCGGCAAAAACATACCAATAGGCTGTACTGTAGGTAGATTCATACATATTCGATTACTTTGGTAAATAAGAACTTGGAATACTTTATTCGATTTTTTTTTCAAATTGCAGACGATACGTCCATTGAAACCCTACAGGTGTTCTAATATGCTTTTGTATAAAATTAATCTATTTTTATCAAATAATACGAATAGTAGCAACATATAATTGGATTTTTAATACATTTTTGAATTCATTCACTGAAGTATAGGCATGCAGTCTGGACCCTATAAATTGATCTGTTTTTATTAATAACCGACTTCAAAAAGGAACAGATTATACGTTTCGCTTTATGTTTTTTTTTTTTATGATCACCGATTTCTTGTGTCCCCAGGTGCAGGCAATAGTTTGGAGCGAAGAGGAGCTCCTGTGAAGCAGTATTGTCAGCAAAAGCCGTAGAAGCCCAGCAGGGCCGAAGCATACTGGGGCCATGGGTAGTCCGAAACCGCTTTCGGACTACCCACGGCCCGAGGTCCTGGAACGTAAGTTAAAAAGGGAACATAGGTGCAGTTTTAGTTAATAAACGTTTACTGACTAAAACTGCACCCTATGTTCTTTGCTCCAGGAATGGGAAAACCATTGGATGATTTCCTATCTTAAAGAAAAAGAAACCGTTACGTTCATCATCATCATTTCAGCCGTTACGTTTATAATCTTTAATTAAAATTAATCAATTTCATTGAATCGTTGCCGTTACCATATTGGAACGAAGTACCTTTTTTTTAAAATCTTTGTCCCTTACTCGTTCTGTAATTTTACACAGGTACGTAATACATCCATCAACTAGGTCATACAAATATTTTAATTTAAAACACGCAGCGCAGCAGCCAACCACTGGACCATAGCACCAACTGTGCCATCCTCATTCTGTCAATGCTCCGTTATTACTTCTTCGCAACGTAACATAGACCTCATCCACTTCATCAGATCGTAATAAAGAAAAACAAAAAAGAGGCCCGCTTGCAAAAACAAAGAAAGAAAAAAAGATGCGAAAAAACTAATTATCTTTTACTAGCCGAAATGGAAACAGCCCATTAACTAGTGTAATTAAAGTTTCAAGAGGGAAACAAATGGTTACACAATACTACCTTCCCACCTTTGATCCAAGAAAGAAAACCAGAAAGGAACGCAAAATATAATTCTTTATATTTTCTTGGGACTTCCTTTGGAATGGTTTATTTACGCCATTATTTCAGTGACCTACATTTTCTTTTGCTCTAGTAAAAGTTAAGTATGGAGGATGGTTTATGTTACTTATGTATCAATTCTTTATTCTATTATCTTTTACCAGAAAATGCAATGTGACTTTAGGTTAACTAGACCTAGTATCTCATAGTCAATGCAAAGCTATGCTAATGGTAATCTTCCATGAAGCACCCAGTCCTCAAATGGATGTCAGCGAGAAGGGAGGATAGTTCATTGTGTCGACTCTTGGGAGAGGCCTATGTCCAGCAGTGGACTTCTTTCGGCTGTAATGTTGATGATGATGATGATGATTATATGCTATGTATAGTTTCTACATTATTATTATGTATATAGTACACAACGGACTAACTGCGTATCTTTTCACCTTCACGGTCAAACCCATCCAAATGGAGTCTGTGAAAAATCGCTTAAAGCGATGAAATCCTTCATTGTTGTACGGTTCCATTTATTTGAACAACCCATGACACAGTTTTGGTACACGCGGATAGCTGGAGTGAAAAAGTAATGAGTCACAGATAAAAAGTTTCAAACATTTGTGCGGTATCTATCACGAGTAGTTTTAGAGCTGTACACTGTCAATAATTTATTTAAACTTCCCTCACTCGAGTGCTCATTGTACATAGGTCTATAGACCTTGAATGACTTTGAAAAACGCTTAATTGTCTCCGTATAGAAAAAAGAAAAAGAGTTTATTTGCGTCAAACATATCGCATATTTAAAAAAAAAAATGAAACAAATCGACTTAAAACAAATAGGTAAATATCGTCACATGCGCACAAAACGGCCAGCGCTCAGTATAATTCTAGGGCTCGTGCAGGACAGAGCTACAACGCTGATTTTCAGCACCAGATATAGAAACGATTTAGAAACCAAAAATTTTTGGCCATTTTCTTTTATATTTGGTTCTTTAAATTTTTTGTAGTTCTTATTTGCGCACCCAGTCAGCTTTCGTAAGGCTGTCCTTACGAATCCATTCAGTTACCGATTCTGATCAAATTATATTCAGGTTTTGCATAAACTAAAAGTAATGTTGTATATTCTTAGATACTAAACAATAACAATAAATAAGAAAACATGACATTTCAAAGCGGGAACTTCTTTACTTTTTTCATTGTGCATTTAGTGTAGTTTACTATATACGGCCTAAAGAGGATCCCTACCTATCTACTGCACGCAGCAGCGCTACCCGTTATTCTGATCGGCTTATTTGTGCACCGCTGAACAAGCTTCTCCTGTGTTTGCTCAAAGGAAAAATAACTCTAAATAATTTAGGAAAAATAATTGTATCCCTTTTACTCATCAGTGTAATCCTAAAAATATTTCACCACCATATTTTACAGCTCATAATTTCACGTTCCCAGCTGACATAATATGGTTTTATCTTGGCTTCTCAAAGAAATTTCAGTCATTCATTAAATACTCGAAGGATGATATAATTTAATTTTTTTTTAACATAAGTTTATGTCGCAGCTATTTGTTGTTTGTTTTATTGTTCGGTCCATCAAACGGAAAAAGAATACCCGCAAGTCTGTGAGCAAATATTTAAATAGGACCGCACTGGGAAACATACGTTCAATCAAAACATTATTAAAAATCAATTACAAAAACAGAATTGTTAAAACCAGCCAGCAAAAATATCGCTGAACAAACCTACAAAAACAGGAGGATTTAAATGTAAGTGTAATGTGGGTGTGTGTGTGTGTTGTTGAAGAAGAAGAAGGAGAAGAAGACTGGGTTTAAGACCACGATTAAAGAAAATGTCCTTAAAAAAAAACGTTTAGCTTCTGAACTATCTATGGCACTAAAGTTAGTCCGCCGAAATCCCTAGTTTTACGATGGTACCAACTTCGATACTAATTATATTTATTATTATTTAAGGTTAGCTTTTATTTTGTTTGTTATTTCATATAAAAAATATTATAAATGGATATTAATATGATTGACTTGACGCTTTCGGAAGATTTGAATATTTAAATATTTCAAATACATGAATTATAATATTGAAATTTACAAACAAGCCCGTTACTAGGCAACTACACATTAGACACGGCATAACTCTTATACTAAGTACTAATAGTCTAATGATTTTTTATCAAATGAGACGGTTAGGCTTTTGTTTAAAAATGTAGGTAAACTCCTCAGACTTGTAAATTCTCAAAAAGATGCCGCACATTAGCAAATTAAGGTCGTGTTTATTGAAATAGCACATCTCCTCACTTTGAGCTGGCTTCCTGCTAACTTTAAACTTCCGGAATTCACTTTAAATCTTCTGCGGCGCTTTAAATTGCAGTGGTTCTATACGTGACGGCAAATAGTTGAGAACTCGAGGCTTTGTAAATAAAATTTAACACTGATTTAATTTAGGACTGTCATCAGGCGCAAATCATTTATAATAGGTATTTATAAAAACAATGAATCACTATTTCCCTCAGTCAAGCCATAACTTGATAACGACTTTGCTTTTATTGATACAAGTATAAATAAAACTTATGCATGAAACTATAATAGTAATTTATTTATTAATTTTCTATTGTTTAATATATGGATAACTGGTGTGTGCTACGCTAAAACATAAAAAAAAATACAATAAAAGTCACTTATGTACCATTTTTTCTGTTTCCGTCTTGTTTCCTTTTATAAGTTCAGTGTGTACATAAATTGTTAAATAAATAAATAAATTATATCATAAAACTAATTACATTACCTATATTTTATCTACTTATTGGAAAAAGTATTTTAATGTATTGTTTTAGTAGTTTAAAATAATCTTCGCATTATTGCCTTTTAGTTTGTTTTAGTTGCTGTCATATTTCACGATACATAAATAATCGTGAATTTATCGAATTATTTATCTATGTAATGTCTATAAAAGGAGAAACTGACTGACTGACATATCAACGCACCGCTGAAACTATTGGGATCAAGAGCGTGAAATTTTGCACAAGGTTTATGACGTAGACGAGCACTAAGAGAGGTTTTTCAAAAATTTCACCCCTTAACTGGTTGCTGCCGAGATTCCGATTCCGATTTTCGGCCACCGTTGGCGCGAGCTTGTGGTCGGCAAGCAATGTATATGTAGCTCTAGTGTAGGTAGCTCGCGGTCCGACCTTCCGGTAACCGTCTGGACCGACCCCAAGTCGTCAACGGCGCGTACTGTTCCCGCGCGCCTCAAGGAGTTATCAGCAACCTTAGGGGCTCAGCAGGATCAAAGCCTACTGGGGGGCACCATACTTACCAAGGGTATGCTTCTGAGAGGCAAGCTCGGTCCCGGTATGAGAGGCAACGAAGGAACGGGGTTAGTTTTTTAGTCAGTAAAAGTCTGACATTATCTCCCGCTCCACCCAAGGGCGAAGGATGTCATTTGGATTATTTTTACCCACGGAAAAAAAATCCGGGGTTTTGAAACGGGGGTCCAAAGTTTGTATGTAGAATCCTTCTTGCATGTGGACGGAGCCTTGCTGGCAGCAGCTAGTATTTAGTTTAAAAAATTTCTTCATAAGCATACTTTGATGCCTGACTTGTTTTCGCGTAAAGGAAGATGTATGTTTCGTTGTACATAAAATTTCACGTGAAACTGACAATGGATCTCACTGAAGCCTGTAACTCATAATGAACATGGTTTTATACTTCTTTTTAATAATAATATATGCTTAAAGCCGCCTTTGTACCTTTGTGTTGCATGAAGTTTTAATAAATAAATAAATATAATTATAATTTATTTAATCAGATAACTGAGATCCATCTTATAAACAAGTAAAACTAATATTTATTAGTAAGCAGCGACTTTGTCCTCAGTACTAATTTCCACATTAGTGGTTAGGTCAAAATATAATGTTCTATATATACAACGTGTAACAAAAAGGGTATATACATCAAAAAGCCCTGAAGTTTACTGGTGGTATAGAATCTCTACACAAAGTTTCAGCTCAAAATAAATTACTCAAAGAATTGATACCAAATTCTTGGTATCCTTGGTATCGTATGATTCTCGAATTCAAATCATAACAAACGTGTCACGACACTACGAGGGTCAATAACATTCCACGTCACTTGCTAATACTAATAAAGACTTCTTCTGTTAATCTGATCGCCTAGTACCTCTCTTCCTAATTCTACCTAATTTCGATACGCGCGGCGCGTGTGTGAATGAAACGCTGTTTGCCTAGTACCTGCCTACTTAAAATTTTGCCTCAAAAAAGCAGAAGGTCACGCGAGGCAAAATATCTGCAGGTGTCAGTTCCTGGATGCGACGGAAGAGGTGCTGACCTTCATTCTGCAACACTCGCCATACCTACTTGCATATGGTTAGAGGTATACAGCGCTAATGCAGCTCGCCGAGTGCGCTAGTACCTACGTGGGTTAATTTCAAAATGCTCGAGTACGGCCTCCTCAAATTCTGGATCGATAGTGTTTGGGCGACCCCCTAAACCAGAAGCGTGGAACCAGTTTGTTGCAGACGATGTACCTTTCAGTATCTATGTTACAAAGTACTCTGTGAATGTACCTACCTACTATCCGATGGAAGCCCGCCACCGAAGAAACTGTCGGCGCTCAGCTCCTTCTAGGTACCCGCGATAAATCGAGGACGATAAAGTTCGCGAGCAGCTCGCACATTACCGGCCGTCCTCTCTTCCGACACACAACATCATCTCATAATATTCACTATTACTTAACACCATCACCATAGAAATGCCATCACACACGATTATCACAACTGCAATAAAATAATGTTTAAAATCCAAATCACAAACACCGGAACGGATAATTATGCTATGCGACTGCATCGTAAGATTATTGGTCATCCACTAATGCAAAATTATATTTATTTATTTACCTAAATTTGACTTTCGGCGCGTACAAAGACGCCGCCAGTACCGCCAAAGAGAGTAGCCGAACGGACGACGACAACATTGCCATCTCTCTCACATTAAACACGCAGGCGGCGCGTGCGACTGGGACAAAACTATTTTATCGTGTTCAATAACATTTGAGCTTCTCAAAGGAATTTTTTTAGGGATCTGTGAACCGTTTTTTTAAATTATCAATAACAATTCTCGTTTCTTATGGACTCCTAGTACTTTCGCATGTTTTTCATTTATTTTAAAATGATAAATTAAGACTAAACTGTGCTACTACTGGTAATGTTTTTGTAGAAAAGGCAAAAAGTTACGCAAAGACCTAATTGTGCGCAAACGTATAGTTTTTTTTAGAAATAAACGCGAAAGATTTGTTGATTTGATTATAATCTCGGGGTAAAATTAAACTCACACGCATTCACGCGGCGTCGTGCGCCTGCGAATGCGCACACTACATCTAAATAATTAATTTCTTGTTAACTAAGTACATATCCTATGTATAGCAACCGACATAAAAAGAATTAGGTACGTAAGAAAATTCATCTCGACCCTGCAAAAAGTGACAACTTATTGAAGTCCTCTAATTAAATTAAATTCAAGAACGGAACCCACTGGGAGTTTGTTTGTACCAGGAGGCACATAAGTTGCTTAGAAATGATATTTGGGTTCATTTTAACAGATATGAAATCCTTTTTCGCAGCGTCTAACGCCGAGTACAACGTTCGTTTAGATTTTACGTAGGTAGGTACTTCGTTTAAATTTTTCGTAAATTAAGTATTTGTTACTATCCTATCTACGAAAACAATAAAAAGTTTGTAGATATTTCTTATTGTTTCACGTAAATACCAGATAGGTACCTAATTATTCCATATCCTTACGAATACCCTTATCTAATTAGTCTCCTCTAAAAGCGGCGTGAGTCGCACGAAAAATAGTATGCGCTGCGCGCTAACGAACACGGGCCTACGCGGCGCGCAGGTTTTTCGATGGCCAACACACGCACTCGCTCTAGTTTTTGGCTTGGTTTGTTGTACACAAACATAATCTTAGTCTTTGTAGGAAAAACTTATTTCTTCTTAAAACTATTTTTCTTAAAAAAAATGTTAGAAAAAATAAACATGCGGAACCCTTTATCCACTGTTTGAAGAAATACCAGGAGTAAGAGGTTTGTTTTTAGTCATAAACAGTTCAATGACACCGATCAGCTGACTTTTTGCTAGTGATGTATTGGTTTCAGTTTGAAATGTTCGGTTTCTGGTATCATATGTATGGAATAAATCACAACTTCCTACCATGTAAACATAAGGTTAGAAAACCCTTTCCGTATCGTTTGTTATCTTATCAAGAGGCCTTGCACTTGGTATGTATACCCCCTTTTTGTTACACGTTGTATATAAATCAATGCCACTTTTCGTTGTTATTTTATAACTCAAAAACGGGCTTACGTATCCAAACCAAATTTTTAGGCTTTGTTCGGACTATTTAGTAGATGGTTTATGTGAAGTTTGGTAGGGTAGAGTAGGGTATAGTAAGGTAGAGTAGGGTAGAGTAGGGTAGAGTAGGGTAGAGTAGGGTAGAGTAGGGTAGAGTAGTGTAGAGTAGTGTAGAGTAGAGTAGTGTAGAGTAGTGTAGAGTAGTGTAGGGTAAAGTAGGGTAGAGTAGTATAGAGTAGGGTAGAGTAGGATAGAGTAGGGAAGAGCGGGAGCGAAGCCGTGCGGGCAAAAGCTAGTGTTCTATAAAACCTAAACCCCATACTTTAGAGAGATGTCACCATAATAAAAAATACTCTATTTGACTAGACGCTTCAAATGACACCTGTCTCAAGTCAGTTGGTGGAGGACACTTTCACGCAACGCCTTTGTTGAAAAACGTTGTATGATATGGTATCATACAACCTTTTTTTTCACCTTCCAAATTTCCACGGATATCATTGATACTCGTGGAAATTTGTCATTGCAGCACTCGGCTACTCGGCTCTATACACGGCCGCTTGCGTCCTGTCCGCAGTTCGTTTTTTTTTTACACTTGTATAAAAATGTACTGTCTTCACTTTATTTAAAGTTAACTAGCACTAGAACTGTTAAAGAATCATTAAACTTAGTACAAATGCTATGAGGTACATATATACCTGCATGTATGTATTTGTAGCTACGTACTGAATGGGCATGCAAATGGATATGTTGTGCAATCATCCCCTGCGGCTCGTGCCAACCGCCGCAAACCCGGGCTTGGTACACTGTGATCTCTCTTTGATCCGACCCGCAGGTACCGACAACTCAAAGACGGGTAGAACATGGCATTTTGGCAAAACTTCGACCAGATGTTAAGGTTTATGTTACATCGTTCTCACAAATAATGTACCAAAATTGATCAGCCGGCGCGGCGTCCAAATCCGAGATTAGCTCAGGTTTGGACGCCTACCGAATTATTCAATAAAATTTAGGTCGGAAAATGTAGACCAGATCATCTCTAGCGTATTTCCTGCATTGTAATTAAGGTCAGTATCTACTGATTTTGAACTATTTTAAACCTCTGGAAATCCACGAACATAAAAGAGAACATCATGATAAATGCTTTAATAAAATTGACCAACCTCTGGCCAAAAATCAAAACATGACATAAATTAATTGGCTTGTTAAAAAACTTCGTATATCAGACCCTAACTTACGATTTCAAACGTGTATGCCTATGAGATTACGCACAGAATTTTTCGCCACAGATTGTTTTTTTAGTTCCAAAAAATTATAAAATTTCTTTTTTAAAAGGGTCTCGCCAAAACAAAAATATTGAATAGTTATTGTTTTTTTTTTATACGCGCAGGAATTACATGACTTGATTCCACCATCTCACTTCTACCATCGGACAAGCCGAAAAACGGCGAGTATCCACCCTTATGTTGAAAACCTCTACGGTCCGGACCAAGCGTTTCTTCTCGTCGTTTATACCACGTACATCGAGGGACTGGAACAATTTGCCGGCTGCGGTATTCCCGTCCGATTATAATTTAGGTGTCTTCAAGGCAAGAGTGAATAGGCTCTTAATAAACTAGTGCGCCTCACCATCAACGATTGCATCACTGCTAACCATCACTCTTTATATTAATTTAAAAAAACCGCTGTTACGGGGCCATGAAATCGACATAGACCCGAGCTGAGTTATCAGTTGTCTAGTACCCATAACACAAGCTCTGCTTAGCTTGGGACTAGACGGCGTTGTGTGATAGTTGTGGAATATTATTATTATTATTATTCAATTTATTTATTCTATATACATATCTGTTATATTTTTAAATATTTCTTAAAAAAAAACACATAAAAAACATTATTATTATTCAAAATACTGTGACTACAACCGACGAAAATGCAAATTTTTCATTAGATATTTTGGAAACACAGTATCTTGTGGATATTATCTAGGCTTCTATAGAAATCAATTTCTAAATTTGGGTAAAACTAATCCAGTAAAAACCTCTGAAAATCTCATATTTTGTATGAACTTTGACACTTCATAATTTGCCTAAAAATTAAAAAGTCAATAAAGTAAAACTATATTATAAGCCTTGCAAGTTTTATTAAGATTCTAAATGACGACAACTTTTATCAAAAACTTTTAAGGGATTAAAAAAAACAGCTATTTCCTGGAGCAAGTTTTGTGAAATTTTCGAGTAAATTTCAAAATTACCGAATACTAACAGAGTTTTCAGGCGTTATCTCTCTTTTTTTGCGTTGCCTTTTCGTCAAACATCACGTTGGATTGCATTAAATGAAGTAACAAGCTTTTAAACCATTTTCGATGTTTACGATAGGCGAGTGGAGAAGGACCCTCTTAAGCTAAGTTTAGCTCGTGGTGTCACTTGCTGTTTACCGTCGTTTAGTTTGCCTGTTGCTTCAACCGACTCAACGAGCTTACAGCTACGAGTACAAGCTTCTTACGTCAGCCATGTTCGCATTGGGAACGTAACGACACTCTTCAGGAAGCTTTGGCGTACTTACGTATTGTTTATCTTATATTATTATCTATACTTTTGCTAATAAAATAATATGTATAAAACTGTATTTTCTTGTTTGTTTGTTTGTACGTGCTAATTTCAGGAACTACTTACTAGTTTGAATTATTTTATTTTAGTGTTAGATTGTCCATTTATAAGCAGGCTTTACAAAATCACGCTACGACTGAAAAAAAGCTGAGCAGTGATCAAAGACACGAGTAAAACCGCAAGGACAGCTAGTATCTAGATATATTTACCATCAATTTTTTTGTGTGATATTAGTTGATAAAACATTAGATGTCGCTTTACTTTGCTTTGCTCTTTACACTACATTTTTGTTAATCAAGACTCGTTTAATTATTATTTTGTAGTTTGTTAATTTAGTTTAACACGTTTCCAATTTAAACTACAATCAATTTCGACCCATATTTCAAAATTGTAACCACTGTTTACTAAATTGAAATCTTGTATCAGTCGTCAAGTGGTAAGAGTTTCATTAAACCCTCGTTTAGCGCTCACTATAGAGACGTATTGTTATAGTTAATGACGAGTCGTGTGAACAATCGTGTGACTTCACGCGCCCGTCGAATCAACACGCGACTTAATCGATACTGCGGGTTATAGCCGGGACATATTATGGCTTCTTTTTATGGTGGGCAAAAATCATCCAATGACAGAATGAGATAGTGTCAGACTCTTACTGACTAAAAAACCCACCCCGTTCCTTCTAGGCCTCAGTAGGCTTCGACCCATCTGGGGCCCTCCTGTCGCTGACAACTCCTTGAGGCGCGCGGGAACAGTGCGCACCGTCGAAGTCTTGGGCTCGGTCCGGACAGTTACCGGACGGTCGGACAGCGAGCTACCCATGGCTCGCCGTCCGCGAGTCCGCGTCTGCGGTGGCCGGAAATCGGGAACGGAATCCGGGCGGCGACGGCGAGAGCGCCGAGCAGACCTCTGGCCATGGTCTGGAGCAGCTACCAAGGCCAGCCGGGACATATAGCTGACGGATGACACCAACGGACTTTTTTTAGGTGGAAAAATCATTCAATTACTTCTCTAGATATAGGGTGAACGGTGGTGCGTGGCAGACTTGTACAGACTAAAGCTAGAACTACATTAGACCGACGCACACGCGTAACATGCCTGATTTGTGCGTAGCTCATCAAGTCTCGTTTCCATATAAAATGTATGGAGAACGACGTTCCCAGATCGGCGTGTGTGTCACACGTGCAGTAGCGTAGTTCTAGCTTAAAACCCACTCCTAAGGTTCTCCTTTGCCTTGCAGTCCAGGACACCGGAGTTCCTTTTCGGATAACCCATGACCCTAGTAGGCTTCTGCCTTGTTAGGCCCTCACGGTTTGACACCGATAGACTGGGTTTGTTATATATTACCTACAGGACAAAGGGTAATGCCATTTGTCTTTTACAATGACGCAACAGACGAGAACTTTGGCACTGATGACAACTATGTCAAAATCCGGAAGCAATACCAAACGCCCATTGTCCATGGAAATTGATCCTGTATTGTTTGCGACTGTGGGCTTAGGTAGCATAGTGCAATTTCAATCAATGTGGACACAGATAGGGCCCGAAACAGTCGCCTCCTAAATAAACAAGACAATAGCAAAATGGAACGCATTCACGAGTACTGCTGGGCTGTTAGACCAAACACGGGAAAATATTTCGAGTGGACCTTCATTCTTCTTCGCAACGTTGGAAGGCCTCCCACAAGGTAAACCGATGACCTGGTGAGGGTCGCGGGAATCCGATGGATGCGAGACGCACAGGATCGGTCATTATGGCGACACTTGGGGTAGTCCTATGTCCAACAGTGGACGTCTTTCGGCTGAAATTATGATGATGATGGACCTTCATTAATTGGAAACTGAAACAAGGAACCAACACAATGCGACTAGGTAATAATCATGATATGGTAGGTACTATATAATGGGCATACTACTTTAAACCAAAAAAAAAATGCGTCACCCCACAGTCGTAACAGCTTGTGTTGGACAACCTAAAATATGACACGAAGGTGGGTTATTTACTTTATATCTTACATATAAAAAAAAACATAACCGTATGTCTAGATATCGTAAAATAAAGACGCTACAACAACAGAAGCTCAAAGACAGAGAAATGTTGCAAATAAAGTAGATCATGTTGATCTTTAAAGTTTTGTGAACTTTTTCAGGAAAGTATAGAAAAAATTAATGTTTTACTCAAGGAAGAAGTTCTTGCCTTCAAACTTTTTGAAAAGAGCTCAAGTCAGTGTGTCCCGGCGTTTATGTTCGGGCGTAAAATGTAAGTGTATATATCCATTTAGCACGCGCGCTCGGAGTATGATCGTTAAATATGATTTTATGAAGCAAACAGTTTGAACTGAGGCTCAGCGTGGAACTGCCATCTCATTGGACGGTGAAGGTTGATTGTGTTTACTTACTTATGGCACGGTAACCGCATACAGAGTAACTGAGCGAAGATTTCAGCTAGTTAAGGAGGACAAGCACAAAAAGCTACTGGTCCATGCAGAAACTACTAAAGAGCACTCTGCCATTTCACTGAAGCGCAAGCTGATGGACTGTGTATTGTGTATACTCCCCATTCTGACCGGTGCACAGACTTGGTCTTTGACTAATTTCCAAAAGTCCAACACAAGGCTTGCCAGCGTGCAATAGAGCGCAGCATACTATGTGTTAAATTAACTAACCATGTTTAATTCATGAATCCCCAAGCGACCACCGGTGGCCGCGCATCTATTGTCTTACTATTGTGTCTCTAATTGACGGTATCTGAAGGGTTAAAACACAACACTGCGCTCCAAAACGCAAATCATTGATGTGGCTCCAAAGGCTGCCCAACTTAAATGGGACTGGGCAGGACATGTCTAACGAGCTGTAGGCCCGTAAAACTTAGGATTGGTGCCCGGACACAGCAACGCGGGATCGAGGTAGACCACGAAGGAGATGGCGGGACGACCTGGATGGCTTCCTTAAGAATTGAAATGAGAAAGCAAGGAACCGTGATCGTTGGAAGGAGGCCTTTGCCCAGCTGTCGGATAATATGGACTAACTGTAATAAGGACATAGTGGTTTCCTCAAGATGCTTTCCTTCACCGTTTTGAAAGCAGTGGTCATGAAATAAGTTACACAAAGTTTCTGCCTTGGTTTGAACTCATGAAAAACAAACGAACGAATCAGAAATTAAAGACATCAAACCATTATTTAAATGTCGTCCTTCGCGGCTCTGGCACTCTTCAAAGCGATCTCTAGCTTAGCATACCTACATGAAAACGCGCCTCAGAAGTGGAGTAGGAATCTTGTTGATCTGAATGAACTTCAGCTGTTCAAACGTTAAGAAGTAACATAAATATTATACAGATGCTGCTTTACACCATGATTATATTAAATCCCCAGAGTATGCCCTATGCAATATTTTTCTATTATCACAAGAGCGAAGCGGCTGAGAGCAGCTAGGATGCTGATATAATAAGATATCTAATATACTAATATTAGATACCTCATTACAACAGCTTCCTAGCTTACTTAAGATATGAGTGCAGAACTCATATCTTCATTATTCGTAACCTTACCTAACCTACTTCACCTCTGCCGACCAGCTTTTATTTTATTTACGCTATTTTTGCAGAGGCGGTCAGGGTAATATGTTATGAATAAATTAAGCGAGCGTTGTGACCAGGGACTAAAGTTATAAAAAAATGGATGAGCATTGTACATACTTTTTAACGTAGTGTTTTATAATTATACTAGTTGCTGCCAGCGGATTTATGACTGAGTAGTAATGGCTCCGACTTACGAGTTGTAGGTTGTGGGTTCGAACCCAGTCAGGCGCGTTACTTTGTGTTATTTATTTCATTACCACTGCTCTCAAAAACGGTGAATAAAAACATCGTGAGGAAATCGGCCTGTCCTAAAACCAAAAAGTTCGAAGATATGTGAAATTCGCCAACCTGCACTAGGCCCGCGTGGTGGATTATGAAACAGAGTCCCAGCAGTGGGAACATTAAAAAGGCTGATGATGATGATGAAATTACTCTCGGGCCATAGTCTACCCTTATTCCAAATTTCATCCAAACTCGTTTTACCGTTTGAGCGTAAAATAGTAACAAATATACACCCACACATACTTACAAATTCTCACATTTATGATAACAGTGTGATTGATACATGATGCCTACGATTGTATCAAAATAGAATGTATTCCTACTTGAATAGGACACAGACATAACAGGTCGTATCACAATAGTTGGGCCAAGTCCCCAGAGAGTTCTCCACACTAACGAAGTCCACTTCTATTTCTTATAATAGTAAGGTCCCGAAAATCGAGGAAACTTCCCGAATTTGACGATAAGTTTGTCATCTTTTTTGTACGAGCTCGTAAATCAATTTCTAAAAGTAGCATCTGTCGGTTTTTCTGAATTTTTTAAATTCTGAACTCTACCCTACTCTACAGTATATTAATTTAATATACCTACCATTAAATACATCAACCGGTTAACTACAAAATTTCAAATTTTCAACCATAGATAACATTACGTTTAGCTGTCAGTTGCGTTTTGTTATTCCAAGTAAGTTGCGTTTTGTTTTACTACGTTTTAAGTCACGTTCCACGTTCCATGGGATACAAGTCCTATGACAATCTTCTGGTTCTAAGCTACCTCCCTCCGTGCTACTTCCCCACCTACTTTTAGCCAAATCGTTTCAGCTGTTCTTGAGTTATAAATAGTGTATAACACGACTTTATTTTATTATAAAATAGGACTAGACAAGTTAAGTATTTTTTAGAGTGCCTTAACCCTTCAGATACCGTCAATTAGAGACACAATAGTAAGACAATAGATGCGCGGCCACCGGTGGTCGCTTGGGGATTCATGAATTAATGTTATAACCAGATAACAAGTTAGAATTTTCCTAGAATATTATTTCGCTAAGCTATTGTGTCTACTTGTAAAGGGTAAGCTTCCGTTAACTCGAGTTAGAAAAGTTAAACCAAGCACAGTTTACGAAACTGACAAGCTCAGGTTCTACCTGGCTTACTGGCTTCTATAAATGTATTCAAGATTGTTCCAAGTTCTAAGACTATGAAACGCCATTTTAATACCTAATTTACCTTAAATGCTCTAAGCTAATGTTAATTTTTGAATAGACACGTTGACTCGTGTCAAATTCGTTTACTTTAAATAGTGTTTAGTTTGATGGTCCGGTGACTATGTATTTTTCCCGACATACAAGCTTATAACTTTGTGATTTTTTAATAATACAGTTATGAAATTTTCTACATAGATTCTTTACATAAAAATACTAGCCACGTGTTTCGGATTTCACACATACTAAAATTAATATTGTATAAAATTGGCGTAATATAATACCTAAGTGCCGTCTTATTTAGCTCAAATTCTAAAATTGCGGGATTTAATCATCAAGCTAATTCCAGGATTTTAGAAGAGGTATTATGAACTCTTAGATATTATCTAAGTACCTACTTCAATTAAATTTGGTAAATATATCTTTGGAAAATGCTAGTGTTCTCATAATGTGAGCATTGTTTTAGGATAAAGGCTGTCTTGTTTAGCAAGAATCATGAATTTTAATTTGATATTGTATTAAATTAATACACTCACAACACACTTTTATTAACTACTAGCTGCTCCCAGCGGCTTCACCCGCGTGATAGCAGAAAATTATTCCAAGGGAACATACTTCCGGGATAAAAAGTATCCTATGACCTATTCCAGGACATGGTCTACCCGTGTACCAAGTTTCATCAAAATCGGTTTCGCCGTTTAGGCGTGAAGACGTAACAAACAAACAAACTCACTTTCGCTTTTATAGTATTAGTAAGGATAAGGATGACACGCAAATAACGGCGAAGCAGCAAAGTTATAATCCTAAACTGCATAGTTTGATTTAAATGTCGTAGGCAATAAACACTCCCATAATAATAGGTTGCTTTCAATAAATACCTGTCTTGTCCCTAGTCAAGCAGAGCTTGTGTTATGAGTAGGTTTTTTTTATGACTAGACAACTGATAAACCTACATATATATTTCTAAATATATACAAATAGTATATAAAAATTACACCCAGACACAAAATAAATGATCGTTTTCATCACACAAACGTTTGTCGTGGTTGGGAATCGAATTCACGACCTCCTGCATAGCAGTAAGGGTCACTAACCACTAGACCAATAGGCCATTCTTTATAAGCACAAAAAAATTGTTACCGACATGTTTATTTGTGAGGTTTTTTTTTTCGCATATTTATAACTCCTCTTGTGTAGTGAGAGTGTCAGATTTTTACTGACTAAAATCTACTAGTGTTCGTTCAACTGACCAATGCGTTCCAAGTCTGCGGTAAATCTTTCAAAAAGTCTAAAATGCCAAACTATAACATTCACGAACAAAGTGAATTACATTAAATTTGATTATCACATAAATGGATCCGCAGATTCTTTGCACCCCTTGCTACCACGTACCGGAAGACGTAGCGTTGGAAGGCCTCCTAAAAGGTGAGCCGATGACCTGGTATGGGTTGCGGGAATCCGATGGATGCGAGAGGCACAGGACCGTTCATTGTGGCGGCACTTGGCGGCCTATGTCCAACAGTGGACGTCTTTCGGCTGAAATAATGATGATGGTGATAGATGGATCTGTTCTGTGCAGAGTATCTGTCGTCCGTGATCTGGGTGTACTACTTGTGATACTTCCTTATCCTTTCGTGATCATAGATACTATAGTTGCTAAGGCTAAGAGAATGCTTGGCTTTATAATTCGCATGTCAAAGCCTTTCCTTAATCATAGCATCATTATTCTTCTCTATAACGCCCTGGTAAGAAGGTCCTTGGAGTATCGTTCCTCTATTTGGTCTCCCGATTACTCTACCTATACTAATAACGTGGAATCTGTTCAGGCACGTTTCGTTAGGTACCTATGTATGAAGAATGGGATCCAAAAAACTATACTCGATTACTACGATAGGTTAAGGCACTATAAGATGGTTAGCTTAAAAGAAAGTCGGATCCATTCTGACTTACTTCCACTACACAAAACTAATAATGGTTCCATTGTTGCAGTTGATCAACTGTTAACTATTTTAACTTTAAGGCTAGCCAACGCAGCAAGCGACATCATCACATTTTTCAATTGCCTATTTCCACTTTAAACAGCACTTCTCCTCCTCTTACACGTATGGCAAGGCTTTACGATGAAAGGTCCAACTTGATGGATCACCCTATCGACGTCTTCTCGATGAGTTTTACTCATACAGGCGCCGCCTATATAAACAGTGTGAATAGTGTACGTTTTTATACTTCGGTGTGTTTTGTCTTTATAGTTTTCTGGATCTAGGTGTACTGGGCACACTGTTTATTTTTCTTTGTCTCTAATTTCTTATTTTGTCAATGTCATGCATACCTGTTATTTGCATGGTTACTGAAATGTCTTTCTTTTAAGTTTTATTTGTACTGCAAGTGACTGTGCTGCTGGTATGCTTATCCTTACTAATTATTATAATAGTGAAAGTGAGTTTATTTGTTTATTTGTTACGTCTTTACGCCTAAATGGCAAAACCGATTTTGATGAATTTTGGTACAAAGACAGTTAGGACCCTGGAGACGGACACAGGCTAATTTTTTTTTTTTAAGTTTGATAAGGTGGAGAAAGAGGGAAGAAAAGGGGAGAGGAATTAAAGTATATTAATAAACGCGGGCGAAGTCGCGGCCAAAAGCTAGTTACAAATTTTCAGGCCTCATAGTACCGAAAAAGGTGTACCGTTTTGGGTACACTACAGTTTAATTTATAACGGTACGGAAAATATATTTTTTATTAGCGAGTATAAATTATTAAGCACCAACTCGCACAGAAAATGCGAGTTGGATTAAGATCTATTCTTTCTCCTAGGGAGGAAACCTGAATCCCGTTAGTGGGAACATTATATAGCTGATTTTATTTCTTGTGTTAGTTAGTTAATGGATTTGTAAACCTACCTTGGGTACGTCGCTAATTGTACGCAATTCCTGGATTAAAGTGGAATTCTTTATGTTCTTAATATTTATAATCTATTTATATGCATAGTTAGGTATTAGTTGGCCTCTAGCATATTTTTTTATGTTCAAAACCGCAGTATGGATTACATTTTATACAAAAAAAAAAACACAAAAGCTTTTAATGCCTTATAATTTTTTATTTGTATACCATTATTTAATTAGATCTGTGATATCATGTAGGTACAAATTAAAGATCAAATTAAGATTATAGTTAATTTAGTTAATTTATAGCTGACTTTTCAATCAGTCAAAGTATTTTTAGATTGGATCAAAATTACCGAAAGTTTTTGCCGAAACATACAATTGTGTCCCTTCACCTCCTAGGTAACATTTTTATTTTGAATAATTGCTAAGTTCTTATCACAAGCTAAAGGAATGTAACAACAGATAAATGTTAAAACCACGCGGTTGTATTCCATTCGACTGTACCTGATCCGTAAGCCGGCTTCAATGCACTCAAAGGTTTTTAAAAGCTTTTATTTTTTACGGCTTATTCTTTTTCTGTCTCCTGCAAACGATATTGGCTTCAGATTAATGAAAAATATTACAAATTAATCCTATAAAAGCCTGCAACAGTTCAATGTTGTGCCTACAGATAGATGAAATGTATTTTTTTAGGGTTTCGTAGCTAAATGGCAAAAAACGGAACCCTTATGGATTCGTCATGTCTACCTGTCTGTCCGTCCGTATGCCACAGCTACTTTTTTTCGAAACTATAATAATTATACTGTCGAAACTTGGTTAGTGTAAATCACATCAAGATTTCATCAGATCAAACCAAAAGGTAATAGATACCCTTCAAAAATGATATAGAGGTTTCTAATAAATTTTTTTTCTAAACTGAATAGTTTGCGCGAGAGATTCGTAGAAAGTAGTAAAATGTCCCCTGTAACTTCTAAAATAAAAGATTGATAAAAATATTTTTTTTAATACGTCAAAAATCATAAACCGCAATTTACTTTTCATTCAATCAACTCAAATATAAAATAAAACATTTAATTTCATAAACCTTATGCATAAACCGTGAACCATTACTTTTGTGTCATATTAGGTAGCTATAGTCTGCACTTATGAAGGCACAGCACAGCCCAAGAGCAAGATCCGCGGCAACAGTTAGTTGGTTAATAAAACATGAGCTTGTGCGATGTAGAGTTGAAAACAACTAACGCTGACGACCGTCTTACAATTTTGCCTCCTCCCCATAAAACTCCTCTCTTCCCTGTCATACAGGCAAAAGTATTGACAATTAAACCTTTTTGTAGCAATTTGTACATCAGGCGTAATACTTTTTTTTTGTACCAGAAAACATTTTGTTTTAACAAAATTTAAAAAAAAAAAATAGTAATATTTGCCAAAGTTAATTAGTGATTTTTCGACTTTTCTTGCTCTTTCTTAGTACTTACTAAGGAAGATTTGCTACGGCATCGATTATAATAATCATTTAAATTTCAGTACAGTCGTGCCGTAAATACTCGTAGTTTTCAAATTGACTTCAAATGATAAAATCTGCCATTTTGCATAAAAAAAAAAACAAAAAATCTTACCAACTTAAAACCTACTGAATATCGGTAGAACATTTGGTGGCTTAATTTGGAGCATTTTAGTCCAATCATGTCGTCTTGCAAGGAATACGTCGAGTTACCAGTAAACCTGTATATAGATAGATTAAATAGATTACAATTCAACTCGAAAGTATTCGTGAAACTTTACATTAAAGCCATCAAATTGAAAATTTACATTTTCTCCTTAATAACTTTGAGTAAAGTAGGAAGATTATCAAATTTAAACTTTACACAAAGAAAGAGCCCCCGGAAGGGCAATTAAATTCTCATCTGCATCGGTTATGCCGTTTTGATGCTAGGAGTACAAAGGCAGGCGTGCCTTGTTATGAGATTATGCTTTTATTAGCTTCACCTGTATGTTTGTTTGTAACCACCGCCTTTGAGCTCGATTTTGCCCAACTTTAGGCGATAAGATTTTTTTAAAACTTTCCACAGCCATCAAAGACTACCTACATACTAAAATATTAATATTATTGTGAAAACAGCGTGGGGGACGAAAAATATGGCACAAAGCGCCCCACGCTTTTATCACAATAATATTAATATTTTTCGTTCATTATTATTATTTTCTACCTATATTGAAAATGATTTTACACTTTTTAGTTTGATACGCTATGAAAGCGTGTTCTCTTTTAAATAACAAGTATATTATTTAACCCTTCAGATACCGTCAATTAGAAACACAATAGTAAGACAATAGATGCGCGGCCACCGGTGGTCGCTTGGGGATTCATGAATTAAAAGAGAACACACACACACATAGACGCAGGTATAGTACATATATGTATTTATGTATGCAGCGTGGACCTACACGACGTGACTTATCTACAGGGGTTAAACTCAACCAGCCACTAACGCCTGGCCCAGCAACTATGTCGCCGGGCAATGTCCGGTTCCCCAAATATTACATCTAATAGGTAACAGACACTCAGACGTCGAAGTACTCCTCCACATCGCTATCATCCGCAAATATTGCCGTGTTGCCAGTTGCCACGATAAATGGCAAAACCCATTCTAAAATAAATAACCCATTTCCAAGGAAATCGTGAAGTCCCTCCACGCTCTGTAATATTCAGGTTAAAGGGACCTATTCTTATAGTCAAAGATATCTTTTACATCTCAATATTTTTACGAACAAACGATATTCTGAAGAGAATCTGTTTGCTTTTAATTTTTTTTTTTTCGCATAGTTAATCATAACTCAGACGGAGAGGTTTTTTTACTTTTGTATTATATTTTTAGCGACAAAAGACTCTTGTAAAAATGTATGTCTTTTATGAATTTAAAGTGATGGAAGTGTACTTAAAGAAAATTAATTTACATCTTCCTCATTTTTGTATTACAATTTTAATAATGTTACAGCTACCTACAGTATTATTTACTAAGACATTAGGAGTATTTCTCAAAACGTTTTTGTTTCCAAAGCTTTGAGTGTAAATTAGGTTTAACGATTATGTAATGCAGTTTGACATCTGTCAATGTAT
Organism: Mythimna lalbum; assembly: GCA_949319445.1. NCBI lineage: Eukaryota > Metazoa > Arthropoda > Insecta > Lepidoptera > Noctuidae > Mythimna > Mythimna lalbum. Next base: position 33,899,957 of record OX439344.1, read on the forward strand.
TTTATTTTAACAGCGTCCTTTTTTGAGGTACACTTTAACACTTCAATAGAACCGCTCTTACGTGATTGTGATACATCTTTCTATAGATATTTTGGTATTATATTATCTAGGCTTCTTTAGAAATCAAAAGTACATCAATAGGAGCCTTGTACCTACATTTCAATCTAAATTCTGAATGACTACAATTTTTCTGAAAAACTGTAAAGGGTTTAAAAAAAATATGTATTGCCTGGAACAAGTGTTGTGAAATATTCGAGTAAATTACGGAATTACCGTATGCCAACAGAGTTTTTAGGCATTATCTCTTTGTTTGCATTGCCTCTTCATCAAACAACGCGTTGGATTGCGTTAGATGAAACGATAGGCGAGTGGAAAAGGGCCCTTTTTAAATACTGTTATCGTGGATGCGTTTATAATCATTTAAAGTCACTTTCTTACATTACTTTAGATACGGGAATCCAACCCATGACTCGTAGCACAGCAACCACTGAGCGAACCGTAGGTACCTTCAATGTTGGTAAGGCGGGCAGAGTTCCGGTGGGTTTCTTGGTTTAACCCTTCAGATACCGTCAATTAGAGACACAATAGTAAGACAATAGATGCGCGGCCACCGGGTGTCGCTTGGGGATTCATGAATTAATGGCATAGAATCTCGAAGATTTTTCCAATTTGAATTTTTTTTGTGACGTAGGCAGCAAATTTTTTTTATTTCCAGATTTATTCCTATACCTGTGCTATAAGGCCTTGCTTTGTGCCTTTCAGGATTCTAGGTCGACGGGAAGTAGGTACCTTTTAATGTCGATCTTTGAGAGTATAAAATTATCCGTTTCTTGCGATATAAACGGGCGTAATTTTGTTATTCGTTAACTTAAAAGTTTGATTTTTTCACAGCTTGAAGGGACTGTAGACTGGGGTATATGGTTTTAATTTCAACTCGTTATCTGCACGCGCTCTCGAGATAAAGGGTCTTGACAGACAGACAGACGAACGGACAACAAAGTAATCCTATAAAGGGTCGGATTTTTCTTTTTGACGGTACGGCACCCCAAAAAATGCACTTACACGTAAAGAGAACTAACTCATAAAGGAGGTATTTGTAAATTGTTCCATTTTCAAATGCTCCTTTTAAATCTCTTTATTCTTGCCTTTTTTTGATAAGCAATCATGAGGTGGACGTTGGTGCGTGGTTGTATTCATTGATAAGCGACTTTACATATGAAAACAAAGAAATGTCGCAATTTCTATGGCGTTTTAACAAAATAGCTCCGACCTTCAGCATTTCATGTTAATAATGTGGTGAAAATAATTTTCCTTTGGTATCTGATTACATTAACGTAATTAAAACGAGTTGGACGATTAAACATAGTTTACTTAACAAGTGTGATATGATAGGAACTAAAAAATAAAACTGCAACTTAAATAAGGAAATAATATATATTGAGACAATAAAAAAAAATTACAAAACATAAGACTTACAAGCATAACTAACAAATTCCCAAAAAAAAAATATTTACAAAAAAAATACAAGAAAAATAAATAACAACACCGAAATGACGAAAAACAACTTACCTCGGAAGTCAAGGCGCGCGAACTTCTCGCTCTTACACTTCAATACTTTAAAACGGTTTAATTTCACAATGAGTGACATGATTGCGAATTTTATTAATTCACGGCAGAGAAAGCTAACTCAGAACCAGGAAAAAATAAATTTTCCTGGGCCATTCGTTGAGAATGGCCCCTTTGGCGCGAAGAGAAGAGTGGCCAAAGCTAGCTCGGTAGAACTTTTCCGCGACGGGTAGATGAGTTAGGAGGCGACTGGCTCGGGCCGTAGTCGCCGACGGAATGGCAAGGCTCCGCGAGGTCTGACAAAGGGCGGGCGGATCTAGGCAGCTACCTCCCCCCTTACCCGCCGCCCCGGGCCATAAGCGCGCGCCCGCTGTAATGCTGCATCGGTCCTCTACCGCCTGTAGCGTATTTCAATAAGCTCCTGGCCTCCAGGTGCTGGATCAGATACGGTGCTACAGCTTGAATGATAAATATTTATAAGCGTGTCGTGTTGTTACAACATACGCACATATTCGCTTTATGGATAATGGGTGACATGAATAACAATGGCTTCTTAAGTTAGTAATAAAATATTCCTTTTGCTCAGCAATTTGAAATATATCAGCAACTAGCTTTTGCCCGCGCGGCTTCGCTCCCGCTCTTCCCTACTCTACCCTACTCTACCCTACTCTACCCTACTCTACCGTCCTATGTCCGTCACCTGGCTCTAAGCTACCTACCCACCAATTTTCAGCCATTTCTGTACAGCCATTGTTGAGTTATAAGTGTTGTAACAAACACGACTTTCTTTTATATATATAGATGTATATCGTAGGTATATATAAAATTAAATTCCTGGGACACTTTTCACAGTAAAACACATTTCAGGACCTCTTAATATTTTTCTTATTTCTTTATTGTACATACATAAACTTAACCATAATACATTCATATGTAGATATTTCTTTTACAAAGGCGAGCTTAACTCAACAATGAGTTTTCTCCCAGCAAACCTTTGTCTGACAGAGAGAGATCGCATTCGAGGGTAGAATACAATGTACAACATAATCCTACATAAATACGTCTAAAATACATTTATGTATACATAAAGATATAATATATATACCAATATTATGTCAATTGAGAAAGAAAGTGCTCTTTAGTTTTCCTCTTAAAGACATCCAGTGAAGGGCTGCCGCGAAGGGAATGTGGGAGAGAGTTCCAGAGACGCACTGCAGTTACTGTAAAGGAGTCGTCATAGCGACTGGAGGTGTGGCGAGCAGTACGAAGGAGAAGAGAATTGATAGTGCGACAGGGTTTACCCCTTGGTATAGGGTACTCAAAGCGTTCACGAAGGTATTGAGGAGCATTGGGGTGGTGCAGGATAGTAAAGAGAAGGGATTGAATGTGAATATCTCGTCGAAGCCGAATTGGCAGCCACCTTAATCAGGTCCGAAACTCCGACACATGGTCGTATTTGCGGAGGCCAAAAATAAAGCGGATGCATAAATTCTGCAATCGCTCGAGCTTATTTAGAAGTACCTCCGTAGCATCTAGAAAACAGAAGTCCGCATAGTCTATGAGCGGTAGAAGAAGAGATTTTTATTTATTTATTTAATACACACACTATCTTTACAGGCTGGACCCAAGACAAGAGTGGTTTTAGAAATAATAGGAACAAATAAATCATCTTTTGCTAACATTTACCTAAAACTCTTAAACAACTATAAAAATACCAAAAATAATATTATAAAAATATAACCTTAACCTATAAGAAAGTAAATAAAATCAGACTATACCTAACATTAACTAATATTTAAATATAACAAACAAACTTTAATAAAAACTCATGCGAATTCTGTCTCATGGCTTGAAAATAGGTCAATCCTTTCATGCACTTCGTTTAGCACGCGTATATAATTACACTAGTCTACAGCTAAATGCATTTTGGCAAAAAGTTCAACGGGTGTTTGTATTCATTAACTTATACCAAACTGGGTTTTACCAGTGGCTTTGCCCGCGTGCCTACAATATTAAATAAGCCTATGTTACTCTATAGGTGAAAATTTTTCACAATTGGACCAGTACTTTCAGAAATTGCATCCTAAAACAAAAAAAAAGAGTATATATAACTCTGTATCTGAAGAGTCCGTATGACAAACTAATTGTGAGATTTTTTACCATAAAGCACACACAGGGTGTTTTTAATTACGCGCGGTTTTGATCACGCATGCGGGTTTGCCCCGCACGCGTCACCCCCGCAAACGTTCATTTCATACAAGTAAAGCTGCATGCGTGATGAAGTCCGCTAGATGTTAATTTAATCCGCTAGATAATTTTACCATTGTGTAAATTACTGTATGATTCCTGTGTTCTGTGGTTTAAATAAATTACATAAGATTAAGAGGCTACTTTTTGTTACATTATGGGCTGGGCTTTTCTTCAGACAACGATTCAGCATTGCTGTTTAACGTGGCAAGGCTGCCTGCGTTCTGGGCACTTTTCCGATTGACATCGAATAGATTATTTTTTGGATGCCCAATAATTTCTTTTTTTACCCGTTTGTAAATATTATTATTTTTTGTTTGTATATACATATACATATTAAGTTATTAATATCAATTAATTTTGAAGTATTATTCTATTACTTTGAAAATAAACATTAAAAAATAAGATAATCTCAGTCAATTTAAAATGTTTATACTCATTAGTGCCATATAGAAACTGGACCTATTTGTCGCTGCCGGCGCCGTGCGACACACATTGTTAGTTGTCTTTTTTTTTTATAAAGTAATATAAACCTATTGTTACTACATTGTGTGTATCTACGAGTGTGTACCTATGTCAAATAAATAGTTTCTTTCTTTTTTCTTTCTGAATAATCACATATTATGTGACCTAATGTTTGTAATACTCATGTACCTACTTACCGACGCTATCGAGCTGGTCTGATGATGCAGGTCGGAGACGTAACCTTGGAATCATCATCATCATCAGCCTTTCTAATGTTCCCACTACTGGGACTCAGGCCTCCTCTCTAGAAAGAGAATGGGCCGTAATCCACCACGCGGGTTAGTGGATGTCACATGTCTTCGAATTGTTGGTTCTAGTTTAGTTCCTCACCGTTTTCCTTCACCGTTTTGAGGGCAGTGGTGATGAAATAAATTACACAAAGTAATGCGCCTGGCAGGGTCTGAACCCGCGACCTACAAGTCGCGGTACCTCGTAACCATTACCACTCAGCCACCACTGCTGTCCTTGGAATAAATATTAATAAACCCATCCAGTTTTGGCTTTCAAAAATAATCCTGTTCGTTTCTCATGACGATGAGGACCAGATGACAAAGACCTGATGCTGAAACTGGGAAGTGGCTGATGAAACTCTGGAATGCCTTGTAGTAAACACATCGAGTTTCGGCTCATTAGATTCGTCTCAACTAGTTCTAAATATTTTTCATAATGATGAGGACCTGATGGTAGAACTGGGAGGTGGCTAATGGGACCCTGGAATGCCTACTAGTAAACACGTTGAGTTTGGGTTTATTATAGTCGTTTTAACCAGTTCTTTTACTTTTAATAGATTTGATGCGTCGGGGATTTTTGTTTTTTTTTTTTTAAATATTGCTATTATAAACTAAAAATTGAGAACTAAAATATTCTGAGCTCTATTTCTTGTAGGCGGTGCCAGGCGTGCCTCAAAATATGATCATGCTCATAATTGATACAACCAATACCAAACTTGCGATCTAAGTGTGCGTGGTCTGTTAGTTCCGTAATGCGCGTTCGTATTTGTTTATTGCCTGTAGTGGAGTTGAAGGATGGGTGATAAGCGGCAACACTCGTTGTGGTACAAATCGAAAAAAATTTCCTTACTAACCTCTTTCATCTTTTCTGTGGTAGAAACGGACGTAACTGGAGCATGTTGTTACTGTACACATCTGGCTACCCACATACCTAATCGTATGTTTATATTTAAATGGAAAATATGCTTATAGTCATGCATGAGTCACATTACAAAAACTTTTCCTTGATCGAAAAAGTCTTTTTTTGAAACGTCGTAGGATAAGCCATGTAGAGGAAATATATCAAACCACCACATATATTTTTTCAAAAAAGAAAATTTTAGGTAATACGACTATTCAGAAAAATCGTCCTTAAACCAAGTGATTAAATAAATATATTGCAAAAGAGTTGCTCGAATGAAAATTATAAGCTTAAACATTTTTCGTTTATTATTCTTTCAATTATTGATATGAATGAAAAGGGAGTTAGTGATAGCATGACGAGTGACAGGACAGAATGGAAGAAAAAAACGTGGTGACCGACCCCAAATAAAACGGGATGTTGCGATGTTTAGGAAGAGATTGTGGAACAGACAGACGCAAAAAACCAGAACCTCGGCTTAAACTATGTAGACGTTTTTTTTTTATTTACATCTTGACCATGGATACAAAATCCTCCACTACTAGGTCCTTCAGTACTAATAAGTCCTTCAGTTGGGATAATTAAGTAGAGATTTGTTAAGTTGCTGAAGTTAAAGAAATGTTTTTCTTTTAAATTTTGGCCATATGGATCAGTCGAAGAAATTTGATGAAATACCCATCTGACAACATTATGACATTACGGAAGCGCTTGTCAATCCCATTTATTTTGTGATCCTCGAAAATGATTTTCGATGACAGAATATCACTTTTTATAAAACCTATTTAATGTTGTAATTGCGTATTAACTTATTTTGGAACTTCATCATCATCTTCCTGCCCTTGTCCCGTATTATTTGAAGTCGGCGCAACACATTCTTTTCTTCCATTAAGTCCTGTCACCCGTCACGCCAACCTTGACTCTCTTTTTTTCATATCACTCTCCACACAATCCATTCTTTCTTTTCTTTGGGCTCCTTCTGCCTTTCAATCCATCTACATTTTAAAACTTCCAATTATAAACTTGAAATCCCCTTCACCTTCAGCTAAAGAACCTAAGTGATTCTACTTAGGATTGCGCATATGAGCTCCTTATTTCGCGCGCTTTTTGCCACCCCAATGTAAACAAGAATATTTGATGTGGGGTAGGTTTAGGGTGCGAGTGACGTCACTATTGTAGCTTTCAGTTAGGACATGGTAGGATATATTTCGTGGAGGGTTTCGTAAACAATGGTAATTGGATAGGATAGTGATTTGTGTACAATTTGCAGGTATTTACAAGCTTTTTATTAACTTGCATTGTATGTATGTATGTAACTATGTATGTTTGCCTGAAATCTTGCAACTCAATTTTTACTTATCTATTTTACAAGTAGATATACATACCTATACTTACACTCAGCGTGTGCTATTATGCTAAAAATAGAAATACGCAGTGAGAATATTATAAAACTAAAAACAAGAACAAGACTTTGCTTGTACTCACAAGCAATATTGGCCACCATGTTGCTAGCGGAAATTGCCGCCAGAGGCGCTGCGCTGTACTTACATGATTTTACGTGTTTCTGCGGGTAAATATACTTTTTTCTTTTTTCTTAATTGCTTATATTCGTAATTCTAAGTAGAATTTTTATTCTTTCGATAAAATAGTGATAATTAATTAATGCTAACGTGACCGTCATTATATGCTCAAAATGCACCTTAAGTCCACCTTCTCAGGGTCTCTTTTATTACGCCCGTTATACGTCTTTGACCAGGGTGCTCTTGCTATAGGGTTTAGAAGTTGTGTGTTTTTGAAAAATGTGAAACCTACATCTTATTACAAAATATATAATCAGATTTTCCAAAGTTATTATTCAATGTGTCAAATCCAATTCAAAAGTTTTTATTTCATATAGGCCTACATGGGCAATTATAAAACGTCAGTAACCCAGCTCACTGACCTCTACCATGTGACCCAAGTTTATTGTCAAAAAAATTGTGTGGAGGGGATTCGAAAGCTAAGTAGCGTGTTAAAGTACTGTGTTTGTTCCTATAGTGCACATTGCTTGTTGCTGCTGGTGGGTCTGCCGCCGGCCGAAGAACCTGCTCCTGTAGAAGAAGCAAGACCTTTCAAGTGACTCCTGGCCTCTGAGTGCCTCATCTCTCCGCAACCTCTGACGTTACTTGTTCCAGAGACTATTCAAGACATGACGGACGGGTATACCTACCCCGTCTTGACCCTGCGGACAACCCCTGAGGTCCGTGTGAGTCCTGTGATACTTTGCCTTTGCCTGGCGGCCGTTAAAGGCTGTCGCGGGGCAACCTTCATGCCTGCAGAAGTCTTAACTTTTCTATCCAAACTTTGATATATATTTATATAATAAATCACATTTTTTATTATTTTCCTCGTTTCCTCTTACTCCTTGCTCCCTTACTGTCTAACATAAAGAGTCTTTAACATTTAGCATAGTTGGCGACTATACTATGCTAACTGAAGCATAATTTACTGGTTTGCACGAAGTCCTGTCTCTCCTTAGGTGTCGTCATAAGGCTTTAAACGTTTGCACTGATTGAGATAATGAACTTCAGAACACAGTGGACACTCTTGTTTAGTCATAGACATTTAATCTAGTATAAATTTAGGGACTTTTGGTCACAGTAAGATCATGCCAGTCCCATCGTAATCTAATACAAGTAAAGCTACCTCAAGCCATATAAACTATAAGGGCTCTAAAACATTACTCACTAATTTACAAACAGCGACAGCTGCGTTAGAGAGGGGTTCGGACATTGTACTCTGAATAAAACCAACATCAATCAAATTAATTTTGAAAGTATTTATCAGGACCTCTCTAGCAGCTCGTGTCCTGACGCATTTCACCAAAAAGTGGTGGACATCCTCCACCGTGCCGCATTCTGCACAATTTGGACTGTCACTTAGTCTCATTAGATGCCGAAACTTGTTGAGACTTAGACATGCTCTCCTTCTTCTTCTCTACAGATGCATGAAAAGATTTCGACTTTGCAGCAGGCATAGCTAGTTTTACGGGTTTTACGGCAAGATTCCCGTTCGAATCGATCATAGCTAAGGACCGCAATCTACCTATTCCATAATTTTTTTTTTTGTCATGGATAAATACTTTTATTTTATTCTTTAATATATACATCTTTAATTAAATTAAATTATCTTATCTCATTTCTCTAAATTATCTCTCAATTGAATCCAAGTGGGTAACTCATCTCATACCATATATGACTGGCCTGTTGGTCTAGTGGTTGGTGGCCCTGACTGCTAAGCCGGAGGTCGTGGGTTCAAATCACACCCAGGACAAATGTTTGTGATGAGCATGATCATTTGTTCTGTGTTTGACTATCTAAACGTTGTTGTGTGTTGCGTCGTGTGGCGACGCTTGGGGGAGGCCTATGTCCAACAGTGGCCGTCTTTCGGCTGATATGATGATGATGATGAACTAAACGATGATTACTTCCAAGGTCTCAATATTAATGCCAAAGCTCTCCATCGATTTAAAACAAGTGGACGTCGTATCCAATAAACTTCTAATTGCATTGGCTGACTCGTTCTTAATTTTCTTTGTGCCGAATAAAGTATTCAAAACAGAATTACGCTTGTTATTGTGCCGCTGAACTAACTGCTGCCATGCTTTCTCATAATTTGCATCAGTCGTCGAATAATTACTCAGCAGATTCAACGCTTCTCCATTTAAATTGCGTTTAAGGTAAAGCAATTTTTGTACTGATGAAATACTCCTATTTGAGGAAAACATTGTCATAAAAGCCCGTTCCTCGTATTATCCCCAAAAGTGGGTAATTGTATGCGTGGTAATTTTACCTTAATATAATTATTATTTGCGTTATGGGGAACTGTTAAGTATAGCAACTCGGTAACAGTTGGCAGGAACGGTTACAAGGCTTCTCGCAGGCTTGATTTATATTGCGCATACAACTCCTCAAAAATCTCATATCATGCTTCCGTGAAATATGGTTCTTCTTACTTTTCGATTTTGCAACTATCTCCTTGGGTCCATCTTTGAAATCCTCTCCCAAATAATCCTATCTTTCGGATTCTTCCTATAATTCCTCTGAGCTTTCATCAAATTATTGCATAACTCTTTACAAATTATTGAAAAAAGTATGTGATCTCCATTGTAGCTTAGCAAATAAAATGGCGAAGTAATCTCGGCAAACAGCACTCGCGATCAGTCACTTGTTTTTTAGGTAATATGTTTTCATTAAATAACAGTTACAACACAAATTAACAGCACAAAGAATTGCCAAACTTAAGTGGCAAAGGGCAGGGCACATTGCTCGCAGAGCAGATAGCCGTTGGGGCCGAAAGGTTCTGGAGTGGCGACCGCGTACCGGAAGACGCAACGTTGGAAGGCCTCCAACAAGGTGGTCTGATGACCTGGTGAAGGTTGCGGGAAGCCGATGGATGCGAGACGCACAGGAACGTTCGTTGTGGCGACGCTTAGGCGAGGCCTATGTCCAGCAGTGGACGTGTATCGACTGAAATGATGATGATGAAATAACAGTTTGTTAACTTCTTTATAACTCACTCAATGTAGTGTTATAATGTACTTTAAACTCCCATAAACTCGTAAACAAGTAACCGTTTATAGTCTGTCAATTAAAAAGTAATAATTCAAACGCTTAAAATGTCTAATAGGTAATTCACATTGGCAAACGTGTCTCGGTCTGCAAATCCATTTTTAAAACTTCATCAAAACCCATTTCTTTTTCTTCTCGTGGTTCAAGAACACCCGATGATTATTAACACTGTCTGGTCCGATTATGGACCAAATATTTTGCAGTTTAGAGTGATGTAGGCTATAATTTATGTATGCGGGCGAAGCCGCGGGCAAAACCTAGTATACTATGTTGGAGCCCGAAAATCTCAAAAATGTGGCTTTCTAAAAAGTTGCTTAATAAATACTCAATTCAGAAACCGGCCCAGTCTGTAAAACAATACTGTCAATGTCAGTGTTTTTTATTTGAAACTCATAATTAGATAATACCTACACTTAATTGCAATATGTTAATGGAAAATCCTGATTTAACGACATGCATAAGTTCCAGTGCATAAATGCATAATTTACAGTTCAATTTAATTGGTTCGGGAGAGAAATAACAAAATAGGAAGCTAATTTATGGATAGCATATGGGATTACAATACGTCATTAATAAATTATAATACTCTGATTGGCAACAGCGTTAGTGCATGTGTCATTGGTTACGAAGTGTTACCAAAGTGAGTCATGTTCTAATTATGCACTCTATCCTCCCCAAAAAGGCATGCAACAACTTTAAAATAACTGGCATGTCGCAAAAAACGTCAATCCTACACAGATGGCGTCGCGAGCGGCGCGTCCCTCCCTGCGGCGCGGGCGCATCGAGCTGTTGATACATCGTTTCTTACTGAGTAACATACACCGCTGGCTTTAAATGCTTCTTTAGTCATCGCTGGAGTATGAGACAGACATTGTACGCGGTATTTCGGTGTGTTGTGACGTATTCGCGTGTGGGAGTCGGAGTTCGTCAGTATCATCGCCGAATGGGCGAGTCGACAGGCTAGTAACTGTCTCAGTTGTGACTGGTTTCTCGTTGAAGCCGCTTGTTGGTGCATTTTTGATACATCGAAACACGCTTCACGCTTCCACCATGCACGATACTATACGCAATCAGGTATTTATTCCTTTTTTTTCAAAGCTGTGGCGAGGGGAATGTTTTGTTTGTTTTATTTGTTTACTGCACCGCTATATTTTTTAGCCGAAATTGCACATTGTAAACGTTTATTAATATGGTATTTATGACCAATGTTTAAAACAGTAAACATTAATTTAATTGTGTTGTTGAAAATGTGTACCATAAAGTTATTTGCTCATAAAATATTCTATGTAGTGACTATGTCTTCGACTATGAAGATTGAAATATCTATTAAAAAATATATTTCTTTATAAATTGTATAAGTTTAAAAACAGCTCGTAATGTGCGACAATTGGTGGCAGTGCCAGAGAAGGCCAAGGTCTATTAGTTCCGTAGCTAGTGACACATAATTATATCCATAACAAGATTATTGTTAAACAATATGGCTGGGCAACAATATTATATTGATATCTGTCCGGGTCAGTGATTGTCAGAATAATAACCTATGTACATTGCGTTAATTTGTGTCCACAGCACTAGTATTTTTATTTTTCTTATGACTAAGTTTCTAACCATGATCTTGACAGAGAGCAATGGACGAGATCTATGATGACACTGCCAAGGAGATGACGTTTTTTTTGGGAATCATTAAAGAGCTTGTCCTGCTCAGAGTAACGAGAAACGGAATGTCAGACTTTTACAGTCTAAGACCCACTTATATTTATATTCCGTAACATTTCGTACATAAGTATCACAAAACCTTTACATCTAAAGTGTGTTGTTAAATGTTATATGTTATTCTTATCTAAAATTAGTTATCTAGTCTTAATCTCGTGCTTAATAACGTCAGAATACTGTCTCTACACCAATCAATGTAAAAACTTGTAAAGACACGCGTACGGAAATTAGACTTGTTCGTTTTGACAGATGGCGACTACACTACGCTGCTCATGCGACGTTTCTTTTAAAATACGAAACATTGTCACTTTGTTCAACTATTGGGCATGCAGTCGGGTCAAAAGCCAAGCTCCTTATTGATGATATTTTTATCGTCATTATAGACATGTATTTTTCGAAAACATGTCTTCGTAAAACTCAATATTTTATTTTACATGTTATATGTGCACATGGGCACTTATAAAACGACAGAAGGTAGTGCACAATAGTACACTTGGAACCCCTAATGCTTTTTTAATTTGGAGACATTGTCACTGGCGGGAATGCGTTATGTGTCTTCATAACGCATTCCACTGTTCTGATTTTGCAAAAATTTTAATAACCGATGACTATTCGTATTTCGGGCTGGTGTCCGCAACTCCATGACTACAGCGGATATTTTGCGTATGGGTGGAGCAAATGCATTACTCGATCCACCCCAACTCTTTATGGAAGATCAACAGTGCCTTGTTCTAACACATCATTTCACGGAGGTTACCTGGGTAACCGATGACTATTTGTGGCATTCGTCTCTTGGTGTGTTGTCTACTCCGACAAATCGCTCGTAAATCGTCATGTCAACGTTTCTTAGGCCTCGCTCGGACTCAACTCGGCTCAGGTTTTCTTTTAAGATGGGCAATCATCTAATAGTTTCTTTAGGTTTAGGGCAGAGCGGGAACGCGTGTCAGACTTTTAATGACTCAAAGCACCCCTATGTTCTTTCTTTTGCCACGGGTTACCCTTCTGGAAGTCAACCTATGGCCCCAGCAGGCTCCGGCCCGCCTGGACCTCTGACTGACGTGGAATACTACGCGACGTTGACGACTCTGGCTCAGGTAAACTATCTATTGCTTGCCGTCCGCAAGCCCACGACTTCTGTGGCTGGACATAGGGTCAGGATCCCGGCGGCTGGGGTGTGAGGAAGTCCGTTCCTTCAAACGTGCAAACGCCTCCTTCGCTAGCATAACTACTTAGAGGTGACAGTCACCCATTCCCCTCGCTCTGGACCATGGCCTGTAACAGAGCTTGGCGCGAGAGGTCGCCACCTCTGAACGCCCCCACGAGACCATAGCGGTGCTCTGCCCAAACAGGGAACACCTGCACCATATGCTCCATCGTGATCTCCGGGCAGAACACGTTATGGTGACACCAAGGAGGTTTTTTTACCAAAATTAGGTAAAATACCTCTTGATCTTGTTTTTTGAGGACTTGCGTCATGCAGAAGCTGAGGGAGCCGTTGCGTCTCTCCAGCCACTTCTTAAAGAGGGGACTTACCGCCATGATATAGGCGTGCCTAGCACTGGGTAGCGACAGTCGCTGTCACCATACTGCCAAATGCGGCCTTTGCACCATGACATTAAATGAAAATGACAGTTACACAGTTACTGTTTACTCCAAAAAATCAAAATTCCTGTGGTAAAAGCACTGGACTCACTAAATCAAATAACTTCTCCCACTCTGAGTAAAACTAGAGGTATAGTCCGACTTTTATTGATAAATCCCAAGTTTTTTCAAGTTGCTCTTTGCAATCCAGGTCCTTTTTTTTTTAAAATCTTGCTCCACTTCAATAGTTGATCGCAGTCGCCATGTCAACGGAACAAATCCTTACTAATATTATAAAAGCGAAAGTGAGTTTGTTTATTTGTTTGTTACATCTTCACGCCTAAATGGCAAAACCGATTTTGATGAAACTTGGTACACGGACCAAGTCCTGGAATAGGACATAGGTTACTTTTTATCCCGGAAGTATGTTCCCTTGGGATAATTTTCTGCTTTCACGCGAGCGAAGCCGCTGAGAGCAGCTAGTAGGTACTCGGTAAATTATAATTTACTCATTTCTGAATCAAGTTACGGAAATGGTTTTGAAGATTTAGGGTAAAGGAGGGTTTTTTTCTTCTTTATTTATTTATAGGGTTTTTTACGCATAGCGTATGTCAGTCCCATCGTATCCTAATCATCTTTAGAATTGTCACTATTTGGTTAGGATAGAACGTTATGGAACATGCCTACATTAGTTCTGTTCAAATACAAAGACCTTATCAAACTATTTCTACTAGGCTCATATTGGACACATTCCTCGACAAACAAACTACAACATCAATAAATGTTGTAGATCCTCGACAACTCCACATTCCTCACAATCGGCTGAAGTGTTTTTCTTCATCATGAAAGCAAATTTCTTGCATGGAATGTGTCCAATTCTGAGTCCTAAGAGCTAGTAATAAACAGTTTTCTACTAATCTCAACATTCATAAACCAAGGCACGCGGAGAGGCTCACACTGGATTTACGCCATAAACCCTTCTTTAATGTTCGTTTATTAAAGTATTCCTTCCAAACATCGTACCATATATTTTTAAATTTAGGTAAAAAGTCAAAATAATCTAGTACAATATTTATAAAGGTGTTATGTATGGAACTATCTCGCAAAACAGATGGCCGTTGAGGCCAAAAGGTTCTAGAATGGTGACCACGTACCGGGAGACGTAGCGTTGGAAGGTCTCCTACAAGGTGGACTGATAACCTGGTAAGGGTTGCGGGGATCCGATGGATGCAAGACGCACAGGACCGTTAATTGTGGCGACACTTGGGTTGACATAGGCTTGTCCAACAGTGGACGTCTTTTGGTTGGTTGAACTGATGATGACGATGATGTAGATTACAGTCAAGATATTATGTTGGCCAATCTGGTTTGCCTTTCTGAACCTTCGCACAAACTCAAAAAAATTGGTCCAAGCCATTTGAATATACTTATATTCACGGTATAAAATAACAATACCTACCCCTCACAAAATATTGAAGCAACACACTTAATAAAAAAGAACATGCATATTATCTTCCAACATATAAATTTCAAATTGCCTCATTCTGATATAAGACTCGACTGATAATGAGGTCAAAGGCGGTCGGTATACTCATTGTGAACAACATTACACCATTATCTTCTTCCCAATGTTTACACAATTGTATCCCCTCGCGCTTGGGGGGTATTATTAATAACTAGCTGCTCCCAGCGGCTTCGCCCGCGTGATAGCAGAAAATTATCCCAAGGGAACATACACAAAAGTATCCTATGTCCTATTCCAGGACATGGTCTATCCGTGTACCAAGGTTCATCAAAATCGGTTTTGCCATTTAGGCGTAAAGACGTATCAAAGAAACAAACTCACGTTCACTTTTATAATATTAGTAAGGATACTCGTAATGATATTTATTTGTTTCACAAAAAAAAGTATTTAATGTATTTTAACAATCAAAGCCTCAAAAAGTAAAACATGTACACAAAAGTTATTGCAGCTGGAGCCGAACTAAGAAGAACCTGTATTTCGGCTACAGCGCCAATGCCCCTCGTTACATTTCATGCTAAACCTTAAATGCTTGCAATAAACAATTAATAAAAATAAATAAAATTACAAAAAAAAAAGAATTTTTCGTGGAAAAACGAAGATTTAAAAACCATCGGCCGAATGAATTCCGTAAAAACAAATCATTTATTTCAAATAGACCATATGCAGGCACTTTTGAATAGTCAAATGTCGGTCAGTCCAAAAAAAGTGGAGCTAAGTACGACAATAAGAGTTTTCAAGGTCATTTAAGTTGTACAGCCATATTTACTATCGGCGCGCGAGGGGACGAATATATCCATTTAAATAATATCAATAATATATGACACGTCACTTTGTACCTTCAAAATTGATATGACAATAGGATTATGGTAATACATGCGTCGTCGCTAACGGCAGAAGACGTTTCAAGAAGTGGCTCCAGAACGAGTGGCACTTGAAAAAAATCTGACATGACTTTTCGCTCTACCCTAGAGTGGGAGAAGTTATTGGATGATTTGCCACATCAAAAGATGACAACCGTATGATAAAGTCCCTCAAATATAAAATTTCATTCTAATTTACGTGGTTTGCTATAAGAAAACCCAGTTGTGGGTTAAGCTCATTTATGCACCATCAAAAATACTTCCGCCTGACCACAGGTAAGTTCATTTTTGCTTGCACTCGAAACGAAAACTTCAAAGGGTTTAGTTTGGCATCACGCCGCAGGATTCAAGCGAAATTTTTTTAAGTGATCAAGCAGATATGACTGCAATGGTACTTACATCACCTGTCCTATTTTTATAGTATGTTAAAATTGTGTGTACAAAAAAGATTCATATAACATATCATCATCATCTTCCCAAGCTTTTTCCCATCTGACTTGGGGTCGGCATCAAGTTTAATCGGATGCGGATTAATCACTCTCAAAACTTTGCTCTCCACAATAATTAACTATCAACAGAGATAATAAAGACATGCATAAATAACTAGGTCCAGGATCCAGTTGGTCTCAGCACTGACAGATAAATTAAGCGAGGAATTAGATAAAGTGCCCTGTTTGTCTTTATGTTGATTACAAATTGATAACCCGTGAATATTGGAACATACACTAGTACATAGTAAATACTCTCACTCATCATAAGTACTTTTTTTTTCTTTAGTGTTGGGAAATCATTCAATGACTGGATGATGTAGAACGGGGGACGTTTTAGAGTGTAGTGTAAACCCTGTCGAAGGAACTGGAGTGGGTTTTTAGTCAGTAAAAATCTGACACTATCTCCCGCTCCACTCAAGAGCAGGGGATGTCATTAGATGATTTTCACACCGAAAACCAAAAAAAATTAGGACTAAACCAGACTTGTGTCCTTCAATATTGCCTTCGCGTTCCGAGACTGCGGGTATCCCTTTTAGAAATTCTCCTTGACCGTCGGTCCTGCTGAGCACCTACGGTTTTGATGAAATCTCATTGAGGCGCGCGTGGAGCATACCAACGACAACTTGTGCTTGGTCGGAATAGTTTCCAGACGACTGGATGGCGTCGTCCGCAAGCTTGTCTTGCGTACAGCTAAAACCTTTTCCTGCTTCCGGAGTCGGAGTCTCCTGATTGCTATTGAACGTAGTCTGTACTTAGTTCCTGATTGCTATTAGCTGGGGGTATTTAAGTCAAGAGTGAATAGGTTACTCCTAGGAAAGAATGTTCATACTCAATCACATAATCGATTAACATTAGATGATTATAGTCACGGGCAAGCCTATTAATATATTTTTTAATACAATCAAAGACATTAATGGTGTATCAACGTCAATTTCAATTGATTGGACGGATAATGTCAATTGATGTCAATTGATTGGACGTATGATTGCACAGAACCTTTTATAGGGCCGGACGCACACATTCGGTTTCCGTATTAGGTTTCCCGATCAGGAATTCAGACTCGGAAACCTAAATGCTCTTTTAACGCTAACGGTGATGAAATAAACTACACTAAGTAATGTGCCTGACAGGGTTTTAACCCGCGACCGACAACTCGTAAGTCGGAGTCATTACCACTCGGCCACCACTGCTCTCAATTCCTGATATCCTTATTACAAATAACATATGATTTGCAATTAGGATGTCTAATCGACGTACTACATTGTTAATGGAACGCGCGCGTACACGTTACATACTGTACGCTGAATTCGTGTTTACATTGTTATTGCAGATTTAAAAATATTAATACAAAGTATACGCGAGCAGTTTCCTATGGCCTCGTTCGGGCCATGTATAGAATGGAAATACGCGGCGATGTCATGGTGTCACAACATCCATTAACAAATACTTTGATAGAGATTTATTCATGCTACCCCTTTACATCTCAATAAGTTGTCAGCAACAGCAGGGGCCCAGCTGGGTTGAAGCCTACTGGGGCCAGGGCTATATGAAAAAGAGCTCGAGCCCCGGTATGAAGACTAGAAGAAACGGGGTGGGTTTTTAGTCACTAAAAGTCTGACACTATCTCCCGCTCCACCCAAGAGCGGTGCTTGTCATTGGATGATTTTTGCCCACCAAAAAAAAACCCCTCACATAGAGAACGAAAAAATAGGGTCAGCTACAAGTATCAGCTTATTAAGGTTGTTATTTCACTGAAATATCATGACAGAATAAATTAAAACTACACGTCAGGTTTCGAATAACAAATTAAGCTGAAACTAAACTTTCATAATGCTAAGCAGACACGAGCTCACACAACACCGTCTAGTCCCAAGCTAAGCAGAGCTCGTATTATGAGTACTAGACAACCGGGCACGCCACGATCATGGCGGTAAGTCCCCTCTTTGAGGCGTGGCTGGAAAGACCTTACGGCGTCCTCACCTTCCGCATGACGCAGGTCCTCACCGGACACGGCAAGTTCGGGAGGTACCTGCATCGGATTCAAGCGGAAGAGACGCCCGGGTGTCGCCACTGTGCGCAACGCCCGGAAGACACGGTGGAGCACACCGTCGAGGTGTGCCCTGCCTGGGCGGAGCATCGCCGTGCCCTCGTGGGGGCGATCGGCGGCGGAGACCTCGCGCGCCGGGCCCTGGTCGAGGCCATGGTCCGGAGCGAGGAGGAATGGCAGGCGGTCGCCTCCTTCTGCGAAGCAGTAATGCTTGCAAAGGAGGAGGCCAACCGCATCAGGCAACGGCGCCCTCGCCGCCGTCGCCGATTTCCGGTCACCGTAGACGCGGGATCGCGGACGCCGAGCCATGGGTAGCTCGCTGTCCGATCGTCCGGTAATGGACCGAGTCCAAGACGTCGACGGCGCGCACTGTTCCCGCGCGCCTCAAAGAGTTGTCAGCAGCAGGAGGGGCCAGCTGGGTCGAAGCCTACTGGGGACAGGGTTGTCCGAAAGGGAGCTCGTGCCCCGGTATGAAGGCTGGAAGGAACGGCGCGGGGTTTTTAGTCAGTAAGAGTCTGACACTATCTCCCGTTCCCCCCAAGAGCGGGTTTTGTCAAAGATGATTTTCCCCGTCGACAAAAAAAAAAAGTACTAGACAACTGATAAACAAACTTATATATTTCTAATTACTACATATTATAGATAAGTTGTAGTGTTGGATTACGGTACGGTCCATTCAGAGGGAATGGTCCTTGAGAGGAGGCCTCAGTCCCAGCAGTGGGAACATTAAAAAGGCTGATGATGATGATGATACAGAACAAAATAATCGTGCTCATCTCACAAACATTTGTCCTGGGTCCCACGACCTACAGCATAGCTGTCTGGGTCACCAACTACTAGACCAACAGGCCAGTCAAATATATATATACTAGAATAGTTTTAGTATATTGCGAGATCCGAAACACGTGTCTAGTATTTTTAGTTATGTTAGCAAAAATACGTCGTCACCGAGCTATCCGGCGACTGTTTTTCACTTGCACCCAGCAGTTGGCTGGCGCCTAATACTCGTTATGACCTGTGTTGTACTTAATGTCGGTGGTGCCCAACATACTTGTATACGACGTTTTTCAACATTTTTTGTAATAGTTTTTAAATATTTAAATATAAATATATATTTTTTAATATTTATAAGCAGAGACGAAAAAAAATTTACATGATAAATAATATATATTTATTTTGCAAATACGTTTTAAAAACTTTATTTTTTTCTTCAGTTTAAATTAGTTGAGGCCGGTTTTTCATATGTGAATACCCTGATATGAAACACCGAAACAAACTCAGGGGTCAAAGTCTCTTTTAAAGTCCAAACGAAAAGAGACTTTGACCCCTGAGCATCCCCTGAGTTTGTTTCTGTGTTTCTTAGATATAAGTACAAATATAATATATGTTATTTTCAAATAAACATGTGATCAAGTCCTATAAAATCAAATAAAAAAAAAATCACAAATATAATATTTATATACTGTGGTAAAATGAAAAAAAAAACTACTGAATAAGCTCAATAGCATACTGTCTTTTAATTAGTTAGAAAATCCGAAAAAAATAAATTTTCAAATGAAGTTCTATAAATGTTAACCATTCCTGGAGTCTAGCCCAGGTGCAGGGTGAGTTGTTTATAATTTACTAATTATCTTTAACCAGCTCCAGATCTACACTTTGCTGAACAAAGAGTTGGCATGTTCTTTACCCAAAGATTTAGCATTGCCTTTCAACGTGGCAATGCTGCCAGTCTTCTGAGACATGATAGCGTTTTCCGGAGCACTTAGCGTATTTTTTATGTAGTTACTTGCTTATGTACCTACACTATATTGTATAAAACTTATTGAATTTATTAATTAAACATATGTAGTTAGGGCAAGAGGCCGCAGCCCAATAACATGGACAGATCATGTCCGCTACACACTGGACACTCAATTGCACATCGCCCTTTATGACACTAAGAACCGTCACAGATGGCGAGATACCATCAATAAGAAGCTAATCACCAGACCCACAGAAATACGACTCGAGGAAGGAGGACGAAGGAGGAAGGAGGACATAGGGCAAAAAAAAACTACAAACAAAACCAACAACTACTAGATTATTACAACAAATCCAATAACTCCTACTCCATTATATTGTTATTTAATTTTCATGAATTAAAATGGTCCTTCAAAATAATAAGTATTACACAATTATGGTAAATAAGATAGTAGGTTTTAATTAAAATAGCACCTCATTGAGCCCGTAAATAAGTTAGCATCTGCAATGGAAGTATGTCTGTCGATCAGGTGGGAAGATAAACTATTTTCCTCTTGGAAAATAGGTTATCTTCTTGGAAATAGTTTTGAATATTCCTCGATATCGCTATATACTTGCACATTCATGTTTATTTGGTACCATCACCTAATTCGCTTCTATTTTCTCGATTGGGAACTTGGAACTGACGTATCAATATAAAAGATGGGTTGACTGTTTCTAGAAACTTCAGCTGAATTCAGTTTTTACGTGACGCGGATACAAAACTCAGTTACGACAACTGTTTGGTCACAGAGTGTCACCATTCCACGCTTTCAGTATTTTAGGAACTTTTCTCATGAATTATGAACATTTTTGTTTGCCGTGTTCATATGTGAGTAATCCCTAACTCTCAGAGCTCGCCAAGCCAATATACGTAGTGTTCAGTGGGCAGAGCTGAGCATACCGCTAATAATAATTCATCCTGTATATGCTGCACGCGTCATTTCAATAATCAAGGTGTTTATTTGAAGTATGACGAAACGCCTGAAAGCTGAAATTACACTTCAAAAGAGTATTGCACCACTTTGATAATATTGAAACATTTTGATAACTAATTTTAATGATTATTTTAAGAAAAACACTTCATCTAGGTTTTGAAATCAGAACTTCAGTACTTGCCCCGGGTATGTCTTATCTAAAACAAGCTTTCGATGAAAATTATTTTTTCATAGCAAGCTTTCATAGCTCGGTATATACGAGTAATTAATACTCGTCAAAACGAATCTTACGAGCCTACACTCGATGGGGTTGTGTCGTTTAACTACCAAGTTCCTATAGTCACCTTCCGGTTCCATTATCATATCAGCTCCTTGTCATAATAATTTTGCATTGACATCTGATTTACACATGCATGCAAAATTTCAACTCAATCGGTAATCGGGAAGTGGGTCAAATTTTATTTTCAAGATTTGATGACAGACAAACATCGGGACAGGTGAAACTAATTAATAAAAGCTTGTAATATATATAAAAACATTTTTTTTTTATTTGATATAATCTAGTGCTTAACTGAAATCTAACCTGATGGTAAGCAGTGATGCAATCGTTGATGGTGAGGCGCACTAGTTTATTAAGAGCCTATTCACTCTTGCCTTAAAGACACCTAAATTATCATCGGACGGGAAGAGCGCAGCAGACATGATTCTGGTCACTTTTTGCATTTTAACATACTTTTAGTCATCAAAGCCGTACCACAAGCTTTTAACGCGATCCATTTGACGACCTAAACTGAACCGTTAAAGGGATGCAGGTAATGCTGACTGGTCTATTGGTGCTTACTGTTATGCCGGAGGTCGTGGATTTGATCCCCACCCAGGACAAATGTTTGTGTGATGAGCATAATCATTTGTTCTGTGTCTGGGTGTAATTAATATCTATAGTATGTATGTATTATAGAAATTATTGTATTATTGAAAACCTTGATTATTGAACCAGTGTTAATTACATTTAGACAGACTATAACACAACAAAATGCAAGTTCTCGGAGTGACTCACGCGCCATATGATCGAGATTTTTTGCCATGACGTCACCCTCAAGGCAAATTTCAAAGATTCCTTATGTTTTTACCTCATACGAAAATATTTTTATACACTCCTTATTTTTATACAACACTACCTATACCAATAGGTTTTGCCAGTGGCTTCGGCTACGTGAAAGTAGATTTCTCCAAACAAACTCTATACACCCGTTTTTTAACCCCTTAGGCGGTGAATTATGCAAGTACCTTTCTTATTCTTTGTTCTGCAGATTATCTAGGAAATTTTCAGATTAATTAGTTAAGAGGGTCCTTCTCTACTCGCTTATCGTAAACATCGAAAATGGTTTAAAAGCTTGTTACTTCATTTAATGCAATCTAACGCGATGTTTGACGAAAAGGCAACGCAAAAAAAGAGAGATAACGCCTGGAAACTCTGTTAGCATTCGGTAATTCAGAGATTTACTCGAAAATTTCACAAAACTTGCTCCAGGAAATAGCTGTTTTTTTTTAAACCCTTAAAAGTTTTTGGAAAAAGTTGTCATCATTTAGAATCTTAATAAAATTTGCAAGGTCTCTCAAGGATTACATTTTTGAATTTTTTAATTTTTAGGCAAATTATGAAGTGTCAAAGTTCATACAAAATAGGACATATTTAGAGGTTTTTACTGGATTAGTTTTACACAAATTTAGAAATTGGTTTCTTTAGAAACCTAGATAATATCCACAAGATACTGTGTTTCCAAAATATCTAATGAAAAGTGTGTAATGACGTCATAATCAGTTATGAGCGGTTGTATGAAAAACAGTGAAAATGTGAGTCGTGATGCACCACCTTAATGTAGGAAATTAAACATTTTTTTCCACTATAACGGTCTTGATCTGATAATCTGCAGATTAACAAGTTCATCTGCACTCTAACTGATTTACGCACATCAGCGGTAACATACTCCGTGATATACACTGACCATTTTGTATACTCGTACATAGTCTGTGTTATGTGTAATGACAAGTTACTTAACAACTCAAGTCTGGTTTATTGTTGTTGTTTTTTTTTATTATGTATAGTCTTTGATTTTACGATCGATCAAGTTAGAGAGAATGATAGCCTAAGACAAAATCGAGACATTTAATATTAGAGTATTTCATTTTCCACTTAGTTCCTAAAATTCATAGAAATACGAGTATATTTGTTTACACAAAATTGGTTGTTGTAGTATACAGCGAAAAGTGGGGGCATTCTGCACCCAACCGTCATAGCGTGCGGACGCGTACTTACGTCAGTTGTGTATACGTAGTGATAGCAGTGAGTGTATCATCGAGCATTCTACAAGTGGCGACGAGGAAAAATGTAAGTCCTAATGCACAAATACTTTGCTAAAAAGAAAGAGAATAAGGACAGTTATAGTGTGAATGTCATAATGTGGTTGAGGGTAAACAAAAAAAAAAAAAAAAAAAACTGACAAATCTAATTGGTAAATTTGTTATCAATATTACTCGTTAACGTAAATAAGATGGCAATCTTTTTATCTCTTAGTAATTACTTGCGGCGACCTACCGGCCGACCGCGCTGAGTCATGTTGTTTACCAAATTGCATTGTGCATTCCTAATGAGGTTAACTAATATTATAAGAAGTTCCTTTGAATAAATAAATGAATGCGTAAATTGACGAACGTATTCAATAGGAAACAATTATGTATCCAATTTTATCTATTCTATCAGTACAAATGAATTGTTATGATTTGTACAATATTGAATACATCTATTTCGATTATATATATACATTAAAAGTGTTAGTGTATTTGATAAGTATATTTGCAGCGATTTAGATGCAATAAATATCATAATCACAATTATGCATTAGGCAAGAATGTAAACACGTAGGTATATGAGGAAGTATCAAAATAAAAGAAAATAGGTATATAGTATTGTTTTGAAAGACCAATATGACAGGTCACTAGCAAATATAAGTGTTATGAGAGTCGATAAGGGACTGTGAATGTGAGGTCAATATGAAAATGGCCATGTGTGAAGGAAAGTCAATGAGACAGACTTGCAATTAGGTGTTAAAAAAAAGTCTCCGTAGAGAGATGGGTGAAAGGTCAATATGAGAGACATTGTGGTGAATAAATGGTCAATAAGAAAGGCTATGATATTGTATTATTGGAGGATCTTTAAAAGATCGTTATGGTTAATATAGTCAATATGAGAGACTAAGACGGTCAATAAGACAGACGGTACTGGTTTAGCGGAAAGGTTGTATGGTTGGGTTATGTGAGCCTTAATGTAACTAACCAAACAAATTATAAGCAGTTATGCGATTGTTACAGATCGCCCCATTATGGCTCAGATAACATCAGCGCTTCCAGGTCTTGAGCACTTCGATTGCGAAGGTGACCCAGTTTCAGTAGGAGTCAGATGGGAAAAATGGAAAAGGGCCCTTGAAATATATTTTCTTGCGGCTAACATTGACACAGGTGGGAAAAAGAGGGCCACCCTCTTGCATATTGGTGGCCTTGCCCTCCAAGAAGTATACTACAATCTTCCCGGAGCTCATATAGATGAAATTGATAACGTAGATGTTTATAACGTTGCAATAGAGAAATTAGACCAATACTTCTCTCCTAAACAAAGCCGATATTTTGAAAGATATATGTTTCGACTGATGAAGCAGGAGGAAGGGGAAAGATTTGAAGCATTTTTATTAAGGCTGCGAAACCAAGCTGATAAATGCCAATATGCTGATAAAGATGAAAATCTAATAGATCAAATCGTCGAAAAAAGCCGGAGTGCAGAACTAAGGAAGAAAATTTTATCAGCGGGTGACAGTGTAACTCTTCAGCAGGTTATTACGATCGCTATTACGCTTGAAACCGTTAACAGGCAACTTGACACATTTGATAAACCAGGTTCAAGTAAAATCAGTGATACAATTAAATCAGATATTAATAAATTGGATACTCGGAAATGTACCACTACAAACCAGAGTTTTTCAAAGACTTGCTACAGGTGTGGCAGTAGTAAACACCTGTCCTTTGACGACAAGTGTCCAGCCAGAGAGAAGAAATGCGCAAGATGTGGGATTATCGGACATTTTAAAGACTATTGTAAGACTAAATTACAGAAAAGGAAAATACAATCAAAGATCGATGAGAAGACGGATAGAACAAAGAGACAAAGAATTGATAAATCACATAAAAATACAGAGGAAGTGGATTACATATTTCATTTAGATGAAGATGAAACAGTTAACTGCAAAGTCGGTGGTGTTATTATTGAAATGTTGATTGACTCGGGCAGTAAATGTAACATTATCACAGATAGGACGTGGGAATATCTAAAAAATCATAAAGTAAAGGTCACTAATCAAATAAAGAATCCTGATAAAATCTTATTGCCTTACGGGAGCCAAAAGCCCTTGGATATTTTAGGTGCATTTGATGCCAATATAACTATTAATGATGTAATTATTAAAACTGCAACTTTTTATGTAATTCGAAATGGTACCCGTAATCTTCTAGGTAAAGTCAGTGCGATACAACTTAATGCGCTTCGAATTGGTATCCCCGTCAATAATATCAGTACTTTCCCGAAATTTAAAGATGTCACTATTCAGATTCCTATTAACAAAGAAGTACAACCAGTTATCCAGCCATATAGGAGAATACCGATTCCCCTAGAAGAAAAAGTAAATAGGAAGCTTATCGAACTTAAAGAAGCTGACATTATTGAAGAGGTTAAAGGACCATCACCATGGGTATCTCCAATGGTACCAGTGTTAAAAGATAATGGTGAGATTCGGATTTGTATCGACATGAGACGAGCAAATGAGGCAATAATTAGGGAGAATCATCCACTCCCTACAATGGACGAACTCTTACCAAATTTTAGGCATGCTAAGTACTTTTCTCGACTCGATATAAAAAACGCTTTTCATCAATTGGAAATTGACGAAAGCAGCAGAGATATAACCACCTTTAGCACCAGTAAAGGATTATTTCGTTATAAAAGGCTAATGTTTGGTGTGTCGTGCGCACCTGAAATGTTTCAAAAAGTACTAGAGAGATTATTGTTGGGTTGCGTAGGTACTGCGAACTTCATAGATGATATCATCATCTATGGATCTGATGGACAAGAACATGACAAACGGCTTAATAAAGTCCTACAAGTACTTAAAGATAATAATGTTCTCCTTAATGAAGCTAAGTGCATTTATAAAACGGATAAAATAGAATTTCTTGGACATGAATTAACAGCTGAAGGGATAAAACCGTTAGCTAAATATATCCAGGCAATTCGGTCTGCGCGAAGGCCATCCACTGTTGAAGAAATACAGAGCTTTCTTGGTTTGGTCAATTATGTAGGAAAATGGATTCCCAAGCTGGCATCGCTTACAGAACCCCTTCGACAATTAATCCGACTAAAATTGAACAGATCTGCTAATATTCAAAAGTATTGGACAAATATTCAAGAAAGGTCATTTGAAAGTCTTAAGAACAAGCTGTTGGAGATAAAGACATTGGGCTATTACAATCCAGCGGATAAGACACAAGTCATAGCAGATGCTTCTCCAGTTGGATTAGGGGCGGTGCTCATACAAATTGATAGCAAAGGCCCTCGTGTGATAGCGTTTGGTAATAAGAGCCTTACAGACTGTGAGAAAAGATATTGCCAAACCGAGAAGGAGGCTTTGGCACTAGTATGGGCTGTGGAACACTTTAAAATATACCTGTTAGGTAAAGAATTTGATCTCATTAGTGACCACAAACCCTTGGAGATCATCTTTGGACCCCGATCTAAGCCTTGTGCGCGAATTGAGCGCTGGGTACTTCGGATGCAGGCTTATAAGTACAAAGTTGTCTACCGCCCAGGTAAAGATAATATCGCAGACTCGATTTCTCGGCTTTGCCAGTCAAATCAACCGGTACCATTTGACAGTGAAAACTATATAAACTCAATTATTGAATATAGCAGGCCGGTTGCAGTACCTTTGAATGAGATCGATTCAGCCAGTGCACTAGACGTTGAGATTATAGCATTAAAAAACGGAGTTTTTCATAATAAATGGGACTGACAGATTCGTCCATGCTTATAAACCCTTTCAAACAGAGATTTGTTTCCAAGGCAATATAGCATTGAGGGGTAATAAGCTTATTGTCCCGGAAAAACTTCGTGCTCGAGTTCTCGAAGCTGCTCACCAAGGACATCCCGGCATAGTAGCGATGAAGACACGCCTTAGAACCGAAGTATGGTGGCCAAAGATTGACAGGGATGCTGAAAATAGGGTTAAAGCTTGCAAAGGGTGTACACTTGTTTCGGCACCAAATCCACCTCATCCCATTAAAAGAAGAGCTCTCCCAGCTGAGCCTTGGATTGACGTGGCGATCGATTTCTTAGGACCCTTGCCCTCAAATGATTATTTACTTGTCATTGTAGACTACTTTAGTCGGTATAAGGAGATAAAAATCATGAAGAATATTACAGCCACAGGAACGATTAACGTACTTAAAGAAATATTTTCTCGTCTTGGATACCCCACGACACTGACATGTGACAACGGGAACCAATTCACTAGTGAGAATTTTAAGGAATTTTGTAAGGAATGTGGTATTACAATAAATAACACCATACCTTATTTTCCACAAATGAATGGGGAGGTCGAACGCCAGAATAGGGATGTACTTAAGCGATTAAGAATTAGCCAGCTAGAAAAGAAAGATTGGAAAGAAGAACTATTAGAATATATGATTATGTACAATAGTACACCGCATACTATAACTGGAAAAACACCAGCAGAATTATTTTTTCGTCGACAATTCCGAGATAAAATACCAGGAGCAGCTGATATTGAACATAAAATAGCAGATTCAGAAGTAAGAGATAGAGATAAAGAGAAAAAGGATAACGGAAAGGAATATGCGAATATGAAAAGGAAAGCCGTGGACAGCAATTTGGAAATCGGTGAAAAGGTTTATATAAAAAACATGAACAAGGAAAATAAACTTACACCAAACTTTAACCCAGAAGCGCATACGGTAACTGATGTATATGGCGGAGACGTGAGAGTTAGGAACGATCTAACGGGGAAAGAATATCGTAGAAATATTATTCATTTAAAAAGGGTAGAAAATAATAATTGGAAAGTTGTTAATAATCAAGATGAGAATAGTGAAACAAATCCTGAAGTTGAAGATTGAGTGTTCCTTGATACTGGCATGAAAATAATTGTTTGATTATAATTACAATCTGATTATTTACAATTGTTGTTTTCTTAAAACAAGGAAGGGATGTAGTATACAGCGAAAAGTGGGGGCATTCTGCACCCAACCGTCATAGCGTGCGGACGCGTACTTACGTCAGTTGTGTATACGTAGTGATAGCAGTGAGTGTATCATCGAGCATTCTACAGTTGTAATCACAGTCAACAATTTTGCTCTTAAAAAAGATATAAATGTGACGTAATATTATATTAATTTTATTTTTTCGCAAACAACAATAGAAGACCGCTTCTGTACAAAAAAGCCACGGGCTATAACTAGTTTTACAAACAAAGCTAAGTTTTAATTATCTATGTAAAAACCAAGCAAGGGTTTTGAACAACTAATCATAAACAGCCAACAAGAGCCCTACAAAGCGCTTGAAAAATCCAAGCACATTTTCTTCAACGTGAATAATTTTTTAAATTAATTTAAAATGAAGAAGACCTTTCAAATGCAATCTGCACTTTGTGTATTCATCTCTTATAAAGTTTTATTTTCGCGGTACACCAGCTTTTAAAAGCGACTTGTAATTACATCCAGACAACCGTTTTTTGTTAAAGGCAACCTTCCACTGCTTCAAGGGATATACACGGGGCTAGGATGATGCATGAAAACGTAGCCCCTAGACTTACATCGACAAACAAATTTGAAATACATGTCGATATGTTTTTTTACTATAGCGATCTTTATCAAAAGCGCGGGATATAAAAAAAAAATCATGCTTTGTTTTGTGTACCAAATAACAGTTTGTGTTTCAATGTATTGGACGTTTGACCTGGCTGTTTATTGGCTGCGCGGCTCATTTGTTAACCACAAATTACCTAGCCATGAACACATTCGAGCGAATCATCGCTGTGGTTACAGTCACATTGCACATACAATTCGTGATTCGACGGCTTTACTTTTTAATAAAAAAAATGGCGCCAAAATTCTGTTAATCGCGCACATGTGCGACCCAGGTTCTGTAATGCGATGCTGCACGTGCGTAGCTAAGGCACACGTGTGTAAATATTTATTTACTCATGTAGCTTAGGTGCGGCTGCTGCCCAAGCCAAGCTACCACCGTTTCTATCCTATTCTCTCGTGCCAAACGCCACCGCTCCTTTTGTTCTGACCACGAGACTGAGCGTTGAGATGACATCAAAACAAAAGAATCGGAGACGTGGCCGACTCGATGCGTTCGGCACAAGAGAATAGGATAGAAACTGTTGTAACTTGCCTAAGAGGGGTTACTGTGGATAAGGACCTTAACATTTTGCGGTAGAAGCAAATTTACGTTGATTGACGACAAAATAATTACTCGAGTACAAAAAATAATAAATTCTTCAAGCAGATGCAGGTTTAACACAACGCTTTCCTGTAGGTTAATATTTAATAGCTGACATTCAAAGACAGGAGACAGTAGGTAATTGCTTAATGATGAACAAGCATTCGCGTTAAAACTAATTGTGGTGCTGACAGTTCGATCACATCTGTCTAGAGCCTATTAAATGGGTGTGCAAAATATAGATTCAATAGCCTTCACATTTAGATAGGAAAATATGTATTGCGAGGCCAAAAAATCAGCTATCCGATAGTCACGATACTGGAAACTTTTTAGACAATCTGATATCCAGAGAATTTTAATCACCAGACTGAGACAGATTAATGAATTTCGAATGTCGAACTCGACCCTAACAAATACAGAGAGCAGTTTAAGTAGCATTTTAAACTCCCAGCGCGAGGCTGCGCGCTTTGGTAATAATCCCCCTCCTCCCCACAAAGATTTTTTAATCTTACCCGGTTCAAACAATAAAAACAAGCATGACTAGATAAGAAAAAAATACGCGTAAAGTGATGCTTCAAACACACCACCCACCTCTACCATCTGTCATTTACCTCTTGTGGGTGCTGCAGCCCTGGACATTCGGAAACCCGTGTAGGGCGCGCCTACAACCGTCTACTCGCCTACGCGGTAAAAAAATACTTATTTACGTAAAAGGCTATTTTTATAATTAATCATCCTTATAATTTACCCATAGCTTGAACTCAGGATTCTTCTCTAGGAATGCGAATGAGCTGTACTTTACCACGCCAGCTCAGTGCTGGTGGAGTTCACATATGTTCGAATGTTTGGATCTATGACATGCCAGTTTCCTCACGATGTTTTCCTTCGCCGTTTTAAGTACAGTTGTGATGAAATAAATTACACAAAGTAGTGCGCATAGCTAGGTTTGAACCCAGACCTAGAACTGATTAGTTGGGGTCGCTACTACTCGGCTACTACTATAAATAGTAATTTTGTAAGCTACAACTAACAACAATTGTCCAAAACTTGGCCCTGCTTTGATAATTCTGCGCTTCTCTAAGACCTGCGCCACAATATATGTAGGTACAGAAGTCAATCTACATACAAAGCGCGTTCGAGCAACGCACACATAGACACCGCTCACGGACACGATATCTCAGAGCATCTCGGCCCGGTTGCCGAACAGTTCCGGCTCAAACGCTCATTAGTGTGCGTCCACCAAGCGTAGGTATAAAAAGGGAAGTACATACATGAAATTGTCTTCTGTACCTATCTATTTTGTGCCTGCGCCCTGTGCCTGAGCACCGCTGGCACTGCTCTCGTTACATCTCTGCAAACACTGATATATTGGTTCAAAGTTTGCAATAAAACTCTCCTGCGAGACTTTTGACCAACTAATTCTACACTCAATCGAAACCATCTTAGCCCGAAGATGGACGACTCAAGAGCCCTGCACTTCTTGTAAAAAACTTTTAATATGGTGCATTCGATTAAGCGCCAAGTCACTTAGTGCAAGCCATTTTGTTTTATTACCTAGACTATACACAGGAACAAACTGAAAAAGTTATCTGCAATTCTTCCAATTTCTAATTGAATATAGACACAGATATAGTCATTATTTTTAAACAGTTTGGTTTTGTTTTAGATATCGGTATGTTTTTTTTCGGTATTAAGTGATTGACTTTTACAAATTTAGATGTGCTATTTCCTAGAAAACGTTAACTTTATTTAACCTTAATTTTACTTTACACCCTTCGATCTATACGTTTGTTAACATCGTCACAGAGTCGATTGCACGTTGAGTTCCACTCACGCCTCAAATAGATGTCAGATTCTCAGTAAGATTGACGGTTGACAGCTGACACTCTCACTCCAATCAGAGAGGGAGATGGATTTGATGAATACCCAATGAAAAAAAAGGAACTTTAGGGAATGGCCGGTACAAAGCGATGTTTGTGTTTTTTCTTTAGTATTGTTGATAAGTACACGCTTGGCCGCTATCTAAAAAACTCCACTCCCTAGCTGTACGCACAATGAATGTGTTCTCAAAACGTTTTGTGTCTAAATATTGATGAAAAATTGATATTTTTGGCTGGATGCCGTCACATTTTGCCACATATTGTGAATGTTGAACCCTTACATAGCATCATCATCATCATCATCATCATCAGCCTTTTTAATGTTCCCACTGCTGGGACTCAGGCCTCCTCTCTAGAAGAGGGAATGGGCCGTAATCCACCACGCGGGCCCAGTGCGGGTTGGTGAATGTCACATGTCTTCGAATTTTTGGTTCTAGGACATGCCGGTTTCCTCGCGATGTTTTCCTTCACCGTTTTGAGAGCAGTGGTGATGAAATAAATTACACAAAGTAATGCGCCTGGCTGGGTTTGAACCCGCGACCTACAACTCGTAAGTCGGGGCCGTTACCACTCGGCCACCACTGCTCATAGCTGCTCACTGCACTTAGCATAGCATAGCATAATAGCATAATCAGCCTTTTAATGTTCCCACTGCTGGGACTCAGGAACCCTTATGCCTTGATTACACGTACCGAGTAAAAAGGTGAGTCGGTAAAATGTTGCTCGGCCGAGACAGTGGTGTTAGCGAGTTGTGCTGTGTTTACACGTGCCAAGTACTCGGCCGAGAGCACTGTCTTGCCCGTTTACTCGGTACATGTGAACAATGCATTACGCTCTACACGTTATATCTCGTTGTTAAAAGATGAAACGGATTTAGCAGCATTTAATTGTATAGTAGAAAACGATGTTTTGTTGTCAGTTAATTAATGTTTATAAACGATTCAGTTTCGGCGTCGTAACGACATTTCTTGTGGACTTTGCGTCAAACAGAAGCATTTATTAATGTACCGACTTGCGGACCCAACGAGGTTTAAAGAGCTTTTCTCGGAGTGCCACTAATTACAATGATTGCTCTTAATTACTCGACCACAATGAAAACGGCTTTGTAAAGGTTGCATGGGCAAGTTAAGAAGCAAATTGTACAAAGGATTCCGTATGGTTTGCGTTATTGCTGAATGTTGTATTTTTTACAAGCTTTTATTTAGTTTCACCTGTCCCGATGTTTGTCTGTCATCAAATCTTGCAAATTAAATTTGACCCACTTCCCGGTTACCGATTGAGCTGAAATTTTGCATGCACGTGTAAATCAGATGACAATGTAAAATTATTATGACATAGAGCCGATCTGATGATAGAACTGGAAGGTGGCTCTAGGAACTTCGTAGTTAAACGACACCACGTCTGACACTATCTGCCGCTCCACCCAAGAGCGGGTTTTGTCATAAGATAATTTTCCCCGTCGACAAAAAAGCAAAACCCCATCGAGTTTGGGCTCGTATGATTCGTCTTGACGAGTATTAATTATTTTTAGAAAAAAATATTTTCATCAAAAGCTGGTTGTTTCTATAAATAAACGGACGCGCAGTGCGTTTTTGGGGGAAATAAACTCAGTTTGATATACAGCTTTCAAAAGTATCAACAGGAAACTTTTAAAAGTATCGAAAATTGACGTAAGTGTACGTTCTGGATGGTAAAAATTGCACCAATGACAATTGGGCGTAAATCCTCACTCGTATTTTCCGTGGATTTACTAGTGGTTATTAGAATTGCTATCCAGGTTCATCATCATCATCATTTCAGCCGATACGCGTCCACTGCTGGACATAGGCCTCCCCCAAGCGTCGCCACAACGAACGTTCCTATCCAGGTTAACACTCAAATTGTTAAATCGACAACTAGGAGATGAGAAATGTTAGTGGACTAGTCACTTACCTAAACCACTAGGAGACAAGAATGTTACTAATATTATAAACGCAAAAGTGAGTTTGTTTGTTACGTCTTCACGCCTAAATGGCAAAACCGATTTCGATTAAACTTAGTACACGGCGAGACCATGTCCTGCAATAGGACATGGGATACTTTTTATCCCGGAAGTATGTTCCCTTGGAATAATTTTCTGCTATCACGCGGGCGAAGCCTCTGGGAGCAGCTAGTCATAGTATAATAGTTATTTCAAAATCGCAACGCTTCAGACTCGCTTCCCGAAACACAACGTATTGTGCACGTTTATTAAACAAAGATCATTTAATATCGTGATGACGTGGATATTTTTGTCATGTGAATCACCAACAACATGAAACTGGCGCTGCTTACTGAAGTAACTATATCGCAAATAATTGGCATCCGTTTTTACCTAATAGTAATTTCATTTCACATCATTTTTCCATCCATTATATATCCATATATTATCCATTTATTTAATTCATTAAACCCCAAGAGAACGCTGGCGTTTGCTTCTCATTGTCTTTCTATTGTGTATCTTATTACTTTATTTGAAAGGTTAAACTAACATGTTCGTTACTGATGTTGCGGCCATAAACAGGTCCAGTTCAGCATAAATGGCAAACAACTAGTGCCTGACGCTAGTTTCCAACTGAATCTGAAACTCCCTCTATCCCAGAGAGGAAGCCTGTATCCCTGCAGTAGTATTATTGCCCGTTTATTCTGTATAGTGTAAACTTAACTTTATGATTAGTACTGACCGATGACAAACCGTTTCTACTTACATTTTATTGATTATTATTCTCTTCAAGTCAAAGCATCGTTAAATTAGAGGGACACTTTGGTTGACGGTAAAACAAAGATATTAGTTACATTTGACATTTTTATGACCCGTTTGTAGTTTCCACACGGTTAAAAATAAGATTAGGTACAGTTTGCAGACAGTTAAAATTCACATTCAGGTTATCTAAATTGAACGCTGCGTTCCATATGTTCCGTATAAATGGAACCGTGCGTCCAGGCCTGTTTTCTTTTTTTGTGTACCTAGAATGTGTTAAAAAATTAATTCATCCTTATTCATAAAAGGCAAAGCAGCAAGTTTAGCAGTTTAGAGATCCTAACGAATAAAGTTGATAAATATACTAAAGGAAATTTACTGTTTTTTAACTACATACACTTACATATAACGAAGCTGACTCATAGCCACGTAGAAACAATGGTGAAATCGTAAAGATCTATTTTTTAATACTGTCGATCTATATTATTTTATCATTAAAAATAACGACTGGAATGTAGTGATACCATCTCGCACTAGTTTTAGAATATCAATTTAAAAGCCATTACGAAACGGGTAAAACTTGGATTTTTGGTGGGATTTTTCCGAGTTCAGTGACTGTTTCAATTCTTGGCAAAATGATTTCAGAAATTGAGATGTAAAATAGGTGTAATCTCAAGTTTCTACACAACTATTAATGGGGAATCTTTAAAACAGTTCAGGAGAGATCTCGGGAAAATAGAGCCGAGGATTTTATGGTTATATTGATTACCTCAGCGAAGCTTGCCGAGAAAGCATTGGATACCACGTGTTAATGGAACACAAAGTGCACAGTTACTTTCTACATCAAAACTAATAAATAGGTACCTACTGTATAAACTTGACACAGAAAAAAGGTAAAGTGTGTTTCCATAGGTGAAAACATTGTCGAAAAACCAAAAAAGTGAGAGACATCTGGATAGCGCTTGTCAATTTCATTAATCAATTTATTGACGTTTCGAAAATGACTGTCACCGCCAAGAATCTTGTATACAATTCGTAGGCTAAATAAAATCTTTGGTCGCCGCCTACTTACCTCTCTGTGACAGTGACAAGAGCGCATCGGATGATATCGTTAATGAATATTAACGATATCATCCGATGCGCTCTTGTGTCGATGCGATGTCACATGCCGCGTTATCCGAAGTTTCGGCTGAATGACACCTAGTTCGTGGTGACCGAGGCTGTTGACAACTTTGCCACAGTGCAAGTGGCAGTGATGAGGAGCACAACATGTAGCGCCAAAATTGATGTAGAAAAGTATTACTTTGCTCTTCAGTTACAATTTTATCGATCAACTCACCTCAGCCGGTCACTTTGCCCTCATAAAAGTAGGTTTCTTCATACTAACTGAACCCCCGTTTCATACCATTCACACAAGAGAATTTTGGAAAATCCTCTCTTAGTTTTCGCCTACGTCTTAAATGGACACCTTGTGCAAAATTTCACGTTCCTAGTCCCAGTTTTTCGGCTGTGCATTGATATTGATCTAAGATCCAATAGAAGATATATCTTTTCTCATCTGTTATTTGATAATAATAAATATTACATGCTAAATATGGCGTTCATTAAGACATCTCAATCTGGGTCCCATGATATTAAACAATATTTTTTGATGTTACATTTTTGACATCAATTACATCATTTGTTACTTAGGAAAGTCGAGCATCAGTTGAAAGAACGTGCTCCAAGGAACTGAAAAACTATAGGTTGTCCCCTTTTTTTGGTTACAAGTAGGAGGGATGCCTCGCATAAAAATGTGAATATTTACTTATAGCCATAATTTACCCTCATATTTTATTTAATCATTTTTTTTCATATTAATTAGTTTTTTTTTAGTCTAATAGAAGCTAATAATAACGTTTTTTAAAATTCGGAACGTCTTAATAAACGCATTATCTAGCACATAATATTTATCATAATCGAATAACAGATGGGAGAAGAGATTTCTTCTACGGATCTCGTACTATATGTCAATCAGTTAGTTTCTCCTTTCGTATTGAATACAATAGATACCAACCCAATATGTATCAAAATTATATATCAAATGGCTTTGCATTCTCCATGTATGACTACTTTATTGCTGGCTAAGCGATTGATCACGGTATCAACAGGGATTGCTCAGCGAATGTACAAAAATAGCTCAAAACGTTAGCTTTGAGTGTCAATTAGGTATTATGTCATTTGTGTTTTTAAAACAAAAAAAAAAGCTTGGACTGTTTACAAAATAACATCGTTAGGATAATATTATATACTTTGTCGACTGTTTTGCCAAATTCTTTCCGCTGGTACATGGACTTTCTGTAAGTAGGTATTAGTATGTTGATGTAATGTTAAGAGACGTCCATAAAGTTCTTTTTTTCTATAAAGAACCGTTAACTGTGAAACGAATATAAAATAACCTAGTTTATGGGAATTTAATCATCGTAAAAACTGAATTGCTTCCTTTCAAATAGAATACGTAAATAAGCAGGTAGGTGGATGTAATTTTAATAATAATATCAACACAGATGAAGTCGAATAGCGTACCCAGAAAATAAATAAAAATAAAAGCTTTGAAAAACTAATTATTGTAACTAACTTTGAACATCCAGTAAATTAAGGTTTAAAGCTTCATAACAAATCATATTGATCTAGTTAAGGTGGTAAATAACTCCCAGACTGTAGCATATTATATTTATTTATTTGTTTGGTATCGGTACCCAAGGCCCTCCACGTCGCTATATTGAAATAAGCGGCCAGAAATAGCTCCACCACGTGGGGGAGACGGCAATAGAACGTGCGCGCACGCTTCTCCAACACAAACATAAACAACACGATAACTGCTGCCGCGGTGTAGGCAGAAAACATCGATAACAAGGAATATAATAAAGTGACCATAATTCCGCATTGTATGGATTAAATGATAATAATAGCAAAATAAAAGAACAAGCTAAGATGAGTCGAATGAGCCCTAACTCGACGTGTTTACTAATAGGCATTCCAGGGTTCCATTAACCACCTCCCAGTTCTAGCATCAGGTCCTCATCATCTTCCTGCCCTTGTCCCGTTTTATTTAGGGTCGGCGCAACACGTTTTTTTTTTTGTCATTCTGTCCTGTCACTCGTTACTCTATCACTAACTCCTTTTTCTTTCATATCACTTCTCACGCAATTCATCCATCTTTTCTTTGGCCTCCCTCTCCCCCTCCATCCATTCACATGTAAACTCATAACTTTTTTAGCAATATGCGTTTCGTCCCTCCTTTTCACATGACCATACCAAGACAAACGATCCCCTTTCAACTTTTCAGTCACTGACGCCACTTTCAAACTTCCCCTAATATACTCATTTCTCACTTTATCCATTCTCGTCACACCACACATCCATCTTAACATTCTCATAACCGCTACTTGCAATCTTTTTTCATCCATCTTTTGCACAGCCCCACATTCTGATCCATACAGTACGACAGGACTTATCCCGAGCTTGTAGATTTTACCCTTCTTTCTAGCATTAAGTCCTTATATTTAGAACTGGCTAATAAGCCCAAACTCAATGTGTTTACTAGAGGCATTCCAGGTTTCCATGAGCCACTTCCCAGTTCTAGTATCAGGTCTTCATCATCAGGTCCTCATCGTCAGGAGAAACGAACAGAACTATATTTGGATGGGTATTAATAGGCATTTTAAGGTTACGTCTCTTACCTCCGACCATTATAATTAGAATTAATTAATTAAATCCATCCATTCATTCATTACGTATTCAGTATAATAACGCCTTCAGGATGTTGTTGCGACTGCCCCGTTTCTGTAGCGCCTCGGAAATGTTTGCAGAGTTACACACAGATGGCTTTCAAGCCATCATGCGCAAAAAGACGGCTTCGCTGCTACGCAGAGTGCGGAGTAGTCGCAACTATATCTTGAGAGCGGTGGCGGAGAGCTATACGCCAAACATCAGACATTTTGTGCTAAGGGTGATTAGGTAGGGAACATGCTTTCCTACCTGGTCATTCTAGCATTAAATTATTTCTTATTCACTTTTGATGTTACTAACACTAGAATATAAGTTGTGTGTAATACTAACATAATATGGATCATTGTTGTCCGAATTAAAGGGATTTTAATTTAATTTAATTTTAATTAGACCAGCTTGATAGCGTCGGCATGTAAGTTTATGAGTATTTCAAACATTAGGTCACATATATGTGTTTATTAATAAAGTATACAACCATTAAGTGTTTAAGACCGCTGCCACAGCCAAAAAACGAGCTGATGACCTTGAACACCTGAACAGATCTTCATTGTAAAGATAATTAACTAGCTTCTGGCAGCGTCTTCGCCAGCGTGAAAGTAGGTTTCTCCGTATAAACTTTGAACCCCGTTTCATCCTCTTAAGGAGTGAATTTTGGAAAATCTTTTCTTAGTGCTCACCTTCGTCATAAATGGACACCTTGTTCAAAATTTCACGCTTCTAATGCCAGTTGTTTCGACTGTGCTTTGATATGTCAGTCAGTCAGTTTCTCTTTATAAATATTAACATATCTATTATGTTTGTATTGTTAATGTAATACTGTGTTATATTGATTAATGACAGATTTACTGTAATTTTATTTATGAATTACATTATGTTGGCAAGGGTAGGTACTTTTAATTTATATTACACCGATCTCAAATATAATATACACAAATACAATACCAATGTATTGTAAATTAAGAATAACAATTTTCCAACCGAAATTTCTATTATTTGGCACTCGACATCTCAACGCGTTATTATTATTTACCTGTACCATTTATTCACAAAACCGAACGGCCGCCAGGTACTATAATAAATATCACTGTCTGTCTGTGTGTTTGTTTGATTTATAGTCTATAACTGAATGTACTTACCTGAGTTTCAACCTAGACTAGTACATTAAAACTAGGTAAACCGATTCATGGAAACTGGGCTACACGGAGAGCGATGTTATTTCTGGCAAATTCCATTTAAACGTCAAAATAAAAATAGATACTTGGAACAGAAATTCGCAATCGGGTAAAAAATACCTATTTATGTAATATAATTAGTATTTGATTCAGTATTGTTAAATGGGTGAATTGAATAGAAATCTTCTCGAAATTATGATTTTCTTTTCTATCAACGTATTTATGGACAGAGTTATTGATGACTTTTCTGCAGATTGTATTGTATGTTCAGATTATGTCATGCTAAGCGCAATATTACATACGTTTGTTATGTATTTTCTTGTATTTCTTAACAACTATTTAACAATTTATGTACACACAATAATAAAAGAAAAAAAGAAGGAAACAGAAGAATAGTACAGAGGTGATGCTTATTTCTAAACAAACCACTTCCAGTATACCTGCACTTTAATTTTGTTTTCTGTTCTGTGTCTTGTGAATTCGTTGAGTCGTGCTGGATAAATGATTTCTTCCTTTTTTTAACTATCCCGTAACGTTTCAGGTAGAGCAAGATGGTTACGCGATCTTGGAAGACTTCTTGCACCCAGCAGAATGCGACGACATGCTACAGGCAGGCCTGGAGTTCACCAAGAATATACCTGGCAAAGAGGAAAGGATTATATTTTCTACTGTCGATGGTCAAAATTCGGTAAATATATAATTGCGAATAATTTATGCTAGTGATTTTGCACGCGTCAAATTCGAAAATAGTTTTTCGGGAGCTTACTTACTATCGTTCTAGAAAACTAAATTTTTCCTAATCCATTATAAAGTAGATATAGTGGTTGAGATACAGAACGCTTTCCATGGAAATTGGTCATGAAATCTATCCTTTATAGGGTGGTTGCTAAAAATCGTAGGTCGTCACTACATAGTATAAAACAAAGTCTTTTTTTCTGTCCCTATATCCCTATGTACGCTTAAATCTTTAAAACTACGCAACGGATTTTGATGCGGTTTTTTTTAATAGATAGAGTGATTCAAGAGGAAGGTTTATATGTATATTAACATCTATTAAATAGTGGAGAAATACTGTTACACGAGCGAAGCCAGGGCGGGTCGCTAGTTGTGAATATAAGAGATCATAAAAATGTTCGTGTACCTGTAGGATAATTCCTTTAAAGTAACTTTTTTATGTATTAAATGTATAAAATTACTCTCTCCTACTAACCTGATAGCCATCCTTATGTCATCTAATTACTACTTAATATTTATATTCAATCGACTTTTTTTTTACCTTTTCTTCAAAAAATGGCAGTAGTATGCATTTTATACAATTGTGGACCGATAATATATATTTTTTAATTGAATGATTATAAATATTCCTGAATGAGTACCATAGAAAAATTTATTGTTTTGATCTGATGATGAATTGACATCATCGAATATGATCATAGCATAACTGACGGAATCAGTTTTTTTATATAATATACGATTTAAGTTTGACTGAGGTACCTACTCCAATAAAAAAACTTCGCAATAAAAGACTTCCATAATAGTTTTTAAATATTAGGTCTTTACCTATGAAATTGCCGTTTTTCCTCCATCATTATGTTCAGTTCTTCACAGTACACATCTGCAGTAATGCTCACCCCGTTTGGTAAGAAGCTGTAGTGAATCACACCGGCGCTAGACCACCAAACAGTGACCATCACTTTTTTAGAGGTAAGTTTTCGTTTAGGGCATTGTTTAGGTGCTGAACCAGGATCCAACCAACTTGCTGAGCGCTTGCGGTTATCAA
This sequence comes from Mythimna lalbum, assembly GCA_949319445.1. Taxonomy (NCBI): domain Eukaryota; kingdom Metazoa; phylum Arthropoda; class Insecta; order Lepidoptera; family Noctuidae; genus Mythimna; species Mythimna lalbum. The sequence continues at coordinate 33,940,855 of OX439344.1, forward strand.
ACAGAATCCATTTTTCATCGCCGGTAACAATGAGGTTCAAAATTCCTTCATTTGTGTGTCTGTTGAGCAGTGCAAGGCACGTCTCGACACGTACTTCGCGCTGGCGATCATTGAGTTCGTGGGGCACCCATTTGTCAAGCTTTTTTACCTTGCCAATTTGACGCAAATGGACCAATATTGTTTTGACGCTAACGTCAAAAGCTGCTGCTAATTCAGCCGTAGATTGTGTATCATCAGCTTCCACAATCGCCTTTAATTCGTCATTGTCGACCAAAGTCTTCGGACGACCGCGAGGTTAATTTTACAGGTCGAAATTTCCAGAACGGAAAAGAGCAAACCAATAACAGGTGGTGCGTTGGTTTGTAGTGTTAGCTCCGTAAAAGTCGTTATGTTGCGTGCCGCTTGTGCCGCGTTGCTGCCACGACGGTACTCATATTCCATAATTACTCGAATTTTTAACGTATCCATGATGACGAAAAAGATTGAAATGCGATGAAAATGTAACACTAATCAATATACTGACTACTTTTGGAAAAAAAATCCGTTTTAAAATAAAATTAATTTGCAATTAGAATTCTTAGCCAAACAAAAATTATTTTGATTTGAAATGGCCAGTACTGCAGAACGGCAATTTCATAGGTAAAGACCTATTATTAAAAGTACAAAGTAGTTAATTTTCAGAAGTCGGTGTTAAGTAACGAAGAAAAAATTTTGATTATTTTTGTATTTTATTAGGGTTTCTTATCTCAAAAGGAAAAGCGAAACCCTTACTGAATCACTTTGTTGTCTGTTTGTCTATATGTCAGTCAAGAACCTTTATCTCTGGAACGTCTGGAGGTACCGAGTTGAAATTAAAACCATATACTCTGGTCTATGGTCCCTTGAAGCTGTGTAACAACAAACTTCTAAGTTAACGAAAAGAAAGGATACGGCCGTTTATGTCGCAAAAGACGTATGTACACTCTCGAGGGAATTAAAATTCATAGGATACTTTCCTTGGCATGAAGCGAGCATTATATTTATGATGGTACATTATGAAGGTCCAAAGTTTACGCAAAATAGCAGATTTACTGGATTAATTTCACACAAAATTAAGACATCTCATAACAAATGTTCAGAGATATTTGTAAAACACTCGCAACCACTACGTTACTACATAATAAACAAAAACTTTTGTTCTGACTTCTAATTTCTATGTTTGAATGTTTTTTTCTCCCAACAACCGTATTTTGCCGGAACTGCAGCAAATAAACTCTGTGCCATATTTTTTTTTCAGCAACTAAAAGACGACTACTTTCTAAAGAGCAACGATAGCATCAGTTATTTCTTTGAAGAAGCTGCAATTGGAGCCGATGGTGAACTTACAGTAGACCCAAGCTTGTCATTAAATAAAGTAAGTTGAGCTTTATTCTTCTAGTCATCTTAGAACAACCCATTGTAACCCATGTATCATGGATGGGTTTACAATCATATCATCATGAACATTTCTGTTTGCCATAGGTCACAACGACCGATTCTGTGCGTCCTTCATCCACCGCAATACCGTGATTCTGACCAGATCGTCGGTCCACCTTGTGGGAGCTCTTTTAACGCTGCACCTTCCAGTGCACAGTCGCCACTCTAGAACCTTTCGGTGCTATCGACTTTCCGTTCTACAAGCAATGTGCCCTGCCCACTGCCATTTTAGCTTGGCGGTTCTTCAGGTTATGTCAGCGACCTTGGTTCTCCTGCGGATATCTTCATTCCTGATTCGTATCAATCCTTGCTACTCCGAGTATAGCCCTTTCTATTGCCCCTTGGTTGACTGTAAGTTGATGAAGCCCATTATAAGTGGCCATATTTCAGTGCCATAAGTCATCACTGGCAACACGCACTGGACTTTCGTCTTGAGTGAGACACTGTGGTATGTTGTCTTACTTTATATAAATATATATATGTAGTATATATACTATGTTAAATATATATGTATGTGTATTTTAACTATATGTATTCTTTTTACTCTTGTTTCCAAAACAAAATTCTCTTTTGTGCGCCTACCATATTATCTCTTCACCTCCCTAGTTTGACTGGTAGAGAATGCCTAAGGCATTAAGTCCGCCTTTGTACTTTTTGTTGCATGAAGATTAAATAAATAAATAAATATGTTGAAGATACCGCGCAGCTTCCCGAACGCTGCCCAGCTCAGTCGGATCAAAACATCTTTCTCGAAGTTAGACCTACCCAACTAGATTGTCTGTCCCAAGTCAACGTAATCATCTACAACTTCGACTGTAGAGTTTCCGATCTTGATCGGAGTGGATGCTGTGTGGTTATTTACCATGACTGATTTTGTCTTTGTTAATCTCCGCCGTAGTCTCAGCCATGACTACTATATTGTCGGCAAACCGAAGATGAGTGATGTACTCGTCATTAAAATTAATGCCTAGACCAATCCGGCCCCGTCGGCAAACCTAAGGTTTTGGCGAATTCCGCCTCAGTTACAATGGCGAACTTAATCCACTTGTATCAAAATAGACTATTTGTCATCAGATCTAAGCAACACTGTCACTGCCTGTTTTTCATTTTTGTTTGACTTTACTAATACTACTCTGTAATATCTGTTTTCAGGTTGGACACGCATTGCATCTCCAGCACCCTATCTTTAGGTGTTACACATACTGTGATCGCGTGCAGCAGGTTTGCCGAGAGCTGGCCTTCAAGGAGCCAGCCGTGGTGCAGTCCATGTACATTTATAAGAACCCTGGTGTCGGTGGCGAAGGTATTGTTCACAAACCTCATCAACTGCTTGGCCTTTTCCCAACTATTTAGGGTCGGCTTACACTCTAATTGGATAATCTGAATACCAGTATTTTACGAGAAAAGTGAAGACTGCCAATGTATCTAAAAGATCTAACGCGATCTAACCTTCTCCATCAAAATCAGTACTCAATTGACCGAAATGTCGTACATACATAAAAAAAAAAACATTCAGCCGAACATAAAACCTCCTTCTTTTTGAAGTCGGTTTAAAAATAAATAATATGGGTTATAATATTCCTATTGTGGGCTGTACTGATTAGTTAAACAAAGTATATGCGTTAACATTAATATTGACCATAATTGATTACAAAAATTGATATGATTTGATTGACATCAAAATGGCAACCGAAGCATTTACATTTCAGCTGGGTCGAAGACTATTGGGGCCAGGGTTAGTTTCGAAAGATAGCTCGAGCCCCGGTATGAAGGCTTGAAGGACGGGTGGGTTTTTAGTCAACAAGAGTCTAATACTATCCCCCGCTCCGCCCAAGAGTTGGGGTTGTCATTAGATGATTTTCCCACCATAAAAAAAAAACATTTACATTTATTTATTATAAAACACTGTCGGCTTGGATGTGGTCGACGAAGAACCTTTGTGGGAGCCTTCTATATATTTTGTATCCAGGGTTCAAAGAAACCTAAAAGTAACGCAAAAAGGTGCCCTAAAATTCCGACTTTGCTGCGGCCGCTCTTGGACAATACAAGTTAAAAACTGTCGACAATTTAAGTCGTTTCAATAAGGTATTCGATACATAGTTAAAATATATTATGTCTTAAAAAATCATCACATTAGTGTCCGTTAGTGCGATTCATTTTAGGTTAATCAAAATTATGTAAGCAAAACAATACTTCGTCAGTTGACTAATATGATCTCAGTTACGTTAAAAATGGTTAGAATACGTTTAGATATTATAATACAATATTTGTAATCTATAAACTTTTGTTTGTAAATACAAAATAAAAGTTAACTATTTATATAATTTTCAAGTCAAAGTCTAACTCGTCAGTGCCTTCGAACGATTGGACCTAGAAGGCTGAAATGTAGCACAAAGGTATCTTTTGTGATGTGTACAAAGAACAAGGTTCTGGAGTGGCGCCCACGTACCGGAAGACGCAGCGTTGGAAGGTGGACCGATGACCTGGTACGGGTTGCGGGAATCCGATGGATGCGTGAGGCACAGTACCGGTCATTGTGGCGATAAAGAACAAGAAAAGATTTTCCAAAATTCACCTTTTTTTGCGTTGGGTAAAATCATCGTATGACAAAACCTGCTCTTGGGTGGAGCGGGAGATAGTATCAGACTTTTACTGACTAAAAACCCTATCCCGTTCCTTCTAGCCTTCATACCGGGGCACGAGCTCCCTTTCGGACAACCCTGTCCCCAGTAGGCTTCGACACAGCTATGGGCCCCTCCTGCTGTTGACACTCCTTGAGGCGCGTGGGAACAGTGCGCACCGTCGACCACTTGGACTCGGTCCATTACCGGACGATCGGACAGCGAGCTACCCATGGCTCGCCGTCCGCGAGCCCGCGTCTACGGTGGCCAGAAATCGGGATCGGAATCCCGGCGACGGCGGCGAGGGCGCTGTAGCCTGATGCGGTCGGCCTCCTCTTTTACTAGCATTACTGCTTCACAGAAGGAGGCGACCGCCTGCCATTCCTCCTCGCTCCGGACCATGGCCTCGACCAGGGCCCGGCGCGAGAGGTCTCCGCCGCCGATCGCCCCCACGAGGGCACGGCGATGCTCCGCCCAGGCAGGGCACACCTCGACTGTGTGCTCCACCGTGTCCTCCGGGCGTTGCGCACAATGGCGACACCCGGGTGTCTCTTCCGACTTAATTTGAAACAGGTACCTCACGAACGTGCCATGTCCGGTGAGGACCTGCGTCATGCGGTAGGTATGGACGCCGTGAGGTCTTTCCAGCCACGCCTCAAAGAGGGGACTTACCGTCCAAAATTCACCTCCTGGCACGAGACGGAAGCTAAAAATTGAATCTACTTTCGTGATCTCAAACTTACATAAAGGGAAATAGAAAGGTATTTTGCCAACCCCAAGTAATATGGGACAAAAGCAAGAAAATAATATAAATTAGAAAAATTAACATTAGAAAAAAAATATATTTATATATAATGGAAATTTTCCAATAATACAATTATGAGGCAATATAAAATTCCACAAATACAGCAGCCTCGTGCGGAAGAGTTTTCAACTTTATTTAAATTACTTGGAAACTTTGAGAGACCTACACGTGCCATTTATTCTTCACCCTATTTCCTCTAAAACAACATAACTTCATAAATGTCCGCTAAAAGAATAGATAAATTTTCAACTTGCTCTACGAATTAGAGCTCAAACACATACATATTTGTATAATAGCATAATCAGCCTATTAATGTTCCCACTGCTGGGGCTCAGGCCTCCTCCCTAGAAGAGAGTAATGGACCGCAATCCACCACGCGGGCCCAGTGCGGGTTGGTGAATGTCACATGTCTTCGAATTTTTGGTTCTAGGACATGCCGGTTTCCTCACGATGTTTTCCTTCACCGTTTTGAGAACAGTGGACATGAAATAAATTACACAAAGTAATGTCTGGCTGGGTTCGAACCCGCGACTTACAATTCGTAAGTCGGGGCCATTACCACTCGGCCGCCACTGCTTAAATACATAATCACGCTAAACTCGTTTGGCAACGTGTTTATGAGTTTGAGCCAGAATTATAACACAAATTAACCTGTTAATAGATTCTCTTTTTCTGTGATCACGTAACACATTAACAATATTTTTCCTAGAAAAGGCTTTTTGAGTGAATAAACATAAGTTTGTTAATATTTTATTAGGTTTGTTTCCGCAACTTTGCCGGGTGCTGTGCATTTTTCAAGTTTGCGTGATAGTGTACCTTACTATCAGTTAAAAAATGTCAGTCCAGGGAACATGTACGTAATCTACAGAACACAATATTACTCAGTACCGACTTACAGAAATTATTTCCTTCAAACAAACAAAAAATCTTATTATAGCAATAATAATAATTAGTCTTTTTTCTTCTTTACAGTAACACCACACCAAGACATAACCTATCTACACACGGAACCAGTCCCTCCCATCGGCTTTTGGATAGCTTTAGAAGATGCCACAATACAAAATGGCTGCCTCTGGGTAGTACCGGGGTCCCACAAGTCCGGGGTCCATAGGCGACTGATACGAAACCCGGACAAGAGCAGCAAAGAAATATTAATATACGACAGACCAGCGCCTATCTACCCATCGTCTAGTTTTATACCAGTTCCTGTTAGTAAAGGTGAGGATATCAATTTTATGTTTGTACAGGCCTCCACAAGGTGGACCGAGGTCCTGGTAAAGGTTGCAGGAATCCGATGGATATGAGACGTACAGGAACTTTCATAGGTGAAAGGTTCTGCTGGAAAACGAAAAAAAAATATTTACCCTGGGACGAACAGTCCAATGACGAATGGGTCTTAGGACAACAATTACCGAAACATACCTACTAGCACTTTGGCCGCAACTTCGTTAATGAAAATGTTTTCATAAAAACTTTAGAAATTGTGCTAAGTTTCAAGTTCATAAACTTCAGAAATAAGAATCCTCCAAACAATATTTGGCACACCCTAAAAAGTCTTATAGGATAGTTTTAAAAAACAAACAGTCACCCCTTTTTGTTTTTTTTTAAATGATAAAAATTTATTAAAATTTTATAAAACTTAGCACGAATACTATTCGTAATGAGACCCTACCCACGAAATAAGTTTTTGCATTCGAATGAAATTCCCCTTATGCACTCTGTTCCAAGTTGAATTTCCTAAAATTCCTTCTTAGTGCTAGCCTACATCACATAAGAAGCCTTGTGCAAAACTCCACGTTAGGAACGTGGAACATCCCAAAGTCCCAACTGTACCAAAAGTTTTGTCTATGCGTTGATATGATAGTCAGCCAGTTTTTCCGTTTATATTATAAGATAGCTATCTCTCTCTGGTTCTTCCTTATCCACTCAGTGCCGAATATTGGTCTCTTCCATTGATGCCTCTTTATCCGGTCTTGGGACTTTGACACCCAATCTATGTCTGCGACACAGTTGTTATTCATAAATTCCACCTAATTATTCATAAATAGAAGGAAATGTTACCTATGTTCCAGGTGGATCTATGTGCATGAAGTGTAAACACAATAAATTTACATGTCCAAAGGTGGCTAATTTGCTAGCAACAAATCAAGTCTAGCGATAGATTGATTGAGAGCAGGACTTGAAAACAAAGAGTAGAATCTTTGTTTTCTAGTCCAATCTAATTTTTCATAAGAAAATAAAGGGAAATCCCTAAGATTGGACTTGAAAATTGAAATTGAAATTGAAATTGAAATTAGATTGGTTCTAGCAAATGCTAGAACCGATGAAAAACACAATTGGCGTTGAAAATAACTAGACTACAATGAGAAATGCCAAGTTATATTTAGGAATAGTCTTGTAAAAAGAAGTTGTTTATCGATGAAATTATAATTGGCTCTAATCTTCACTGATTCTACGTAGGAGAAGAATAATCCTCATTGCTCGGAAGGTTATGAAAACATTGTCATTTTTAATATAAAGTTATTTTTGTATTTAAGCTTATTATTGAAGAATCTACGAGAATTTACTATTTATGTATATGTCGAATATATCATAATAATACTACTTCTACTATTATTCGGGCCAGTACGATGTGCGCTGAGCATATCGTGCTGGAACACTGTGCCGGCTCATAGCCATAGAATTGACTACCATTATCGTTTTTAAAAGCAAACGGTGTTGCTTATTGACACTTTTGGACTGTATGTATGGTTAGGTTATACCACCACCTACCATCACCTGACTTCTTTAAACCACAGGTACTGTTTTTTTGTTGTGTTTGTTAAGAGTTAGAGTAATAGTTTCTTATGAAAAAAAATAAAAATTAGGGTATTGTAGGGTAAAGTAGATTGAGGTAGTGTAGGGTAGTTTAGGGTAGTGTAGGGTAGAGTAAGGTAGAGTAGGGTAGAGTAGGTTAGTGAATCCGCGCGGGCAAAAGCACTCGCATCTTCAAGTGACACCATCTGTTTTTTCCAGGTTCTTGCGTTATTCTCCATGGTAACGTGGTCCATAGAAGTGCCCACAACAAGTCGGACAAGAGTCGCCATGCGTATACCTTCCACGTTGTAGAAAGGAACAACAACAAATACTCAGAAGACAACTGGCTGCAAGAAGGAGAGAAAGCACCGTTCGTCAACGTGTATACCACACGGCAAATTGTCTAGATATACAATTATACATTTAGGACAAATGAGCACAAAATAATTATGTATAAACTTCGCAAATTTTAAATGTTAATTTACTTTTTTTTCTAAAATGGCTAAAAACACTGCAAAATGAGAAATATTTTGTCAAATATATTTTATGATACATAAAGGTATTTTTTTTTATTATTTTCCTCGTGAAGGAATCCGATGGATGCGGGGCGCACACGCATAGGATCGTTCATTTTGGCGACACTTGGGGGAGACCTATGTCCAACAGTGGACGTCTATCGGATAAAATGATGATGATGATGATGATGAGGCACAATACCATTCTATGAATACAGAAATAACAGTACAAGACAGTCTACGTTCAACATTGCATGCGAAATAATTCAAGAATAATACCTAAGTATCATTTAATACTCAATACGATACAAATATCACGTCTTCCTTGATCATACTGCAATATAGCGGTATTTGAAGCAAACAGTACATTTGAACAAGCTATTAGGATTGCAGGAAAATAAATAAACTAATTTCTTACCTTTTCAGTAGCTCATATTCTTAGCGTAAGCATAATCGTTTTCTTGCCTCCTCATCGTAACACTTTTATACATCGAAAATAAACTTACAATCACAAATCAAGCACTGAAATAATACTAACTTAAATGCACATAGGTAGCGATTTTTTTAAGAAATTAGTTATCCTAATTGTAGGCAAATAACATTCATCATCATCAGCCTTTTTAATGTTCCCACTGCTGGGACTGAGGCCTCCTCTCTATATAGGAGAGGGAATGGGCCGTAGTCAACCGCGTGGACTCAGCGCACCAGGTGGATCGCAATCTACAACTCGTAAGTCAGGGCCGTTAACACTCGGCTACTACTGCTCTAACCTCTGATCAAACACTGCTTTCTTGCCTCTTGCCTTATGCCGCATTTACATGTGGGCCCAGCCTCGGCCAATCGCCATTGTGTTAACGGGATTTCTCCGCTTATATAATGGCTACACAATAGCGATTGGCTGACGCTGGGGCCACATGTAAACGTAGTTTTATATATTTTGGATTGGCGAGACAGTTTTCTTCTTCCGTTCTTCTCTATTAGTTGTCACCTCAATGGTCATCACCTTTCTAGACATAGGTAATTATCATCTCCCACAGTCAGTCCATCGTCTCTGTAGTCTTTTCCTGCTCTTAAAGGTTCATACTCAGTGTTATACGTCCTGCCGTGCACTTGCACCCTCTCGAGTCGCCTAAAGCTGGTGCTAAGTGCGTTTCACTTTGTCACGTACCAGATCATTCGTTAAGCTCTGGGCCTCGCTTTGGGCCTTAAGAGGCACCATTTGAAAATATCCGTTTTTCAACTTCTATAAAGTACCTTAAAAAGGCAACATAAATCATTACTGGTTAATCATCCAGTGAAAGCCATCTGTCAACCCCCGCTCTTGGGTGGAGCAGGAGATAGTGTCAGACCCTTACTGACTAAAAACCCACCCCGTTCTTTCTAGCCTTCATACCGGGGCTTGCGCTTCCTTTCGGATAACCCTGGCCCCAGTAGGCTGCGACCCGCCTTGGTCCCTGCTGCTACTGACGTCCTTGAGGCGCGCGGGGACAGTTCGCGCCGTCTACGTCTTGGGCTCGGTCCTTACAGTTACCGGACGGTCGGATAGCGAGCTACCCAATGCTCACCGTCCGCAAGCCCTGATGATCGGGCTTGCGGACGGTCATAGCTGGTTGACAAAATAAATCTTGCGTTGGACTTTTGCTGTCTTATTACAAAAAAATGCCTTAGTTAATATAAGATTTAGAACAAAAGTTGTGGCATGTCTAATGTGTGGTTGCCTACTAGCAAAGAGTCTTGTTTGTGTCAATCATTTAATGTAATACAAAATCCATGTACTTCAAATATTCAAATCTTCTAATTCCGTAAAGTCAGTCGTAGACATAAAATTGTTAAAAATGGATAGATATTACATGTGGGCCCAGCCTCGGCCAATCGCCATTGTGTTAACGGGATTTCTCCGCTTATATAATGGCTACACAATAGCGATTGGCTGACGCTGGGGCCACATGTAAACGTAGTTTTATATATTTTGGATTGGCGAGACAGTTTTCTTCTTCCGTTCTTCTCTATTAGTTGTCACCTCAATGGTCATCACCTTTCTAGACATAGGTAATTATCATCTCCCACAGTCAGTCCATCGTCTCTGTAGTCTTTTCCTGCTCTTAAAGGTTCATACTCAGTGTTATACGTCCTGCCGTGCACTTGCACCCTCTCGAGTCGCCTAAAGCTGGTGCTAAGTGCGTTTCACTTTGTCACGTACCAGATCATTCGTTAAGCTCTGGGCCTCGCTTTGGGCCTTAAGAGGCACCATTTGAAAATATCCGTTTTTCAACTTCTATAAAGTACCTTAAAAAGGCAACATAAATCATTACTGGTTAATCATCCAGTGAAAGCCATCTGTCAACCCCCGCTCTTGGGTGGAGCAGGAGATAGTGTCAGACCCTTACTGACTAAAAACCCACCCCGTTCTTTCTAGCCTTCATACCGGGGCTTGCGCTTCCTTTCGGATAACCCTGGCCCCAGTAGGCTGCGACCCGCCTTGGTCCCTGCTGCTACTGACGTCCTTGAGGCGCGCGGGGACAGTTCGCGCCGTCTACGTCTTGGGCTCGGTCCTTACAGTTACCGGACGGTCGGATAGCGAGCTACCCAATGCTCACCGTCCGCAAGCCCTGATGATCGGGCTTGCGGACGGTCATAGCTGGTTGACAAAATAAATCTTGCGTTGGACTTTTGCTGTCTTATTACAAAAAAATGCCTTAGTTAATATAAGATTTAGAACAAAAGTTGTGGCATGTCTAATGTGTGGTTGCCTACTAGCAAAGAGTCTTGTTTGTGTCAATCATTTAATGTAATACAAAATCCATGTACTTCAAATATTCAAATCTTCTAATTCCGTAAAGTCAGTCGTAGACATAAAATTGTTAAAAATGGATAGATATTACATTTTTAATAATGTTTATACACACAAATTTAAGGTTAGCTTTAACAGCTAACCTTAAATAGTTTACATATTACTCGTAGTATACCAGTTGGTGCCATAGTTAAACTAGGAGTTTCTGTGATATGACTTTACTGGAATATTTAACGTCTTTTTTTCTTATTTAACGTCTTTGCTTTACTACCATAGATAGTTCAGGAACTAGTGATTAACTTCATTTTTTATACCTAATTTCGAAATAAAAACCTACTTTTGATCTTAAACCTAGTAATAATCCAGGAACCTCGTCGATACACGACATTTAGTGTCCCCACACCGCACACGTGCCTCAAAAAAACGCCGCTTCATGGTTTCTTTTGAGGCGCCTTTTTTGTGTTTCGTGTGCGGTGGTGCCGCCACAGAAAAATGCTTGAAGCCGCTTCAAGCGGCTCCAGCCACAAGCTGTCGCGCGCTTCAAATGTTTTTTGCGGCGGCTTCTAGCTTTTTTTTGTAGCTGCTTCGAGCGTTTTTTTTTAGCCCCGTGTGCGGGGACAGTTAGATCGCGTTTTGGAATAAGACGTTTGGTATTCATCTACTATATTGTAATTGCGTGAAGCCAATTTATAAATAATTTTACTGCTAGAATTCGATGTGAAGATACTTCAGTCCAGCAGAGGATGTATTTCTGCTGAAAAATTAAAAGGTCATTCTTTATTATTAAAATAACAATGTGCTAGTCTAGGTCAGTCCACAGTCACACGGTGACATCGTAATTGGGTAGACACCTACAGCTACAGTACCACGCTGCCAAGTTAATTGACCAATTATGAGAAAATTAGCACACATAGTGAGTGGCATAGGTAATTGTGGGGTTGTATACAGTTAATTGTATATTTTGTATGAGGTTCCTTTTATTAATTATTCATAACAATTATTCAAACATTTTCGTGAGTGTAATCAGTAGGTACACTGTTATAAATATTCAGTATAATATTATTTTGCTATGAGATTGGAACCTATAATATTGTATTTTTACAATCGATCGTAAACTTTTTATTAATAAGATTATGCTTAGGTTATAGGTACTCTATAAAGGAGCGCTTTTTATTTTGAGCGCTTTCATCCCCATCGATCATCTGTTCTGCGTGCAATATGCCCTGCCCATTGCCACTTAAGTTTGGCGACTTTTGTACTTTGTTTCGAGATAATATAGGTAGATTTGTAGACACTATCATTCGCAAGCGAACCCTCACGACAAGGGATGCTCTGTCCCAGCGCAGGGCCGTCTAGACAATGACTTGGACAACGCCAACACATTCAATTTCCTGCCCTGGAGTAGTATTAGGAGGGCACTCAGCATCACTAGGTGCCCGACTACCTCTGTCGTGAAATCGAATCCTACCTGATGGACAGGTTCATCATCTTTCCCGGTCATCAGGGAGAGTGGAAAATTACCGTACTTTCTAAATAGGCAACTGCAATTCACGATTGCTATGCAAATGTTATCTGGTTTTCATGAACTCGTGGGGTAGTGGATACCTCTTTTGTCACAATTTGCTTGTCTCCTTATGTGATCTATCTTGGATTTGATGTTTGTTCCTAATAAGAAATTTACTCTAGGCTAATTTTTAATCTACGCCTGAAACAAGATAATGATAACTTCATAGATAAGAAGGACCAAAATCTATTTAGTACCTGTACCCCTAGCCAAGTTGCTAATCTGCAATCGTTAACGCTAGTAGAAAGCTTCAAATGCCCGTACATTTGATGATGTACAATGACGTCATCTCAACGCTCAGTCACGTTGTCAGAAAAAAAAGAATTGAGAGCGTGGCCAACTCGAAGCGTTCAGCGCAAGCAAAACGGTTGTAACTTGGCTAGGGGGCTGGTCTACCGAGTTGACATCAGCTCTCGAACTCAGCCACAGAACTTTTCTTCTATTCGCCAGGTTGGACAGGGCCGTATACTGTGCGATGTAAATAGTACCTAAATATATTACCGACTCACATTTTACAAGTTCGGTACTATGAAGACTCAAACCTACTATCAGGTACCCTGTCTCCACAGAAATTTACCATTTACATTTACTGGGTAGAGCTCACGCGGTAAGGGACTCCACAAGGTACCAAAGCGCGTAACTAGATGTCACCTCTATCGCGAACAGCGTAGTCCATTGTCGTTGGCTGCACAGGTTTCATAGAAGTAGTATAGATGTCGTTCGTCACTTTTTTTATTTGGTAAAAAGTATAAATTAAATGATTTCAGTAACACAAAAAGTAACGTTTATCTAAAGGTACCTGACTGATAAAAAAATATCACGTGTGCAATAGTGCCACACGGCATCTGCCAGGCGGCAACGTGCACACAAAGCCATATAGTTGTACAATAAATTAAACAAATTGTTAAATATTTATCTCCTTAAAATTCACGAAACAAGACAAAGGATTGGTTGTCTACTCATGATTACGAAAAAACCGAATTGTCATTTCCTCTCAAGGAGAGGCCCAGCCGGGTCGAAACCCACTCTGGAGCAAGGGTAATCCGAAAGGGAAGCTCGGTCCCGGTACTAAAGGCACGAAGGAACGGGGTAGACTTTTAGTCAGTAAGAGTCTGACACTATCTTCTGCTCCGCCCAAGCGCGGGGGTTGTCATTGGATGATTTTTCCCACTATAAAAAAGAGCCATCACACCATACACACCACACTCACGCCTCTCATGCCGTAATCTAATTACTTTTTTAGTCTTAATATTAGCATCAATTGGTTGTGATTATGAGCATATTTAAATCTGCTTGTGATTATGTGGGTGGACGCTGAGGCCTATATCTACAAGATATTATGTAAGTTATCTTAGCTTAGGTATCAGCTGTAACACTTAAATATCCCAATTAATTAATCTTTCGACTCTATTTACTGTAATTTGGTTAACTCGTTAATTTGAAATGCAAATAAACAATTTTATTTTTTACTCGCCTCTTTTTTACTCACAAACTTGACATATTAACAAGTCATGGTAAGACCCCTGAGCATGAACCCTCAGCCAGTTACGTTTATGTTAATAATAGTTTGAATTTATAAAATAATCAGAATATAATAAAATAATCTTTATGATACACAAAAATAGTATAACTTTTAATTTAAATAAAATGTGGGTTCTATCAAAAAAGACAGATACGATAAAGAAAGACAATGGTAACATTTCGCTTTATTAAAAAACACACTAGGTACTTGAATTACAGTAATAAGTTGTTGAAAGGTTCTGAAATGGGGGTCGCGTACCGGAAGACGTAGCGTTGGAAGGCCTCCCACAAGGTGGACCGATGACCTGGTAAGGGTTGCGGCAATCCGATGTATGCGAGACGCACAGGACCGTTCATTGTGGCGGCACTTGGGGGAGGTTTATGTCCAACAGTGGACGTCTTTCGGATGAAATAATGATAAAAAAAAAAAAATGAAATAAAAATAAAATCTTTTTATTTCAGACATTGAAAGAACAGACATTTCAGACATTTTGATGATGAATAAGTTGTTAACATAAAACTTTATTTAGAGAAATATAGCTGCCCCAAAATATTAATACCTTGCATTAGATCGTTATTTATAGAAATACAACAGCAAATAATTAATATTTAGGGTTGTAAGTAACTAAAACAATTGTAACTACGAAAATTAAACAAACTCTATTAACCCTTCAGATACCGTCAATTAGAGACACAATAGTAAGACAATAGATGCGCGGCCACCGGTGGTCGCTTGGGGATCAATGCTCTGAATATCAGATTTGATACATCGTTTCATCAGTCTGATCTGCCGACTACTGTGACCGACCTGCTTTACCTTCCACCTTCTTTCTTCCACTTCTGATCTTTACCTTCATACGAATAGCATTACACACTGCTCAGCATTGCGCAACACTTGCACAAAGTAGCGTAGAATTCGTAGAACAATCCGAAGCGTGCCTCATCGAACAAGCCCGTAGTTCTATTAGTACGAGATCAGTAGAAGAAATCTCTTCCCTTATCTATTATTTGATTATGATAAATATTATGTGTTAGATATTGCGTTTATAAAGACATTGCGAATAGGTTGCCTAGCTAAATCTGGTGCCAATGATGTTAAACAATAAAATTTGTTGTTACATTTTTGACATCATTACCCCTTATTTGTTATTTGGGAAAACATCAAATAACAGATGAGAGATTTCTTCTATCGGATTTTATATAATATGGTAGCCTAGAAGCGGGGTAACTGCCAAAACATAAGTTAAGGATAAAAGAGTGAGTTCAAGCAATGCTAAATATTTTAATTAACCGACTTCGAAAAGGAGGAGGTTCTATGTTCGGCTGAATGTATGTTTTTAGGGGGGGGGGGGGGTAAATCGAACTGATCTGATTATAAAGCCGGAAGGTAAATTCATGTAATATAACCGTATTTGGGATTAGGTATTAGAATCGTTATGAGATGCACTCTGGCTATAAGGTAATTTATGTTTAGCTGAAGGGTAGGTACTTTTTAGTGGTGCCATAACTAAAAAGTGAAAAATAAAAAACTTTTTCCAAAAACTAATTCAACCGACTTCAATGTAAAAAGAAGTCGGTTTAATTTTTTTTTGGAAAAAGTTTTTTATATCATTGCTGATCTCTGTTGGCGGAAAAGGGAAAGATAAATATATCTATCCACACCCGGTGGCGATCAAGTCCAGTATCATCCAACATATTTACGATTACGCTGGATGATGCAAGTCATCCAGCGTAACGACCTGATCCGACAGTCGATGAGCCGCAACGTTGAAGGCTTTTTTTTACGGTGGGCAAAAATCATTCAATGACAACCCCCGCTCTTGTGTGGAGCGGAAGATAGTGTCAGACTCTTACTGATAAAAACCCACCCCGTTACTTCTAGCCTCTTTATACCGGGGCTCGAGCTTCTTGTCAGATAGCCTTGGCCCCGGTAGGCTTCTACCCAGCTGGGCCTCTGCTGTTGCTGACAACTCCTTGAGGCGCGCGGGAATAGTGCGCGCCGTCGAATTCTTGGGCTTGGTCCGGACAGTTACCAGACGGTCGGACAGTGAGCTACCCATGGCCCGCCGTCCGCAAGCCCACGTCTACGGTGGCCGGAAGTCGGGATCGGAATCCCGGCGGCGGCGGCGAGAGCGCCTTTGCCTGATGCGGTCGGCCTCCTCCTTTGCTAGCATTACTGCTTCGCAGAAGGAGGCGACCGCCTGCCACTCCTCCTCGCTCTAGGCGCGAGAGGTTTCCGCCGCCGATCGCCCCCACGGGGGCACGGCGATACTCCGCCCAAGCAGGGCACACCTCGACTGTGTGCTTCACCGTGTCCTCCGGGCGTTCCGCATAGTGGCGACACCCGAGTGACTCTTCCGCTTGAATCCGGTACAGGATCCTCCCGAACGTGCCATGTCCGGTGAGGACCTGCGTCATGCGGAAGGTAAGGACGCCGTGAGGTCTTTCCAGCCACGCCTCAAAGAGGGGACTTACTGCCATAATTGAGAAGGGATACCGCCCTCACATAGTACCTTGCGTGTTTATAAAACTCCATTTCGCCTCTGTTCATTTGTGTTTGCAGTGGCCTACTTTCCAGCAAATCTGACTTACTGTATAATATTACAAGCTTTTTACAAGCTTTTTACAAGCTTTTTATTAACTTGCATTGTATGTATGTAACTATGTATGTTCGGCTCAAATCTTGCAACTCAATTTTGAAGCAGATATCTTCAACCGATTGATCTGAAATTTTGTTCACATATGTAAATCGCGTGACAATGCAATATTATGGTGACATGGAGCTGATCTGATAATGAAGCTGGAAGATGGACATAGGAACTCTGCTATAAAACTACACAACACCAACGAGTTTGGGCTCGTTTGATTCGTATTGACAAGTACTTTGGACACCGGGCATGACAAGTTCGGGAGGTTCCTACACAGGAATCGTGCGGAAGTGACGCCCGGGTGTCGCCACTATGCAGAACACCCAGACGTAACGACATCATAGCACAAGTATTGGAGAAAGTCTGAACACTTTTACTTGAACTATGAGAACTTACTTCAAGACAAATAGGATTCTAGCTCAACGGAAAGTACCCTATAGGTTTTGATTTTCTAGCGAGTGTCAAATTAGACGCCTAAACGGCGTTATCTTTAGATTCGTTCACTTTTGAAGTTTGGTTTTTTATAAGTTTGTATTCTATGTTTTTACAACGTATATAACGGTTCTGATGAAATATCACAACTCAATTTTGAAGCAGATTATAAAATATCTGCAACCGATTAAACTGTAATTTTGATATGGTGGACTATGGTTATACGCTTAATATATAGCTATCAAATAAAAGGAATGCTGAGAATACACATGCGAGTTAAAATATTTATCACTAAAAAGTAAAAATAAATTTAAAGTATTTTTTAAAAAAAAAAACAAGCTTTTAATTAAATGCCCTAAAAATAATAAAATAAAATTCTCCTTTAGAACTTTTACTATTAACTTATAACGTCACTACCCAATTTATACGATATAAAAGCTTGTCGCGAGATGCTGAGATGAGATGGATCTGAGACAATCTTATCAAAATTTTGTCTGAGGAGAGATTTTTGCCAAGGGAAGTAAAATAAGCATTACAACTATTTAGTGAATCGATAGGGTCCTGATCATTAGATAAGAGCTGGGAAGAGTCACTTCTTTCTGTAATTGCGATATATTTACTCAATTATTACTTACGTTACGTTTATTACGCCTATACGAGTATGTTATCAAGACTGGTCCCTCCTGATAAATAAATTACTAATCAGGTACATTTCAATAAAAGGTGAAACTCTTTCCCCTCCCTCGACATTAGGACAAAACAATAGGTATGTAATCGAATCCATTTATTGTCTAGTATCTACTCATCTTTATTGAAACTAGATATTTAAATGGTTACTTTAATTTAATATTTACTCCAGACTCGTAATTTGCCCCTAATACCGCTGTCATGAAGAAACTCAACTAGCCTGTCGCGTCTGACTGTGTCGAACGTAATGCTTATTATACAACGTGTAACGAGCAGAATCAATTAAACCACTATTTAATATAGGTTACATTTTTCAAAAAATCTTAATTGAAAACGTCGACCTGTCTATTTATGAATAGGTCAAGCTATAACGTGCGCAAACTCGCCTAAATAGGTACACAAACTCAAATAGTTGTAGTCCAATGAAATTTTCCCATACACGGGATAGTAAAAGTTCTTATTTCAATGCAGATATGAATTTTAAACAAACTAAAACTGCACATAAAACCCTTAATTTTATTTTTTCTCACATAATTAGGTCAATTGAATTAAAAATCATTTGGGGTGTCCGAGGTTTTGCGTATTTAACGTTACACATTGTATAGAAGTGTTCACACGAGATCTGTCTATTACGCAGAGCTTCCCGAGACTGAAGACTAATGATGGCAGAGTCATATAAGTCAAACCGGAGCTTCTGGGACAGGATTTTTATGAATAGAACAAAGAGTGAAGAATGTTTGACGCGAATAAATTCTATTTCTTTCTTATACACGTCTATCACTAAACACGCTGCAAATTTAGCAAATGACGCAAGAACAACTACATACGAGTTTATGATGGCTCTGAAGCAGCTGAAAACAACATAGCTTTGGGTGAGGACGGAATTGCTGCCGAACTCCTAAAGGCGGGTGGGAAACCGATCCTTAAAAGGACCTTCAGAAGCCATTTGATTCCGTCATAATCGAGGGATTAACGCCACGAGCGAGAAAGAGTACTCGGCTTCAACCGAGTACTCTTTCTAAGAAGAGCGACAATATCTTGCTTAAGAGCCTCCTTTTCCACTCGCTTATCGTCAACATCGAGTATGGTTTAAAAGCTTGTTTCTTCATCTAATGCAATCCAATGCGACGTTTGACGAAAATGCGATGCAAAAAGAAAGAGATAACGCCTGAAAACTCTGTTAGTATCCGGTAATTCCGTGATTTACTCGAATATTTTGCAACATTTACGAAAATACGTGGAAATACTTGGTTTTTTTAAGCCCTCAAAAGTTTTTAATTGTCATTTAGAAACATAATAAAAGCAAGGCTTCTATTGTTATACATTTTTGACTTTTTAAATATTTGAGTAATGAAGTGTCAAAGTTCATTTAAAATAGCAGATTTTCTGAGTTTTTTACTGGATTAGTTTAAGGGGCTCCTATTAGCCGATGACCTTTTGAAAGCCTATTTTCAACTTGTATAAAGTACCTTAAAAGTGCATCATGAAATTCTGAAAAAATATAATTCAGTACATTGAGTCATGGACTATAATTCTGTACAAATATTTTTATCGTTTATTGTTTTATATTTGTAAAATAAATTATAAAAAAAATGTCTACTTGCGTTTACTATTAATTGTGCATAAACTTTTTTACCTAAGCGATTACCAACCCGAAATTTATACCTGTCGATAGAGAATATAATGATTGTAAATTTAATATTGTGCAAATATTTTGTTGTCAGTTGTCAGCACATTTTTTCTGAGAAATTAGCGTTTTTTCGATAATTTTGTTAAACATAACCTCAAAATGTGAAATAACAGGTCGCCTAGGCCTAGGATGGGTGGACGCACGTCAGTTTTCTCCCCATAAGGCTCCCATATTTACGTAGATTCGTTGTAATAATATAGGGAAAAAGGGGTAAAATAAAATTTCAAGGTCATCGGCTAGTATTGATTTCAATTTTAGCCACAAGATACTGTGGTCCCAAAATATCTAATGACAAATGTGTACCTAATAACGTCATAATCACGTAAGATGAGTAGTTGTATGATAAATAGTGAAAATGTATGTCGAGTAAACTAAGAACCAAATGCAACTGACACTGGCTAGTCTATAGTCAGTTGATTGGTCTGTCATTTGAGCACCGTGTTATAGTGGGTTATCATTATCATTATCATTTTAGTCAAAATAAGTCCACTGTTGGACATAGGCCTCCCCGAAGTGTCATGACGAACGGCCCTTCGCGTCTCGCAACCCTCACCAGTGGGTAAGTCAGCTCTAACCATAGTTTGCCCATCTCTACTTCAAACATTGTTGTGTTACATAGGATACGTTCCTTACAATATGAATTTATTTCTATTATTTATAACCTGAAGCGTAACAAGAGTACCCACCTCCACATTAACCCACCCTAAAGGCAATGTTATTAACAAAACACGGCAGGTTGTTAGCCCGCTCCCTGCGGTAGGGAATTGTTATATAATAAGGGCAAAATATATTTATTTTGGACTTGCACAGTTCTTCCTTATTCTTCTACAAGTTAATTATCAGAAAACCTTCTTGCTTGTGACATATTATCGAAGTATCATACACTGGTGATTTTCTCTTAAAACTAGTGAATTTGCGTTATAATTGCATTATACGATTACTTAAATAAGTCCTTAATAATATTATATCATCATTCAATGAATGTAGTATATTAAAATTACTAACATGTACACATTTTCATTACTGAGACTAGTTCGCGCTTCCTCGATAGATGGCGTTGTTCGTTCACACGCCATTCCTGAATGGCGCTATGGTTTCGTTACATGGACTTATAGACTACCCGCCGTTGAATTGAGCGTTCACGGTTCTGATTAATCCAGTAGTAAGATATTTTTGGATAGCTAGACTAGACATTTATGTCTTTTAACTAGCTTTTTATTGAATACAATGAAAATATAAGTAGGTGGTACTTACTTACCTACTGTCATGTGGGATTAGGCTACAAATAAACTTGTATGAAACTCTTTTTTTTTTCTAATTCCTTTATTTCGCTTTCTAGTTAAATTTTATGGGTTACTATATATATATGTCTTTTTATATGGGTGTAGATAATAATTTTATATGATACCTTCTTATATGTACGCTTATCTGCTATTTTACCCTAAGTTATTACGTAAGCTGTGACACAAGTTTCCATAGCTTTTATTAAAATTTTTGTTTGTGAAGTTCTTAAAGAAAATATTTTGTAGAAATGACCTACAGTCATATTTTGATTGCTAGTTTAGTTCTACGTCGAACAACGATGTGCACACCAACATTTTTGACATTTATATAACCAAGAGAGATAATGTGGATGACATATTATTCTCGCTGGCTAAACATTTTATGGTCTAAGTATACAAGCTCAGCTGGCACGTTTTACACTAAGAAAAATAGGTCACAAACTGTGCGTTTTGCTTTGAAATGGAAAGTTGTGAAACTCAATGTGCACCAGTTTGAAGATCTAGGAATTTCTCGCAACATAAGTACTCGTAACTACAACGGAGTTGGGAGCCATACAGCGTTTTTGGGAGCCAGACGTCGAAAATGCTCCACGAAATTCCACCAGCTGTCGTGGAGGAGGAGTACCAGGTACTTCATCGCCGACCTTACGCCGATGTGAACTGCTCCTACCGTTAATTGGGAACCCGATGGTGGCGAGTTCTGAGGGCCGTGGAAATACATAGACTCGGATTTGTGCAGCACCACCTCGAGTTCCAACTGCTGGATCTTGTCAACGACTATCGCAACCCCGCGAGTCGCTAGATCGGCCGCCGCCTGGTATGACTCTCCCTGCGCTAGAACCAGCGATTCGTCTGCGTAACAGACCATGCTGACCCCGTCAAGGAAGTCGCAGCGCAGCTTGTAGTTGTACCCGATGTTCCACAAGGGTGGTCCTAGTACCGATCCCTGCGAAATACCGCAAGACATCTCTCGGTGACGGTCCACTCTAGTCCACTCACTCTGGTGACAGGGGTAGACTATTAACCTATCCGACAGGTAGGCCTCGACTTCTTGACAGAGGTATTCGGGCACCCTGGTACTAGAGTGCCTTCCGGAACGTACACCAGGGCAGGGAATTAGAGGTAGGGAATGCAATCTCGGCCTTTTTTAGCGAGATTGATCTCGGAAGAAAAAAAGGCGAGATCTCGCAAGTTTAACGAGATTGTACTCGAGCATAAAAACGTCTTATTCGAAGCGCGGATTGACACGGACGTTAAAAAATTATAGACAGATACGTCAAACAATGTTTGATGCAAAAAAACGTATTGAAAAAATTCGTGAAAATAAATGTTTATCTTATAATACTTTTTTTTTGGTGGGTAAAAATCATCCAAATGACAACTCCCGCCCTTGGGTGGAGTGGGATATAGTGCCTTCGTGCCTTGCATACCGGGGCTGAGCCACGTTTCGGAACTGGCCCCAGTAGGCTTCGACCCAGTGCGCGCCATCGACGACTTGGGCTCGGTCCGGACAGTTACCGAACGTTCGGACAGCCGCAAGGGACTACCCATTGCTTGTCGTCCGCAAGCCCGAGCCTATGGTTATACTTATAATTTTTGTTATTTTTTTTCCTAAATTATTCAAATATTGTGATTATTTGCAACAAAAAACACAAAACTGCCAATCTCGCGAGATCTCGAAATTAGCGAGATCTCGCAATTATTTCGCGGGATTTCGTTTGAGCCCCAATCTCGCGAGATTTTCATTCCCTAATTAAAGGAGTTGGCAATGTCACGACCACACCAAGGACACTGCCACGACACACTTGCCCTGGGACACTGCATCCCCCGTCGTGAGGGCTCGCACGCTCATGATGGCTTCCACCGTGGAGCGCATCCTGCGAAAGCCTAACTGGCCGTCCGAAAGGTACACCCGTGCCAGGCGTGCGACGAGGCGGTTTGCAATTACTCTTTCACAGAGCTTGCCCATCTTGTCGAGCAGCACAAAAGGCTCCTCTCCAAATATGCGCTGAAGAGGCCTCTTAGTCAAGGCCCGAGAGTTTCCATGGCCAAGACTCAGGCTTTCCCTGGCAAGCCATCGGGTCCTGGGGCGGTATTTTTGGCACTCGGCCTTCGTACCACCACTCTCATCTCTACCTCGGTCACCTCTGGACCATTGTCGTCGCCGTCGCTGTTGTGGTCCACGTCAGACACCGCTTAGGCGCGCCACAATTATGGCGGTAAGTCCCCTCTTTGAGGCGTGACTGGAAAGACCTCACGGCGTCCTTACCTTCCGCATGACGCAGGTCCTCACCGGACATGGCACGTTCGGGAGGTACCTGCATCGGATTCAGGCGGAAAAGACGCCCGGGTGCCGCCACTGTGCTGAACGCCCGGAGGATACGGTGGAGCACACAGTCGAGGTGTGCCCTGCTTGGGCGGAGCACCGCCGTGCCCTCGTGGGGGCGATCGACGGCAGAGACCTCTCGCGCCGGGCCTTGGTTCAGGCCATGGTCCGGAGCGAGGAGGAGTGGCAGGCAGTCGCCTCCTTCTGCGAAGCAGTAATGCTAGCAAAGGAGGAGGCCGACCGCTTTAGGCGCCCTCGCCG
This sequence comes from Mythimna lalbum, assembly GCA_949319445.1. Taxonomy (NCBI): domain Eukaryota; kingdom Metazoa; phylum Arthropoda; class Insecta; order Lepidoptera; family Noctuidae; genus Mythimna; species Mythimna lalbum. The sequence goes on from OX439344.1 coordinate 33,964,250, forward strand.
CTGCCTCCGCTGGGGTTCCAGCCCCGATTTCCAGCCACCGTAGACGCGGGCTCGTGGACAGCGAGCCGTGGGTAGCTCGCTGTTCGATCGTCCAGTAACTGTCCGGACCGAGCCAAGGCGTCGACGGCGCGCACTGTTCCCGCGCGCCTCAAGGAGTTGTCAGCAACAGGAGGGGCCCAACTGGGTCGAAGCCTACCGGGGTCGGGGTTATCCGAAAGGAAACTAGAGCCCCGATATGAAGGCTAGAAGGAACGGCGTGGGGTTTTTAGTCAGTAAGAGTCTGACACTGTCTCCCGCTCCCGCTCCGCTTTTCCACGTCGAGAGAAAAAAAAAAGAAAAAAAAACGTCTTGTACGGGCGCCGCCCCATGGGTCTGCGCTTCGAGACCTCGCCTCTAGTTTGGCCAGCTTTATCTCCACTCGGAGGGTGCACTTCGCTACTCTGTATCCCTCACATAGCTCCGAATCTCTGGCCTGTCCGGTAATTTTTTTTAAACTAATTATGACTTACTATAGTATGACTTCTATATGTAATACATTTAGCTAATTTAGATTTGCCAATAAAATTTTTTCTTTCATTTACTGTAGATCTGTAGGCCATATTATTAGGGATAGTACCAAAAGTTTTATATTATCTACTTTAACTGAATATTGCAGGCAAATGGTTGGTTGTAGGTCGGGCTGGTATTTTTTATTTATAGACTTTATTGATTGTTATAATAAAAACAACAAAATTAAAAGCAAAATCAATTAAACTATAAAAAAAAAATCGTAGTAAGTTGCACGAATATAACCAGAATTTTATGATAGTTTCCATTCATCGGAATATACTCTCTATGCTAATTCTGGCATTCTGTTGCAGGTTTGTGTTATTATACCACATTTTTATGAGAGCTGCAATCAGCTAGTGCTTATATAAGAATAATAATAAATAATTTATTTGTTTGGTGGTGATCACTTGCTAAGCAATCTACTGCTTGGTGAGCTCCCACATGTTTTCAATAGTGTTAATGTCTGGTGAATTACTTGGCTAGGGTAAAATATTCATGTTTTTTAGCCAGGTATGCAGTTATACTTCTGGTTTTGGTAGCACAATGTAGATTCGTGCGTAAAAATGAACTCTTCGTCAATAGGGACCATTCTTTGAGCTGCGGTAGCAGTTCAGTTTCTAGTACTCGTTTGTAGTGGTCTTGACTCATGGTCCCTTTTCACAATATGTAGACGCCCCCATACCCTTGGCTGAGATTAAAGACCAAATCATAACACTAATTGATGTGCTTAGCCCTCTCTAAACAGCAGTTTTCACGAAACTATTCTTCAGGGCGTCGTCGGAAAGGAGCATTTTGTGAAGGGGCAAAGGGCGCTTTTGTCAACCAAAACCTGCAACGTCGATTCATCGGAGAAGCGTGTCTGAAAAGTTATATTACGTCATCAGATGAAGACAGTAGTTTATTAACCATGTACTGTATTATAATATAACGTATTGTTTTCACCACATTTCAGTTTACAACAGTCATAGTTTGGTATTGTTTGGCCCTGTGCAATAGTCTCTTCTTCATGACCTCGGTGATGCGTTGTTTTTTGGTAGGCCAACGACCTATCAATTCCTCTATTACCTACCCTCGATGAATATTGTCCTATCGGAAACTTCTAGGCTCGCGTTGTTTGTAACCGTAGTATAGCGGAAAACAGTCGTTTTAAGAGAAATACCTGATATTAGGATTTTTACGACGAGTGGTGATCATTTTCCTGCCAAATTTTTCAACACGGGTTGATTCCAAAAGTTTGTTTTGATAAGTTTTTCTTTTTATTCTGTAATAACTTTGCAGTGGGAACATTAAAAAAAAAGGCTCATGATGATGATGACAGACTTTGAAACACTTTTAATAGCTGTTGTATATCTCTGCGAAATGTTCAGAGTGCAAAAATAATGTTTGAAATTGTGTACGTCTTCTTGGAGATGTGACTGAATCCTTGCCCATACTAAAAAGAAGCAATTTTGAGAATATCACCATATACACAAGGCATTAAGTCCGCCTTTGTACTTTTATGTTGCATGAAGTTTTAATAAATAAATATACCGTTGCCACAATTAAAAAATAACGTACATAATGGGGAAGATTTATGCCATTTTTCCCGCTAGGTGTCGCTATACTTATGATCCATTAGGCTTTAAATCTGTGCAGCATTATTTATAACTTTTTGGCATTCTATTAAATATAAATAATAAAAATTTAAAGTAAAAAACTTTTTGAAAACAAGCTTTTAATTAAATGCCCTAAAAAGAATAAAATAAAATTTTATCATTACCCAATTTATATTATATAAAAGCTTGTCGCGAGATATTTAGTTACCTTGAAAATTAAAATCAATCAGATCGAGTTTTATAATTCACTTATTTATCTACACAGGTAAATCTCGCGACAAGCTTTTATATCGTATAAATTGGGTAGTGACGTTATAACTTAATAGTAAAAGTTCTAAAGGAAAATTTTATTTTATTCTTTTTAGGGCATTTAATCAAAAGCTTGTTTTTAAAAAGTTTTTAACTTTAAATTTATTTTACTTTGCCAGTTGTTTGACAAATGACATATTATAGACAGTTTATTTTAAATTTATGTAGGGCCTTCCCACTATTTATTTAATTAATACTACATTCACTTTAAATAGAACGGGCTAGCTTCCTACTTTTAAGATTTTCGTTCGTTTGCACAGTGTAGCACTCGTATGCCTAGCGTAGCATGTTGTGGCGTAGCCGTAGCCGCGTAGCCGTAGCCGCGCAGCCGTAGCCGCGTAGCCGTAGCCGCGTCGCCGTAGCGGCGTAGATGCGCAGTCAACGTTGATCCGTTCGCATAACTTATTTTTTGATAAATTTATTATAATTATGCATTCATTGTGCACCATTGTACACTTACATTAGCGTGTAAAACTGTAAACCAAATAATAGTACAAGGGTGAAAGTTACTTATATCGTCTCGAGAAGGAGTTGGCGGGCGAGCGTAGCGAGGTCGCTAATTCGAGTTGACTGGACCTAGGAATTACGTTGTCCTATACAAACTTTGTTCCACTTTTTTACCCCTCTAGGGGTATGATTTCGAAAGATCATTTCCTGTCGGATGTCTACGTCATACAAAGAACATACCCTTTAAGTTTCAGGTCTCTACGATCAGCGGTTTAGACTGTGCGTTGATCTGTCAGCTAGTCATTCAGGATGAAACATTTTATAGCTACAGATATAATTATTATCTGCCCTTTTAAGATTAAGATGCCCTTTGCCAATTTTAATGGAACGTGATACCAACCGACAATTATCCCTGAACGCACTATGCTAGTGCATCTAAGGACAACCTCCGAATGGTGTAAAACAAGCAACAGGGTTGTTTTTTTTTTTTTTATTGATATAAACTAGAGCTTGACTGCGATCCCACCTGATGGTAAGCAGTGATGCAATCGTTGATGGTGAGGCGCTCTAGTTTATTAAGAGCCTATTCACTCTAAAAGGAAAAGGATAAAAAAGACGATAGGGTTATAGTTTTTGGGGACTTAAGTGGACTGGTTACAAACTATGTTAAATTAAGACTATGGTCCCTACACCTGAATAATGTTATTAATATCTATCGATAAAAAGGTGCGACTTGCACACTCATTAAATTGGCCCCCAATAACGTTCGCTAGCACAAAGTGACGTAGCAACAAGAGCGGCACATATCCTGAGGTGCTTATAGAGTGGAGAGGTATACCACGGTTATCAGAACAATCCCGGAATTACACCTAATGGGATTATACATCCTTCTCCCGAGTACGTTTGCTCTTGCAAATCTCCACTCAAGCCAGCCAATAAACACAAGCCGGAAATGAGGGACCAAATTTCTCCCGGGAGATCGGGTTCGTGGTGTCACTAATGCCCAACAGTTCGCTACAAAACTGCCCTTTTTTAATTATTATTGTCTACAGTAATATAATAAAGAGGTAACGTTTCTTTTTTTATTTTATTTTTTTTTTTGTTACTTTGTTACACCTCCTACAAACAAAAAAACAAACTCTTTGAAAGTATGGTCCGATTGTTAAAATTTTTTCACCGATAGAAAGCTGCTTCATTCCTGAGTGACATACGCTACTCGTATTATATTTTAAGTAAGCGGGCGAAGCCGCTGGCAGAAGCTAGTTATTGAAATGGTTACTAAGTATGCATATTTATTGATGAATGTGTTTTTTAATGATGAAGTTAGGTACTTTGGAGATTTATTTTCAGAAAAACATCTATCATCAACGATAGCATCACTGCTCACCATCAGGTGGGATTACAGTCAAGCACTAGTTTATATAAATTAAAAAAAAAACTACTTATAAACTTCATCATCATATCAGATAATGCTATGCTAGACATAGGCCTCCCCCAAGCGTCGCCACAACGACGGTCTTGTGCGTCACGCATCCGTCGGATTCCCGCGACCAGCGACTACGTTGCTGGTATGTTTGTGTGCATATTAATTCGCAATACTCGTAATTAAACATATGTGTGTTACATGTTACACACTTGAAATGAAATCCCGTGGAAGTGGTTGGAACTACGGAGAAGGGAGATAGACAGACGCAGGTAAGCTAAGAGGGAACAAGACGGCAACATTGCGACTGTTCAGCGACAGTGAAAGTTTGCAACAGGCAGCGCCAGGACTACGGAGCTTTCAATGTACGTGTACACTCGTGAAAAGCGTTTTAGTGAGGGGAACTTAGTGAGGGAAAGTTCAAAACTCATATTAAGCGTGTCCTAACCAAAAAAGCATTTTACAAGGTTAAAGACTATGTCGAAGACACGCTTGTTTGGCAATGACTGCCTCTGCACATGTGGCCCCCTGGTAAATCATCAATATACTATTAAACAATATACTACTCCACTTTTGTTTTAATGTACATATATTTATTTTTCCTTTAACGAATTGCTTTTGCAATATTTTTTATTTTTTTATTTAGACTTCAACTGCATTCATTCAATTTGTTAGTAATTTATTTTGTTAACAGTTGTAATTATTTAAATTTTTCTGTTGTAATTATTTATGTAACCTCTTTTTGGAATGGGAATGTGAGAACACTGTATAATCCACAAACACTTAGATAACTTTCTATTACAACTTACTATATTTTTATTTTATTATGATTAATTTTGTGCTTTTGTGTACAGTGTTGACTGGTCTACACTGTTCTTACATAAATCAATCAATATTGTAATAAACACATTTTTTTAAAGAGTAACCATGGAGTTTCTTGCCGGTTCTTCTCCATAGGAAACGACCAATTTCGAACCGTGCACTAGCTTCTGACGTTTTATAAGTGCCCTTGTAGGCCTATATGAAATAAAATATTTTGACTTTTTTTTACTTTGACTTTGAGTGAAAAAGAGACAGACATACAACGTAAGCTCTGTTTTCGTGACGTCATACTGCAGATACCATACACTACACTGGAAATGAATACACTACAACAACTAACATGCAATGTTAGTGTGTAAATTAAATACTCTCACACACGTATCCCACGCCATGACGCCAGTATTGATCGATTGCGGACCTGTTGCTTCATTCACTCAGTGGTTTGAAACGACCTCCTGCGGGAATCTTTGCTCCTAGTACAATCATCCGGCGATATGCTTTGTTCCTGAGAATGCTTTGTTCCGGAGAATGCTTTGTTCCTGAGAACACTTTGTTCATATCAGAGAGGAGATATTGCCGTACCAATAATAAGTGTACCTTTCGCATCAACAAATTACGTGAAATTTTTTTTTCAATAAGGAGTGCCCTTGATTTCAAAAGACTTTCTAGGGAACTTGATATTGACTTGTTACGCCACCAGTGTACGCCACACTGGTGCAGAACAAGTCAATATCCTTGCGACGACAAACAACACAGAAAAAAAAATTGTGATCAATTTTAATACGTACTTTCCCTCTCGAAATACAATAAAAAAATTTGCCTACGTGTGGAGGGTTGTAATTAGCTATTTGAAAATATCACACTTTGTATATCAATTATTTTGTTAGTCTGTAAGCCTTCTTTAACCCTTCAGATACCGTCAATTAGAGACACAATAGTAAGACAATAGATGCGCGGCCACCGGTGGTCGCTTGGGGATTCATGAATTAAAAAGGAATAAATAAATAAATAATAGTAGGTAGTACGTATCAATAAACTATTATTTTCACTTTACACATTTTATTAATAACCCTAATTTCGGTGAAAGACGATGGCCAAGATTGGATTATTAGGATTAATTTCGCGATTTGGCTTATTATAATTTATGGCTATTTTCCCGAGCTATTTCGTTTGTTATGTGTGTGTAATGTACCTAATACTAAATATAATTAGTGCCTAATACAAATACTTGCCTATAGAAAATCGGAATGCCTTTTATCATAAACTTCCCATTCATCATCATCATTTCAGCCGACAGACGTCCACTGTTGGACATAGACCCCCAAGTGTCGCCACCTCGATCGATCCTGTGCGTCTCGCATCCATCGGATTTCCGCCACCTTCACTAGGTCATCGGTCCATCTTGTAGGAGGCCTTCCGGCGCTACGTCTTCCAGTACGCGGTCTTAACTTCCCATTAAATGGTACCTAATAATTAATATCAACAAAAAAAAATTGCTTTACGTTATAAAATATCATATAGGTAATATACCTACACATCATTATCACATTCTAAAAAGTTTACCCGTGGTCCTAGAACGCAAAAGGCTTAAACTTGGGTGTTGTTTTACTCAGTAAAAGTCTGACAAGTCCTTTCGCTCCACATTTGAGCGGAGGAAGATAGACATGATCGCACATAAAAAAAAAAAAATATCATTTATTTAAAATTACATAGGTACACGACTTCTGTCCGATATATTAATTCATGAATCCCCAAGCGACCACCGGTGGCCGCGCATCTATTGTCTTACTATTGTGTCTCTAATTGACGGTATCTGAAGGGTTAAATAAAATAAAATTTATTGTACACTAAAATACATAATAACAAAACTTTTAGACGAACTTAAATCAGTACAGAGGCGGCGATAAATACCAGATAACTTTAGGATCAACAGTAAGAACTTAAAATAAAAAAGACAGTCTGTGGAGGAGGTTTTAATCATCATGAACCAAAATAATTCATAAAAGAACCATGTTACTTATAAATAAAAAAACAACTGTTTCCCTAATTACCTGATTCTACCTTCTACCACATCTTTAAAATCTGTAATAAGGCAACTAATACTACTCCAAAAATCTCTAATGATTTAAACACGACATAATACAAAGCTGTGATTCCATTCCCCTATTAACCACAGTACATCTCCGTCGCTTGTAGAAAAGAGACTTTGCCGAGTCTAATTGTCCAGACACACCTTGACCCACACACATAATTATCTACATAGCTACTATCAAAATTCAACCGCATTCGGCGAATGTATCAATTCCAAGCGCAATATCCAACTGTACCCAAAACTGAAACATTTCCAACTAAAGAATCGTACAAACACTCCGGCCATAGTCGAACGTTGCTTAAGCGGTCTTGAAAACTTCCAATAGCATCTGCTATCCTAGTACCAAGAGTAAAATTGCCAGGTTCACCAACTGTCCGATTTCGATATGATAAGTCCGATTCCGGCCCGGTCTTTCATCGCCCGGAAATCATTTTACTATGTTGGATCCAATGTTGGAACCAACATTGGTCACAGATATTAAGCCAATGTTTGACCAAACATGTTTGGTCAAACATTGGCCCATATCAAAAAGCACGGTTTTTCGTAAAATTTTGGTACCAGGATAACATAAACGCGAGGAAGTAAAAATGAGATAAGCTTTCGAATAGAGCCATCTACTCACGCAATGGCACATTACGTTGTTTTTATGTGGACTAAAACTTTAACGGTCTGCGGAATGTGCCATAGATGGCACTACTTTTTGCTAGTATTTAAAAATAAAACAAGTTATTTTATGTCCATTTTCATATACTTTCTATTAAAAAATAAAATAAAAAAACAGTGAAAGACGATTATTGTCTGTGCGACAAAATAATGGTTGAAAACAACATTAAACTGTTTTTAAATAGAAACCCAGCCCATCCATCCGTCAAATGCCAAACGTCATATCATGACGACACAGGTTTTTTTGTCAAGTTATTTTATTGTGATTTCTAATCAAAATATTAAGAAATGTGATAAAAAATTTCACTGGGCCACAAGAGAATAATATTTAATATATTACAGTTTTGCCAAAGAGAACAAGCGGCAAATCACACCATTATTGATCAAAACAAAGTCACGAACTTGGGAAACATTGGTGCGCTGTTTTTTTGGTAAGTACCACTTTTATTTTAATGTTTTTAGACTTCCTAGGTAAACTCTGGTCCTTGTTATCTCCAAATATATATAAAAGAAACGGAAATTCTTTTAAACATGATGATATTTGTTTATTTTGTTACGGTCAATGTTTTCGATGGCTAGTGGCTAGTATAAAGAGAGTTGATATTTTTAATTTATAATGCATTTCGAGCGCAAGTGTACCAACTGACTATAACAATACAAGACAGTACCTGTCAGACAGCTGTCGGCGATCATATTTCGCATTTAGAGCGCTATACATTTTCATATAACTGTTTTTACTTGATTTCGATGTTATTGCACATCTTTCTCTTGATATCTTGAGGATATTATCTATTATTGGAACGAAGTTCCTTATTGCACGTTGTGAAAGGGGGCTAGACGAAAAAAATTCTCACGAAAAGTCGTAACGACACTTTTTTTTTACGTCAACATTGCTACAGATGGAAATTGTTTCCTTTTATGTGTATTATTTTTTTATAGTTTAATAAAATTTTATTACAATTCCTTCACTAATTCATGAATCCCCAAGCGACCACCGGTGGCCGCGCATCTATTGTCTTACTATTGTGTCTCTAATTGACGGTATCTGAAGGGTTAATTAATCGAAAGGAACTTCGTTCCATCCGGGTGTCCCTTGACACCTCTCAAGTTTTCTATCTTATTTTCGAGAACAAGTTTCGTGAAATATTCGAATGAATAACGAAATTACTGAATACCGACATAGCGTCCACGCGTTATCTCCCTTTTTTTACGTTGCCTTTTTATGAAACATTGTGTTGGATTGCATTTAAACCATAATCACGTTGATGATAGATGGATTGAAAAGTACCTTCCCTCTTAAACGAAAATATGGGTGTTATCAATTTGACAATTGTTAAAATGACGTCATAAATAACAATAACTTTATCTGCCGGAATGCGAGCAGTTATAGTTACGATTAAGAAATACATCTTTTTATTTACGGTAGGAAATCATCCAATGACATCTCCCACCCTTGGGCGAGGCGGGAGGGTGAGTCAGACTTTTACTTACTAAAACGCATAATATAATGACGTCACAAAACATTGTGACGTCCATGTATAACAAAAACGATATTTATCTACAGCAGCACCCTTAAATCCCACGACTGTTTACTTTTCGCTCAGACAATATCACCCGTGGTTATCACACTGCCACGCGGCACGCAGCGTAGTGCGTGTCAAAGCACCTACGCGCGTACTTGCGGGAGTGCAGGGGGCCAATTCTCGATTTTAGAGATAGTGTCGAACTCGACAAAAATTAGGTCAAAAATCTTCTGGGGATGTCGAAGTCGACATTTGTCGAAGGATAACGTTAGAGTTCATGTCGAGTGCTTCTGAGCAGTAAAGCTGTCATGTCGATTATAGAGATATGTCATTTTTGAGTGAATTCGTTGAGTTTTGTTAGATTACACATTTACATTATCTTCACTCGACTCAACATTTTCGTGAAACTTATTTCTATTTTGACTGAGAATACCGAATTCTGCTCAATTCGAAATTTTTTGGTAGAGATAGAGATATTTTTGACAGACATAGAGATAAACTTGCAATCTCGAACTCGAGATAAATGGCGAATATCGATAATTGGCCCCCAGGTCTGCATCGTCGTGCGAGTTTTTTACGCACTCACGCGCGTAGGTGCGTTTAGTAAATTTACGCAGGCACACATTCATTTCATACAAAATCACGCACGGTGGGACGAGACTCGTGTTCTATACCTTGCGTGTCGCCCCGCACCCACGCGCATGTGTGCTTGTTCCTCCGTATGTAGGCGAGTGATCTTCATGAACGCGAGTGGATGCAGTTTTGGTGTGTAGGACTGTGCGTGTTTTCAAAACAAACGGAGATACTTACAAGCAACGTTAAGACATGCATTCACGCACTACGCCGCGTTGTGCGTGGCAGTGTAGAACAGAGCTAAAGCCGTCGAAAATGGCAAAAAGTAAAATAAAATCACAGTAGCATGAAACCCATTGGAAAAGGAAGATATGAGATCGAGAAATAGATGGGTGTGAATTTTTAAGAGTAAAAAACAGTTTATCTCGATTTCCGGCAAAACTACAAGTGCAATGGAAAAAAGTTAAAGTGTAACTCTGTATTTAAAGAAAGAAATAATTTAAAGAAGATTCTACACCTTTCTCAAAATGCTGTGTCTTATTAAATATTAACTGATTTGATTGTTAATTATAGCAGTGTACTTCGGTTTAGTTTTTTTTTTTTTATCAACGTAACATGCAATCTTATGTTTTTCGAGTAGGTAATCAAAGTGTAAATTGTATGAAATAACTCAAAATTTTACATAATTTCGAATTCTAGTTTTTTTTAGTTTTTGGCATTTTCCGAGGAGTTTTACTATGCCTAGTAATGATATTTCTGACACCATCAGAAAGTAGAGATTTCAATAAACAAAAAGCATATCGATTTATTAAAAAATCAGAAATTTTGACGTGAGAATTTTTCACATAAATTTTGAGCTTATGTGAAAAAGTTTAAATACAAAAATTTTAGATCTTTTTATTACCTACAACTTTGTCATTTAAGTTTTTTCCATAGGAATTATTGTAGTTTTGCTAAAAATTGAGACAAACTATTTTTTACCTTTAAAATCGCCCACCCATCCATTTCCAGACCTCAGATCACCCGTAAATTATTTTTCCTTTCATTTTTGTTATATTCTCTTCCTTTTCCAATGAGTTCCATCCTACTGTGATTTTTTTTCGGTTCGAAAATTATCGAAACTGGTCTGGTGTGATAACCGCCTCATCCCATAAATCCTATTAGAATATCCATTTGCATGGCTAAAATGTAAACTTTTTAGAACCGAAATAATATATACAAGGCATAAGGGACAGCCGTCCGCAAACTTTTAGGGCTTGCTCAGTAGACGAAACTGAACAACCTTCCACAAGATTTTTTTTCAGGAAATAAAAAAATATCAGCGTCACCATACAAAATTATAAACGTGATTTGACAGTTTGTATGGCGGTTCGATTTTTTTCTCGTTTTCTGAAAAAAAATATTGGCAAGGTGGTTCAGTTTTATCTACTGGGCAAGCCCTTAAAGTTTGTGGCGGCGTCCCTTACACCTTGTATATGTCACGACATAATCCAGATATCGCAAGTGTCGCTTGGTGTTTATTAGTCGATAATACAAGCGTTAACTTTCATACTCTTTGGATAAAGCTACATACTTTCCTCCTTCGGGTTTTGATGATTTAAGGAAGGGTTAAAAACGATAAAAAGAATCAACTTATTGCATTTAGTGTCCGACCGAATGTTCGAAACACTGCTACCGAAATTCGGTTTCGGTTTCGGTTGAAAAACCAGTTTTGGTCGGAAACCAAATGTATTTAGGTATTAGGTACGTCCATTCTTCATTAGAGGTCCTTATTCATAGTTATTTATTTCTGTCGATTACATAAATAATAATAGCTTTATAAATTCCTTACACAGACTTATGTATCTAATAATTTTGGTTGTGTTAGTACATATTTGCTTATCCTAGTTTGTTAGTATTGTCTTCTGTTGTAAGGACCGCTCTGGCGGTGAAAGCCTCCTCCATTTCTTTCCATTTGTGCCTATCCCTTGCCAGTCTGTTCCAGGTTATTCCAGCCGTGGCAACTATGTCATCACTCCAACGTTTGACCGGCCTGCCTTTTCCCCTTTATTGTATATAGGGTACCAATTCGTAATAATTTTTGACCACTTGTTCCTTGGTGATCTTTGGACATGTCCAGCCCATTTCCATTTTTGGCTCATTATAATTTTTGCAATGTCCTGTACCTTGGTGATTGTCCTAATATCTTTGTTTCTCACTTTGTCGCTTAGCTTTAGACCCAAAAGACTCCTTTCCATGCTATGTTGGCACACTTTAACTTTGTGAATCTGTTTAGCTGACAGCGGCCATGTTTGAGAAGCGTAGGTGAGACAGGGTATCAAACACGTCTGCATGGCTTTCGTTTTCAGTGTGACCGGGAAATTACTCTTGAATACCTCTTTCATTGCCCAATACTTGTTCCATGTTATTTTAGTCGATTACATAGCATTTTTTAACGTAAGAGACCTTGGTGACTTGACGATAATAGTACATTTACATAGATACAAGAGCAGAAAGTTTGTCATTATTACCGCCACGTCACCAAAAAATTACTAGTTTTTTTAATGTTTTCTTTATAAATAAGTATATTGAAAAACATCGTATGATACACGTGAGTAATTAATGATTACCGTTCTTGGCTCTATTAAGACCCTCGCCACGGCTCGGGTCTAAATACCGTCTCGACGGTAATCACTAACATTACGCACTTGAATCATATATGAACTCCAACGTCGAGCACACCATCGCTTACCATCAAGCAACATAATGGTCAAACGTTAGTCTATAAATAAGAAAGATGTTGGGAAGTAAATGAAGTACTCCTTATTTCATGAGGGTTCATCAATTTAATAACGTTTATATTGAAAAATATATATGAACGAAGAACGATGTTATGTGTTTTGTGTAAAAGTGAAAAAGATGCCGGTCGATGACACTTGACATAAATCACATAATGTTAGAAGCAAAATATGTAAAAAAAATCGGTTAATTTAGAGGCCATATTTTTAAAATAATTTTATAAATAAAATGCACTATCCACGCAAGTTAAATACTCGTAGTACTCATAACTTCACGAGTAGAGCTGAGATTCTGACCGTTTTAATACCTAGATAATATTAATGAGTATTTATATAACAAAGTTATTTACATAATTTTACAGAATAATTATCTGCAGATTTCAGCTAAAGCTCATTAGAAAAAAGCGTATAAAGATACACTAAAACACAAATAACTGTCAAAGGGCCTGAAAATCTGTTTTCTTCTGATCTATCCCATTATTACATTAATATTATAAAGGAAAAGTTGTAGATTAATATGAATGTTTGTTACCTTTTCACGCTCAAACGGCTGAACAAATTTGGATGAAATTGAGCATCCGACTAGATATGTTCTGAAGTCATGTGACATGTGATATTTTTATATCGGCAATGTATTCTCTCACTTTTTTATTAGCTATCTCGAGGGCGAAGCCTGTGACAGAAGTTAATACTTTATATATTATTATGTTTATCTATAATATGTAGGTATGTATTTAGAAATATAAAAGTATGTTTATCAGTTGTCTAGTACTCATAACAGAAGCTCTGCTTAGCTTGGGACTAAATGGCGTTGTGTGATAGATGTGGAATATGATGCGAGAGTAACTTTGTCTTTATGTCAATTTGTTACCTCTTCACGTCTTAACGGCTAAGCAGATTTCCTTGAAACTCGACACAGAGGTAGGTTATGTCGTCGAAGTGACAAAATGATAGTTACAAATATTTAACCTGTTGAAAACGCTAGCGTACAGACCTTTCAGTAAAATAGCACTTCGTTTGATGACTGCTCAATGTACCACAACAGCATCAGATAGATCATTTAGTTTTCGTAGCAACTTGCACAATGCTAAGCGGAACCGTCTAATTTCAAATAACTGCAGCAGCAAAAATTTCTTAGGTGCCATACGATTATTTTTTTACTTTTTTTATAAATGAAGTGCTCGCGTTTGACCATGATGTGGCCGACAATGGACCACGCTTGCCTAGAAGTAACCTATTCACTCTTGACTTGAAGAACTGTGTAACTTAATTGTAACTAAACTCTAAAAAAATGTGAAATTAAAGCTAACAGCACTAATAAAAACGATTTGCACAAGATTTTATTCAAAATTTATAAAATTAAACAAAAATTCATTAATTAATAACATTTATTTCATTATAGGAACTGCAACTAGCAGTTTAACAAAAATAGATACACAACACGCATGCACACGTTTTAAATTAACTTTTAGTTGCTATATCCTACTTAATATTATAAATGCGAAAGTTTTTATGTATGGATGGATGTATGGATGTTTTTTACTCTTTCACGCAAAAACTACTGAACGGATCTCGAAGAAACTTGGTGCACGAGTAGACCATATCCCAGAATAACACATAGGATACTTTTTATCCTGGGATTATGTACGCGGGTGAAGCCGTGGGCAAAAGCTAGTACTATATATATACTACATATTCACCTATGGTTTGGGTATAAAATAAAAAAAAAAACTAACTAAATAAATACTGGTTAAATAACACAAGTACGTAAATATACCAAGGAATTTTTCCACCCGGTATTTACGCACTACTCATCTCTATTTGTGAGGCCAGTGACCAGAGATTTCGACAATATTTTCACTGCCATTAAGAAAGATATAAACAATAATTTAAACTTGTATGAACTTCGCTATAGATTGCGCAGCCAGTAGGTACTTTTATGTTATTCTCGACGATGATCTTATTATTTTTTATCATTCACGGAATAACAGACTATAATAATTATGTTGTTTGTTTGTATACATAACAGTTTTTAATTCCTTAATTATCAAGAATTGTGTCGTTTTATAAAGTGTAGACAGGTCAAGAATATTTCATTAGACATATAGTTTGGTCAGTTTTATGGAGCTTCATTCGATTTGGTTGTCGTGTCAACGGGTAAAAAGCCTGATTATTAAGCCACCTTCAACTTGTTGTGTACCCGTATTAGAGGCCATGATTTGGTATACTGTATGGATCAGAATGTTGGGCCGTGAAAGATGGATGAAAAAAGATTGCATGTAGCGGAGATGAGAATGTTAAGATCGATGTGTGGTGTGACGAGAATGGATAAAGTGAGAAATGAGTATATAGTTGAAAGGGAATCGTTTGTCTTGGTACGGTCATGTGAAAAGAAGGGACGAAACGCATGTTGCTAAAAAAGTTATGAGTTTACATGTGGATGGATGGAGGGGAAGAGGGAGGACAAAGAAAAGATGGATGGTTTTTGTGAGAAGTGATATGGATGAAAAGGGAATTAGTGATAAAGTGACGAGTGATAGGAGAGAATGGAAGAAAAAAACGTGTTGCGCCGACCCCAAATAAAATAGGACAAGGGCAGGAAGATGATGATGATGATTTGGTTGTATGTATAACAATGGGGGTTACAATTTAATGATTTAAACCCCAAGCGATGCTCTGTCATTGTCTTTCTATTTTGTCTCTAATTGACGATATTCAAAAGGTTGTCTAAGTTCTAAAATTTATTCTACAAAGTAGACCACATCTTCAAATCTTGACGATTTATAAGTTTTCTGAAAACACAACAAGAAAATAACAACACAACAAGAAACTGTGTTGCAACTTGAAAGAGAAAATACCTAGAAATTGAATTTGAAAACTATCTTACTCATACTAGACATCTGACCATACGTTGACGGGTTCATAACACGGTGTTCCAGGCTGAGTTCTTGGGTATTTTGGGATTTTTCCCTGGCAGCCTTAGTTAACAGTAGGTACCAGAAAAGTTAAGGACCACTCAATATGCATAGTCTCAGACAGCATGGCTGTTCTGTAAACACTGAACAGCCAGGTAGTTAACTCCGGGCTGATATAGGAGTATCACCAACGCCTTATCCAGGCAAGTAACCATTCCCGAGGACACAACGATTCCCGAGGCCATGATGAAGCAGAGGAACTCGCCAAAAGGGTTTGAGTATGGCAGCTATAGGGCTTGAACACATTGTGCCGCTTCGGATACTTCCGCAATGTGGTAAGGAAACTCAGCAGAGACCTACACCACAAAGTATGGGTAGATCTTAGTGAATGCTGGATGGCCAAAGAGGTACTTACTACCATTGACAAATAATACAATACATTGCATACCATACGTTGATAAAACGCTTAGATTTACTACTTACATATTTTCTTTACTTATATTGTTAAATAAACCTAATTAATAGATAAATAATGAATACATTACTTATATCATATTATCAAATAATCAGAAGAACATCAAAGCTGTAAATACTAAATTATAACAATAATAATTAAATCAAACAATATTGTGGCGCGATATCGGCCAGTCCTCACTTAAATTTAGGGATGTTCGTTAAATGGGATAGATATGTCGTGATATGACGGCCGTTCACACTGCTCGGAGGAAGTGCGTATCGGTACAGCAGTACAGTTCGGAGCTTCACTGAGTGCACACACCTGCAACCATGCGTCCCAGTACCGTGCTTCTGATTGCCATCCTCGCCTGCATTCTACGTAAGTATCTTGTATAGGTACGCTTCGCAATCGCCAATGCATTTTTTTTTTACAACAGCGAATTCTTTTTGGCGTTCTAATTTTAAAACCGGTTCTACATTATCTCTGGAATTTTTATTTTTTAATCTATGCAATTTCATCGAGAATTATTTATTCTCTTATTTCTATAAATAGAACTTTACTTTAATGTGTCATTTCGTAATAAATATTATCGCTACGCATAGTCAAGTCTCTTGTTTGGTTGTTAGATATGGAGGGGTCATGGGTTCATTCGGGTGGAAAAAAGGAATATTTTATTTATGGTAGCTACTTCACAATGCGTTCCATATTCAAGGGAATTGTATGTTTCTATAAAATTGTGTCGATATCAAGAATGAACTTCAAGATTCTCATTGAGGTCATATTGTTTCACCCGGCATTCTGTTTGTCAAACGAATGAAAATCTGTCAAAAGACGGTTTCACTCCACATTTAAGACAACCAGTGACCAAGTTTTCGTCGTGTTTCTCATTAATTCTCAGTAGCTCATAGTTTTAGTGTTTTTTTTTTTTAATAAAAAAAAATATACTGCGTACGTCGAAGGACTGGAACAGTTTGCCTGTTGCGGTCTTCCCGTCCGATTATAATTTAGGTATCTTCGAAGCTAGAGTGTATACGTATAGGCTCTTAATAAACTAATGCGCCTCACCATCACAGATTGCATCACTGTTTACCATCAGGTGGGATTGCAGTCAAGCATTAGTTTACATCATTTAAAAAAATTATTACGTGTTGTCCCACGAGTCATAGATCTCCTAGTTATTTCTCAACTCTTACTGCTAGGTATAAGTAGGTAGCGAGTTGAAGATACAATATTTTTTTCGTAGACATTTTTTGTGACCTTAATGGATTCGGGGCAGTTTCAGTAAAGACAAAGTTAATTAGGTAGGTTTGATTCAGAATCTATTACTTCAATCCATTTTGTTAAAAGTCATGTGAAGGCAACTTACCATGCACCCTATGGTAGACATAGAGAGCCCACGTCGCGTCGCTTAAATTTTGAAAAAAAAAACTATTAATGGCCCTGGCCCGTATTCTTTTCTGCACTTTATCAAATTATTACATGACGGTTACATTTTTTTCAACTAATTCTATCTACTTAATACTTACTTCTTTACTAATAAAGTAGTACCAAATTGTCGAATTGCCAATTGTCATCAGACCCTTGGGTTTACCTGGAAGATAATTCCTACCTTCCATTTAGTTATCGGGTACCTTTTCCCAAGATACCACGGCCCTTGGTACAGAACCTTCAATACAAAATGCAAATTCAGCAAAGAACGATGATCAAATTTGTATGAGGCCACCCCTTCCCCCCCTATCCAACAGATTTGAAACAGGTGTCATCCGAAGCGTCTAGTAGAGTTTTTTTACTATGGCGACATATTTCAAAAGTATGGGATTTAGGTTCTATAAGACATTATATTTTAATCTAACCTAACCTAAGTATTTTTAGGCCTTATAATGTACTCATAATATAGCACTATCATACATTTTTGAATGCGGCTCGGCAAGCATTGTACGATTCTACAAAAATATTTGACAAAGGGCATTTTGTAAAACTGTTCCCAAATTTGTTGGTGGCTACCAACATATTTGAAACAGGTGTCATTTGAAGCGACTAGTTAAATAAAGTTTATTATTTTTATGGCGACATACCTAAAAAGTACGGGTTTTATAACCTAACCTAACCTGGTTCATATCTGTTGGTGGGTACCAAAAGATTTGAAACAGGTTTCATGTTTTGGAACAGTTTTACGTAATGCCCTTTGTCAAATATTTTCGTAAAACGTACAGAGCCCGCCGAGCCGCATCCAAAAATATTTGAAGGCACTATGTTATAAATAGGTATATTTAAAATCTAGAACATTTAGGTTAGGTTATGTTAACACAAAAATGTCTTATAAAACCTAAACCCCACGCTTTTCAGAGATATCGCCATAGTAAAATATTCTCGCATTGCTAAGATCTTTTGATTGAGATACAATTTAAATATGTTGGTCAATGCTACAGTTGGGGGGACGTTTTGATGCATCCTCCTGCAATTTAGAACGTCACTCACGTAGGCAATTGGGCACACTGTACCTATTGTATATGCCCTTCCCGCGCAATTGGATCAATCAAGGCGATATAGGTCAGTGTTATCTGTTAGACGATGCACTACAGGCTAATTGACAATAGATATTATTATGCACCTAACGGGAGCAAGGCTGGAGGGGTGTTGCTACTTGCGATGAATCTATTAGGGTCTAACAATTGGTTTCTATTTTAGTTTGTGAAGTTATTTTAACATAGTTATTTGTAAGTACATTAGTGGTACTCTCTAGCGTGGATGCGAGGGGTATAGGATCGGTTGTGGCAATATTTGGGGGACAGTTACGTCTATCCGTATCGGGGACGTCTTTCGGCGGACACTAACGAACTCAGTACCAGTCAACTTCTCTTTTTTAGGAGAACTTTGTTTTAGGATATCAATTAGATACAGTTAGGGAACAAAATTATTCGACAAAGTTAACTACGATTGGGATTCACACAATACTCGATACTGGGTTAAACTAGAAGGTGTTTTCAGTAAGGGCTACTGACACCCTGGGCGAAAATATTATGGCGCCTACTTAAGGGAAGCAATATCAAGTGTTAGTTTTTTGCTGATCCCAAGTAAACTTAAATTAAGAATTTCATCTTTCCTTTAGCGTTACCCAAAGCTTACGACGCGGACGTAGAAAGTTTTGTAGCTCTTTATTTATTTATTTTTAATTTTTTTTTTACATTATTTATTTTAGTAAATATTTTTATTCCTTTTAATTTTTTTTTCTTTCACAATTTTTTTTTAATTTTGAGTTTTTTTGCAATATTTTTTTCCTTTTCAATTAGATTGAAAATTTTGTTAATTTTTGATAAATTTTCTTAAATTGATTGTTTTTTTGAATGATCTTCATTAAAATTTTACCATTCGAGCTTTTTGTCAGCAAATGAATTCATTTTCAATCTGCACAGTAGCCAGGTTAGAGAGTCACGATTGAGAGGTTGTTGATCGAAGATACGTTTTTAATAATTTTAGTTTTGAAAAACGGCGTTTTCCACTTGCAACTGTAACCGCAATGGTTGCAAAAATCATGGGAGGCAGGAGACTCCAACTACAAAACACACTCTCTGCCTCTGGCTCTCGGGCCTCGACTAAGAGAGCTCTTCAGCGCATGGGACGCACTTCACTGGAAGACAGGGAAACTGGTCTTCATTGCGAAGCCGGGGCGCCCTGCGGACTCTCCGTCCGAGTATCAGCCGATTGTGTTGCTCGACGAGGTCGGTAAGCTCTTTGAAAGAGTAATTGCAAACCGCCTCGTCGCGCGCCTAGCACGGGTAGGGCCGGACCTTTCGGACGGTCGATTCGGCTTTCATCAGCGCTCATGACGGGGTATGTGGTGTTCTAGGGCAGATGTGTCGTGGCCTACCTATCCGACTGGTACATAGTCTACCCCGGTCGCCAGGGAAAGTGGAAACGCTGAGGGATGTCCTTTATTCTTTATTGTACACAAACAGTTTTTTAAAAAGTACAGTTGATATCCATTGGCGAGCTTAATCCACAACTGGGTTTTCTTACAGCAAACCACAGGTCGATGTCGTGCGATGTTCCGCAGGGATTGGTACTAAGACCATCATTGTGGAACATCGGATACTACTACGTGCTGCGCGACGACTTCCCTGACGGAATCAGCGTGGTCCACACGCTGGTTCTAGCGCAGGGAGAGTCGTACCAGCCGGCGGTCGATCTAGCAACACGCGGGGTTGCGATAGTCTCTAGTTTTTTATTATTTTATCTTCAACGATTTTTAAACACAGTTTTAAATTAAGCATCATATCCAATCTTTATAATAATCGCTCAGTCGAATACACAATGCATCTACAAATGCAATTTTTGATGAAAAGAAACAGTAACTTTGATAAAGCTCTGCAAAGGATGTACGAGTATTAAATCGGAATGAACGGAAGCTGGAGATAAAGCATCCCGTAGCGCTCCAAACGTTCAACAAGTTCGAGTAACGAAACGATACGAACTTATCCGATATTGCTGCTTATTATTTCAAGAGCAAGAAGCATTTGTTAACTACGACTCCGAAATCATTCCCAGGACGGGCCCAGCTGGGTCGAAGTCTGCTGGGGCCGGGGTTATCCGAAAGGAAACTCGAGCCCCGGTAGAAAGGCGAGAAGGAACGGGGTGGGGTTTTTAGTCAGTAAGAGTCTGACACTATCTCCCGCTCCACCCAAGAGCGGGTTTTGTCATAAGCTGATTTTCCCCATCGAGAAAAAAAAACACTACCTGAAAAAAATCATATGTGTTCATGTCATACCTAAGATTATTTTTTTTACCGGTCTGGTTAACTGCAAACTGCATCCAAATCCATTCAGCCGTCTAAAGAACATCAAAATGTCCAATAAACATACAGACTTCAGAATTTACCAATTATTTTATGACTTCGTGGACAATTTTGGGATTTTGTTATTTTTTACTTTCGACAACACAAATATAACGAGATTTTTTAAGAATAGAGCCCTATTTTCATAAAAAATAGTTGTTTATATTTATAGAATTTCTAGTTCTAAGAAGTTTCTCTGCACTCACACGTGTTTGAAAAACAAATACGTATTACTTAGGTACTATTTAAAAGCACAAAATATATATATACATAACACGATACATTGCGTATAAGGTAATAAAATAAATCAGTTTCATTGGATTCCCATAACGTTCCTGAAATAATTTCCCGTACCGGTTAACTTAGTACGATTTTTGCGGAGGGCTGTCTCTTACACCTTATAGGTACAGAAGTCAATCTACATACAATGCGCGCTCGAGTAACGCACACATAGACACCGCTCATGGACACGATATCTCGGTAGCGTCTCGGCCCACTCGTCGAACAGTTCCGTCTCAAACACTCATTAGTGTGCGTCCACCGAGCGTAGATATAAACAGTGAAGTACATACATGAGATTGTCTTCTTGTACCTATCTATTTTGTGGTAGAAGTATCAACTAGGTACCTACTTAAGTCATGGACTGTTCACTTCTTTCCACTTCCAGTATCTACAGCAATAATACATTAGAAGGTGAAAATTTTATTACAGGAGTGTTTATTAGGGCTGAAAATATCACAAAAACAATGCCACGATGACAGATTGGTTTTCTTGTGCATCCTAGTTCATTCTCTGCCTGTGCTCCAAATGTCATCGAAACCCGTTTAGCCATAGTGGTGACTGGTGGTGACCAACCCGCACTGGGCCCGCGTGGTGAATTACGGCCCATTCCTTTTCCTAGAAGAGTCCCAGCTGTGGAAACATTAAAAAGGCTAAAGATGATAGTGATAACTCTGATAACATTCGATGAAAACATAGGTACTTAGATACGTTATAGTGAACGCCATGTTATACATAGTATCGCCAGATGACGCTGATCTTAACATTTTTAGTTTATTCTGTTTTTATTGTATAGGTGCATTGTTTAGTCAAGAAAATGGTTTCCACTGAAAACAGACATTTTACTACATTGAACTAGTCAAATTATTGTCATGATTCGGACTGTTCACATCTCTAACTAACTCCTTTTCCACTCGCCTTGTTGCTTCTTCTAAAGCAATCCAACGCCATGTTTGATGAAGAGGCAACGCGAAAAAAGTGTGATAACGCCTGAAAACTCTATTGGCATTTGGTAATTCCGTAATATACTCGAATATTTTACAAAACTTGTTCCAGGAAATACGTGTTTTTTTTTAACCTTTAAAAGTTTTTAATAGAAAATAATTGTCGTCATTCAAAATCTCGATTAAATGTGCAAGGCTGCTATTGATGGGTTTTTTATATTTTTAAGGGGAACCCTTCTAGTTTCGCCAGTCTGTCTGTCTGTCCGTCCGTCTGCGGATAATGTCATTTAATAACATCATAATCACGTAAGAGTGGTTGTATGAAAATGTACCTCGAAAAGAACGCTCGTAAGGCTTTGTTTTACGAATGATTTCACATAAAATGTCTGTATATTTTCTGTCAAATAAGTTTATTTTACTCTTGCTGAAGTCTTCTTCGTTTCTAATCGCCATTTTGTTATATTTCCAGTGACAGCTTGGGCCTGCGAACCCGACCAGACACACAATGGGTGCAAGATATACGGAGGTTCCTGCACCTGCGGCTACGGGTGCAGAACCGAGTTCATCTATAGGACGCGACGAAACTGTCTCAATGCTCTGAGGGGTAAACCAAGTACTAAATTGATCAGAGTATCATTATCTATCTTGTACGAAGTAGAGGGCGCACTAGGGCCACAGTAGTGGGCGGCAAAGGCCAGCCATTAGACAAATGATTTTAGGGTTTCGTACCCACACGGTAAAAGAGGCCCCTAATACAAAGACTCCGCTGTCAGTCAGTCTGTCTCTCTGGCCGTCCATCACCAGACTGCTTCTCATGAACCGCGATGGCTAGACACTTGAAATTTTCACAGATGATATACCTGTTTCTGTTGCCGGTATAATAAAAAATAATTTAAAAAAAAAAACAATATAAAAGTTTAACTGGGGTTCCCATAGTGTAGGACGTAGTTAACTACTATTTTGTAATCAGATTACAAATTATGATTAAAAGTTGTTAACTACAAGTCTCACTTGTAATTAATTTCAGTAATCAAACTAAATGAAGTAGTTTTTAATTTATAGAAATTTCTTCCAGCAGACCCGCGAAAGGAGAAATTAAAAAGGAATGTAGAAAATAGTGTGTAGTAAACACAAGAAGAATGTTTGAATATCAAATAGCACATATATAAATATAAAAATATAAATATATATCATACATAATACGTACAATATAATATAATATATATAGGGTGATATATATATGATATAAGATATATAGGGTGTAAATAATGGATAACCCTGAAACTGTCGATTGTCCAGATTATCATCTATCATTAACCACACTTAGGTATATCACCATATGTCCATGGATGTCCAAATTATTGTTTTTTTTTTTTAAATAAAAACGTACTTAATCATACGAAATCAGCTGCCATTTCTTCAATTGGTGACTTTCTCTTTCTATATTTTGTACGTCACTCCTGAATGTTTGTACGACCACGAGACCAGTGTCAAGTTTTTTTTTATTACAATCTAAGATAACATTACAATAAATATTTAATTTCAATTTTTAACATTTCTTTTTAAGGAATTATAATTTTTAGGCCCCTGTATCGCAAAAAAAAATGTACTACACTGCGATGGCCCATTATTTTAACCAATGTCTTAATAAATACAAAGTTATTGCTGTTCGAATCTTAAAGTAAATGTTTCATACAATTCTGATTTTTAAATTAAATAACTATAACACTACTGTGACTAATTTTAGACACATAGAGAATGAGAATTTTCATAGAATTTGATCACTTTGGGTTTATTGACTTACGAGTTTGTAGGTCGCGGGTTCAAACCCAGCCAGGCGCACTACTTTGTGTAATGTATTTCATTACCACTGCTCTCAAAACGGTGAACGAAAACATCTTGAGGAAACCTTGTCCTAGAACCAAAAATTCGATTGACATGTGACATTCACCAACCCGCACTGTGCCCGCGTGGTGGATAGCGGCCCATTTCCTCTCCTAGAGAGGAGGCCTGAGTCCCAGCAGTAGGAACATTAAAAAAAAGGCTGTTGTTGATCAATAATTTGGACATCCATGGGCATATGGTGATATAAGTGGGGTAAATGATAGATGATAATCTGGCCAATCGACAGTTTCAGTGTTATCCATTATTTACGCCACACCCAGTATATTTTATAACTTTGTATTCCTGAAAAAGGTTCTGCATATTTTCACAGAGAGGAGTTCAAACGTTTGCAGCCGTTTACCTTGCATGGGCGGTATATGTATTCAGACAATGCAAGACCCGGGTTTTACTTGCAAGTGTGAAGGCACTGGATTTTATGGCCAGCGCTGCGAGAAAGGTATTTTCATAATTTATTTTTCAAAACTGTTAACTAAAGCAATATGTGGCTAAAAATAACAGCTCTAAAGCTCGATCATTCCCGAGTGTCACCATTATTCCCGGTACCCCTTGGAGAACACAGTGGACCACCGCCGTGTTATCGTGGATGCGATCATCAGCGATGACCTCTCGCACCCACCCAACCCGGGTCCGGGTTCTGACCATAGATCGGACCAAAAGGGAATGAGTCGCGGAGGCCTCCTTCTGTGAAGCAGTAACGCTATCAATGGAGATAGACATCCTCACGCCCCATTAGCCACCACAGAAGTCCCTCTGCGGGTGGTGTACTAACCCTGGCTACCATAAGCACAGGGTTGCGAACAACGAGTATATGTAGCTTGCCGTCCGGCCGTCAGGTAAGGACAGAGCTCGCGTTGACCACGCATAGTCTTTCACACATGGTGATATAGAACATTTTTCACTATGACAATATTATTTATTTGTAAAACTCGAGGTATTTATTTCTTTTAGGAATTTTATAGTGCGCTTTATGTTCTAACTAAAGAGTTCCTGATAAAAGAGTCTCATATAAGTAACTTTGGAGTAAATAGTTATATAACTTTTTGTTCCAGCATGTCCCACCGTAGCAGTCCGCGGCATGGTCTTTCCTCACGAGTGCATCGTTATTTGAGCAGAGAACCAGAAAGAAAATATACACACATATTTATTAAGTCGCACAACAGCTTACTTTTAAGTACAGTTGATAATTTAATATATTACATACCCTACCTACTTACTACATAAGTGAAATCAATATTTTATCAGAGCGGTTTTATCGAAAAATAAATATATTATTAAAATTAATCAGACATGACTGTATTATTGTCTCTTCTACATTGATTTTACAGGATGTTTGGTTCGGATACCTATTGGCGGATAGCTGAGCCGTTAAAGCTTTATTTTGGTATTTAATGTGAACGGGGAAAACAAGAAACAACAACTACAACTTGGGCTATTTCAGTCAAGAGTGATAGGAATAGAATAGAATAAACTTTATTGTACAACAAACTTGTAACAATGTTACAGAAACTTAAATCTATGAGTACAATGGCGGTCTTATCGCTGACAGCGATATCTTCCAGAAAACCATGGGATGGCATATAAGAACTAAACAGAACTATATAGGTTGCTTCTAGGCAAACGTACTCCGTCGTCGGCCACGTCATCGCTTGTCATCCGATGTTTTCCTTCACCGTTTTGAGAGCAGACAGACACATTACTACTGTTAGTGAGACAAACCTTTATGTATATCTGGAATTCGTTCTTTCAATTTTATCGTCTTAGGTACTTCTGTTATCCAGACAACAAGTGTATTTTACTTCTTTCACCGAGGCTTTAGAATACATTTTCAAATTTTATAGGCATAGACTCCCCTGTACCTAAGTTCATCTATTTTTTTCACCTCTCTAACTCGCACTATATTATAGGTATTAAATACTTAAACTAAAACCTCTATTCTCACCTCTATTAAAGGCTGTAAATAAGACAGATATTTATTTATACCTACCTGGATATCTGAGACACTGGGTAAGGGGAAATACCTCTTTAAGTGAGACAAAGTAGGCCCTTTGAAGTCCCAGTTATTCAGGTTTAACTGTTTACTTAAGTACGTAGTTTCAAATGTATTATTTCAAACAAACAAAATCACTAAAACCCTACAAAAATAACTAGTTATACCAACAATTGATATTCAGAGCTGCTGATAGATGGCGTAAGTAGTAGGTTCATAAACGCTGCAAATAGTGAAATCGTCGTTCTATAGCATGGTGTTGGTACTATTAATAGTGATCTTATTTACATTTTTGAAATCAGAATTTTAAGTAGGTACCTACTCAAATCAGAAATAATCACACCCCGCTGTGCAGAAATCTCTAGACAAACTGTACTTATTTGAATTTCGTACCTAATCTAAAAGTTGTCATACTCTAAAAATAATACCAAAATAGTAAGCTTGGTAGATTTTCAGATGTCTCCAGTAGGTACAGTGTGCTCAGTATTGTACTTAGTAGCTAGTAAGTAGTAGAGGGTCCGGCGGTATTTCACACTGGGACAGCTTCTAATGTTATATAAAGCACAAGTCCGATGGTGAAAGAAGGCCGGCTCTACAAAGCCTTAAGGCGCTAGGTAGCCAATCTTTCGATATTTTACTGGATGTATTTCGGAGAGTGTGCGCGAGAATTGCATGACTTAATTCCACCATCTCTTTTCTAAAATTATATCCATATCCACCCTTACGTTGTTTAAACTTCTACGGTCCGGACTAAGCGTTTCGCTTCGTCGTTTATACCGCGTACATTGAAGGACTGGAATAATTTGCCTGCTGCGGCACTACTACACTACTACTAGTGCGCCTCACCATCAATAACTGCATCACTGCTTACCATCTGGTGGGATTGCATTCAGTTTACAACACTGGCTTACATTAATTATAAAAAAAAAGCTCAAACTAGTACGTATCTAATACGAGCAATCAGAAGTCAACAGTTTGAATGCAGCTATGACACTGTTTTGCTTACGACATTATACACAATTTTAACTGGGGTAGTACTTAACTATTCCTCAATTTATAAAAAAAATGCCTTTCTTACATGAACATTATTAACTTTGCACCAAATATAACCATAAAACTTATGAAATGAAATGGCCAAACGTGGGCTGTCATCAAACTTTAACGTTTAAGCCATCTGGCCAAGTTTTAGTTGGCCACATACCTACATTATGAAATGCAACCATTTCATGGTACGCCGCGTCATTACACTCGATCCACGACCTCAAATAAATTAACATGCTGAGCACGTTGGCTGAGTATGTTAGAAATCTTCAACAATAAGTTTGCAACACCGACATTTATGTCAGATTCTTCGGTTGTCTGTAGTGGTGGCTAAAATAATAGCGCCAAAATATAACACGCTATTTGTTCATATCGTATAGCTGTTATATCGGCTTTGCCTTCACGCTATAATATAACGACTCGCTCAACAAACCGCCAACAGCGGGGCCAAAACGGGATAGCAATATTTCGTTTATTGTGTCCGTTTAGCGCGTTGCCGAATAAAATGATAACGTTTCCGCGTTCAGTTTATTGCCGAGTTTTGTTATAACGTGTTATAATGATATCGTCTAAAAGAGCGCGCTATATAAAAATATTCAATAGTCTATAGCGCGTCTAGAGTTTCTAGTGAAATTGAACATCACTGTCTGTCCTGCTGCTCAGAGTTGCCACCTTAAAATTTTTAAATAAATCTCGCATTCGGACGGTGCACTCGCGTCGTGGTCAATTTTTGATACCAAGTGTACAGTTGTGAAGTCACAGAAGAAAACTACTAATCATGGATGATGATAGTAAGAAACAGCTTCGTGAAATGTCACTTACTCTGGAGCGGAGTTTAAATAAGGATACTCAGGTACAAGGATGGCAAACGGATGAAGCATTGCACTTCCGAATGCTTTATAAATATAAATTTATAACTTGGATTTCACTGGTACTTGATGGCATAAATCCCCATACCACAAATTTAAAATACACTTTGGAAATGTTGAAAAAGGACATGCTGGAGTACGAACTGGCACATCCAAGTGACAACGAATATGCTGCGGAGCTCATTCATATAATGTTTAACACGATATATATAACTTGTTGAATAGTTCATCGTGAATGTCATAGCTAACGCTGTGCGCCTGCTGTGTATCCCTGCTTTTGTCGAACATACGCGAATTATTATGATTTGTGCAATATGCGATTGAGTTAAAATAAAGTTAGCAAAATATGCAATTGTGTTAAAACAGAATCTACGAAAACATAATGCCGATCAACTTTTTGACAACTGGACAAGATTTTTGTACACTATACAACAGTGTAAGCGTGAATTTGACCTGAGGGAGCGCAGAAAATAGAAGTTATTATATGCACATTATCGACATGTATCAGATCGAGACAAATTCAGAAAGGAGGTCACATAAAACCAAGCAACAAATACAAAACCCCCAGAAAACAAAAAGTGTAAAGTGTTTACTTTTCATTCAACATTATTATGAAGAATTTTATTAAAGTTTTAATTAAAATATAATTAATTGTAAGTTCAAAATAAATTATTGGCTTATTAATGTACTCCTGCCATATAGGTACTGTCCCGGCTTTTTGTGTCGTGAATAAAAAAAAATAAAACGTATTGTGGTGTTTTATTTATCCAGTCCTAATCTCCATAACATACTTAAGAAGAATCTGAAGATGTAGGTACGAAGATCTTCGATATCAGGACATTAGGTTTATTCAGGTTGACTAGGCCAAGTGATTACCTGTGTAGTTAGGTGGAATGACCGTTTGGTCGTCAATGGACTGGAAGAAGGAATGATTGTAAGGCGGTGACATGGGCAGACGACAAATTAAGGTGTCTGTGAAAATCTGTAAAAGGTTTGGGCGTCGAAATGGATTTGACTAGAGTTTTTAATTTATAACTTTCGTTGTGGTCTTAGAGTCTGTCTAAAAAGTCAAACGGGTAATTATTAGGGTAAAATATAGATCAAGGCCGGTTTAAAACCAATTAAACCAATCTGTTTTAAACGAAATAAAACCGTTTAAAACCGTAACAAACCATTTTATTTGGTTTAAAACGATTGGTGTTGAAGACGAGTTAGGGATATAATTTATATACCTAAACTACTATATATGGATTTTTTTTATGTGTGATAAACTGATATTGATCTATTTAACGGGTTTAGATCTACTTAGCGTTTAAAAAAAAAAACAATTTGTTTTTTTTCCGTTTTTGTTCACATGTTACATTGAAATTTTGCGGAAAAAATCGTTTGGGAAAAAAAAACAGGACTCTTCCGAATGTTTTGGTTAATTTCATGAAAAATTAAAAAAAAAAGTTTTATTGAAATTTAAAAATATAGTAAGTATAGTGCGAAATACAAAAAATATTGCAAAGTACTCGGTCAGTGGATACGGCCTCCCCTAAGTGTCGCTATAATGACCTGTGCCCACTGGTGGACATAAGCTTCCCCCAAATATTTTATACTGTGCCCAAGTGTCGCCATTTTATAATGACTGATGCCCAATGTTGGACATGAGTGTGCTCCTCGCTATAATGATCTATGCCCACTTGGACATAGGACTCCCCCTCAATAAGATGACCGAAGTACACTGTTGGACATAGGCCTTCCTCTCACTATATTGACCTATTTCCACTGTTGGACATAGACCTCCTACTCGATATAAGGACCGATGTCCACTGTTGGACATAGGCCTCCACCTCGCTTTAATGACCTGTGCCCACTATTGGACATAAGCCTCCCCAAGTGTCGCAATTTAGGCGCTATAATAACTGATGCCCACTGTTGGACATAAGTCTCCCCCTCACTATAATGACCCATGGCCACTGTTGGACATAGGCCTCCCAATCGATAAGATGATCCATGTCCACTGATGGACATAGGCCTCCACCTCACTATGATGAATGATGCCCACTGTTGGGCATAAGTCTGACCCTCACTATAATGACCTGTGTCCACTGTTGGACTTAAGCTTCCCCCGAGTATCGCTATTTAGTTGCTATAATGACTGCTGTACACTTTTGGACAGGCCTCTTCCTCTCTGTAGTGACCGATTTCCTCTGTTGGACATAGGCTCATAAACTAGTGCGCCTCACCATCAGATTACATCACTCCTTACCATCAGGTAGAATTGCAGTCAAACGTTAGTTTATATAAATAAAAAAAGTACGTATTAGAAAAAATAAAACATGAAATTTTCGGTTCTTTCATATTTTTTCGTTTTTTTTTTTTTGTTCTATTGGAAAAATACCAACATGAAATTTATGCCTACTTTATAAAATTCTTAACCTAGTTCTACTGGGTCCGTCTGACCAAACGTCTAGGTATGTTTGGTCAGACGGACCAAGTAGAACTAGCATTACCTACATAAGTTATAAAAACTATTGATAAGTTAAAAACTTTTTGTTTTCAAACGATATAAGTATACAATTTAATTCTTGTTTAAAACCAAACTCACACACTGACACACACACAGTCATTGACTTCGTCATTCATGAACGTGACTCGCGATCGCGATGTGACGTTGCCAGCTCGCTAACACACATGCGCACATAACATGACTTCTGATGCCAAAAAAAAAATGCCAACGAAATGTAAAACATAAATCTTTTATTTTTGTAGACGTGTTTTCAACCATTTAAAACGGTTGAAAACTCGTTCGAATGGGTTTAATACCGTTACATTTTGGTTTAAAACGTTTTAAACCGATTGATTTACATCTATAGTGTAAAATGAAATTAATCTGATGTACCTAATCAACACTGGTTCTTTAGAATCAAGGTTGATTAAGAGATCTTGATTGTTGTTTACTAATAGAAGAACCATCAAAAAGTATCGAATATAATATTTTTTAAATGGTTAAATATTATACAATTCATTTATTATTATAAAATGACTTGGAAATTATATATTTATATAATTCCCAAGTCATTTTACTTTCTAGACAGACTATACTCAAGAACAACGTTATATTATGACAGACTTTGATTAGCATTTTGTGACGAAGCCTCATGACATGCTACTATTTACAACTGGTTTAATAAGTAGGTATAAATGATTGATGAAATAGACGTCCTTCTTCGGAGACTACTGAAGAGACTTTGCCGGTAATAATAGAAGCTTATAGAAAGGGGACAGCTCTAAAGCTGTCCAGCAAATTCTTTGTACGTGGCTCATACGAGTGCCTAAGCACTGGTATGAGTGACGAACAAAAAATTAGATTGGAGCCGCTCAGTGCTTGAAAGCTTGAAAAATCTAAAGACAATCTGCGCAATGGATGCTGTCGCTCGAACATTTTGCTGACGTAAGTAAAGAAAAGCAGAAGACAATGATAAAGATGATGGCCGGACGGGTCATTTCGAAACAACTGTTCTAGAAGAAGGACTGTTACTGAAGATTTGTATATCTGCCATTGTTTACCAGTTGTGTTGGATAATGTTAGATACTCGTACATGCCCTAGAAGCAAAATCCTCCTCCACCTCGACAACACTACAGTTCACTCCAGATAGACTATATATTACTAGATAGTGTCAGTCTCTTACTGACTAAAAACCTATCCCGTTCCTTCTAGCCTCTCCATACCGAGGCTGCGGAGTTCCTTTCGGATAACCCTGGCCCCAGTAGGCTTCAACCCAAATGGACCCCTCCCTCAAGGCAGTGCGCAACGCATTCAACATTATAAACAAACGACCAGCCTATAATAATAATAACCCCATTGCCGTATCTACCCCGTTGACGTCGTGGTGGGGCTTGTGCGCTTCAATAAACCCTAGGTCTGTGTCGGTAGAATTCTGCTTGAATTATGCCTATGCCGGGAGAATTCTTATCCTTCATCTCCGGCTCGCCTTTATTGGCCGACCGTAGTGAACACTGACGAGGAACAGAGCTCCACCTCTTTCTTGCCTTTATTGACTGGCTTGAGTGGAGATTCGCAAGAGCAAACGCGCTCGGGAGAAGGATGTATAATCCAGTAAGGTGCTGGTAGGGATCTTGACCGTACTTCCGGGATTGTCCTGATAGCCGTGGTATACCTCTCCACTCCTCAAGCACATCAGGATATGTTGCCCTCTTGTTGCTACTTCACTTCGTGCTAGTGACCGTTTTGGGGGCCCATTTATTGAGTGTGCAAGTCAGGCATGGAAATTAAAAACATTGCTCAGACTGGGGCCATAGTCTTAACATAGTTCCTGATAACCAGTTCACTAAGACACAAAAACATGGCCTTATATTAGTTTTCCACATATTGCAATAGTTTCCCTTCAACCGGGGGTTGTCCTTGGATGTAATAACATAGCACATATAGGGATAATCGCCGGTTAGTACCACGTTCCATTAAAAGCGTCCAAAAGGGCCTCTGCGAGTTGGTTTCGGCTCCTCGTACGCCTTCCAAAGGTACGCCTTCCGGGACCTCAGGATCCTGAGATAAATAAATATATATAAAGTAATAATCATTTATTTGTCGTCTAGCTAACGGTAGTACTTTTGCACAGGCATAACCACGTCTAGCTAACGGGGCATAACCAATAAATTTCAATAAATACCGTAATTAGAGACCCAATAGAAAGACAATTTAAAGATAAAGATATTCCTTCTCATTACGATTAATTTATAAGTGATACACAGTTGTTTTTTCTTTACAATAAGAGAATTATCAATTTTGTTTATTCAAGGCCTATTATTGTATAAATAAATTACATATGAAATCCGGAAAAAAAAACCAACTTGCCAGGATTATTTACCAGCAACTTGCTTTTAAATACAACCTAGTGGATTCTGAGGTACCGTACTACAAGTATGTGCCCGACCCAGTTCTTGAAAATGACCATGTCACGTTGTACTGGGATCGGTCTATCATTACTGACCGGACTATTGTAGCCAATAAGCTGGACATAATAGTGATAGACCAATTAGCGACACATGACGAGAATCTCGTAAAGGCTGAGAAAGAGAAACAAACGAAATATCTCGACTTAGCACACGAGGTTGTCGACATGTGGAATGTGGACTCAGCTATCATTGTACCGATTGTCGTGACCGCCAATGGCCTCATAGCCAAAAGCTTCGACGACAATCTGTCGAAGCTGTCGTTGCGCGGTTGGATCAAGGGCCTGATACAGAAGGTAGTACTCCTCGATACGGCTCGCATTGTGAGGAGGTTCCTGTCTGTGGAGCCCTAACCACCACTAGCTTGGACCCTGCTTCCGACACCAGCGGAATTTTTCGAAACTTTATACGCAGATAACCTAGCTTTAGCAGCTCAATCAACTTATTTCACAGTTGTTGAAAACGTCATAGTAACTGCTCTCGAATCTCTTGCAAAGTACTACGATGGTAACGCTCTATGTTCAAACCTGTCTAAAACTCAATCTTTCGCTCTCCATCTACGTAATAGGTCTTCACACTGAAAACTTAACATTTCATGACGAGGAACTAACGTCAAACATTGCAAGACATTACAGTGTACTGAGCTTTAACTTTCAATACCTATAAACTTTCACAACACCGAGCAAAAAGTTGGGGCTCGAAACGACCTGCTAAGACACCTCATTTCCAGTAACTGAGCAGCATCCGATGTTCTTAGCACAAACGGCTGCCGGTGAAATCGACATCTCCCTAAATAAGACGTGCTAAATAATATCGGGTTGCTTGAATTCTGGCCCAACAAGCTATATCCGTTGGCTGAAACTGAGCCACCTGTCGTTGGTACTCATAGTAATGTCGCATGTGGACTTGAAAAACGCTATCAAGTATCCGATTCCCGACATCCCTTTTACAAACAGCAGCTCCGGATATACTTAAAAGTTGGAAAAGCTTTCTCCACTGCACACAGACCTTCCACGGTGAGATGTAAATTATTAGAGAAATTCCACTCACTACTGCTCAACTTCTTTCAACCCCAGGAACATCTAGCATCCGGACGCGACTTGCAATGGCCTATAGGGATAGCAATCAATACTACGCACTCAAGTAGGCCGTTGCCAGGGTATGTTAAAATGGGGAATTATAGACCCCTCCGACACCCAGTGTGTGTGATGCAGGTGACCAGACGATGGCTCACATATTAGAGTGCTCAAAATGTCCCAAAATCTGCACTTTGAAGGACCTAAAAGCACCGCTAACACCGTTATAAATGTGGTTACATACTGGGTCCAAAAACGTTAAGGGAAGAGAAAACCATCGATTCGAGAAGAAGATTTCAGACACCAATCTGTATGGTTCTCATATGATTTGACCAATATAAAATGGGGTCCGTAACAATACTTCGAGAGTCAAATGGTCGACGATTATTGAAGTACGATTGATCGAATAGAATTTATTGCGAATCAACCTTATAAGGCCAAACGTTACATCGACTGGACGATTCACCGAACGTTTATTAAGTAATCGATGAACCGCTCGTTCGAAGGAGTTTTTGTGGTTTTATAATTAGTTTAATAATTGAAAATAAAAGTAATTAAAAAAAAATTTGCTGTCTCATATTTTTTCCTACCTACATGAAGGAAATCTAACACTTGAGATATCGTACGTTCTACCCGTACATTTCGAAATATGATTTTGGTAAAAATTTGGTAATGTAAATTTAATTGAATTATATTGTAAACTTAATTAATTTGGGAAAAATCATCCTATGACATCCCCCGCCCTTGGGCGGAGCTCGAAAGCGTGTCCGACTTTTACCGACTAAAAACCCACTCCTGTTTCTTCGTTGCCTTTCATACCATGACCAAGTCTACGTTTCAGAAGCAGACCCTTGGCCCCAGTAGGCTTCGACCCTGCTGGGCCCTGGTACAGTTTGCTAACATCTCCTTGAGGCGCGCGTGGTACATTACGCCTTGTCGACGAATTGGGCTCGGTTTGGATGGTTACCGGAGCTACCAATTGCTCGCCGTCCGCAAGCCCGCGCTTACAGTGTCCGGAAATCGGGCCGGTCCGTCCTTTGCTAGCATTACTTCCTTGCAGAATGAGGCAACCGCCTGCCACTCCTCCTTGCTTCAGACCATGGCCTGTATAAACCTACAGTGTGTTCTACTGTGTCCTACGAGCAGTCCACACAGTGGTGGCGCCCGGGCGTTACTTCCAAACGGAACCAATGCAGGAACTTCCGGAACTGACCAAGTTCGGTGAGAACGTGTTTCATGCGGAAGGTGAGGGCGCCGCCAGGTCTTTACAAAGTGTAAGTCGGACACGCACACTGAGGGTTCCGTTCAAACCTAGGTAGGATATGTAAATAGTTCATGAAGTCTTGGAAGATTTTTCCGAATTGCAAAAGAAGATTTTTTTTTTGTGACGCAAGTATTTTTTATTTATTTTTTCGGAAATCGTAACATAGGTAAATGTTTTTTTTTTCGATATCCCAAAAGTATTTGATTTCCTCCATAATGAAGGAAATCAAATACTTTTGGTTGTAGGTATGAAAAAACATGAGACGACAAAAAAATTTCATTAGTTTTATTTGCAATTATTGAACTAAGTAGGTAAGTATAAAACCACAAAAACTCATTCGAACGACCGGTTCATCGATTAATAAACGTTCGGTGAATCGTTCAGTCGAAATAACGTTTGGCGATAAAAAGTTCAAAGTCAAAGTCAAAATATTTTATTTCACATAGGCCTACATGGGCACTTATAAAACGTCAGAAGCTAGTGCACGGTTCTAAATTGGTCGTTTCCTATGGAGAAGAACCGGCAAGAAACTCCATGGTTAGGTACTCTTTTAAAAAATGTGTTTATTACAATATTCATTGCTTTATATGAACAGTGTAGACCAGTCAACACTGTACACAAAAGCACAAAATTAATCA
Organism: Mythimna lalbum; assembly: GCA_949319445.1. Lineage (NCBI taxonomy): Eukaryota > Metazoa > Arthropoda > Insecta > Lepidoptera > Noctuidae > Mythimna > Mythimna lalbum. Next base: position 34,000,189 of record OX439344.1, read on the forward strand.
TAATAAAATAAAAAAGTAAGTCGTAATAGAAAGTTATCTAAGTGTTTGTGGATTATAGTGTTCTCACATTCACATTCCACAAAGAGGCTACATAAAAAAGCAGGAAAAATTTAAATAATTACAACTGTTAACATAATAAATTACTAAATAAATTTAATGCAGTTGAAGTCTAAATAATAAAATTAAAAAATATTGCAAAAGAAATGCGTTAAAGGAAAAATAAATATATATAAATTAAAACAAAGGTGGAGCAGTCAATAGACACAATATTAATGATTTACCAGGGGGCCACATGTGCAGAGGCAGTCATTGCCAAACAAGCGTGTCTTCGACATAGTCTTTAACCTTGTAATATGCTTTTTTAGTTAGGACACGCTTAAAATGAGTTTTGAACTTTCCCTCACTAAGTTCATTTACCACCTATGGCAGCTTGTTGTAAAAGCGTATGCTGTTTACTAGGAATGACTTGCTGGTCTTAGCTAATCTCCATTTGAGTAATACAATTTCGTGTTTACTACGCGTATTTTTGTTGTGAATATCGCTTCTAATTTTAAAGAGTTCTAAGTTTTTACGAACATACAAAATGCATTCTAAGACATAAAGAGAAGGCAGAGTCAGGATGTCGATTTCTTTGAATTTATTTCTGAGGGACTCGCGAGGACCCATCCTATAAATAGCTCGGATAGCTCTCTTTTGCAATATGAAAATCGAGTCTACATCAGCTGCAGATCCCCAAAGTAAAATGTCATAAGACATAATACTGTGGAAATAAGCATAGTAAACTACAAGTTGTTTCGCAATAAATTCTATTCGATCAAACGTTCAGTCGATTTTCCGTTAATCGACCATGTGACTCTCGAAGTATCATTACGGACCCCATAAAGAGGTGGTAAGGAAAAAATATACGCTTATAAGTGTTTTTTAAAAATTGCAAAATAAATATCACTTGTCATTATTTTATTTACTTTTCTACCATCCCTTGGAATATTTTGATCTGGCAAAATTATAACTTGGCAATACAGTCCCACGTCAAATAGTGCCATACCTTTAAAAAAGTCATTGTCTTGTTGTGTTGTATTGTATTAGTATATTTATATATTGTATATTGGCCAACGGTGGGTGTGCGACTGGCGGGTCATAGGTTTACACAAATTGAAATAAACAACTGATTAAGTAGTGGTGTTTTCCGTGTTAAAAAAATCTATTTCAACGGATACAGAAGATCTAAGTGAGTTTAAAATTTTATTTTAATAATAAGATAATACTTTACAAACTACGATGTTCAATTGTTTACAAGACAAAACTTCAAAAGTTACTGTCATTGTTATTCCTTTGTTGAAAATGATATTGTGCATTGTTTTCTCGCGATTAAATAAGTTGATAACTTGTAAATATATCACTTTAGGTACTGTCCTTGTATGTTTTTATAATATTGAATGGTAGAAAACTATCAAATTGCATTAACGTAGACTAGTTTGTTTTTAATTCTAAAATTTCGTAGATTTCAATCCAAATCGTATTAAAAGGAGTAATAAATTGAAAGGTACATGTAATTAAAGTATTGTTAGAAACAAATCTTGTCTACTATCTTTATAAAAACTAAAACACTTTAAGAAAATCCTTACCAAAATTTTCTAAAGATCTTAACCTATTGAATACCATAATTAATTCGTGAATCCCCAAGCGACCACCGGTGGCCGCGCATCTATTGTCTTACTATTGTGTCTCTAATTGACGGTACCTGAAGGGTTAAGAGACACTATAGAAACAATTAGATAGTGAATGCCGCTGGTGTTTGCTTAGGGTTTAATCAATTAAACTTAAGTACATGAAACATTATCATTGTGAAAAAATTAACCTACTAAATTAATTATTGATCAATATTTAATTGTAACAATAATTCTTTTATTAGAGAGGGCACATATATTTGCATTGACTCCCTCATCTTTTTTCTTAATTAAATCATTGTGGAGATCAACTTATCTAAACTTTTTGTTATAAACTGGTACATTCATTCTTCATAAATTCTAGTTTAGACTAAAAAAAACCTAGTTTTATGCAGGCAGTTATAAAAATAGTAATTAACCAGTATATATGTTGCGTAAGCTTGTCGTAAAATGATTGTTAAATTTTAACTGAAAGTTTTGTTACTTTTAAAACTAACTACTGCGTACTAATTTAATTTTACAATTGAAAACCGGCAATTTCAAAAAGAGGAAATAATTTTTTTTTTAGGAATTGATTGGTATATGTTTTGCTACTGTTAACCCTTCAGATACCGTCAATTAGAGACACAATAGTAAGACAATAGATGCGCGGCCACCGGGTGTCGCTTGGGGATTCATGAATTAAACAAAATTTCAAAATCTTGGTACTAAATACCTATTTGGTATAGTTCTCAGTGGGGACAAACTAGCGTGAGAACAAAGCAGTACGGTGTACAAACACACTGCTTCCTCTCTATGTCCAATAGCAATAACAAGCAACATAGTATTATGCTACATCTTTGTTATTGGCCTGTTCATGCTATCACTATTTTCAGTAACAGCTTCATGTTTTTGGCTTGCATACTATGTTCTTAATTTAATAAGCCCCAAGCAAACACCGGCGTCCACGCACTCATTGTTTGACAGGCCTGTTGGTCTAGTGGTTAGTGACCCTGACTGCTATGCCGGAGGTCGTGGGTTCGATTCCCACCCAGGACAAATGTTTTTGTGATGAGCATAATCATTTGTTCTGTGTCTGGGTGTAATTTATCTATAATATGTATGTATTTAGAAATATATATATATACAGTTGTCTAGTACCCATAACACAAGCTCTGCTTAGCTTGGGACTAGACGGCGTTGTGTGATAGTTATGGAAAAAAAATTGTCTTGTCTATTGTGTCTCTAATCATCACGATTGAAGTGTTAAACCCGTGTATTCATACATGGTAATTATTGTACCATTAGAATATGGATGTACACTTGATGCCTATTATCAGCTGAGGTAGTCAAAACTAAAATAAAATTCGCAGTTCTGTATTACCGAGATCGAGGCTGTTCAATTTTAGCTCATATTGTTAGTTAAAGTACATAACTACTAATTTCACATCACATTATCCACTAAGAATAAGTTCACAGATAATTAAAAGAGGCATCAAACTACTTGAGATCCCACCAAAAACTCTCATGATAGTTTGTTGTGTAGAGTGTTGTGTGAACACAAAATATTGTCAATAACAAGACTACTTCAACATCAAAAATAGGCAGTTGCCATAAAACTTTGTCACAGATCAAACATATTGGAACATGTACTTATGGTGAACACTTACGGTGATCGACCAAACACTGGCTGGTTTTCAAATTGTAGTTATTGTGCCAATACATTAAGGACTGACTTTAAAAGGGTCACTTGTGGTCCTTGGATACTAAGTGTGATTAAAGGAACATAAGTATAGTTTTAGTCAGTAAAAGTCTACACCCTCCTGCTCCACCCCAAAGGGTAGTCTGTTTTTCCTATAACCTGGTGTTTACACACCATGTAACGGTAACGGTATCATAGGTTTAATTCATAAATTTTTCCAACTAATATATACATTTTTTATTAGAAATAAAAAATATGCATCACTTTAGTACCCATTTTTCTGTTTCCACCTTCTTATCTTTTATTTTTATGTGTGTAACTGTTTATAGTAACTATTAAAAGTAAAAAAAAAATATGAATAATTTTTCTTATTTTACCCGTTTTTTATACATGACAGACAGTGTTTTTAGAAGCTGTGCTAATGCACAAAAGCTGTCAACTGTTAAAACTGTCAAATTATTAATACACCCTAACTTAGTAATGTGATGTTAATAATATTCAAACACGTGAGGTACCCGCAGCTTCGCATACATAAACGTTGCATAAATTTCACTCAGGATTAAATCCGCTTAGTGTTGGTGAAATTTTAGCAATAGGTATATATATATATAAAATAAAAACTACCTTTTATTTGCGTTGTGTGGTAGTTGTGGAATATTATTATATTATTATTATTATTATAATATTAATGTAGATTCATTGATCTCTGTTGTTTTTAGATTAGGAAAAGAAATAAAGGAAATAAAATACTACGGCAAAACCAACTAAAATGGTCAAATAGGAGAGAAGAAAGATAATCGTTTTATATATAGTGCAGAATAATTATTGTTACCCTAAGGAAATAGATCAATTCATGTCAGACATTAACACTAGAAGCACGGGAGTTCCATTTTTAACTCATTCTTTCTGCACTAGGTTTTTAACCCTTCAGATACCGTCAATTAGAGACACAATAGTAAGACAATAGATGCGCGGCCACCGGGTGTCGCTTGGGGATTCATGAATTAATGCATATAATAGTAAAGTATAACAAAATATGTGTAATCGATAAAATAAAAATGAATTGCCAAATGTGTTGCTAAGCGCAAATCTCAAGAACAGCTGAACCGATTTGGCTAATTCTTTTTTTTTTACTATTTTTGTTATTGTGAGGAAAAGGTTCTTATGAAAAAAAATTGGTTAGTGTAGTAGGGGAACAGGGTATATTAGGGTAGAGTATATATATCAGTTACCAGTTTCAGTTGTTGACTATCTCTCCATATTGCCGTATTAAAAAAAAAAAAATAGCCGAAGTTGAAATTTATTGTTTAGTGTTTAAATTACAACTTTGTGGGTGAAAAGTGATTTGATCAAATTAGTTAACTATAACTATATTACTTTTTCTACTTTTAAATTGGACATAATATCTTATCCATTTAGACTGTACCTCGTTTTGTGAAATAAAATATATTAGGTATTATTATACAACGTGTAACGTTAAATGCGCAAAACCTGAAAATAGTTAGATTGGAATAACGAGCAGAATCAATTAAACCACTTTTTAATACAGGTTACATTTTAAAAAAATTCTTCATTAAATATTTTGCCCTTTCTATTTATTAATAGGTCAAGCCATCACGTGCGCAAACCCGCCCAAATAGGTAAAGCAACCCAAATGGATGTATTAGATGGACCGGCCTCATCTAGCTTAAACAGACGAAAAAAAAAATTGATGTGTAAAAGTGCTTTTTAAACCTATTTGCAAAATAAATATCATTTATCAGTCCAATCTAATTTTCTCATATGCGGGATGATAAAAGTTCTTATTTCAATGCAGATACGAATTTTAAACAAATTAAAACACACAAAATCTTAAATTAAAAAAAAAAAAATCTCACTGTATCAGGTCAATTGAATTAAAAATCATTTGGGGTGTCTGAGATTTTGCGCATTTAATGTTACAGGTTGTATTTTACCAGTTTATTACCAGTTCATTTGAACAGGCAGTGAGGCATTGTTACATTTTTTTTTTTCACAGGATGGCGTGGACTGGTTATCAGAAGTTCCTAGCTGTAATGCTAGTTGTGACAGGGTCCATTAACTCTTTGAGTACCAAGTGGGCTGACAAATTGCAAGCCAAGGGTTCTGATGGACAGGTCAGGCCCTTCGAACATCCATTTTTGCAGGTATTGATTAGCTATTTTTACAGTCTCTAATCAAATTGTTTCTAATTTATCACTATTGTTTCTAATAATGAGTTTTTTTTGCCCACAGGCAACGTCTATGTTCCTCGGAGAAATTCTGTGTCTCATAACTTTCAAGCTGATTCAGTACAAGACCAAGAACACTGGTGGCCATGCCCTGACAAATGGCAATCAGAACTTTAATCCGTTTATATTGATGCCAGCTGCAATGTTTGACCTGGTAAGTTAACTTTTGAAAACATCCACACATTTTCTTTATTTTATCCTAGATATATCCATACCACGAGCTCTTAATGCGATCCATTTGGCGACCTAAACTGAACTGTTAAAAGGATGGATTTATATGCATAGGGTGTATAGTTCCATCCATCACATCCATCGTTCACACGAGAGTTGCACCCCAGGGTTGTTCTTTTTTAACTCGAGTAGCTACCCTAGAGTTAACCTAACTAACTCTAACTCTGAGCAGGGTAGATTGGAGTAAGCGGCCATATGCTTGTAATTGACAGTTGAACTCGTTCGCGTTAAAAAATGCCAGGGTAGAGTAATTTACCCGATGACGTCATTAGAGTTCACTTTAAACTCAAGAATGCAGGGTACAGATTAGTTACCATAACCTTTGAAACACCAAAATCTGTGCTATAGCTTAATATAACTCTTCGTTAATTGAATAAACTTTTCTCAATTTAGTATTGCACTTAATGGTAGAATGGTCTCTTCAAGCCGGAAGGATGTTTGTAACTATAAGTTGACAGTGCAGACAGATAAAGTGCTCGAGTCGGTTCAACATCGTTTAATTGTAGCCGGCTAAATCTTCTATAAACTGTGCTATAGCTTAATATAACTCTTCGTTAATTGAATAAATTTTTCTTAAGTTAGAATTGCACTTATTGGCAGAACGATGGAGAGACGGATGGATATTTCTATTTATAAGTTGTCAATACAGACAGCTAAAGTGCTCAGGTCGGTTCAACGTGGTTAAATTGTAGCCGGCTAAATGTACCTTAATCTGTGCTATAGCTTAATATAACTCTTCGTTAATTGAATAAACTTTTCTAAAGTTTGAATTGCACTTATTGGCAGAACGATGGAGAGACGGATGGATATTTCTAATTATAAGTTGTCAATACAGACAGCTAAAGTGCTCAGGTCGGTTCAACGTGGTTAAATTGTAGCCGGCTAAATGTACCTTAATCTGTGCTATGGCTTAATATAACTCTTCGTTAATTGAATAAACTTTTCTAAAGTTAGAATTGCACTTATTGGCAGAACGATGGATAGACATATGGATATTTCTATTTATAAGTAGTCAATACAGACAGCTAAAGTGCTCAGGTCGGTTCAACATGGTTAAATTGTAGCCGGCTAAATGTATCTTAATCTGTGCTATAGCCTAATATAACTCTTCGTAAATTGAATAAATTTTTCCAAAGTTAGAATTGCACTTATTGGCAGGACGATGGAGAGACGGATGGATATTTCTATTTATAAGTTGTCAATACAGACAGCTAAAGTGCTCAGGTCGGTTCAACGTGGTTCAACTGTAGGCAGCTAAATCTAGAAATAGGTACTCCTGCTATTGTCTGTTACGTACGGATGTGACAGCGATTGATCTTATCGCAGTGAGCGCTATAAAAAGCAAAATGGATTCTGTTACGTCAGTGAGGCATTTATCTCGCTTTATGGACTTTAAATGTTTTATTGTTTTGAGTTTGTATCACGAACTGAAAATCGATACTTAGGTACATGATTTATTACAGCAACTGTTCATAGTTCGGTTTAAGGTAAAGACGAATGGATATGGTTTGAACAATAAACAAGTTTGAGTTTTGTCACTAGTTAGGTAGGCATAACGTTGCCAGGCGTCCTGGTACAGCCGGACACAGGCAGGCTTTTTGGGTGCGTGTCCGGCCACGTTAGACGGTGTCTGGCCTGTTCGAGTATTTGTTAGGCTTTTAAAATTTGATCTTTTTTTTCTTTTCTTCGTTTCCGCTCCGCCCGCGTCACCTCGTATCATGCAAGCGGGCAGACTAGCACTGTAACCACAAATTGCAAAAGTAGTTACAGCTAACTATAATAGTACTAATTAATGAGTTATACTAAAAATTAATTCCAATTTATTGTTGTTTCACTAGAATTTAACATTTTATGGTCCGACCCCGCAAGTTGACTTATCGCTTTTTTTCGTTAGAATAAAAATTTAAGAATTGCAGCGGCCTTTACAGGGTCTAATTGTTATTTTCAAACCATGCAGAGACCTATTCAAATAAAATTTAATTCATGAATCCCCAAGCGACCACCGGTGGCCGCGCATCTATTGTCTTACTATTGTGTCTCTAATTGACGGTATCTGAAGGGTTAATACAAATCGATGAAGCCGTTTACGAGAAGTTGGGTGACAAACACAAGTAGGTAGGTACATACTACAGAAGAATCTAAAAATGATAATGATAAAAAAGAGTTCCAAATGTTCCGTTGAGCCGTTGTTCCAAATGTTCCTTTGAGCGGTTTTCCAAATCTTCCGTTGAGCCGCTGTACCAAATGTTCCGTTGAGCAGTTTTCCAAATGTTCCGTTGAGCCGCTGTTCCAAATGTTCCGTTGAGCCGTGTGCCAAATGTTCCGTTGAGCCACTGTTCCAAATGTTCTGTTTTTTGAAATGTTGTATTATCGCATATGATTTTGGTTTTATTTTTTAAATAAGCGCTTATTAAATAAATAACAGCAGCTAGAAAAAAATATAATTAAACTTATCATAAAAAATTAAGTTTAATTATGATTTTTTTAAATTATATTTTTCAATTGTATTTTATTGTGTTTACATTCAATTTTATATTAGGCTATAAAAAAAGACAACAACTATTGAAGTGAATTTAAAACAACATACGTACGGTTGTTTGACATCATCGCACATTAAAACGCAAGTAAAACCGCGCGCAAACTCTAGTGCTTATTAAATTTATATCTATTTAAATACCTGTAGTGTTTATTCTGCAAAATTCCAACTCTTTATAAACAAAGGAGATATAGATTTTTAATCAGCAAACGCACCATTTTACGCCACTGTTTCAAATGTTCCGTTGTTCTAAATGTTCCGTTGAGCCGCTGTTTCAAATATACCGTTGAGCCGCTGTTTCATATGTTCCGTTGAGCCGCTGTTCCAAATGTTCCGTTGAGCCACTGTTTCATATGTTCCGTTGAGCCGCGATTCCAAATGTTCCGTTGAGCCGCTGTTCCAAATGTTCCGTTGAGCCACTGTTTCATATGTTCCGTTGAGCCGCGATTCCAAATGTTCCGTTGAGCCGCTGTTCCAAATGTTCCGTTGAGCCACTGTTTCATATGTTCCGTTGAGCCGCGATTCCAAATGTTCCGTTGAGCCGCTGTTCCAAATGTTCTGTTGTGCCGCTGTTCCAAATGTTTTGTTGGGTCGCTATTACAAATGTTTCTTTAAGCCGTTGCTCCAAATGTACTGTTGAGCCGTTGTTTCAAATGATACATGACGCGACGTAACAGATTATCATGATTCAAAAGAATCAGTGTTTGTGCTTGTATCTTTTGAGCCGATGTTTCAAATGATACGTTTCAGTAATTCAAATGCAATTGCCCAGGCCTAGAGAACGATGTGCACCGGCGCCGCCGAGCCGTTGTAGACAAAAATGATTACTTTTAGTTTTGAGGTAAACTTGTCTGTGTGAGGAAATTCTGTCTTAAAACTGTCGAGACTAAAGTCTGTTCTCTGTGTAAAGTGAATTACTACTATTGGTACTGATTAATCCCCTGGACTTATGGGTGATGAAATGATTTTATCGCCCTACAACTTCCAATACCTGGGTGCCTCTGTGGCGGCTGGAGCGTCAAGATTTCCGATCCCTCACGGTTGCGGCCATCTCCTTCGCTAGCAATACTGTTTCATAGGAGTTAAGATACGTAATTACCTACCTGCAGTCCACCCATTATATTTAATAGTGGCTTGGTGTTAATAAAAGCAACTAAATATATTAATTCATGAATCCCCAAGCGACCACCGGTGGCCGCGCATCTATTGTCTTACTATTGTGTCTCTAATTGACGGTATCTGAAGGGTTAAAATCAAATAGAATAAGTTCATCAAATATACTCGTAACAACAATATACATAGTCTGCATTTATTGATAAAATTTATTGGTACCTACTTATTCAATTTGTTTGCAAACCGCACGCATCGTTGTTGATAAAACACAACGATATTTGCGGAAAGGTCATCGTGACGGGAACATCATGTACTTATCAACTGCCCGTCAAACTGTTTCATTACGAAAACACCTTCACTGCAACGAAAAACACTTATCGCTCTTTAGATCACAGTTCTACCATTGACGGGAAGTTGACTGTATGTTGTATTATGGTAGCATTTTCGCTAAGCGTTTCCAAGCAACAGGCGTTTGCGAGCAGCTTGCGTCTTCGTGAAATTGGCGTAGTATATACCTGTTGCTTCTCAGTTTGCGAAGTATTCATTCAGAGTAACTTACTCGTGTTTCCATTCAATGAAAGTTGTAGGTCGTCGAGCGTACGCTACTACTTGCACTACGAGTATTACTATTCTGTGCTACCGTCACATGCGCAGACTAACGGACATGGAATTGTGTTTTATAACATCGTATTTTAATCTAATCTTACTGCAATAGGGTAGTTTCCTGAGTCAAAATAACCACATTTTATTTAGTCCGTGTTTTAGATTATAAAAAAATATTGAACACGTATTTTTTCTTTTTTAGATTAAACAAAAAATAACAAAGATACAGCTCATTAAAGTTACGTTTGACGTCACCCCGTGCGAAAAAATGCAGCACGGCGTGACGTTACACGTAACTTTAATGGGCTATATCTTTGTAATTTTTGGTTTAATTTACAAATAAAAAAATACGTGTCCCTTATTTTTGAATAATCTAAAAGACGGACTACTTACATTTTTTTAGGCAACTAGCCCATTGGGTGAATTGAATCACCATATCGGTTACAATGATTCACTAGCAGCTATTAAACGAGACTGACTTAACAATGTATTTTGTAAATAATAACTTCTGTATCTTCTAATAAAATCTGTCTAGTCTTAGACAGCGCGCACTGGTGACTTTGTCACCGTGACTTTTGACAGAAAGTCACCGTGCATATGAACCCCCAACATGTAGTGCGCGCACTTGAAGACAGTTAAGTACAAAAAATAAGTAGAAAAATTATTGTCACCGTGACAAAAGTCAACAAAGAAGTAGGATTTTTGTATGTACCTACCTACCTACCTACTTCCGTTTATTTACTCATGAGCTACCGCTAAGTCCCTTCATAGGTACTTAATATTGTTGATAAAGTACCTATAATAACCAATAATAACTTACTGACTAAAATTTCAACGTTTATTACCTATGTATGTCTTAGATATCATTTCATTATGGAATGAAGTCGGACAACTCTTACAATATTTGATTTTCTAACAATGATAATAAGACTATGAAGTAGAAAATACTAGTTACTTATCCAAATTTTTCTTGTCCCGAAAACGAAGACTATTCGCAAAAAAAGGCTTTCTAAACCGTCAGAAGAATACTTTATGTCACAGTACGTATATCAATTTCGTGTAGTAGTTAAATATCACAGAGCAGCTACGAGTATGAATGCCTTGGAACTGTATTTAGGTCGAAGCGGAGAATCCAGGCCCCAGGTAGTAAATCAATAACGGTCATTCACCTAGGTAGCTAATTGCATGGCCTGTGCAACTGCGCAGAAGTGAAACTGGAAGATCGAATGTTGCTTGTAATTAGGTCTCGGCACTCTCGGCGCTCTCGATATTATGAAAATAAATGAATAGGGGTAATAGAATTCAATATTATCAGCATTAGGTACTTGTAATGACCTCATTAAGTATTTTACGTCTATACTTAGTATATTAACTAAGTATAGAAAAGAAACACGTGGTCCCAGAACGCATAGGACATCAGAAGGAGTAGGACACAGGTGTAGTTTCAGTCAGCAGCCCTAGTGCAGAATAAGACATTAGATAATTTCAAATACGTGGGACACGGGGAAAATTTTAAGAAACTAAAAAACTAACTAACTTCTATGGATAAAATGTTTTTATTAAATCTTTTCAAAGAATTTGCCACCAGCTCTATACAAAGTTTCATGCGTCTGCATTAATAATTAATAAAAAAAATGCAGTTATAGTTGAGTATTTCTCAAACACTAGACTTTTAGCATTCAATTATGGTTTGATATACTTACTCTGAAATCAAAAATCTAGATTCAAAAAGCCTAAGGTCCGTGCCTTACTATGACGTCATGACGGTGCTGCCAGGTCACGCAACAAAGAAAGTGCATGCGGCTCTGTGATGTGCCACACCCACTGACCTCTACTATATAGGGGTCAGCGACCTCACCTGGCCACTGTCGGTCACATCCTCTTGGACGTCATGATGTCCAAGTGAGACAGAAGTTACCTTTTATAATTTTAACCTCTGCCTTTGCGAACAACTTCACTAAAATCTAGTTTTTATTTGACTTGATTTTTTATTGGCTTTCTTTGACGGGGCTCTTATTTCGACGCACTAGCGATGACAGAATATATCGAATAATTACGTTACAAGTACGCATTGCGAAATCAACTGGCTTCTTTTTATTTAATAGTATCGTATCGCCTCGCCCTGTCTTCGCCTGAACTTTAGTGGCGAAGTCCCAAAATATTGTTCTGCAAAACTTGATTCATTTTCTTTTTCACGCAGATTGGGACTTCGATTATGTACATCGGTCTGACGCTGACCTACGTGAGCAGCTTCCAAATGTTCCGGGGATCTATCATTGTCTTCGTGGCCGTGCTGTCCATGACTTTCCTGGATCGAAGAATCATTCGCCGGGAATGGGTTGGCATATGTAAGTATAACACTTAATATTTTCTAGAGTTCCAACATACTCGGAGGAGGAGGATAAACCGCGGAACTGTGTGACTAATACGTTCGTCTGTCCGTCTGCGGGCTCGATCAACTCCTGAAAATTTTACAGTGTACGTATTTCTGTGGCGCAACACCAAAAAATAATTTTTTTAACAAGTAAATTACAAAAACAACGCCATATTTTTCGATATTTGTTTATATTGTCCCACCCACCCACTGACGGTAATTGGTGATAGTTTAACTTATAGGAAGAATAAAATACAATGAACGCTTGATTAATTAGAATAATACAAAAAAAAAATCTAATTTTTATTCCATATATATACTTCGCATAACAGACGTTGTATGTTCTTTACAAAAGTATAAGTTACTTTCTACGCCTGTTACTAACTCCTCAACCACGCAACCCATGCGAAGCAGGGGTATCTGAAAACTTAAAACCTACATATATCACTAGATACTAGGTCATCGATCGGGCAGGGCCAATAGACGTAGCGATTGCCTCGTCCACTTGAATAAAATATAAAAAGAGAAAAAAATTTGGAGTATGAATGTGGATGACTGTACAGGCGAAGACCAAAGAGTCGATGGGGGAACTGTTACAAAGATGTCAAGAAAGGGAGTGACTGCTAGAGGCTGCGTGATTGTTCGAAAAGTTACCGTGACTGGAAAAGCGCAAGTGAAAGAACTGAGTAGGTTTGAAGACTGAGCGGGAGGATTTTGTGATTCCCGTCTTCAAAAAAAAGTGACTGTTGAGATAACTAACGGAGCAGTATGGAAGAAATGTTAGAAACTTAAAATCACTTAGCATCAATGTTACTTTTCAATTGGAAAGTTTGACCGATTATAGCTTTTGCGGGCCGCTAGTGGTCCGAGGGCCTCAGGTTGGGGACCACTACCCTAGAGGTCGTTACCCTTTACTAGGGCGATGCGATATTGATCCACCTGGGATCTTTGATTTATGCATGTAATTAGACGTCTCGAATTCGATAGCACAAAGGCTGTTATTAAGGTTTGCTATTACAGGTACTAACAATACAGTGTAAATTTCTCAAATGTGCATGAATGGCCAAACACGTGTCATAGATAATGTCATTACTTTTTACAAGCTTTTATTTAGTTTCACCTGTCCCGATGTTTGTCTGTCATCAAATCTTGAAAATAAATTTGACCCACTTACCGGTTACCGATTGAGCTGAAGTTTGGCGTGCATGTGTAAATCAGGTGTCAATGCAAAAATATTATGACATGGAGCTGATCTAATGATGGAACTGGAAGGTGGCTATAGGAACTTCGTTGTTAAACGACACAACCCTATGGAGTTTGGGCTAGTATGATTCGTCTTGACGAGTATTAATTATATGGGTATACCCAGCTATAAAAGGTTTCTAACAAAAAATAATTTTCATTAAAAACTTATTATAATTTAACATGACGTTGCCTCGCTCCCTATTAGCAAATGTTTGAAAGTCTTTATAGACATAGAATGAACTCTCTCAGCGCTTGTACTATTACTTATTCTGTGCTCATAGGTCTTATCATTACTTCAAAACAAATATTTTAAAAAATGCAAGAAGACTCGGCTTTTGCTAAGTTCCTTTGCAGAAAAACAACGTGAGAAATAGGCATGACTTAGAAATTCAAAGACATGTGACATTCACTAACCAGCACTGGCCCCTAGACAGGCGAATTTTATCCCAGCACTGGGAATGTTATAGGTTGATTATATTTTAAATAAACTGAACAGTTAACTGAATTTTTTTTGCTGTCCGTCAGGAAACCTAATAAACGGATTAAAAAAAAAAAGTAATTTAATCCCTGAACATATATAATTTTTATTGTCAAAAAACATAAAAATAATCTACACATCTTTGTGGCTATTAGAGATATTTTGAGACTGATATTCTCAGTATCCTAACTTACTAACATTATGTTTGGTGTTCGCTCCGAGAAACAGCGATGTCATACAAAACAATGTAAGACACTGAAGCCGAGGAGACACAAACTTGACGGACTGTTGTCAAAACAGTGGCCGATTTGTTAGCAAATACGTCCACAAACAAATTAGGGACAACTCGCAAGCGTACCCACGTTCGGCTACTCGCTCAATAACTCAGATTTTGGAGTCAGTATCTCACTTCTATTTACCGAGGTAAATAATAGAAACAAATAGTACTTTTATAAAAGTTTATTAAAGAATATAAACAAGTACATAATTAATTTTTTTTAACCCACTTTAAAATGGGAGGAGGTTAGGCTGAATGTAATTTGTTTATTTTTTTTATGTATGTTCACCGATATCACAGCGAAAATTTTTTTTGTTCATTGAATGGTTATGCTTCCGAGTTTGTCCCATATAAATATTGTTATGATCAGGTGAGGTACTTCTAAGATATGGAAAGGAAAACCTCAGGATCATGGCAAAACTGTCGTAACAAGTAAAATGGCTTTGTTTATGTTATACTCGTACGTACAGTCGATGACGGTCTGAAAGAGGAGGGGAATATATCAAACTGATGAAGCTAGAATGTAGACACCGGAACTCTGCAATAAATCAATCTAACCTAGTGTTTGAGATTATTACAATTGACAAGAGATGCACTCCGGTACTGGTATTTTGTACTTTTTAGTGTCTTATGTATTAACATTGAAGTCGATTGTATATTTTTTTTTTGTTAAAAGATTTTTTTACGCTTTTAGTTGTATCACAACTAAAAGTACCCCTCAACTATTTCTTAATCTCTCAAGATTCTGAATCAGATTAGCTCGATGGTACCTTATATCCAGAGTCTGGATCTACGATAACTTTTTACAAAAAAAAATACAACCGACTTCAATGTACTAAAAACACTAAAAAAGTACAAAATAACTAATTTCTGAAGTCGCTGTTAAACAACGATGAGAAAAAAAAATTATAGAAACACCGACTTCTGAAATTAGTTATTTTGTAGGTACTTTTTTAGTGTTTTTATCAAGTAGGTACAATGTAGTCGATCGTATTTTTTTTTGCAAGACAAAAGATTTTTTTAGTAAGTATAGTAAATTTACGATATGCTTTAAAATATGGCGTCGTTTAATAAGCTTGCGGACAACATGCGGACGCGACGTAAGTAGTCTTACTCCAGCACTACCTACCCATCTAAAAGTTTGAAAACACTCCTTTTCGCTTTACCCAGAGTGCCTAGTGCTAATTAGTTCAATGTTGACCCCATTGACACGTTTATGACGTACGACTCTCCTATTCGCCCGCTCCAAGCCTATAACCATACTGGGGCCAGGGTTATCCGAAAGGGAGCTCGTGCCTCGTTATGAAGGCTAGAAGGTACGGGGTGGGTTTTTAGTCAGTAAGAGTCTGACACTATCTCCCGCTCCACCCAAGAGCGGGGGTTGTCATTGCGTGATTTTTGTCCACCGTAAAAAAAGCCTATAACCAATCAGAGCAGAATACGGTAAAAGTATCGATTATCTTCACGTAACGTAAAAACAACACAAGCCCAAGAGTCTTTTGATGATTTCCCACTGAAAAAAAAAAATGCTCACTTCAGGTATATATTTCTCAAAAAAGGCCATTACGGTTCACTTACATATTATCTGTATGACAGGATTTCCTAGTGCAGATGCCAGTCCCCCACAAAGGAAAGCTTGTTACTTATGTAATATTATTTCGTAAGGCTCCTAAATGGTGGATAAATAAATAAATATACATGTCTAGAAATTATTTAATAAAAGTAAAAACAGTCTCTATGATCACATTATATACAAAATAATTTTAGGAGATTTTATAAATGACAATCGGTTTTAGTATTTCGTTTTAACATATTCTTCTAGGGCTTTTGTATATTTCTATAGGTATAAATTCATCTAAAGAAAACAGTATTCATTTCGTAGGACAAGCAAACAAAAGAATCACGCATAAATGAATTTGTCTCGCTATTTGAAATTATATGAGGGCAGGACAATAATGCGGGGACACATAAAGATTTACTTATTTATTTGGTTAGCACCTAATTACCCGGCTTATGTTACACGATGTGGTGGGTGTGGGTGGTATATTGTTATCATTAAGCCTCTTATAATGTAAGCTCCTTGCTCCCCCTGGTTATTTTTATCTTTATTATCGGAAAATTCCACCAACATGGTCCTTGACAACGGCAAAATACGTGTAAAGACATGAAGCCATCAAAAAGCTTTAGAAATCTACATGACGACATGCACGATCAATAACATCGCGCTCCAGTTTCAATGATTATTATTAGTCAATAGTCTAAAAGATTTATTACTTATAAATATTTTTTTTCAAATAAAAGTCAAACTTGCGGTACAGTTTGCCGATTATGTTACCGTGGATGAAGTTCTCTTGAGTTGCTTTGAATAAATTATAACCCTCCAAATCAATTTACCAGTTCAATAGCTGTACTATAGGCAGACCAATGCACACGACACACAGACACGTAAGTAACAGTCAAACTTAATAACAGGTGTTTTTAACCCCGTCGCAAAAAGAGGGGCTTTTTGCAACGGGGTTAAAAACACCTGTCATTCCTCATATCCCCGCATACAGGCAGGCCTGTCATTGCACGGAAGACAACATGAGGTCGAAGCACCTAATTCATTATTTTGGTGTTGGCAAGTAACAACGCTAATAAAAATCGATAACAATGTATGTTACCCACACTGGTCCTTATATTTCCTTGATCAGCATATCATAATATTAAACTCTTCTTATAATTTTAAATAGCTTCTGTCAGCGGCGTAGTCCATGTGAGGGTAAGATTCTCCACAAACTAGACCCCCGTTTCAACCCTTTAAGGGGTTGACTTTGAAAAATCCTTTGTTATCCTTGGTATATGTTGAGGCCAGATCTTAAAATTGATCACTTCCTGATCTTCTTTTTTTCGCGTCGATGCTCTCAAGTACTATACTTTTTCTGACCAATATTTGGCAACCTGTACGGAGAGTCTAGCTGACTTATCCTTTCACCACGATGTCTTTTTTTTACGGTGGGCAAAAATCATCCAATGACAACCCTCGCTCTTGGGTGGAGCGGAAGATAGTGTCAGACTCTTACTGATTAAAAACCCACCCCGTTCCTTCTAGCCTCTTGATACCGGGGCTCGAGTTTCCTTTCGGATAACCCTGGCTCCAGTAGGCTTCAACCCAGCTGGGCCCCTCCTGTTGCTGACAACTCCTTGAGGCGCGCGGGAACAGTGCGCGCCGTCGACGTCTTGGGCTCGGTCCGAACAGTTACCGGACGGTCGGACAGCGAGCTACCCATGGCTCGCCGTCCGCGAGCCCGCGTCTACGGCGGCGGCGAGGGCGCCGTTGCCTGATGCGGTCGGCCTCCTCCTTTGCTAGTATTACTGCTTCGCAGAAGTTCACCACGATGTCTCAAACTCAAACTTCATGAAACACATCATGAAATAGTTTCATTTCATGATATAGAACCTTGTCCGCTGGTCACATCATGAAACGGGCAAGCCAAATCAATGTGTTCATTGCAACTTATTGTTATGTTCTCGGCCTTTACCGATTTGAACAGCTAAACGCATGTTTGTTTGTTCCTCTGTTCCATCAAAAAATACTAATTGTGCAATATTCTTCTGTTATACTAATTATATTGTATGCCTACTTATCTGGATGGTTAAAAAAAAAAACACGAAGGCAATGTCTGTCTCCTCCTTCTTTTAGCCTAACCTGTCCGAGTCGGAGTATCCCAAGTCATTTTATAATCGTAAAAAATCCATTAATTCTACATTAATGATATGGCCAAACGTGGATCGAAATATCATCTAACTGGCCAGATACTCGTAGTTTAAACATTTGATGATAGTCAATCCTCGTTTGGCCATAATATTGATGTAACATTTCTATGGTAATAAAAGGTCTAAAGAAAGTAAGCCAAACTAGGATTGAATGAAATATCATCAAACTCTCTAGCTCGTTCTAGTTGGCCATATCATGAACTGCAACCATAGTATCGCATTTCTATATGCTACAACTTTTTTTCCAATATTGTAGCGTATTGTAGGTAACTTGGAAAAGTTGTGGGGGTTCCATTCACGAGAAGGAGTTACTTTCAGCATCGCTTGGACCGGTGCCAACGTCAACTACTTAGCGTAGTCGCGTGCTCTCAATATATTACTATAACCTGTGGCTTACGCGACTACGCTAAGTAGCCCAAATGGGTTGAATGGATATCATTTCATTAGCAATTTATCAATATTGATTGAACCATCCTCAAGATTTCACCATTTCGAAACTTCTTCGTTTACTTGTTTTGTAAAGTTGCTCAGTTTAGCAGCCAATTGCAGTTCACTGTGGGTTCATTGCGTCTCCAATTGAACACAACTGAATTCTATTACTTATTAGCCGATTGGTGTCGTCGATCGACGATCGACATTCCATCCGAATTGCCGTTTCACATTTCTACATTTTTCTACATTACTTAATGGCTATTTTTAAGACTTGGCATCTAATATCCTGTTTTTAACGTTTCTTTAATAATTATTTTATAAATATAATTATAAAATAATTATTAAAGTTTTCTTGGGTTAGAATATTAGATGCAACTTGCAACAATTTGACAAACCGCATGGTCATTGCCGAAATATTACTTTAGGATAAATCTGTTTAGTAAGAACAAAGGACTTTCGTCAATGATTTCTGTTATTCAATGACCCTAAAGTTTTCATATAACCATGTTTTTAATTGCTACAATGTTGCCAAAATCTTCTACCTTAAACGTACCATACGTTTTAGAATTGATTGACGCTACAACTCATTCCTTTGTTTCTACATTTAACCGGACGTAACCAAATATAGGTACCTAGTACTGTTCACAAATGTCGGACATTCCCCCCCGCGCTAGACAGCTGCTGCAAACCCTAATAAATCAATACTCTACAACACACGTACAGAGTGCATCCCTTCCTCTGCGCTGCGCAGGTCCCCCGCACACCTCCCAGCACCTCAATAAAGTGAACCGCCTCCGACTGTACTTATTATAGAAATTTTAAACTGAACTATATTTATAGGACACGGTTATTACCTTTATTTTATAGTCCGTATCGACAATGTCACAGATATTTGTGATTATATATCACTTCGTAACTTATGATCTGAATAAACCAACTTTCTTTAAGGTGCACCATGATTGTGTACTTAGAATTCGCAAAAGCAACTATCAACAGGCGAACTTTTTATGATTATTCGGCTGATGTGTACGCGTATAAGGTACTTAGACAAATAAATAATTTGAAAAGGGGAAGCCTGAGGGAAAAGACAGAAGGAAGTGTGAAAGAGGATCGCTAGGGCTACTATCCGACTTTTTGTATACAATGCTACTACATTTTATGGTCCAGTTTGGAGAAAAGTGGATGATAGTATAAATTAAACACATAAGATATACTTCGAGCAGGATACAGCTCCTTCATATTTTAGAATTGACTATATATTCTACAACAATTATATTAAACAATGACACTCACAGATACGCGCGGTTTCTGTGGATAGTTTTCACCAGTCTCGAATGCCGCTAAGACATTTTTTTTTTTACTCTAGTAAAAGTCACATAGCCCTACAAGGGCACTTATAAATTGTCAGAAACTAGTGCACGGTTCCAAATTGGTCGTTTCCTATGGAAAAGAACCGACAAGAAACTCCATGGTTACTTAAAAAAGTGGTTGATGTTAGATTAAGACGACGTAAGACAAGACGTTTTTCTACTCTGTGCTTAACCCAGCAGGTGGCCACGTTGATGGCGCCCTCAATGATTTTAGTTTTTAGTAAAAGTCCTTAAATGTACACTTCTTCGGACTTCGGACACTCCCAACAAGTGTGCTATTGTCTTGCCCGGAGTTCTCCAATAGTAGTCCTCCCTTTCGAATGCGAGTACGACTTACACTTGACCAGTTTTATCATGTGCGTTTCTCATTGAAGGAAATTAGATTTAGGATGTAAATTTTCAATGCGGTTAAATCTATATTTCACTCCACCCCAGGGCGTAAACCGGGTCTATGACCTGCAGTACCCCTGGGGGTGGTGGGTGGTCGGGCGAGTGGGCGAGTGATGCAACTCTCACCATACTCGCATGTAATGTAATTGGGCGCTGCAATACACTTATAACGTGGCTATAGCTACAAAGCTTCAATTACATTAGGCCGACGTACACATGTGTTTGTACAATTACTATTAGGTATATCAGACGAAAGATATCCATTGTTGGATACACGCAACAGTGGACTTCTTTCGGCATCTTTCTTCGTCACTTGAGTCGCCACAATGACCAGGCTTATTCGTCTCGCATCCATCGGACTTCTGAGACCCTCACCAGGTTATCTGTTCTGCGAGCAATATGTCTTGCCCTACTACCACTTAAGTTTAGAGATTCTTCAAGCTACATGACCGTAAACTACGATAACCTACATATGTTCTCCTGAGGATATCACATTCCCGATGCGATCACGTGGGGAAACTCCGGGCGTGACCTTTCTCTTTGGTCTTTGGGTGACTTTAAGCCTTCTGATGAGACCTAAAGTAATATAATTAAATTATACATTATTTGATTCTAATAAATGGAATTGATTATATGCCTATAAAACATTAGGTCCATGACATGAACATCTGCGTCAAGTGAGTCATGTAATGTTTACTCGTTCCGTTTGTAACATTACTCAAATGAGTCATTGCATATTTATTTGGAATTGATTGTAGATTCCAGTTGCTATGAAAATTGAGCATGTTAGAGTTGTCGCTGAACCAAACCGTAGATTGATCTTGCTGGCAGCAGCATTTATTGTTTAAACTCTTCAACAAATTTTTAGGTATTTTTTTTTTATTATTCATTATTGAGACGAATTTATAAATAAGTGTTTTCCATTACGTCTCAGTTTTTAGATGAAGTAACACGGAAAATGAAGGCTTTTCTTAAAATTCCTTTAATAATGAAAAGATAACTAAAAAAAAAAGGCTTTTTTTTTGCTTGAAAGCCATATATTTTAATTCAATAAATGATTTGATTATTTTAATGTCTTATTTGATTTTAATTGCAATCTATGTGGGACTGTGTCTGAAATAAGTGAATAATAAAAATTATTATTATTTACTATTTCTTTTTTATGAGGTAATCGGCATGTCCTAGAATCAAAAATTCGAAGACATGTGACATTCACCAGCCTACACTCAGCCCGCGTGGTGGATTACGGCCCATTCTCTCTCCTAGAAAGGTGGCCTGAGTCTTAGCAGAGGCAACATTAAAAAGGCTCATGATGATGATGATGATGATGATGATGATGATGATTATTATTATTTTTATTATATGAATGAAAATCAATATTGTGAATTTGTGACATATTTTATGACGGAGCAAGACTCAAGAACAGCTCGACTGATTTGACTTGTTTTTTAGGGTTCCGTATCTTAAAAGGAAAAATCGGGACTCTTATAGGATCTCGTATGTTGTCCGTCCGTCCTCCCGTCGTGGAATGCGTGAAGATATCGAGTTGAAATTAAAAACCATATTAGTATATGGTTTTTAAGTACTCAGGTCTGCGGTCCCTTGAAGCTGAAATTCTCCGATTTATTTTTAAATGCTCGTTGTTATTATTTGTCTTTATAAACATAAAATTAATTAGAAACGCGAACTCATGTGTTTTCAATCAACGCCGTGACCTGAATTGAAATTCATTATTGAGATACCTATAACTATATTATATCATAAACAAGTCTACACACATAAGTCGTGTAAGTCAACCATGTTTTCATTTGAAGAATCTTTTCCCTTCCCATTTGTTTCTTTTAGAACCCTCCTATTTTTTTTTCTGTAATCGGAGTTTCTTTTTAACGATCTTATTACTTCACCCTCGCCCACTTAATTAGTATCAAGTATGATAAGTATCATTAAAAGAAATCGTGGATCATATTTCACTAATATTACCTTCCTACAAAAAATCATAAACTGTACAACAATATACTCAGATTTATTTATTAATCTCGAGATCCTGTCCCGGCTCTTTGGAAAGCGTATGAGGGGTCGAAGCTTACTTATCTAGCCAGAAGCCCCTAAGCCCCTACGCTTGAAATAGATCGTGGTACTAACTGGCGATTATCGTTGTACGGCAATTTGCTCGTACCAAGAACAACACACGGATGGTGGACACCTGTTGCGCCAAATGGAAAACAAAGAGATAAGGCTATGATCTTTAGACGCTTAGGTGGACTGGTTAGGTAGGTACTTAAGTTATTAAAACAATTATTGTAATTTAATCGTGTGATTTTTCCACATGTAACATTGCTTGTCGTTCTCGTTTATATATTCTTGTAAGAAATTGGAATCGCGGGGGCGAAAAAATAAATTCGCTATCATTATTTAAGACGAAAGACGTCTACAATTAGACATAGGTCACCCCCAAATGTCGCCACAATGTTCGGTCTTGTGCCGCTCGCATTAACGGGATTTTCGCGACCCTCACCTGGTAATCGGTACCTTTTAAAGATGCGTCTTCCGGTACGTAGTCATCGCTCCAGAACCTTTCAGCCCCATCGACCATCTCTTCTGCAAGCAATGTGCCCTGCCCGCTGCCACTAGATTATTAATTTATTGTTTTCATAATGTATTTCAGTCAGCGTGATCGTCGGTCTCGTGGTGGTTGGTGTAACTGATGCCCTATACCAGTCCCCTGGGGAATCCAAAGGCAGGAATAGCTTGATCACCGGTGACCTGCTCATCATAGTGGCGCAAGTCGTCTCAGCCTGCCAGATGGTGTATGAAGAGAAATACGTTGCAGGTATGTAAGTAGTATCATGTGGTTGTCACAGAAACGCGGGAATTCGCGCGCAACAGTGATGAAGGCCTATCATGAATAATCATGATTCAAATGAAACATCATAGGCCACATTCATAATGCATGTGGCCTATGATGTTTGTTGTATGGGGGCCCGCTTAAATATTTTATTTCAGTCTGTTTGTACCGTTTAGGTACGGAACAGTAACCACGCTCGTTTGACTTACCTTAAAAGGAGAGTACATAAGAGACAGCTAAAAAGGCACTTATAATTTTAAAAAATTCTAAATATATATCACACAAAATATAATAATAATGTCGGAGAATCAATCCGACACATTTTTTCTGGGTGTTCTAATTTAGCTTACGGAGACTATTTGCATAGACACAACCTTGTAGCCAGAATTATCTATCAGCAACTTGCTCTTACATACAATCTTGTTGAATCAGAAGTCCCGTACTATAGGTATGTGCCTGGCCCAGTTCTCGAGAATGGCAGCATCACATTGTATTGGGATCTATCGTCACTGATAGGACTACTGTTGCCAATAAGCCTGATATTGTGGTGATAGATCGTCTAGAGCATCGCACAATGATTGTTGATATAGCGGTCCCTCATGACGAGAACCTCGTGAAAGCTGAGAAGAATAAACAAACTAAATATGTTGACTTGGCTCGCGAGGTTGTCGACATGTAGGAAGTGGATAAAGCAATCATTGTTCCGGTAGTCGTGACGGCTTAATAGCCAAGAGCCTCGACCAACATCTGCGGAGACTCTCGTTAGGCAGTTGAATCGAGGGCTTGATCCAGGAGGCAGTACTCTTAGACACGACGTTTATTGTCCGAAGGTTCCTCTCTCAGGAGCCCTGCTCACCGGTAAGCTACTATTTTTATATATTTTTAATGTTTTTTTTTTAATAGCTACTTAAAAATATAATGAATACTTATGTGTATTAAGTAAATAAATGGAATAATAATAATGAAGAACCTAAATAGATGTGGCAACAGTTTCACCGCGAGATGTTTGTTTTCCATTATTATTTTTAATACAAGCAATTAATTGAATCCAAATCAAAGCTTGCATATACACTTTCCCTTCATAATTTTCAGGTCTAAACATTCCACCGCTGCAGGCTGTTGGCTGGGAAGGCGTGTTCGGTTTCTCGGTGCTGTCATCGCTTCTGGTGGTGTTCTACTGGACCCCAGCGCCCCCGCACTTCGGCAACAACGCTAGAGGCACCATGGAAGACGCCATCGATGGACTAGTACAGATTGGTCAGTTCACATATTAAGCTCCTGTTACACCACTTGATATTCAGACAGTCTTAGTTTATGTAGCGTAGTGTAATAAGGATCAGACTGAAATAGTTAGGTTAGGTTACTAACTCGGCTCAATCGCCCGGTCGCACTCGTACAGTTTGTACAAATCGATAGTGTTCCATGTACCGGATCGACCCTCCACGGGATTAAAACGATCAAAATTTAGCAGTATATATTATCATTACAAATTATAAAAGAAAATGCCTCTCCGCGTCTGTCAGTCTGCATAAACTCAAAAATTACTGCACATGTTTTCATGCAGTTTTCACCAATAGACAGAGTGGTTAACGAGGTGAGGTTAAGGTTTAAATATATAATACATGCGTATTATAGCAGAGAAATTCCGCAAGTTTCAAGGTTTCAAACTCCGGGAGCGGGTGGCTAGTGAAAGATGAAATAGCTAGGAAAGGAGGTGACATGGGGGTAACTTAAGAGGTGACAGTCAGTGAAGACTAATGGCAGTAGAAGCCAATGACACTGACCCCAAATGGTCTCCTTGAAGGAGTCAGATCAAGATAATGACTTAACTAAAAAACTACTGAACAGATTTTAAAAATTCATTCACCATTACAAAGCTGTATCTTCCCTGAGTAACATGGGCTACATAACTGCTAACATATTGTGTTTAGAGATAACTGTCTACTATGACGTGGGCGAAGCAGCTGGCAGCAGCTATATATTATAATTTGAAATCGTCACGAGTTTAAATGCACCCGAAAATAATTCAGATCATAGTAAGTATATGTACCAACCCACACTGGGCCCGCGTGGTGGATTTTGGCCCATTCTCTATCCCAGAGAAGAGACCTGAGTCCCAGCAGTGGGAACATTTAAAAGGCTGATTATGCTATTATGTTATGCTTATGTATGTAAGTAAGTATACTTACTGCATCGCTTGAATATAGTCTAACATTGCGAACCAACGCTTTAAGGGGATGCACCTCGACACACATTTTCACTGTTTTTCATACAACCGCTCTTACCTGATTATGAAGTTATTACACATTTTTCATTAGATAATTTTGAGACACAGTATCTTGTGGATATTATCTAGGCTTCTATTGAAATCAATTTCTAGTTTTGTGTCCCAAATCCAGTAAGAACCTCTGAAAAGCTGCTATATTGCATGAACTTTGACACTTCATAATTTACTCAAAAATTAAAAAAAAGTAAAAAAAAGGAAAACTATAGAAGCCTTGCAAATTTAATTAATTTTTTTAAATGACGCGAATTTATTTTAAAACCATATAAGGGTTTAAAAAAAACAGCCATTCCTGGAACAAGTTTTGTAAAATATTCAAGTAAATTACGTATTTACCGAATACTGACAGAGTTTTCAGGCGTTATCTCTCATTTTTTGCGTTGCCTTTTCGTCAAACATTGCGTTTGATTGCATTAGATGAAGTAACAAGCTTTTAAACCATACTCGATGTTGACGATAAGCGAGTGGATAAGGAGCCTCTTAAGCCTAGCAGTGTGTGAAAGGACCATAAATACTAAATAAATCCAATATAAAACGACTGTTTAATACCAATATAAAAGCATTCGCGATTCTACATAATAGTATATATCCCATTTTACGATCATATTGTCTTTTAAAGTAGTACATAAAGCTACCACTTAATTTCTTTGTTTCTCCCTTATCGTATACACGCGAACGCAATTCGCTACTATTTTCTTACACGTTTCTGTTTGCTTTACGTAATGCTTACGTAGATAAAACGTCACAAATATACACTAGCTGTCACTCACAGTTTTACCCGCGTTTTTGGTTATGCTCCACCCAAAGATTTTATATATCCTACTAGAGTATATATAAAATCTTTGGCTCCACCTCCATTAGTTCTAGATAATAACGAGTAAGGTAGAAAAATAACAAAGGATGGTTTGTGTATACAAGCTTATTTTTAGTATTTGCGAAACTTGAAACACCTGTATGGTATTTTTATGTAAAGAATCTTTGTACAAGATTTCAAAACGGTATTACGAAAAATCACAAAGTTATAAGCCAGTTATGGTACCTGGTTGACGACATAAATACATGGTCACCGGGCCACCCAGGTGACTGAAGGGTTGTTTTACTCCCGCAACAAGCTGTGCGCTGGCTCCTAATGCCTGCTATGACCTGCCGTGACCTGCTTTGAACTTAGTTTCAACTTTTCTTAGGTGGTGCACAAAAATATTTTCGGGAAAAATATAACATGGTTTAAAAATTATTGGAATCGATTCAGTTACTGGTTCTGAACAAAATATATTCAGGTTTCGCATATATACTAAAAATTATTTTGTAAAAGTTCTGCGAAGATGGGGCGAGTCGCTAGTAAAATATATCTGAATCCAAATGTTGATTTCCAGGCAACAACCCATTGATCCTCGTTGCTACAATGGGCACCATCATCTCGATTGCGTTCTTCAACTTCGCCGGCATCAGCGTCACCAAGGAAATGTCAGCCACCACTAGGATGGTCCTAGACTCAATCAGGTAACTTGTAGAACTAACATCACACAGGTTAATCCAACCTCTGGACAAAACGATGTATTTTCTTCGGACCATAGACACAATTCACCCTAAGATTGTCGGGCACATATCGCGGTTAGCGATAAGAACGCCATTGTACCCATAGATTTAAGTTATTTTAAAAGTTTTGTTTCTATTTTGGTGTACAATTAAGTTTATTCTATCTATCTAGATGAACGGTTAAGGTTATACCACTTTCATTGTGCGCACAGCGATGGAGTGCAATTCACTGTCGGAGTCTGTGTTCCCTGGAGCCTAGAGGTTTTTAATTCAAGAGAGAATAGGCTATTTACTGTGATAATAGGTTGGCAAACAAGAAAGGGGCAGCCGTCTATCACCCTCTGTTTTATAAACACTTCTCTCACGCAAAAACACCATTTTCTATAGTCTCGCGTTTCTCTAAGTTTCAACAAAGATATGCACAAAAAACGTAACCCAAATAGCATAGACGTTATTTACACTCTTAACCGTTTCTAATGTTGTTAAATGATAAATGACCTCAGCTTTATTATTTTGTTTTAAATGGGCACATAAATCTTTTTTGGACTATGTTATAAATATAAATCGCAACATTTTCTTGTAGCTGGTCTATGCATAGAACCTTTTAGTTTTTAATAAATATTTTCTGCTTGAGCAAAGGCTGCAGCTGAAAATCAGCGTCAGGTGGTGGCCTTGTGTTACCACTTGGCATTATGCTGAGTTGAGGCCTATTACTCAATGTATCATTTATTTAATTTTAAGGTGTTTCCGTTTTTGTAATGCTAATAAACGCAATTTTCTTTCTTTCTATAACTGAGCAATCTTAATATAAAAAAAAATGATTTTATAAAATTGTCTACCCTGTATAACTTGAACATTTCCACAGGACCTTCGTGATCTGGATGGTGTCGCTCGCGGTGCTGTGGCAAGACTTCCACTGGCAGCATCTCATCGGGTTCGCCGTGCTGATCTTCGGCATGTGCGAGTACAACGGCGTGATCCCGCGCTGCCGCCGTGCGCCCGCGGAGCCCCTGGCCGACGACGCCGAGAGCCAGATCGTCAACACCGAGGCTGAACGTGTCGACGCAGAGAATGAGGATCAATAGGTAAAGCATTCGTTACCAATTCAGTGTCCACCTCCAACTCACTCAGATCATATGAGGCATCTGGACTGGCCACTGAATTTGTAAACGGTCCAAACGGATAACCAGTGTAACTCAAATGGGAACATTCTATTTTGATCAAGTTTATAAAATCCACTTTTAGACAAGCTGGATAAATAGTAAAATACTCTTTTGAAACTTCACTCAGGCAATATGTGTACGAATATATTGTGAATTTATTCCATGTCTCAGTGTGCAAAACAATAACATGTAATTTTGTGTATTCTTATTCATGTCAATATTAATATTATAAATGTGATTATTAGAATTTTATAAAGGTTCAACTTTTTGAATCAATATGTTTTATAACTAGATGATATTATATATGTGAGGTAGTCATTCACCTAATGAATTTTTTAAATACTAGACAATTTAATGTTATGTATTTACAGCTTATTGATTCAAGCAGTTATTATTGTATGTTATGTATTTACAACTTATTGATTCAAGCAATAATTATTATTACACACGTTATGACTTTAATTCATTATACTAAAAACATAATTATGTTTATTGTCTAGAGATCTTGATATATTTTATAAAGTTATTGACTTTTATATGAAATCAATATGTATGTTTTTTATATCCTGTATGTTCATTATGTAATGTTTAATCATAGATAGGATGATATTAGTCTGAATCAAAATGAAGGAGGGGACACTTGTCCCTTTCTTCGTAGACACTAATCTATGATGAATTATATATAATATAAGGGTAATACATTTTTAGCGAGTATAATATTAAAAATGTCTTTGAATTTTAAAAAATCCGATATGAAGTAAATAGTTACCAGTTACAACTTCATTTATAATGTTAAAACCATTGGTAATTTTAATATACATAAATATTATTGCACGTTAGATGGCTGTGGTGTTTAGAAATTTTAGAAGAATCAGATCTTAGCTCAATTCGTGTAAATGTTATTACTTATAAGGTTTAATATTATATTCACATCATACATTTTATCCGTAATAGTGTAAAGAGAGAATAAGGACGCTGTTCCATTGCTGCGCATGAATGGGTGGATTAGAAACCTTGAAGACCATATTCACAGATTGCAGACTGTTTGGGTATAAATTTAATTGGGTACATTAAATTTGTCTAAACCAAAACTAGGCACCCAGGCAATGTTAGTGTTGTTAGTAGAGAGGAAAAGAAAATATTAACGTGAACAACACCCATGTTGCGAACTGTGCATAGCCTCGGTTCACAGTGGCTGTGCTAACATAGAACAATGAATACCTTGAGCCGCAATAGAGAATATGCATATAACTTTTTGATCTGCAACCTTCAAAACTGCTGATAAAAAGAGAAGTCCTATGTGAACTCTCTTGCTTTTCTACCAAGTTTTGAAATAGTTTTCACTGGTAACATATCAATTTTTTTTTCCATGCATATTCCTTATTCAGCAATCCTACGCATCAATGGAGCCAGTTCCTTTATAATAGCAACGAAATATCAAACAAGTAGTGATTATCACGATTGGTAAGCTAGCCAATCATCTAAATGAAGGAGCTAGCGATACACACTGCATATTATATTACACATCCATAATAGTATTAAACATAAGAGATCCATTCAAAAGAAGTCTTTGGATACTTGTTTTGCTGACGTTAGTTATAGGATGTCATCAAAACAACAAAAATAATTATCATTGACTTGGTGCTATGACATTTTCACGTATACATAAGTATTTTGGAAAATATGAAGTGACTTGTATTTAAAACCATAGAAGATAATTTATTAAGCCGGGAACACGCCTACGAGCTGTAACTGTAACAGATACAGTAACATAGTTCACGTGTAGACGTTTCCTCGTTGTGGTTACAGAGCTCACTGCGAGCTTCTTTGTGTTCGCGGAAAATCAGACAAGTTTCGGCTCGCAGCGACTGGCTCACGTCGAACCACAACGACTCGCGAACTACGTATTCACTTGTAAAATTTGGTTACTGTATCTGCAACGGTTACAGTTACGGCTCGCAGGTGAGTAACCGGCTTAATTTACTTTAGGAAATATTCAAAGACTTCTTAAGTTAGTTGCTAAGTAAGTAGATATTCACATTCTCGGCACTGTAAAACATTGAGCTCCAGTTTTAGTATTCTTAAATAATACTAAAGCTGAGCTCCCTAGTTATATGAATCATAGAACTGTTTTTAATATTATCAATTCACCAAAACACATCTTATACCTAGTTAAATGTAGATAGAAAATAAGCAGTGTTTTTTCATATATACATGTATTTTCATTAGTAAAAATTATTATGTATCCAACAATATATCAAAGATACAATAATGTGTAACTTGACCTATTTAACGACAATACAAAAGCAATACAAATCATATTTATATGTGCTCTGCAATTGAACAGAAACACCAATATATAATATATAGAATTAGATGTAAAGCGCCCTTTAAACGATCTAGTACACTGTAACACGTTATCTCGCAAGACTGACCCGACGATGAGCACCCGACGCACACGATCAATACGGTACCCATTCTACCACAATGAAAATGTGGATAAGAAATTCAAAATAACATTTAATAAGAACTAGCTTTTGCTAGCGCCCGCGTGAAAGTAGGTTTCTCTACACAAACTAGATCCCCGAAATAGAAGTTAAAATCGGTTGAACAGACACAAAAAAAGATTTGTTAAAATGTCTGATCTTAATTCATGAATCCCCAAGCGACCACCGGTGGCCGCGCATCTATTGTCTTACTATTGTGTCTCTAATTGACGGTATCTGAAGGGTTAACGCGAATAGGATATAGGATGTTTTTATTATCGTGTGGTTTTGATTACGCATATGAGACTACCTCGTACGCGTAACCCCCACAAATGTCCTTTTCATACAAGTATTTATTGTAATGCGGGGAATACGCAAGCATAACACGCGCGGGACAGCCGCGTATTTGTCGTCCATTGTACACAACCACAACGCACAGTAGCCCGCAGAAAACTAGATCGTAGGCAAACGTGTGCACGCTGCGTGAAATTTTCTTGATGCGGGGCAAACCCGCATGCGAGATCCGCATGATATTAAAAACTCCCCTAGTTCAGTAGTTTCGGCTGTGCGTTGATATGTCAGTCAGTCTGTTTCTCCATAAATATGTATTAGATACCGAGTAAAATAGAAAAATACTTTCTAAGTACAAAATGTATGGCATACGAATTGCTGCGAAGAAGTCGCTTGACAATGACGTGCAGGTAATGTCGTGGCATACAGTTTTTACAAAAGCGGCGTTTCTGTCCGACATCAAGGTTTACTAAACAAATAAACGCGAGGATCGCGCGATAATCGCATTCTTTTGAGACGTCACCTAACAGTCTAAAGGGAGGAGTTCACATCGGCGTCGGGTCGACGATGAAGTACCTGGGACTCGTCCTAGACAGCCGGTGGAATTTCGTGGAGCATTTGGTTTGTAGCTGCCTCCCAAACTAAACCGGACTGAGGCTGCTCTCAAGCGGCTCCTGCCCAACCTCGGGGGTCTAGACGCCTCCTGCCGGAGGCTCGTTCGGTCCATGGCCCTTTATGGGGCGCCAGTGTGTGTCCCCCCCCCTTGCTGTGTCAGCAGCCGATAGCGCAGGGTTTTCCGCGAAGCGGAAGATTTGCGCGTGGAGATCGCAACCCAGTGCTGGACACGCCATAATTATGGCGGTAAGTCCCCTTTTTGAGGCGTGGCTGGATAGATCTCATGGCGT
Source organism: Mythimna lalbum (assembly GCA_949319445.1). Lineage (NCBI taxonomy): Eukaryota > Metazoa > Arthropoda > Insecta > Lepidoptera > Noctuidae > Mythimna > Mythimna lalbum. The sequence continues at coordinate 34,032,101 of OX439344.1, forward strand.
CCTCACCTTCCGCATGACGCAGGTTTTCACCGGAAAAAAAAAAAACCAAACAGTCTAAAATAGTTTATTTTGATCGTTTAAATGGTGCTTTACGTGACTGCACCAATGTAATACAAATGTAAGAGTAGTAAAAAATTAATGTTATTCGAAATATATGAATGTTATACTTCTGTTATTATGTAACGATTTAACTACATTGTTTGAATTAAGTTTTCACTCATTTTATTTTATGATGTAAGTAAAGGCTGTGCGCGTGATAATCATGAAAGCACATGCTCAAAGCATGATAAGGCACAATTTCAACAAGCAAATTGATTTTCTAAGAGCTATTGAACCTTTTTTTTCTATGAACTAGTATAGTCACCCACGATGGTAATATATTTTTTAATACACTTGCTAATAAAGTGACTCTTATTGCACTGCACTTAGATATAATAATATAATGGCACTTGTTACTAAACTGTGACATTTTGATTACCATTACGCACTAGTGCTTATTGTTCAACCCGTTCCCCGCCATAATTTTATTACACTAATCGTATCAAACTGGGCGCGCGTGGGGGACCACGAGGAAAAGAAAAACAAAAAAAAATGGCGCGCATATGAAAACAGATTTTTACCGCCACAAAAGTTTACTAGTTTTACAATTATTTTCTTAACAAGTGTATTGAAAAACATCGTATGATACACGTGAGTAATTAATGATTACCGTTCTCGGCTCTCTTAAGGCCTTCGCTATGGCTCGGGTCTGAATACCGCCTTGACGGTAATCACTAACATTACACACTTATATCATAATGCTATTGAAAATAAAGATCTTATGTGTCCATATTTCCGTAAAATCTGCTGTAACACTATCGTTTCACCCATCCAAGAAAACAATGACGTAATTGGAGAGTTTTTTTAGTCAACTACTTCTGAAAAATGGTTAAAATGTAAACACGTCTTTTTTATTATTATTAACAGGCTCGCGCTTGACCACTATCTCACATGATTTAAAGCGACGATGTGGTCGACGATGGATCACGCTAGCTTAGAAGTAACACATTAAAACACCGTGGTGGTTGCTATTAGGAAATACAGACTATAGATATCGGCACGGATCTTGAGCGCTCGGCTTCAGAGTGGGGACCGCTTTGCGCATTCCATACATTGACGAGCCAATCGTCATCGTTGTTAGCTACATGCAGCAAGCGCAGGTAAGGAATCACGAGTGACGCGGCGAGCCGATCACTGACGCTCCCAGCCCGCGCGTTTCACTTCGTACCACTAAAGAGGCCGAATATTTGTCTTCTGCGCAATTTGAAGCCAGCGCTCAAGATCCATGCCGGTATCTATAACAAAGCACGCCACGCCTTAGCATTTCTCCTTAGTCATTGTCCTTTTGAATGGGCGATTATCTCAAAACGTGATCGTTGTTCGCATAAACATGGCAGTACCATGATGTACTTTGAAGAATAACCATATGGCAATAGGGTGACTATATGTATTCGGTTTAATAACTCTTTGTGCACAAACCATATAAACTCGGGGTTTGTGCGAAAAACCAACGCGGCAACTTTATCTATAATAAATATAAGTCCAGCCAGGATTCACACGATACTTCCATACCTTCAAGGAACATTTAGTATAAGATGAGAGCCTTGTGTACTCTGAGTAAGACATCCAAAATCAGACTGGTCGACTTTTTTATAGTTTTATAGTCAATATACATTGGACATAGTTTCTGTAAGCCGGCTTCATTCGAAAGACTCCTCCATTCAAAGCGGAACTTAAGTAATTAAACAAGACTGCGGTTGTTATATTATACACCTCTATTACCCATTAACTGCCAAAGCTATTAAAGCATCGTTCGAACAGTGTTAAGCTTTGGTTTCCTAGGATAGCGGTGCCGTCATATAGCGGCCGTTTTCCGGAACAACGACTATTTTCCTCTTCTGATGATAGTTCATCCTCCAAGTAAATTACTAAAGCTAAATCAAGGTCGTCCATTTTCTATCTTGGATAATTTTCGTATGACGTTTGTTTTGAAAAAATGACTGACGATGTGTTAAAACGGCCGCTCTATGACGGCACCGCTTTCCTAGGAAATCAAAGCTTTAGGGGCAAGCACTGACAAACTAACTTATAAAATGACTAAAGACTGGAAGCCACAATCTCTCACTTTCGATTATATGTTAACAAATGTCTTCACAATCGACTTGGATTCTTCTGCCTAAGCGACATAGTGTATTTATGATTGCGAATTCAAATTTGAACAAACGCAACTGTTTTACTGAATCCACAGCCTTAAGCGAGGGTTAACATATGCCGAAGCCGGCTTATACGAATACCTATATAACAAAATTTGACTGAATAGGTTTATTATAACCTGTGTTTAATTGAATGTGCTATTAATGTAATAAAAAGTTGTTTAAAAAAACTGTGTTTTTATTGTGAAATAATTCAGAGCGACATGAAACAAGGGTTTAAATTGTGTTGTGTCGTGACGTGGAATGCATCAATCGAATGACTGTTCAAGATTACGTCATATCATGAGTTTTGTAGCTAATTAAACACGTCAACGGTCAAAGGCGCCACGACACGACATAACACAACATTGTAAAACGCAAATATTGTAAAATCTTGTTTATGGCATTTAATGGAAAATCTTGTTTCGCGTTTGTTTTAAAACAGCGCCATCTAGTAATTATATCACTAACTAGGTACGACATTTATAAGTTGATTAGGCAGTAGTTTGCAGACAAGTATAGAGTGCGGCACAAACATAATATAATCACAGACAAAAATACTGAAATAAAACAAAAGACTAGGTACTATTTTATATTAGTATCAAACGGAACTTTATTGAAACTAATTTAATTATGTTTACGCATAAGCTGTTATCTTATATAATGAAAATAATTAAATTATATATAAGGTACTTATCTACTCGCTAACAGCCAATGTACAATAGTACCTAGTGATGCTAAGTTCTAACAGTCTCTGTACCTAACTTTATCTTCATATATAAAACGTTGAGAACAATATCAAGCTTTATCTGTTTCTAATCGTTTGGGTTTCTCTCCTTCGGCTGGAACAAGTTAGATCATGTTAACAGAGGTGCCATCGACAACAACAGCTGTAACAAGCTTTTAAACCATTCCATCCCCAAATTCTTTTTCTCCAATAAAACTAAGTTACTATAAAATCCATACCTTCACGCGTTCCCGAAAAAAGGCTTTTGATTGACGAACAACAAAGTGATCCTATAAAGGTTCCGTTTTTGTCAACTAAGGTAAGTAGGTACGGAATCCTACAAATAAGAAAACCGATATACTCCAAACAATGCCGGCGTAAGGGCCACTGACACTCCGGGCGAAAATATTGTGGCGCCCTAGTGGAAGTATCGCACCAATGAGTGAGCGTAAATGCAGTGTGGTCAAGGAGCTACTCTAACGATATCGTTAGAGCGTAGAGCACAGTTTTGAGAGTTTGCACCAGGGGAGGCAGGAGACTCCAACTCAAAACAACTTGGCGGCCCCCTGAATTTGTCGCCCCCTCTTCCTCCCCATATAGCACTGACTCCAAACATATCCCTTGACTCTGGTTTTCTTACTAGTCATAGTAAACTTACGCAACATATCCCCCTTGAACCAGTAGAAGTACCGGATGGTACTCTGTCCCCGCTTCATGGCGAGCTCCTTATGATCGGCCTTAAGTGATCTTCGCAACATTTTCGCAGCTATGTTGGAATAATTCACATAACTGAAATGATACAGTGAAATCAATTATGATTAACTGAACAACATAAATCTTCAATTCTACACTAATATGATAAGGAGGTAAAGATTGTCTTTTGTTTGTAGGAGGTAATCTCTGGAACTACTGGTCCGATTGCTAAAACTTTATCACCGATAGAAAGCTGCTTTATTCCTGAGTGACATTGTATGTACCTACGTGGGCGAAGCTGCGGGCAAAAGCTACTCTACACTAGTATAAAAAAGAGGTAGATTGTTTTTTTGTTTGCAGGAGGTCATCTCTGAAAGTACCTACTGGTCCGATTGCCAAAATTTTTTTACCGATGAAAAGCTACTTTATTCCTGAGTGACGGCGTATACTTTATGTTGGTACGCGGGCGAAGCTGCGGGCAAAAGCTAGTTGCTAATTAAGTGGCAAGATACAGGGCGCAGAGAAATGTAGATTCAGTGCCGAAACTTTTAAACTTTTTTATTTATTTGTCTATCCTCACATCGGAACGCTTTCCAGCAATTACACCAATGAAACAAAATTTGTTCTGAAACTGCGCTACTTTCTAACATCACTTGCGCGGTGGAGTGGTAGTCATCAAAAGAGCGGCGTGGTGCTGGGTCACGAACGTTTGCTTACGCAGCATCCGGCCAGCGCTCCTCCAGGTTACACGTGTACCAAATCCCATATCGAACACATTTTTTTAGTTCAGAATCTGCTACTTTCTAACATCACGTGCGCGGTGGAGTGGTAGTTATCAAAGGAGCGGCACGGTGGTGGAACACAAAACGGTTGCATACACAGCAGCAGCTCAGCACTCCTCCAGGATAACACATGTACCAAATCCCATATCGAACACATTTTTGAAATTACGTCGCTATAGGCCCATATAGGTTCTAAATAAAATTGTTTTTATGGGAAATATGGTAGGTATTAGTTCTATTTCGTATGGCGTGCGCAGGTAACTTTATTTGTTTTAGTGCGTTCTAGCGGGGCCCAGCCCAATGCGCGGGGCATCTTGCTACGTGGCTGATCCGGCACTGTGTGGATTAAAGTGCTAGTAGTGTAGGAGACCGTTTCCTCCTGTAGGTGATCTTAGGTTGTAGATTCAACTTCCAGTTTCAGCGAAATAGGCGTGTATTTTACAGTCTAAAGCAAATACAAAGAAAACCTATGTTCTGTATATGTAACTATAAAAAGCAAAGTCCTGACGGGATCACTGACTTATTAACGCCTAGCCCAAACCTCTGGACCTAGAACGCACATAGGATTCTTTTATGAAAGGGTTCCTGAAACTGTAAAAATCTACTATTATACGAGCGAAGACGCTGGCAGAAGCTAGTTTTAACATATAGCAACTCGACCAAACCCTGCTTAGCATAGGTGTTACATATCTTTGAAATTCTTCTCAGCTTTTCTCAACAGTGGTTCCTGAGTTTATGGCGAACAGACAGTCAGATTGAGATGGTGGAGGACTTTGTTTTTACAATTATGTAGGTAGGATCATACATATGTTTTTCGGCTGAAATGATTCAGCCGAAAGACATAGACCTCCCCTAAGTGTCGCCACAATGAACGGTCCTACGCGTCTCGCATCCATCGGATTCCCGCAACCCTTACCAGGTCATCGGTCCACCTTGTAGGCCTTCAAACGCCAAGTCTTCCGATACGTGGTCGCCGTTCCAAAACCTTTCGCCCCAACGGTCATCTGTTTTGCAAGCAATGTGCCTTGCCCATAGATAGAAGAAAGGAGTTATTTATATTTCTATGGCTTTGCCCATTGCCATAAGTAGGTAAGATAAATGCAGATAACTCTAATAAAAGCTACATGTTATCCTTAGAATCACAAAATGGAAATCATATTTATCAAAAACATATAGAATCATAAAATAAAAAGGTTAGATTTTTAGTTACAACATACTTCAGTCCGGCACTTCTCCAAGTACTCATTTTTTTAGTGATTTGCAGTTATTCATCGAAATACCCATATACTATCAATTGCTACTACTGTCCATGTAATGTTGTTGGGTTTATAAATACCTCTCAGTTAGTTTTAGAGAACGCCATTTATTATTTCCACAAGCACAACTGTCAACTGTCAACCTATAATAAAAACCTAGCTGAATAAAAACTACATGAAGACAAAAGAGAATGGTCGTAAAAGCTACACTGTGGCTGACGGCGGCGGCGCGACCAGTTGCCGCTACCAACAAAATGTATACAGCTCTATAGAGAGTTACTCACCTGGTGTCCGTTTGGTTGGGCAACCAATTTGGTGGCGCGACCAGCTCGGACGTGTGGCGACTGTTGTCTAGTTTGGTACTTCACCGGGACACCATGGCGGCGCGACTAGCCGCCGCTGCTAGCAACAACAAAACAGCTCTATAGAGAGTTACTCACCTGGTGTCCGTTTGGTTGGGCAACCAATTTGGTGGCGCGACCAGCTCGGACGTGTGGCGACTGTTGTCTAGTTTGGTACTTCACCGGGACACCATGGCGGCGCGACTAGCCGCCGCTGCTAGCAACAACAAAACAGCTCTATAGAGAGTTACTCACCTGGTGTCCGTTTGGTTGGGCAACCAATTTGGTGGCGCGACCAGCTCGGACGTATGGCAACTGGTGTCTAGTTTAGTTTGGTCCTTCACCGGGACACCATGACGGCGCGACCAGTCGCCTCTACCAACAACAAAACAGCTCTATAGAGAGTTACTCACCTGGTGTCCGTTTGGTTGCGTAACCAATTTGGTGGTGCGACCAGCTTGGACGTGTGGCGACTCTGGTATCTGTATAGTGTCTAGTTTGGTAGCTATATTTCACCGGGACACCATGGCGGCCCAACTGGTCGCGACGCGGTGATATCCTGGATAAATATAGCCAAGGGTTGTTATCGCTCTTAAGGTGGTGCATCATGACTCACATTTTCACTGTTTTTCATACAACCGTTCATAACTGATTATAATAATAATAATAATCTTTTTATTTCAGAATAAACTTCCATAATAAATTTGTTAGTATCATAATAACTTACAAAACTATGTTAGTAAACAAAAACAAATAAAATAAAAAAATACATAGATGTTAATAACACAAAAACTTAACAACTATGTTAGTAGACACTATTTACAGGAGCATGTAGTTGGCTTAAATAATTTGTTATTGGACAATCCAGTTTATTGGCAATGACAGTCAGGTGGCCGTTGGTACTGGCACGCACCCTGCGCTACAAGGATGCTGCTCGCTTGCGCCTGACCGCAGCGAAGCCGTCCGTCTGGGCATCCACGAACATCCCTGAGGCACTACAGAAGCGTGGCAGCCCCAACAGCATCCTGAATACATTGTTGTACTGGACGCGATGAGCATTGACGGTTTTTAGCGTGAAATTAGTCCAAAGGCTACACGTGTAAAATACTTGACAGTATGCACTAAAAAGGGTGATTTTAACTGAACTTGTGCAGCGTTAGAACCTCCGTATCAACATATTACATCTCACCGCCAACGCTCTTCGCTCCCGGTCCACGTCCAGATTGTCCTTCAAATCCTCTGTCACAATATGCCCAAGGTATTTAAATTGACGAACACGGTTCAAGACAACCCCGCATAAAGAGACAGTTGGGTACCTCTCAGCCGACTTGTGAGCCGCTTTAAAGATAAGTAACTCGCTCTTACCCGTGTTATATCTCAAACCGTGTCCCTCAGCATAACACTCACAAACTCTTTTTAACCTTTTAAGGCCAGCCATTGAGGGACTCAGCAGCGCCATGTCATCGGCGTAACTAATGTTATTAAAAGCAACCCCATCTATGTAACAGCCGGCATGCAGGCTGCTGAGCTCCACAATGAGGTCATTTATATATAAATTAAACAGGGTAGGGGATGTTAACCCACCCTGCCTAACTCCACATTCCATGACATACCTACTCATCTGACAGGACATTTGCCCACCTGACACAATTAACTTGGTGCGAGTACCAATATTTAAAAATATGTATGACCTCGTTAGGTACATTAGCGTCACAGATCAGATTATGACGTTATTACACTTTTTTCATTAGATATTTTGGAAACACAGTATCTTGTGGATATTATCTAGGTTTCTAAAGAAACCAATTTCTAAATTTGTGTAAAACTAATCCAGTAAAAACCTCTGAAAATGTCCTATTTTGTATGAAGTTTGACACTTCATAATTTGCCTGAAAATAAAAAAAAGTCAAAAAAGTAATCCTCCAGAGACCTTGCAAATTTTATTAAGATTCTAAATGACGACAACAACTTTTAAGGGTTTAAAAAAAACAGCTATTTCCTGGAGCAAGTTTTGTGAAATTTTCGAGTAAATCTCGGAATTACCGAATACTAACAGAGTTTTCAGGCGTTATCTCTCTTTTTTAACCGACTTCGGAAAGGAGGAGGTTCTATGTTCGGCTAAATGTATAATAGAAATATAAAAAACAGAGCATCACTATGTCGAGTGCACCACGCGCGGGAACATTGAAAGAGTGACGGTGGCCAAGAAACGCAAAGGGCAACTGAAGGACATAGGTGAGTTTAATAAGTAAAAGTCTACACGTGACACGCTCTCTTTTTCGACCTAAGAGCAAGAGAAGTCATCGGATGATTTCCCACCTCAAAGAAAGCCTATTAAGTAATAAAAAAATACTTTTTATTTGTTCCGATCTAAAATCCTTATTCCCCATTTGTGGTCATGTGCCGCTGTGAAGCTAGCCAAACATAAAAAAGCATAATTTCGTCGGAGTTTCATAACATATTAGTCAGAACAATCATCTATTTACATTCACCGTTTAAGTAGGTACTCACGGAGACGGGTGTGTAGACGATATTTATCACGTAGGTATTCCCAGGAACCGGCCTTTGCGGCCGTGAGTCAGACACCTAGATAGCGAATTACTAACAGAATCTTATGATACGTCGCCAAATGTGAAGCGTCAACTTCTCAACAGGCACGTAGACACAATTATTATTTGCACATGTTAACATTCAAATCTCAAACAACAGTAATAGCTGTATGACAGTACGATACATTATGGGTAGGTACATTCGTACATTCCTCGACAAGGCAGGCCATTGACCTCCGTGAAGGTCGCCAAAATCAGCTGTACTTATGTAGGCAAGGACCGATCGATGTGACTGTACCTAGCGTTGACAGGCGTTCGGATCAAACCGGACACGGTCAGGCTTTTTAGTTGCGTGTCCGGCCAAATTTGGCGCAGTCCAGCCCGTCCGGCTTTGTTAGGCTTTTTAGATCATTTTGTTAACAATTGTCATTTGATTTTTGCCTTACCTTGTCTAGCTGGAATTTTCATTAGAATTTAAAAAGACTTTGATAGTTTTTTTATCTAATTTATACTAGTAGGGTAAATACGCCAAATGTCGGCCTCCCCCCAATCGTCGGCCGTCTGCACGTTTTTAGCTTGCATTCATTCAAAAGGTAATTAAGTGATAATTTTACCTCTCGAATTGCAACTTTAGTTCATACTCTACATGTACAAACCGTTATTATCCGATTAAGTCACTTGCTTTTCGCACACTGAGCATCAGCAGGGATTGTGTCGATGAAGCGTCAAGTTTGCATTAAAAGTAGCTTACTTGATGTGAATACTCACACTTCGGGGATTGATATTACAACGATAAGACATTTCTTTATTTTTGTTTTAAACTTTATTATCACTAAAGGGTTATTTTTACTATATTTTGAGATAGTTTTTTCAGCGTTTTGCGTATATTTTTCAGGGCAAAATAGGAGGCCGCCATTAGGATCACAGTTTTGACTTAAAACCGGATTCTCGGCCGTGGCCGACTTAAAGTAAATGCAGTCTGTTTTATGAATTCCAATTGTACCAATTCCATTGGCTAAATAAGAGAATTTGCAAAGCTTCTAGATAAATAAATCTATTTTACGTTTAATCGCCAAATAACGGCCGGGGTGATATTAATCGAATCTCGAAAAATCAGGTACAAGGAATAGGGGCCGACATTAGAAACATTAAAGATCGTAATGTCGACCAGCGTCGAATTCGAGCGCCATTATACAGGCTGATGCATCGATTGGGTAGTGATTTTTTATTTGTTTATCAAACTTATTTAAAGAAGTTAAGTTTAAATGTAGGAGTTAACAGCATTGAAGACATATTATTTTATGGTAGCTTTATGGTTTTGGAATTTAAGATATAAATAATATGAATTTCTCTTTGGAACTTGCTATCTATTAAACACTTCTTATTAGCTTAAAACATATAAATGGTTGGTCGAGAATCTTTGTTGTACCAAAAAGCAGCCCTTAGATAAATACTAAGTTTGTTTTCACTTAGTACTTTTAATTTAAGGTAGGTAATGACAAAACAGGGAGATCTAAAGCCTTCACGGAATCAAAGAAAATTATGCGGTTACGAATTTTTTAAATGTTTACCGACTTGTTTGAAAAATAAAAATAATAAATAAATATTATTACGAAGACGTTAAAAGTTTATCAAACAATTACTTTTGAAGTTTTTTTTTGACTTATTTAAAATTCTATTCTATTTTTGGTTTAAATACTAATTTTTATCACATATTAAAGTTATTAATTCTTGTTTTATTTCATTTTGATGTTTTAATTTGTTATAATTTTAGTACTTATCTAAAATTGATGAGGGAAATAAAAATATATTTAACTATTAAACAAATACAATTACATAGGTACTTAGTGTTATATTAGAATCCTGCCAAAATAAATCACATTAATAATATTGGTCACTGTCTTAAATTGAAACACCCTATACCCGGCCGACATTTGGGAAAAACGCGACCGACCATGGGCCGTGAATGGCCGACTTTAGGGTTTTTCTGTTCTCGACGCATCTAAACCTTATTACTTTTTTCTTTTAGTAGAAAAGTCGATCTTATGCCTATAAACATAAAATAGACTAGTTAAACTATCCAAAACCGCTTCAGAAGCTATCTTTCGTTGAAAACTGAAGGTGCTAGAGCAATCGGCAGTCAGAAAATCGCTAAGGGGGGCCGACATTTGGCGTATTTACCCTACTTAACTGCGATCCCTCCTGATGGTATTGCAGTGATGCAATCGTTGAGCGCACTAGTTTATTAAGAGCCTATTCACTAGCCTTGAAGACACAATTTTATTGTTATTAAAAAGTCGACAGTCTTTAAAAAAAAATTCGGTCGTTTTGATCGAATGTCCGGTTAAACAGGATAGTCGGTCCGGCTTTTCAGTTTCAAGACCTGGCTACCCTAACCGTACCTATGCTTGGGACGCTATCCAGCCAGCAGTGGACATCTTCGATGATGAGTTTGGAAGTGGTGTCTCGATTTATTTTCATTAGCCAAGGAGTGGAATTCCCTACCGGGATCTGTGTTTCCTGATGTAGCTATCAGCAACTTAGGGGTCTATAAATCAAGAGTGAATAGGTTACTTCTAGGCAAGCGTGTTTATCAGGTGTGATGGTAGGCAAAGGCAAGCCTGTCAATAAAAATAAGGTAAGTAATAACTTCCTTTCATGATATCATATTTCGCAATGCACTGCTGAATGCAGTTTCCGTTATTTTTAGTAAATTCCCGGTATTGGCTTGTTGGCACAATTAAAGTTTTAATGTTCTCATCAACAACGTTTTTATTGAATTTCACGACACGCTATGCTAATTTTATACTTCGTGCTGCCATACAAATACAGCACAATACTCGTAAATTCAGTAGCCTGTATTTATTATTTTCACTACCTACTTAGAATTCTATCCACTAATTGGTATTGGTGTCGGTTATGTTTCCCTACATACTCTTAATTTTCTTCTCAAACCTATTATTATTTAAATTGCGACCCGACCCAGCATCGCACAGGTATTACACATCTTTAAAATCCTCGAATTTTCTCTACTAGGTATAGGTAATATGCATTCATTATTCTCCTACACCTTTTTTAAGAATCACTCAGTCTTGGTGAAAACTGCATGTAAACACACTTATAGTAGAATTATAATTAGGTATATACAAGAGAGATTTGTTATAATTTTTTATACATCCATTAAAATGTCATTGCATCCAAAATCAAAGCATTTTCAAATAGACCATTTGCAGGCACTTTTGAATAGTCAAATGTCGGTCAGTCCAAGAAAAGTGAATCTAAATTCATCCTTATAAGTTTGTCTATAAATCACGTTTATTTTTTGTAAATGGCCGCTTATAAACTGAGCGATCATAGACATAGACAACATACCACTGTTATTTTAGAAGAAGAAATGTTTTCGTTAAAACTGTCAGAATCTACATAAACTGACAATATTCTAAGAAAAACCACGAGCCACTTAATTTTTAAAGAAATGTATCGTATCTCTAGGTGTTTGGGTCCGCAGTTGGTTGACAGCGTACTACACCGGATTAGTACTAATAATAACTGCATATATGGATTTATACCCGCATGTAAGTAACATTATTGAGTCGAGTGATTACGTAATAAATATTCTAACCACTATCTATCATCTACTTACAATATTTACACTAATATTATAAAGAGATCTTATCGGATTGCAAAAATTACTTCACTGATAGAGAGCTACTATATTCCTGAGTAGAATTGGCTATATTTTATGCAAAAAAAATGTATTACGTCATAAAATTTCTATATATTTTGTAACTCGAGTTGGATAAAAAATTGTGGATTAGCACTTTATTGGCGTGTGTGGACCACTTAGAGGATAAGTACGGTGGAGCATATAGTGGGGGTGTGAATCGCTCGAGCTTTACATGCGATGGTCTGCAGCTACTAGCATTGGGCGGCCGTCGCCTCCTTCTGCGAAGGAGGCGTCCACACATGTGCAGGAATGAAAGTCCTCACGCGCTAGCCTCCTAGATCCCGACCCCGGCTTCAAGCCACCTTAAACTTGCGGATGATGAACAGTCCGGAGAAAGGCTCAATTCTCATTGAAAAGTCCTAAGATTTTTTTCAGTTTGTATGTTGGATTTTTCACACAAATTCAGGGCGGCCGCTGCGCATACAATCTGGCCAATTGAAACTTCCTCAACTCATCACAAACACAGTGTCAGTGTGAAGCCACTTCACAGGACATGCGGCGAATGCTATGCTATGCCCGGGGTGTTTGTGCATAACCCTCCCCCCCCCTGCAGGATTTAATCAAGGCCTGTGATAGAGCTGGATAGGTTGCCAAATAGAGCCGCATTTATGACCTCGATCCTGCAGGCGTGCGGTAATGTATTCCGTAATACTGGTCTTCGCTTGGATATCCTCGATTTTTATGGTCCATACTTGGCCACCATTCGGTCAACATCAACTTCAGTGGCCGCATCTAGCTACTGATACCAAATGTTATACTAAGGCTGACATCACACGGACTGCATAGCGACCGCGCGCGGTCGATATATTTAACTGCATGTAGTTGTACGTTCGACTTCGTGCAGTCATGATATCAACTGCACGCAGACAGCTGCAGTCGAGTGAAGTCTATATCAACTGCATGCAGTCGTGCCTTCAACTTTACGCTCGGCTACAGTCGTGTAGTGTCAACACACGCTGTCTATCGTTAATCGCATACAGTCAGTGTGCAATTAATCAAAGAGCAAACGCACATTGACATTGTCAACTTTATTTTGAGGCACTTAAAAATCAAATTAAACACTAAGCTCCTGGGCTAGATGCGTGGCGCTAACTGCGCAAAGTCAGATCAAACTGCATGCAGTTGAATATATGGGCTGCGGGCTGTGGCTGCGATGCAGTCCGTCTGATAGCAGCCTTAAAATCGCACCAGTCGTCAATTAACCTTTCGAATACCGTAATTAGTGACACAATAAAGACAATGAGAGACCCCAGAACGCCGACGTTCGTTTAGGTAAGGTTTAATGAAACTGGTCAAATGTGACTGGCAATATTTAGGTACATGATTTACGCTAATTGATGCAAAAAATTATCCTTTATTAAGATTGAAGCATTTGTCAATATATTTTACATGTAATTCACGTAAATATTACAAATCGCGATTTACCGTTACGGGGCCCTATAATTCGCTCACTCATTTCGTTGAATGACAGTTTTAATTCGAACTAGGTACGAGTATGTACATTTCTCCTGCTTCACGTCAAATGGACCCAAAGATAAAATAAGGAAAAGTATTTTTACCCACGTGTATTCGTAGCACATCTGCTTACCGCTAAAAATAATCTTACCGCTTACAGCTACTTCGAAACTCATGGTGGAATTCCGTCGTGTTTTGATGGTTTCTCGATACTTTAATTCATGAATCCCCAAGCGACCACCGGTGGCCGCGCATCTATTGTCTTACTATTGTGACTCTAATTGACGGTATCTGAAGGGTTAAGGGGAAAGACCTACCTACCTAAATGTTACATTAAATTACAATTGCATAATTTCGTCGTACTGAAACCATACTTCCGTGCTGCTGTTTTAGTACTGAGATTTACTACTCTGCGCTGCCATTAATTGTAACCTACGATAGAGAGGGAAAACTATTTGACGTGAATGACAAATAACCCTTTTTTAAGTTGGAAAGTCATCAAATAACGTCACCGCTCTGGGTGGAGCGCGAGGGTGTATCAGTGATCTTTACTGATTAAAAACGACACAGTTATGCCGTGTTCCTTCAGTTGCCCATAGCATTAAAAAACCGTGGTTAGGTACTCTTTCGCCGAAGGACAAGCCACCAATCATAATATCATTTAATTGTCCCGTTTTATTTGGGGTCGCCGCAACACATTTTTTTCTTCCATTCTGTCACGCTGTCACTAACTGCTAATATGGTTTAATTACTAATTTACAGATATTAAATCATCAAGTCTGAACTATTCGAAATTCGTAAGCTCGAGCGATAAAAGCGGTCCGGAGCAAGACAAAGAGCCCCCCTGCAAACAGTATACGACATTAGCGAGGATTTTCAATATTAACACGCCTAAATATTTTGGTACAGGCGATAAAGTTAGCATCGTTGGGCTAGATGATATTGGAATGGCCATAGTATACACTTTACTTGTCAAGGTAACAGCCTAATAATTCCTGACTAGGTACTTTTAGATTGTGGACAAACAAAAAAAAAACTGGATGATATCCTGCCGCTTGGGAATGGAAATCCATGTTAGTTAACTGTCCCCGCACACGGAACTCAAAGAAACGCCTGAAGCGGCCACAAGAAAAAGCTAGAAGTGGCCGCAAAAAACAGCTGTAGCGCGCGGCACGAGAGGTGCCTCGCGCTTCAGTTGTTTTTTGTATCCGGTGAAGTTTGAAGCCGCTTCAAGCGTTTTTTTGTGGCGGCACCGCCGCACATGAGCCACAAAAAAAGGCCGCCTCAAATTGAAGCTTGAAGCGGCGTTTTTTTGAAGCCCGTGTGCGGGGACAGTAAGAGCGCCTTTCCCGATCCGTCCCACATGAGCATGGTGCTTTTTATTTCATCCAACGTAATCTACACCTCTACACTAATATAATGAAGAGGTAAAGTTTGATTTTATGTTTGTAGGAGATAATCTCTGAAAGTACTGGTCCGATTATTAAAATTTTTTCACCAATAGAAAGCAGCTTCTTTCCTGAGTGACAAACTAGGCTATATTTTATGTGCGCAGAAGCTAGTGTTTGATAAAGAGGCAACGCTAAAAAAGAGATAACATATCTCTTTGTTGGCATTCGGTAATTTGAAAGTATCTGGAGAATGATGTGTAATATCGTCATAATCACTTAAAAGCGGTTGTATGGAAATGTATCTCGAGTTGGACGCGAAAGGGGTGACCAGACCAAGGTCACCTTAGGTCAAGCATGTGTTTGTGTTGCGGCTATATGAATGTAGATATACCACGCGCCAACACGTTCGGTGGCTGGGAAAGCGCGCCTCCCAACCAAGGGCGTTGAAGGTCATGGATTACAACTGACGTCTATATGGATTGAAACTAGCAAGGTCACCTTGGTCGAGACGTTGTTTTGCAACAGTTTGGTCACCCCTACAGCCGCGAAGCCACACGAGTTTTTATGATAATTGTTCTGGGAATACATTATTATTGTCCTCTGTTTCGTCGCGCTTATCTGCTTTCAACGCCGTTGACTGTTTCATCTAGTCTTGTTGAAAAAACATCGATACTTCGAAATATCGATATTTTCAACTGATATAAATTTTAATCCGATATAATGATATAAAATATTCAATATCGAAAATCGTATGTATCAAAATACTTTTTTTTTTCAAAATTATTGTTTTGGGTGATCGTTGGAAGGAGTGGAGGGAGACCTTTGACCAGCAGTGAGACAATCTGAGCTAACTTAGGTAGATAGATAGATTTTTTTAGCAGAAGACTTAAGGAAATTCGTCGTAAAAGATATAGGAACGAATGGAAAAAAATAACTGTTTTGTCTATGACTAGTATGTTTTCACAACAGATTTATGTATTTGGTTTTTACTGTTGTCACTGGACAAATGATGGCTTGCGTGAAATAAAAAAATCTTCGAAATATTAAAATGTTTTAATTTAATTTTGTTTCTCTTATATTAAAATTATGTACCTTTTGTATAAAAATAACTATTACATTATTTGACTTACACTGAATTAAATAAATAATTATTTTAAAACCGAAGAGCATGAAAAGTTTGACCGATATATCGATAAATCTCTTTTTATTTCTCGATATAGAGACCGATATTGATATTTTTATAAATATTGATATAGGTATTTTATCACTTCCGACATCCCTAGTTTCATCACCAAGCTACAAACCAACAATAGATACCTATGTAGACAGATATAATATGTTATCCTACTAGCTGACCCGGCGAACTTCCTACCTCTTAACAGTCGATGAATGTAGTATATCTTTCGATATAGTCAACCGAAAAGCCTAAATATATCAAGTTATACTACACAGTTTTTATGTATAAAAGTTATCTACATCGATTTCGTAATTTTACGTGATGCGCGCACAGCTAAAAACTTGTACATTATTATAATACGAAATCGCATATACAACACGGTAAACTTTTATTTTTCACAACTATCACACAACGCCGTGTAGTCCCAAGCTAAGCAGAGCTTCTGTTATGAATACTAGACAACTGATAAATACACTTATATATTTCTAAGTAGCTTTTGCCCGCGCGGCTTCGCTCCCGCTCTTCCCTACTCTACCCTACTACTCTACCCTACTCTACCCTACTTTACCCTACTCTACCCTACTCTACCCTACTCTACCCTACTTTACCCTACTCTACTCTACCCTACTCTACCCTACTCTACCCTAATCTACCCTACTCTACCCTACTCTACCCTACACTACCCTAATTTTTTTTCCATAAGAACCTTCTCCTCACAATAACAATCACAACAAAAAAAAAACAGCCAAATCCAACAGCCAAGTCGTGACAACGGAAAACGGGGGTCATTTTTATATATATAGATTACTTATATTATACATAAATGACACCCAGACACAGAACAAATGATTATGCACATCACACAAACATTTCTCCTGGGTGGGAATCGAACCCATGACCTCCGGCATAGCAGTCAAGGTCACTAACCACTAGACCAACAGGCCAGTCGAGACTGCCGCAGCAAGTTGTTAATATTTATTTTGTATAAAAATATATCAAATATCTATATTTAAGCTTAATTTAAAAATAATCTGACTATTATAAAATCAGCTCATGTTTTATTTAAGGGAATTACAAACAACATTTGTATGATCGACATGAACGATGATATACTGCAAGGTGAACAGAAGGACCTACAGTCAAGCGCGCTTTTTCTCAATAACGCTAGGATCAACTCCAGCAAAGGTAATTTACTTCATCATCATCGTTTCAGCTCAAAGACGTCCACTGTTGGACATAGGCCTCCTGACCGACGGATCCTATGCGACTCACATCCACCGCATTCCCGCGACTCTCACCAGGTCCTCTCTCCACCTTGTGGGAGGCCTGCCAACGCTGCGTCTTTCGGTGCGCGGTCGCCACTCTAGAACCATTCGGCCCCATCGACCATCCGTTCTTCAAGCTAAAGGTAGAGATTGTTGGATGTAGCTGGATCACATCTGGAGATTCTTCGCAACCCTTGCCTCGCCGTAACCTTGACCGCTAACGGAGTCAAGGGAGACGGGTTGGCAGGATAGGGGCATTTTTTTGGTTGTGTTTATCAGTAAGGGGGTTTTTAAAATTCCATAATCGCCACGCTTGGCATGCGGGTTGGCAAACGCAGTGTGGCAAAAGCTAGGTATTTCAAAGTCCTCTTTGAGGCGTGGCTGGAAAGACCTCACGGCGTCCTTACCTTCCGCATGACGCAGGTCCTCACCGGACATGGCAAGTTCGGGAGGTTCCTGCATCGGATTCAAGCGGAAGAGACGCCTGGGTTTCGCCACTGTGCGCAACGCCCGGAGGACACGGTGGAGCACACCGTCGAGGTGTGCTCCACCCTGCCTAGGCAAAGCATTGCCGTGCCCTCGTGGGGCGATCGGTGGCGGAGACCTCTCGCGCCGGGCCCTGGTCGAGGCCATGGTCCGGAGCGAGGAGGAATGGCAGGCGGTCGCCTCCTTCTGCGAAGCAGTAATGCTTGCAAAGGAGGAGGCCGACCGCATCAGGCAACGGCGCCCTCGCCGCCGTCGCCGGGATTCCGATCCCGATTTTCGCCACCGTAGACGCGGGCTCGCGGACGGTGAGCCATGGGTAGCTCGCTGTCCGATCGTCCGGTAATGGACCATGTCCATGACGTCGACGGCGTGCACTGTTCCCGCGCGCCCCAAGGAGTTGTCAGCAGCAGGAGGGGCCCAGCTGGGTCGAAGCCTACTGGGGACAGGGTTGTCCGAAAGGGAGCTCGTGCCCCGGTATGAAGGCTAGAAGGAACGGCGCGGGGTTTTTAGTCAGTAAGAGTCTGACACTATCTCCCGCTCCACCCAAGAGCGGGTTTTGTCAAAGATGATTTTCCACGTCGACAAAAAAAAAAGGATACCTAGCTTTTTTACCAGCGGCTTCGCCCCTGTGATAGTAAAAAATTAACCTAAGGGACCTAGTCTCGAAGTGAAAAGTATCTGTCCTATTCGAGCGTAGCATATTTGAGCGTGAAGGAGAAACAACACACATACAAACTTTCGTTCTCATAATATTTAGTGTCATGCAAGTATTCTATATCTAAGTATCTGGACTGGACAGTTAAGTTGGCAGGTGTAATATTTGCACCGCAAATTTGTTTATTAAATCGCTACAGATTTTGAAATTAATGGGGTAATACCCGAATGGACCAATAACAATTACTTAAGGTTATGGTTCGAGGAAATCCTCATCGACAAAGCCGCACAGTTTAGGTGGGAAATCATCTTACGACACTGCCCAAGCGGGACACACCTCTACCATATGCTCCACCGTGTCCTCGGTCCACAAAATGATGCCATCGAGCGTTTCTTTCGCATGATTCCGGTGCAGGAACGTTTTGAACCCACCATGTCTAGTGAGGACCTGCTTCATGCAGAAGGTGAGGACGCCGTGACGTCTTATCAGTCACTCCTAATACTATGAACCGATGGGCTGGGGTACAAGTAAACTTGCGCACCTCCAACTTTTAACACTATAGGTAAAGTTGTATTGCACACAGATCCTGAGGAGACTCGCGAGTCTAGAGTGTGCGTCGTCACTACTGGCACTTTTAAAGGAAGAGATGAATCGGACAAAGATTACATCTCCAGGAGTGCTGGCATCGTCAGGGCGATCGTTGCCCCGGTAAGATTATTTATACCGTTATCCTCATAACATCCTGCTTGGCGGTAACTGCTGCGCTAAATATATGCTCTGCTGCTTTCCAATATCTACGCAGTGGAATAATGGAGCATGTTCGCTTTCGCAGTATCAGGCCACGTCTGCTCCAGAATTCCACATAGAATTCTGTAATGCACATTCTTTAAGAAAATTATCAGATTCGATGATATTATAATATGAAATTATACTTCTATAGCAATTTCCTACTTAGATATGCTCTGGTAACTCGCTTAGTAGACTTGAGTCGAATAGGTGACTGGAGCACTGAGTTCGGGCTGAAGATCAATCCGACCAAGACGCAAGTGCATGTTTGGTCGCTCCCGGACTGTATGTAAGATTAATTGGTCAACACTTCCCCAGGTTTATTTCAATAACACCATAATATTTGTAACTCACACGGTGAAGAACTTGGGGATTTATATCGATAGCTCTCTTTCCTGGACTAAACAATTGCAGGAGGTCAGTCGCAAACTGTTCGCCTCGGAGGGCTCATTGAGGGGCCTTCGTAATTTTCTTCCCATCACTAAAAAAACTGCGATAACACGAATCTCTTCTTCTCCCAATTTTGGACTATGCTGATACAAGTTATCGTGATCTCAACCAAGACCAATTGGATAAGCTTGAGCGACTTCAAAATCTTTGTATCAGGTTTATATAATATTTGACTTGTGCAAGTATGACCACGTTTCTGAATTTCGTACTCAGCTCAAATGGCTTCCTATTCGCCTTCGCCGGAATGCTCATATACTTTCTTTGCTTTACAATGTGCTCTTAAATATTTCGACTCCTTTTATCTCAAAGAACGCTTTCAGTTCCTATGTGACACACATTCTAGGTCCTTGAGGTAATGAGAGAATCTAAAACTTAGTATTCATATACAAAAACAGCCAGTGAACTTCATTCGAAGAAATCCCGCCAAAAACTCAATTTCACACTAGGTTATGAATACGCGTTCAATATTTAAAAAGTTGTGTCACTAGTTTATTTCATGCAATTTCGTATCGAATTTACTGATTTTTTCCTTCACCAGCTAGCGAAGCACAGCCCTGACGCCATATTCATAGTGGCGAGTGATCCAGTTGATGTGCTGACCCATGTCGCATGGCGACACACGGGCTTTCCGAAGCAACGGATCATAGGGACTGGCACATTAGTCGACACGGCACGGTTCCAGTACCTACTGTCCAACAAGTTAGGAGTAGCGCCCGAGAGCTGTAACGCGTATATTATTGGAGAACATGGTCCGAAAAACAGTGGTATGACAATATTTGGTTTATATGTTCGTTGTTGCCTCTAACGTAAAAAGTGTCTCGAACTATCGTGGTCAATAAGATATATAGACACTTTCCTATTGCAAGCAGACTTTCATCTTTCATATCTTACTCTGCCTGGTAGCCTTATTATCAAAGTATACAGGGAGAAAGAAGTTAAAGAAGGCTCTGGAATGAAGGTTCCTTAAACTCCAACCCAAAAATGTATACTCAATGGAAATATCAGATTTTTCTAAAAAGGGAATTAGGTACCCATTGCTGTCAATCATTTTGGAAAATGCTGCTGGTTTTAAGTGGAAAATTCCTCTCAAGAGCCTTTTCAACTATCCACTCTGTATCAAAGATGGATCGAAGTCTATCAAAATCTTGTGTTGTGATTTCTGTGTAGGTTACGACAACATAAACATCGTCTGACTAGTTCGCAAGGCAAGTACTGTTGAAAAAACTCTTGCGCAATCGGCCGTTCCAAGTATACTTCCAGTCCATCAAGTGCATGTGCAGATGGCGATATCAAAGCATGGTCTCACTCAGGGCAGTTTTGGCGCCGAAACTATTTAAAACATCTACACCAGAAACTGCCAGTTAATAACCTAACACACTGAGTGCTCCCTGTACGCGGATGACTTTGCGATTCGGGATTGCAATCCGGATTCCCCAAAAATTTTATTCCTCGCAAGTTGGTTTGGAAGGGTTTTTGGTGATTAAATTACAAAAACTGCTAAATACATTTACTCTTTTTTTTTTCGTACATTTGATTTTTCTGAAATAAACCTACATTCACCACTTTTATTTCTTATTTTTTTATAGATATAAAATATCAGAAATAAACCGGATAAGATTTTCCAAATCCAATTTCAATAGCATTCTTCTTCTTAGCGTTTCGATGGCAAATACAAAAAGTCGTACATAAGTTTTTAAGATTGGCCCAAAAATCATGTGAAGTCTGCCCACTGACGCAGTCATGAGATCCTCAGGTGTTCAGGTGATACAGAATACGACGCAAGATACACACAAGGTGGGTCATTGTCTGTGGAAAGATGCCGCATATCCACTTCAGGTCTGTTATTTTTTTTTTTTTTATTATGGCGTGGGAAAATCATCCAATGATAACCCTTGCCTTGGACGTTTACTGACTAAAAACCCTTCCCGTTTCTTCGTGCATTCATACCGGGGCTGAGCTACCTTTCACAACTAACCCAGCTGGGCCCTGCTGTTGCTGACAACTCCTTGAGGCACGCGAGAACAGTGCGCGCCGTCGATGACTTGGGTTCGGTCCGGACAGTTACCGGACGGTCGGACAGCGAGCTACCCATTGCTCGCCGTTTGCAAGCCCGCGCCTACGGTGGCCGGAAATCGGGATCCGGAAATCGGGATCGGAATCCCGGCGGCGGCAGGGGCGCTGTGAGCGCCGCCGTTGCCTGATGCGGTCGGCCTCCTCCTTTGCTAGCATTACTGCTTCGCAGAAGGAAGTAACCGCCTGCCCCTCCTCCTCGCTCCGGACCATGGCCTGTACCATACCCGGCACGAGAGATTGCCGCCGCCGATCGCCCTCACGAGGGCACGGGGTACACCTCTACTGTGTGCTCCAGGCGTTCCGCACAGTGACGCCATCCCCGGCGGCACTTCTGCACGGATCCGGTGCAAGAACCTGCCAAAAGTCCCTGAAGTCTTTCCAGCCACGCCTCAAAGAGGGGACTTACCGCCATAATTATGGCGTATCCAGCACTGGGTTGCGATAGTCGCTGTCGCCATTTCACCATGAGATCCCGCCGGAGATCTGTCCGCCATGCCGCGACCTGGTGTGGCAGCGGATTTTTGCCCTGGCATTTCATCTCCACGCGCAAATCGTGCATGTGTGCAAGGACTGTTGCCTCCAGATCCCATGGTGGCAGGCCAGCAAGGAGGCTCGCCGCTTCGCGGAAAACCGTGCGGTATTCCCGCACCATCCGTATTGCCATGACCCTCTGGCACGCGTTAAGCTGGGCCTTCGGCTGCTTCATCCACTATAATAAGTCTTATTAAGAAGAGCCATATATCCACTAGGTTAAGATGAATATGACAATTCCATATTGGACATACACTTCCGTACGCAAAATACGCGCCTTAGTCGTGGAGTTGCGGACAACAGCCCGTCTTACCCATACCTATTGGACATACACATCTATTCGCCAGTAGGAATGCAAAGCGCCATTGAAATTGTTTGTCACTCTTATCACTGGTAGATATTGAGTGCCGTAGCCAGTTAGTTCGAGCATAGACTTGAGTTTAATGTTAGAAAAGAATTAAATCTGCAAGTTCATGTCATTAGAAAGCGCACTATTTAACGTAATGCCGAACTATTTTTATTTTATTTTTTATTATTGATAGGCTCGTGTTCTGGTGAGTACTGCAAGCACGAATAACCAATCATACCCCACCATGAGATGTTCAGTTAAGATTCGCTTACCTGTTGCGAAGAAGTATCAACTGCTTTTTTTTAAGGATTTGATAACAAAGCGTTATCATAATAATGGCTGTGATCAATAGGTGCTGTGCAATGTTCAGCCTTGATCTCCTTAAAATCAGCATCTTGAGAAGTTAGTGCTAGGTCATCCGCAGGCAGACAGCGGGCTGTGTGTGGGCTATCCGGTTCACGATAAAGTTTATGTTGAACAGTGGCACAGTCAGCACACTGCCCTGAGGTAGTCCATTTTTAGAAGCTACTGGAATAACTGGATTGCGCAAAGATATTTGGCTTTTAAACTGAACTTTTATTCGAGAAAAAAAGTATAAACGTTAAAAATAGAAACACCTTTTATCAAAAAAATATTTATCCATTGGACATAAAATAAGATGAAAATTTATAGCAAAACAAAAAGAGTTACATTTATGTTTTAAAAAATCCAGTTAATCCGTATTTGAACGTGATGTTTATGAATAAAATCAAGATCTTTCCGAATTTACTAGCTATACATAACAGTCTGTGAGTTTCGAAGACGTGGACAACAAATTGAGAGAATATTATTATGACAATAATGCTTTGCGACCGAACCCGTCCATGCGCATACCTTTTCCGCAACAGGCAAGCAAATCTGGCACAACATCACACGCCGAGGAACCATGGCTGAACACTGCTCAAGCCTTAAATATCTAGTTGTGAAGTTAGATAGATTTTTAACGTATATGTCACACTGCTACACAATACAACAGAAGGTCTGAGACATAATAACTTGTTACGTCTACTTATTTCCACCAACGGGGGAGTGGCAATTGATGATCCTCGAACAACGTTCATGGCCCTATATTTCCTTCTGGCGAATGTTTAAAACCGACTCGACTCAATAAGCGCTACACGCCACCTCCTGCCGTACGAAAGGACGTCGCATGCGCGAGAGAAAAAAAGAATCATGAATCATCAGATTCATGACCCGACATCCTCTCTACGACTTCACACAAACTCCGGCTAAACTACATTTTTTACTACAATCTATACAAGCGATCCTAAACAGGCCACAAAGGAGATTAGTATGTGACAAATGGTATCCAACACTTTAAGGCTTCACAAATCCCAGAGAACACTAGCCTCCTGTCGTGAACACCTGTGGCCTATGTAGAAAGCGCTGAGTCGATTGCGTACCCCAGTAAATCATTGCGAATACAGTATGGGAAGTTGGGGGTTTGACCGATCCATTCAAAACACACTGCGGGTGCGGCGTTCCTGATCAGACTATGTCCCACTTGCTTGAAGTTTCACTAATGTCCGTTCACCTGAACTGTTGATGATCTGAATAACGCTTCTGACGCAGAAAAAGGTTGGCCACCTACTGGACCAAATAGTATACGTAGATGATGCGTCGACACGAAAAGAAGAAGAAATAGCTAATTTCCGAAACAAGCACTTACGAGAATTTCATATATGTAATCATTTTAACGTTGTGCTTTCTCCATAGTTCCCGTGTGGTCAAACGTGAACGTAGCTGGTGTTCGCCTCGCGGATCTGAACCCTCAAATTGGTTTAGAAGAGGACCCCGAGATGTGGAAGGATTTGTACCAGGAAGCTGTGAACACTGATGACACGGTGCGTCAACTGAAAGGGACCGTGTCGTGGTCCGTAGGGCTGGCTGTAGCTGAAATTTGCAACGCGATCTTTTCAAACACATACACTGTGCTCCCAGTCACTACTCATGTTAAGGTATGTTTGATTCTCTTTCACTCCCTGATTATGCTCAAAGTAAGATTAAAACCTATGGCACAAATCTAAGCTTAGCGAATTTCAGAAATATATTTTAACAAGCTCGGTTATCAAGCCTATTCCGATCCGATCTCTTAAAGATCAACTGTAATTAAAATTTACGTTATTTTCTAGTCAGCTAGCGTAGCTTGAGCTTAGTTTTTTTTTTTGAGCTAGGTTTGTTATTAATTTCCAGGGTGAGCACTCAATAAGAGACGATATTTTCCTCTCGTTACCCAGTGTGATAGGCAGTGAAGGAGTTACCAACGTCATTCGCCAGAAACTTTCTCACCATGAAGCTTCACTACTGCGCAGGGGTGCGACTAATATCAGGAATAACCAAGAGTTAACTAATAAAATAAAAGTGTGATTAGCTTTACGTTAAATATTATGATAAATCAATGTTAAGGATGTTGACATTTTGATTTTCAGTTAAAAGTTAACTGTGGCGCGCAATGTTATCTAATGTCATGTTTGTTACGTGAAAATACAAAAAAAAATATGGGATATACAGACTGTCTCTGACATCGACGCACAAACGAATATCATGGATCCAGTACATCATTCTGGACTAGAGGTAGAATTTTTTGTCGGTTTTTTTCCTATATTTTTTTTACGTTTTTTAATTAAATTGTATAAAATCGTTACTTTAACATTTTTCGTTTACCTTTAAAATTAATAATATCATCAGGATTGATTAGAATAACAATTTTAACTACCCCGATGACTTTAATATTTATTATTTATAACCAATTGTAAACATTTTTTTTTGTTTTTTTACTAAAAATATTATCGGGGGTCGGTTCGAATAACGATTTTACACAGTTTAAATTTAAAAAAAGAACAGATTTTTTTTTTTTGTTGGAAAAAGCCGTCGTAAAATTCCACCACTGGGGGGTCCAGAACCATCGTGTTGATGTCCGAGACAGCCCGTAGGTATACGTAGTCTACAATGTGACGTTGCCGAGATTACTTGCTTAGTATAATTATCAATTATCTACTTGTGAAAAGACAAAGACTTTTTTTTTAATGTCCTCGACCTATATAACATTAGTTTCATAGTTCGCCACAACTTTCATAGTAACCCCGTTTATTTATCATAATTACGTACCTACGGTTACGGTTTTTTGTTTTTTTTTTTTATGTAATTTTAGTTATTTTTGGTTTAATTGTGTTTATATTGAAGTTTGTTATATTAAGTGCTTTTATAACTTTCGTCCCTATGTCATTATTGTTGAAAATGTGTGAAGAATAGTTCTTAATAAATATAGTATTTATAATTTATAAAATCAGTGCGTTTT
Source organism: Mythimna lalbum (assembly GCA_949319445.1). Classification (NCBI taxonomy): domain Eukaryota; kingdom Metazoa; phylum Arthropoda; class Insecta; order Lepidoptera; family Noctuidae; genus Mythimna; species Mythimna lalbum. The sequence goes on from OX439344.1 coordinate 34,058,362, forward strand.
CCTTTTAACACGCTAATAATACTTTCAGTCAGAAACTATGGGTATGTGCCTATTTATTTATTAAATGCTTTATGCATACAAAAATACAGATGCAGATTTAATGCTTTAGGTATTTTCTACCAGTCAACCTTTGGGTGATGCAGAAAAAAATAGTAGCAGGTGCAATAAAGACTAATAATCAAATTAACCAAATTTACAAAATTTATTTTATTTTTATTTATTTGTGGGACAACAAACAGCTAAGTACAATACATACATATTGAAAAGAAAAAAAACAGTAGATATAAAAGAGTTCACAATATTGCAGCCCACTGTATTATCCTCATACTGACGCATAAGATTGCCGGCAGTACTACAGGGCTATTTGAAAAACCCTGGCAACCTCTCAGGACTAGGTTACTAACATCATAAACAACAACTTTTGTACTATGAGTTTTAAAAATTTATCATATTGTATTTCATCAGATTTTCAAACAAAAATATTTTTTTTTTTTTTAAATTGAACGTTCTAAATATAACGAAGTCTATGCGAAGCAATCGATAGTACAATAGCGGAGGGGAGCAGGGATTGGCTGATGGAGGTGCTTGATGCATTTGCATCGCGTCATACAGACAGTTGAAATGTGTCAGTTAGAACAACGAAATCTTGAATGTTTGTTTTTGTAAAAAGTTGTTGTTTATGATGTTAGTAATAGATACAGTCCTGCAAGGTTGTTAATGTTTTACAAATGACTCTGTATATCAACTACTAATGACTATGAGTATGTAATCATTACAATGACAATTCAAGAGATGATGTGACCCAAGATGACTATCAATTGCTATACATTTCAATAATTATCTCGTTATTTATTGTAAGTTAATTTCAGCAATACGCCAGGGTGTAGGGTGGGGTAGACTTCCCTCCGTGTTCCTACCCATCCGTCGGTACTCGACCGTCAAGAAGCTGTTCCGATCCTGCCATGAGAAGGATATTGACAGATCGAACAAAGTGACGGTGGTCGGAGTGGGACAAGTCGGCATGGCTACTATCTTCTCTTTACTCATACAGGTAACTTTTTTAGTCTTGACATGCTTAAGTATTAAGGGGTGATCAGATGGTAACTTTCACAAAACTCACGAATTGAAATGGATTTAAAAAACTCGAATAAATATGTTCCAACACACGTTGCTTATTTATCCTAAGATTAGAAAAATCTAAAATATACCAATACCAGGCTTTTAAACAAGTCTGTAAACTGTAATCGATTAATAAATAAAAATAAATGAAATAATTATCTCGTGAATTGGAAACTATAGATAGTAATCGATTTTTTTTTGACCCCGTCCCTTTTCTGCACCGGATTCGTGCCGGGTGTCGCCACTGTGCGGACACCGTGGAGCACACAGTGGAGGTTAGCCCCGCTAGGGCAGAGCACCGCCGTGCCCTCGTAGGGGCGAACGGCTGCGGCGATCTCTCGCGCCTGGCCTTGGTACAGGCCATGGTCCGGAGCGAGGAGGAGTGGCAGGCGGTCGCCTCCTTCTGCGAAGCAGTTACATGTACAAGATCCAGCAGTTGGAACTCGAGGTGGTGCTGCACAAATCCGAGGCTATGTATTTCCACGGCCCTCAGAATTCGCCACCATCGGGTTCCCAATTAACGGTAGGAGCAGTTCACATCGGCGTAGGGTCGACGATGAAGTACCTGGGACTCCTCCTTGACAGCTGGTGGAATTTCGTGGAGCATTTTCGACGTCTGGCTCCCAAAAACACTGTATGGCTCCCAACTCCCTTGTGTATGTTGCGAGAAATTCCTAGATCTTCAAACTGGTGCACTTTGAGTTTCACAACTTTCCATATCAAAGCAAAACGCACACTTTGTGACCTGTTTTTCTTAGTGTAAAACGTGCCAGCTGAGCTTGTATACTTAGATCATGAAATGTTTAGCCAGCGAGAATAATATGTCATCCGCATTATCTCTCTTGGTTATATAAATGGCAAAAATGTTGGTGTGCACATCGTTGTTCGACGTAGAACTAAACTAGCAATCAAAATATGACTGTAGGGCATTTCTACAAAATATTTTCTTTAAGAACTTCACAAACAAAAATTTTAATAAAAGCTATGGAAACTTGTGTCACAGCTTACGTAATAACTTAGGGTAAAATAGCAGATAAGCGTACATATAAGAAAGTCTCATATAAAATTATTATCTACACCCATATAAAAATACATATAATATATATATATATATATATATATTAACCCATAAAATGAAACTAGAAAGCGAAATAAAAGAATTAGAAAAAAAAAAGAGTTTCATACAAGTTTATTTGTAGCCTAATCCCACATGACAGTAGGTAAGTAAGTACCACCTACTTATATTTTCATTGTATTCAATAAAAAGCTAGTTAAAAGACATAAATGCCTAGTCTAGCTATCCAAAAATATCTTACTACTGGATTAATCAGAACCGTGAACGCTCAATTCAACGGCGGGTAGTCTACAAGTCCATGTAACGAAACCATAGCGCCATTCAGGAATGGCGTGTGAACGAACAACGCCATCTATCGAGGAAGCGCGAACTAGTCTCAGTAATGAAAATGTGTACATGTTAGTAATTTTAATATACTACATTCATTGAATGATGATATAATATTATTAAGGACTTATTTAAAGTAATCGTATAATGCAATTATAACGCAAATTCACTAGTTTTAAGAGAAAATCACCAGTGTATGATACTTCCATAATAATTATGTCACAAGCAAGAAGGTTTTCTGATAATTAACTTGTAGAAGAATAAGGAAGAACTGTGCAAGTCCAAAATAAATATATTTTGCCCTTATTAAATAACAATTCCCTACCGCAGGGAGCGGGCTAACAACCTGCCGTGTTTTGTTAATAACATTGCCTTTAGGGTGGGTTAATGTGGAGGTGGGTACTCTTGTTACGCTTCAGGTTATAAATAATAGAAATAAATTCATATTGTAAGGAACGTATCCTATGTAATACAACAATGTTTGAAGTAGAGATGGGCAAACTATGGTTAGAGCTGACTTACCCACTGGTGAGGGTTGCGAGACGCGCAGGGCCGTTTGTCATGACACTTCGGGGAGGCCTATGTCCAACAGTGGCCGTATTTTGACTAAAATGATGATGATAATGATAACCCACTATAAGACGTAGGTGCTCAAATGACAGACCAATCAACTGACTATAGACTACAGTGCGTTTCACTTAAGACGTTCCTTCGGCGTAATGTTGGCTCCCCTGTCTGTCTACACAAAAAAGAAGGGAAAAAGGAAAGAGTTACCTACTCTACCAAAATTGTTCCCCGAAATGCGCTACGAAATCGATTTTAAGGGTACTTGTAGCACTTTTTGGAGAATTATGAGAGGATCAGAGGAATGGGATTTTATTTAAAAAAAAGCAGGTCTAAAAGGAAGTCGTTATTAGCGAGGTACAATATTGTAGCGTAGCGTTTTCGATATTTGAAAGAATTGCAAGACAGTCGGAATGGAGCCCAGCGTCCTAAACTTTAAACAAAAAAGGTTAAAAAAAACTAATAAGGCAATTGTTAAAGTAACGAAGTATCAGTTGGCGATTGCCCTAATATTAAGTAATTTAATTGCTAAAAATATTGCAACACTGTATTTTCATATTGCCAACATTACGGCAAAGGAACCTCTTAAGTGAAACGCACTGTAGCCAGTGTCAGTTGCATTTGGCCTATGTCCAACAGTGGTCGTATTTTGACAAAAATGATAATGATAATGATAACCCACTACGCTTGTCGCCACTGTGCGCAACGCCCAGAGGACACGGTGGAGCACACCGTCGAGGTGTGCCCTGCCTGGGCGGAGCATCGCCGTGCCCTCGTGGGGGCGATCGGCGGCGGAGACCTCTCGCGCCGGGCCCTGGTCGAGGCCATAGTCCGGAGCGAGGAGGAATGGCAGGCGGTCGTCTCCTTCTGCGAAGCAGTAATGCTAGCAAAGAAGTAGGCCGACCGCATCAGGCAACGGCGCTTACGGTGCCCCAGCCGCCGCCGAGATTCCGATCCCGATTTCCGGCCACCGTAGGCGCGGGTTTGCGGACAGCGAGTTATGGGTAGCTCACTGTCCGTCCGGTAACTGTTCCGTTTCTTTATTCCGTGGTCCCGACCGAGCCCAAGTTGTCGACGGCGCGCACACCACCCGCGCGCCTCAAGGAGTTGTCAACAACAGCAAGGGCCCAGCTAGATCTAAGCCTACTGGGGCCAGGGTTAGCTCCATAAAGTAGCTCAGCCCCGGTATAAAAGGCAAGAAGGAAGGGGGTAGATTTTTTAGTCAGTAAGAGTCTGAAACTATATCTCGCTGCGCCCAAGGGTGGGGATGGTCATTTAGATGATTTTTACCCACCAGAAAAAAAAGTCTCATCCCTTTTCTCCCATCTGTCAGAACTGTCAAAAGGTACCTTCTTAGATTTCACAGGCTTTAACTTTCAGTTATTTGAAGAGCCTTATTTAGTCCTTCAAACTATTGGTGACCTCGCTGCGCTCCAACGCCAAACTAAACAATCACAGTTTTACTGACTAAAACCCTGTTCCTTTTTTGCCTTCGTTCCAGAGCCCCGGGGTTTACTTTTTCACCCCTAGAGTAACAATGTACTATTTTTTCACTTCAACTTTTATCGCTGACGGTACCTAGTTACGTATAATGTACATTGAATGCACGTGTTACGCAGAGAACGCCCATTATTTTATTATTTTTATAGATCTTGGTCAATAAAACAGCAATCCTGATAATATAAATATATTCTATGATATCGTGTTTAAGTTATGCAGTGACGTATTGGCATGATACCTATGTGAAAAAATCTAAAAGTACGTATACAATTGAGATAGCTTAGGAAATAAATAAGCAGTCGATATAAGTACGGTTTAGTTCATAAAATAACAGAATTTATTTTAAAATCCAATAATCGTAGTTTTCACTTTAGTCCGTTTTGTAACCCGCAATACACGCTAGCATACACCTGCCCCCCTAGCCAAGTTACAACCGTTTCGCTTGCGTCGAACGCTTCGAGTTGACCTTGCCGCCAATTCTTTTGTTCTGACCACGTGACTGAGCGTTGAGACGACGTCGCCGCGTCATTCCCGTACATTTGAAGCTTTCTACTAGCGTTAACTATAGCAGATTAGCAACTTGGCTAGGGGTACTGATTAGTGTGAGGTGAGTTGTGCAGGTAAACCGGAGCGTGTATGTTGCACAACGGTGCAGGTGCACAAATGCGATGGCGGTCGGTGAAGGCTGGTTGCGACATAAATATTATTTTTACTCGTTTTGTTTTTTTTTATTATTATTGATAGGTTTGCGCTTGACCGCTACCTCAATCGATGGAAAACGACGATGCGGTCGACGATGGAACGTGTTTACCTAGAATGTAAAAAAAAGACAAGGTAAGTTCGTCCTGTTTTGATTAATTTCCTAAATATTTAAATCTATTCTATCGTTGTGGATACTTATTTATTTAGTTTTGTCGGTGTAGTATTAATTCCGGAGTACGATAAAATAAACCAGAGAAAATAATGTTAAAAAATAATTGATTGTCAAAACGCAAAGCGGACCGGGCAAAGCGGCCTACTGACCGCTTTACCCTTATTTGGAATATACATTAATAAAATAGTTATGATTTTATTGTAGGCTGACGATTGTCTGTGTGTTTGTTCGCGTAAGCTAGGTACTTATAGGAATCATGCATTCTATACATTTTGCTGGAATAATTAGTTGATATCTAAAGATATTTTCGATCTATTGACAAAGTACCTATCACGTGGATTCATTGCTGTGTGTAAAACTACAAAATAAAAGTGCCAACAAACGTACAAAACTCATTTTTATGAACACATTAGTTATTCTTTTTTTATATGGTCAACGATTAGAGAACTATTAAGCAGGAGTCATGGAAAGAGATTACGATAGAGAAAGCTATTAAAAATGTTCTAGAAAATCGCAGTTCAGCCTAATTTGTAACCATCAAATATCGTTTTGAAGTTTGATGACTGCATATTTAGTTTGTTTTAAAGCTTTCGTTTGAAATTACAGAATGTGTCAGGCAACATAGTAATGGTGGACACGAAATGCAAAAAGATGATGGGAGAAGCGATGGACCTTCAGCATGCCTCCAGCTTCTTGTACAACGGTAACCCCAACATAGAGACCTGCACAGGTAAACAACATTAGTCGGTACTCAGTTCGTATAACATACTAACTTTTGCCCGCACGGCTTCGCTTCCGCTCTTCCCTACTCTACCCTACACTACTCTACACTACTCTACTCTACACTACTCTAACCTATTCTTCCCTACTATACCCTACCAAACTTCACATACCCCATCTACTAAATAGTCCGAAAAAAGCCTACAAATTTGGTTTGGATAGGTGAGCCCGTTGTTGAGTTATAAAATAACAACGAAAAGTGGCATTGATTTTTATATATATAGATTATTTAGGTGAAAAAAAAGGTTGGATACGTACTTGACTCACTTCATTTTATATCAAAAAGTAAGTAAACTAGACCAACATGCCTAGTTTACATTCTACGTCTAGTTAATGGGATGCCAACTGAAAAGCAGCGCTGGGTGACTGGCACCCTGCAAATGCTGAGATGGTATGGTTGCTTTACCATGTAGAATGGTGTACGGGCACACTCAGCGCAATGTTAGTTCACTCAAATCTGTGTGGTTCTTTCCGCAAAAGACCATCTGAGACACAAATCTGCATGGTTCTCATATGATTTGACCATTACATGTTCTTTACTGTATGGACTTTAAAAGAGAATTTGACCCCTGAGTTTGTTTCGGTGTTTCTTCTCAGGGTAGTCAGCTAGGAAACACCGGCCACATCTCGTTATAAACTGACTGAAAACAAAATTGACGTGTAAAAGTGTTTTTTGAAAACATGTCAGACAAATATTTTAATTCCTAAACTAGCGACCCACCTATTATAAGCCTATGTAGGTATGCCTATACAAGGTGTAAGGAACAGCTTTTCGCAAACTTTGAGGGCTTGCCCTTACACCTTGTTTATGTCATGTAGCTCTCGGCTCTATAACATACTGGCCTACGGCTCGTGCGAATTCCGCCTCGATCGCAATGACAAACTTTCTGCACTTGTATCCCCTCCCCAGATTACTCAAAAACGAAAGACTCTTCAATTTGCGTGATAGCAGCCGGAGTGAGACAGAAAGTGGGAGAAGACAGACTCAGCTTGTTGCAGAGGAACGTGGAGGCGCTCCGTCAAATTGTTCCTAATGTCAGTGAAATAACTCACGTATGGCGTTAAATTATGATAAATGGAAAAGCTACATAACACGTTTTTATAACTGCCCGTTATTTTATTTTTTACTAAGTAGTAGGTATGACTACATAAACGTCTCAAAAAGGGGTCAGCAAGAGTGAACCACAAACACCGACGCCTACTAAGGTTGCGGATTCTTCGTAATATCACCGTGCCCCTGGAACACAAAGGGCAACTGAAGAAACACGGGTGGGAACGTTATTGAAAACGGATTTTTTTTGTCTGTAGGGTTAATCTTCAATAATCTGTTTAATAATGTTTTACATTTGCACACAGTTGTTTGATAGCGCCTAATATCTGTTCTAATCTGTGCCATACTTTTTTTTTGTCGACGGGGAAAATCATCTTTGACAAAACCCGCTCTTGGGAGGAGCGCCAGATAGTGTCAGACTCTTACTGACTAAAAACCCCGCGCCGTTCCTTCTAGCCTTGATACCGGGGCACGAGCTCCCTTTCGGACAACCCTGTTCCCAGTAGGCTTCGACCCAGCTGGGCCCCTCCTGCTGCTGACAGCTCCTCGAGGCGCGCGGGAACAGTGCGCGCCGTTGATAACATGGTGTAATCCATTCAGTTACTGATTCTAACCAAACTATATTCAGGTTTCGCATTAACTAAAAATAATGTATAATTTGTTTTAGTAAATTGTCTCTTAATTATCTCACAGATAGAGTATTCCAACACGAGGATAAAGCCGTCTTTGTCTTGGCCGCCTTGAATTCCTCACTTCACTCAGATTCCTGTATTTAACTCTCTCGCAATGCTCGGGAGTTAATTATATGAGTCTGGCGTTCGGAATTAAAACTTAGCAACCTTCGTTGGGAATTCAACATGCCTGCGACTTAATTACACTGTTCTTAACTCCTAGTCACATAATCTACTATAATAATCTATTATTTCCACAGCTAGTTAAACAAAGTCCGAAAACAATAATTATAATCGCAAGCAACCCGGTAGATGTGCTCACTTATGTGACGTGGAAGATCAGTAATCTACCGAGGAACCGGGTCATCGGGTCGGGTACCAACCTGGACTCGGGCCGGTTCCGCTACCTGCTGTCACGGAAACTAAATATCGCACCCCATTCCTGCCACGCATACATTATTGGGGAACATGGAGACAGCAGCGGTAAGATATAACTGTAGAACTTGAGTTAGACTAAGATTACATCAAATTTTAGAGAAAGTTATGAATGCTGATCGAAAAATGTCCTAACTCAGGCCTCCTCTCTAGGAGAGGGTTTTTTATGAATAGACTCGCGCTTGATCACTATCACCTGATGGTAAGTTAGGATGTGTTGGACCGTGGAGCACACGCTAAGAGCGTATACACAAGCAGCAGGTTGCCAACGACAGAGCTAACTGCACGTCGTCGACGCGATACGAGAGTGTAGTATTTTGGCAGGTTAGCAGATTGAGTGTTCCAATTACTGGAACACTACTTTTTTCCTATTCACATTTTTGTTATCTTCACCATGAAGTTATCACAATAGTTTCCTAATTCCTTCCTTTCGTATAAATAAAATGAACTTTTAAAAAAGAACACTCAAACCACACGCACACGTCTTTCGAAAAAAACGTTATTGTAGTTACCTTTCCATAGTGCCCGTGTGGTCAAGCGTGAACATCGCTGGCGTGAGGCTACGGGACATCAACGACAAAATCGGCAAGGACTGCGACGATGAGAACTGGAAGGATACCCACAGGCAGGTCGTCGAGAGCGCGTATACGGTCATCAAGCACAAAGGGTACACCTCGTGGGCCATCGGCCTGTCCCTCACTGAGATCATCAAGGCTATCCTCAACAACGGGACCAGTGTTCATGCAGTCACTACTTGTGTTCAGGTGACAATGTTATACTTTTTTACATCTTCGAAGTGTGCCCGCTCACGGGCCACAAAAAAAGCTAGAAGTGGCCACAAAAAACTAGAAGTGGCCACAAAAAAGCTAGAAGTGGCCACAAAAAAGCTAAAAGTGGCCACAAAAAAGCTAGAAGTGGCCACAAAAAACTAGAAGTGGCCACAAAAAAAGCTAGAAGCGGCCACAAAAAAAGCTAGAAGCGGCTATAAAAAAAGATGAAGCACGCGACAGCTTGTAGCCGGAGAAGCTTGAAGTGGCTTCTAGGTTTTTGTGGCGGCACCACCGCACACGAGCCACAAAAAAAGCCGCCACGAAAAGAAGCTTCCAGCGGCTTTTTTTTATGGCCCATGTGCGGGCACACTAAGAAGCTCGTTTCTATAATATTGTGTTGTTATAGAACTCAGGTTTTTATCCAACAAGGTGGCCCGACGACCTGGTTAAGGTCGCGGGAGCTGATGGATGCGTGACGCACAGGACCGGTCGTTGTGGCGACGCTTGGGGGAGGCCTATGTCCAGCAGTGGACGTCTTTCGGCTGATATGATGATGATGATTATGAAACATAAACAAAACAAAAATAAAAAAACAAAGTGATTTACCGAGATTTTTGAAGCTAAAAGTTTCTATGCCATTGTTACTATTTTGGTGTACAATAAAGTTTATTCTATTCTATTCCAAAATCTTACTTGTATCACAATTTTAAAACCCAATATATCAGTCATTTTACTAATTTATTGGTGTAAGTGTTCTCGCATCATATTGAACAATTCTTGGGTTGGTAAGCACTCTGGATATGGGAATAAATAAAGCACGTAGTCACGGCAGTAGACATGATATAATGACTGGCCAAATCTGAGGTTACACAGACTACCTCCAAGACTTATAATTAATAATAAATATCAATGTACCCACAATTTGGTACATACACTACACCTCCCTTCTTATTCTAGGAAAAGTAACACTAATATACGTACATACATTTTAGGAACATTAGACTAAACAGGCATTTTAATATATTAATCTATTTCAAATCTGACAACTGGCTTACGCATTCGTTTAGAGTGCATCACTGGTGGCGCGGGCTCAGCAACACAACTAGGTGGGTCAGGAGGCGGGGGTATCGGAGGCATGATATTTACTTGAGAATCAGTACTGCTTTTGTCTAACATACCACCCTCTTCTGTAATACCTGGTTTATCTTTAATCTCATGCCTTGACTCCGATATCTCCACCAATCCATCAGCTTGTGACGGAACCGCAGTCTCACTCCGGTCGCCTGCTACCTCGTTAGACTCATTTTCTTGATAAGGGACATCTGAGAGTCGAGAACGGCGCCTAATTTGGTCGACGTGTCTTTTGAGCAGTCTACCGTCATCACTATCCACCACATACCTACGTGTACCTTCCACCTCTCTCACCGTTCCCTTCACCCACTTGTCTGACGCACCGTACTGTCTCGCCCAGACCGTATCACCTTCACAAAGAATTCGTGCCCCAGTTCCCTCGCACTTTACCTGGCGACTCTGTATCTCGCGCACTCTATATTCTAATTCCCGCTGGCCCCTAAGCAAGTCGAGTCTGGAACGAAGTGTACGCTTCTGCAGCATAGACGCGGGTGTTTCTCCTGTGGTACTGTGCACTGAGTTTCTGTACGCTAATAGGAATGTCTGCAATGCTGTATCTACGTCTACTTTGTCCCTATATGCTTTTTTAATAGCCCGTTTACAGAGTTTGACCGCGTTCTCTGCCGCCCCATTAGATGCCGGGTGGTAAGCTGGTGAAAAGTTTTGTCGTATGCCATTTTGTTTTAAGAATGAACTGAACTCTTCACTGGTGAATGGGGGCCCTTGGTCGGAGACTATCTCTTCGGGCAAACCAAATCTAGCAAATGTAGTTCTTAGTACTTTTATAACGCATAAGGCATTCGTGTGTTTCATTTCAAATATTTCTATCCATTTTGAACTGGCATCTACTAACACAAAAAATTTTGTACCCTGGTATGGCCCTAGGAAATCTATGTGCAGTCTAGTCCACGGTTGTGCGGTATAGGGCCATGGCTGTGGAGGCGCCCGCGGCGGTGCGTCGGCCTCCACGGCGCACGTCTCACACTGTTTACACGTTGCTTCTATATCCGAATCTATATTGGGCCACCAGACATAACTTCGGGCTAGTCCCTTCATCTTTACGATACCTATGTGGCCACTGTGTAACTGTTTTAAAACAAGACTTCTTAAATTGCTGGGTATTACCATTCTATAACCCCACATGAGACAACCGAATTCCGTATATAATTCACGCCGTCTGTGAAAGTATGGTTGTAGTTCTACTGTTGCCAAACCCTCGTTTGGCCAACCAGACTGAACGAACGACATAATTCTGCTTAACTCGATATCTTTTCGCGTAGCCCCTTTAACATCGTTATGCGTGATAGGTAAAAAATCTTCTACGAAATGAACGTACGTACTATCTTTTCTATCTTTTTGTATGTTTGTTTTGCAGGGTAGACGTGACAATGCATCTGCGCAATTTTTTTTTGATCCGACATACTCTATGATATAGTTGTATGCGGACAACAAAACTGCCCATCTCTGTAATCGAGATGCGGCCATAATTGGTATTCCTACTTTGTTCCCGAAAATATAAGTTAAAGGTTTATGGTCCGTTTTCAGCACAAACTTCCGTCCGTACAAATACTGGTGATATTTCCTGACTCCGAAAATTATCGCCAGAGCTTCCCGATCTATCTGCGAGTATGATCGCTCAGCTACGCTAAGTGACCGCGAGGCATAAGCAATTGGCCGCTCACCGGTCGGTGTAATGTGCGATAACACGGCGCCGACCCCCACGCTGCTCGCGTCGGTAGTCAGCACGAGAGGCAACTCGGCCGAGTAATGCGTTAGTACACCACTACTAGCTAGCAACGTTTTAATTTTGGCAAACGCATCCTTACATTCCTCACTCCATTGATATTTCACACCTAGTTTCAATAAATTATACATTGGAGCTAAAATAGTACTTACGTTCTTTATAAACTTAGCGTAATACATAACCATGCCTATAAACGCCCTCAGCTCTGATATGTTGGACGGTGCGGGGGTGTTTATAATTGCTTTGACCTTATCTGCACAGGTATGTACACCGTCCTTACTGATTACGTGTCCCAAGTAGACCACTGATTCAGCAAAGAATGAACATTTGTCTTTTCTCACTCGTAAACCATACTGTTCTAATCGGTCAAAAACTTTGCACAAATTAGCCATATGTTCGGACACTGTTCGTCCTGTTATTATAACGTCATCAAGAAATACGCCTACCTGCGGTAAATCTGCAAACAACTGTTCCAAACGTCTTTGGAATATCGCTGGGCTGGACGCCAGGCCATACACTAATCTATTATATCGGAACAATCCTTTATGCGTGTTAATTACCGTGTACTCCCGTGAGTCGTCTAATTCAAACTGGGCATAAGCTTGGGAAAGGTCTAGTTTACTATAACGTTCGCCGCCGTTTAACCTAACTAGTAAGTCTTCGACCCTAGGTAGTGGATAGCGATCGACTTCTATTACCTTATTCAATGTCAGCTTATAATCGGCGCATATCCTTATGCTGCCGTCCTTCTTCACGACGGGCACTATAGGCGTCGCCCAGTCGGATCGTTCGACCGGAGTGAGAATACCGTCCCTTACCAGCTGGTCCAATGTGCGCTCCACCGGCTCGCGCAGCGCATACGCCAGCGGGCGCGCGCGCATAAACACCGGCCGTGCGCCGGGCCGCAAGTGAATTCCCACCTTGCCACCAGTGAAGCGCCCCAAACCGTCCGCGAACACTTTAGAGTATCTGGAACTAAATGTTCTAAGATCAAAATTTGTTCCATTACAAACACTATTGTTGTTTACATAACTATCGTAAGTCAATACCGGCAATTGTATTTTTAATAATGCCATCCATTGCCTACCGAGCAGCATTGTTTTTCCGTTTTGTATCACGTATAAGTCTAACGGTATACACTTATCTTTATATTTGACTAGCGGTTTTATAACTCCTAGTGGTTTTACACACTCACCCGTATAATACCTCAAAACAATACTGCTTTTTATCATTTTTAAATTACTAAATGTTTCATTGTACGTGTGCTCATTTATACATGAAACGGCACTGCCCGTATCGCACTCAAAGTTCATTAATTTTCCCTGGACCTCTAACGATACAAAAATAGGTTTACACTGCGTTACTGTCAATTTATTAAGTTCAATTATTATTACCTCGTCACTATCCTCACTGTACGCTACTTCGTCCTGGTCCTCGGCCTCGACGGTGTAATGATAAGCGAGTCGTGGGCACATTCGCCGCAAATGACCCGCTTGGTTGCACACTCGGCACACGTAGCGCGCGAACTTGCAGGCGACCGCCTCATGCGGCCCGCCACACGCTCGACACTCTCGCTGTTGCCGCTCCCGCTCCACCGTCGCCGACGTAGGCGCCGACGCTGCCTGTGCCGCCCGGGCCGCCCGCGGTTGCCTGCGTTGCATGTACTCGCCCGCCGGCAAGCGACCAGGCGCGCGGCCACTGCCTGCGCCACCAGTGCCCGCGCCGCCCCGCCGCGCCTTTATCAGCTGACAATCCACGGTCCCCTTCGCCTCACTTGTTGCATTGACATACCCTTCCATTACCACCGCTGCATCTTTTTCTGCCGCCTCCATGCTTACTGCCAGATTGTATGCCTTCGGAAAATCTAACTTGACTTCTGCAAACAATCTTTGTCTAATGGTCTCACTTCTTATCCCACAAACCAGCTGATCCCTCAAGCTTTCTTCAAGCCACGCCCCGAACTCACAAGACTTGGACATCTTCTTTAGCACCGCTACATAGTCCGATATGTTTTCGTTACTGAGTTGTTTGCGATTTCGAAATTTATATCGTTCTGCTAACTCACTTGGTTTTGGTTGAAGGTGTTTTTCCATGATTTGCGTTATTTGCTCGAACGTTTTTGTCTTTGGTTTTGCGGGGGTACATAAATTTACCAACAGCTCATAGCTAGCTGCTCCCATAACCGTAATAAGCGTCGGCACTTGTAACTCACTTGTAATTTTATTTGCAAGGAAATACTGCTCGAGACGCTCGATATATAATCTCCAGTCGTCCTTTTGTACGTCGAATTCTGCAATCCTGCCAACTGACATTGTTTTTTTTTTTTGTTTCCGATTCCTTCTATATGTAAATCTTTTACGGTTCGATTTTCCTCGTCGCCACTGAACAATTCTTGGGTTGGTAAGCACTCTGGATATGGGAATAAATAAAGCACGTAGTCACGGCAGTAGACATGATATAATGACTGGCCAAATCTGAGGTTACACAGACTACCTCCAAGACTTATAATTAATAATAAATATCAATGTACCCACAATTTGGTACATACACTACACATATGAAAGAAATGACGAAGCCACAGCCAGCTGCCTTTAAAAACTTCTGGGATGTTCATTAAATCATAGAAAAGATGAAAGAGGTTAGAAAGGAAAATACTTTCCTATTTATACTACGAGTGTTGCCGCTTGTCTCCCACCCTTTAGGTAACTCCACTACAGGCAATAAACCAATACGAACGCGCATTACGCAAATAACAGACCACGCACACTTAGAAGTTAGATCGCAAGTCTGCTATTGGTTGTGTCAATTATGATCATGATCATATTTTGAGGCACGCCTGCCGCAAAGCTGCCGCACAAGGCCATTGTAACCTCTTTCATCTTTTCTGTGCATTAAATGATAACAACAATAATTTTATTGGCACTGTTCCCGAACCCGTTAATATCTTGACACTTTAGTGATTGTTCTTGGTTTTTTTTTAACCTGTACGATTTCCTCGTTCTGTTATGCATGTCGAAGTAAAATGTGTCCAGCACATCAGGGTCACGAATACATGACATTTGCTTTTTTGACGGATTTGTCAAAAGGTTAATGATAAATTATTAGGGGGCACGGCAGAGTCACTACCAAAACGAGCACAAAAGTGGCACGACCGTACCATCCTTTTCTCGAAACAGTTCAGGCCATTTTCGACCCCCTATTAACTTCGTTGTGTATAAAACTAGAAGCCTAAATATTCAGGTAGGTATACCTTAATCGCGTTGAGATTTGGCATTTAAAGTAACTTTTTTTATTATCTGTTCAACCGATTTTAACTTCTGTTTCGTAGTCATAAGGATGGCATTAAAAGCAAAAAAGTTGTTAAAATACCAACTATTTACTCTTCAGCATTTGAAGAGTTAATAGTCACAGCACCATCTGGGGTTATCGATCAACAAACTCGGACGTGACCGTCCGAGTTTGTTGATCGATAACTGTCGAAGAATGGGTAGACGCTAACGATTAGAGCCTAATCCACGACCCGAAACAACCAGCATCTTTTAATAGCGAACGATGGAAGCGTGGGTACAATCCAGACCTATTTTTTGTCAGCTCAAATATCAGTTCCCAGAGCAAAAAGACTGTTTGTCACCTAATCCTCCAACCCCAACATAGACCGATCATGTGCAACTATTTCTGTTTTGTCTGCAGCCGCCATTTATTATGCCATCAACGTAATAAAAGCCAAAATCGGTTGAACGGACAATAATAAAAGGTTTTCCTAAATGGCTAATGTTATTTTAAACAGAGTATAAGATTTTTTCACTATGTTTATTGTTTCAGGGTGAGCACGGGATAAAAGATGAGGTGTTTCTCTCGCTGCCGTGCGTACTAGGCCGCAGCGGTGTGCTGGACATCATCCGCCAACCCCTCACCGACTCGGAGAGGAAGGGGTTCGTCAAATCCGCTACCATCTTGGCCAGAATTCAATCGCGACTTAAGATCTAAGCCAATCTTCCATGGACGCGCATCCATTAATCGCGAATGTTGAGAGCTCCTAGCAATCATTTATGGATCCTAGTGTTATAATAATTAGGTATTGTGCTAGAAACCAATACCAGCTGCGTGTGAAGATAATTCAAAGCAGGCTCTGTATCGTCCTTTGTATTTCTTTAGCCTATAGCTATTATTACTCATTACTGCCCAAAGGCCTGCCCTAAATTCATCTAGGTGTTATATTGTTAAGTAACCTGCCCCCCAAGCCAAGTTACAACCGTTACGCTTGCGTCAAACGCTTGGAGTTGACCTTGCCGCGAATTCTTTTGTTCTGACCACGTGACTGAGCGTTGAGATGACGTCATTCCCGTACATTTGAAGCTTTCTACTAGCGTTAACTATTGCAGATTAGAAACTTGGTTAGGGGTACTGGAACCAGCCCTTGTGATGACCGTCCCCGTCGCTTCGCTACCTCAGCAGCATCGTTCATTTTTGGGCTCCCACTTTGCTGACTTTGTTACACGAAATTAATATCTATTTTCTTTTTGTCGACGGGGAAAATCATCTTATGACAAAACCCGCTCTTGGGTGGAGCGGGAGATAGTGTCAGACTCTTACTGACTAAAAACCCCGCGCAGTTCCTTCTAGCCTTCATACCGGGGCACGAGCTCCCTTTCGGACAACCCTGTCCCCAGTAGGCTTCGACCCAGCTGGGCCCCTCCTGCTGCTGACAACTCCTTGAGGCGCGCGGGAACAATGCGCGCCGTCGACGTCTTGGACTTGGTCCATTACCGGACGGTCGGACAGCGAGCTACCCATGGCTCGCCGTCTGCGAGCCTGCGTCTACGGTGGCCGGAAATCGGGATCGGAATCCCGGCGACGGCGGCGAGGGCGCCGTAGCCTGATGCGGTCGGCCTCCTCCTTAGCAAGCATTACTGCTTCGCAGAAGGAAGCGACCGCCTGCCATTCCTCCTCGCTCCGGACCATGGCCTCAACCAGGGCTCCGCG
Source organism: Mythimna lalbum (assembly GCA_949319445.1). NCBI lineage: Eukaryota > Metazoa > Arthropoda > Insecta > Lepidoptera > Noctuidae > Mythimna > Mythimna lalbum. The sequence continues at coordinate 34,075,386 of OX439344.1, forward strand.
CGAGAGGTCTCCGCCGCCGAAAATTAATATCTATTGTATTTATATTTGAGGTAATTTATCTGTTCTTTGTGAATTTGTACGTGGGCCTCTACAGCTTTGTATGTAATCAGTGTCTGGAGATCAGTCTTCATATCATCAAGATGGATATAGACAAGATGTTGTTGAATTTAATTTTATTAATTTGTAGTATTTAGTACATGGCTACGGGCAAAAGAAAGATATATAAAGGTACTTACCTACTTACGTCTGTCAGTCTTCATATACAGGGTGTAAGGGACAGCCCTCCGCAAAATTTTAACCATACAAATTTATAAACTTGATTGGATAGTTTGTTTGGAGAGGACGATTTTTTTTTTTCGTTTTATGAAAAAATTGGTGGAAGGCACTTCAGTTTCGTCTACTGAGCAAGCCCTTAAAGTTTGTGGAGGGCTGTCCCTTACACACTGTATTTACCAGGTTTTGTCGTTTTTGTGGTTTTGGCACAATATTGTTACTCAGAAAAGAATATTAAATTACTAATCAAACAAAATACCTATATGAGTAGCTTAATTTTTATATTTTTACTTTGATTTACATGGTTTGTAAGTATTTTATTTTTGTATTACCTTTTTATGAATTTTATAGCATTTTTCATATATTATCTAGAATGTTTGTTCGTTTATGAATAAATAAACGTTATTATCAAAGTGAACAAATCTATTTATTGCACTTTAAAAACTTTACGGAGTTGAAACTGTAGTGTAAGAACATTGAATATATATTTTAGAACAAAAGTTAAGCTTTAGGGAGGAGACAAAAGTCAAATTATTTTTCTATTATTTTAATTGTATTATCCAATTAATACGAAAATAGTATACTGTGTGAAGAAACAGTCAGATCAGGATGGTTATGGAAACAACGATTCTTTTATTACAAGTTTTTATTTAGTTTCACCTATCTCGATATTTGTCGGTAAACAAAATTAAATCAAATCTTGCAAATTAAATTTGACCAATTTCCCGGTTACCGACTTGAAATTTTGCATGCTGGTGTAAATTAGATGAAAATGCGAAATTATTGTGACATGGAGCTGATCTGATGATGGAACCGAAAGGTGGCTGTAGGAACTTGGTAGTTAAACAACACAACCCCATCGAGTTTGGGCTCGTATGATTCATCTTAACGAGTATTATTTATATAGGTATACGGAGCTATAAAAGCTTGCTATGAAAAAATGATTTTCATTAAAAACTAGTTATAACAATCAAGTTTATATTTGAGTTATTTCAACAGACCAAGAAGTTACAAAATTATTACATTTGACTAGCTTTTGCCCGCACGGCTTCGCTCCCGCTCTTCCCTACTCTACCCTACTATACCCTACTCTACCCTACCCTACCCTACTCTACCCTACACTACTCTACACTACTCTAACCTACTATACCCTACTCTATCCTACTCTAACCTACTCTACCCTACCAAACTTCACATAAACCATCTACTAAATAGTCCGAACAAAGCCTATAAATTTGGTTTGGATAGGTGACCCCGTTCTTGAGTTATAAAATAACAACGAAAAGTGGCATTGATTTTTATATTATTACATTTGATTAAACACTATAAAACAGAATTTAGTTTACTAAAGAGTTTTCATGTCACGCCTGGGTGTCACCATTGTGTGGTCCTCTCGAAGGATAAGGTGGAGCATACGGTAGAGGTGTGCCCCGCTCGAGCAGAGCACCACCGTGTCCTCGTGGGGGCAATCGATGGCAGCGATCTCTCGCGCCGTGCCTAAGTAGGTACAGGCAATGTGCGAAAGAATCGCTCGATTTCTTCATTGTGTGGACCGGAAGACACGATGGAGCATATGGTAGAGGTGTGCCCCGCTTGAGCTGAGCACCACCGTGTCCTCGTGGTAGCAATCGGTGGCAGCGTCCTCTTGCGCTGTGCCATGGTACAGGCAATATGCGAAAGAAACTCTCGATTTCTTCATTGTGTGGACCGGAGGACACGGTAGACCATACGGTAGAGGTGTGCCCCGCTTGAGCTGAGCACCACCGTGTCCTCGTGGTAGCAATCGGTGGCAGCGTCCTCTTGCGCTGTGCCATGGTACAGGCAATATGCGAAAGAAACTCTCGATTTCTTCATTGTGTGGACCGGAGGACACGGTAGAGCATACGGTAGAGGTGTGCCCCGCTTGAGCTGAGCACCACAGTGTCCTCGTGGTAGCAATCGGTGGCAGCGTCCTCTTGCGCTGTGCCATGGTACAGGCAATATGCGAAAGAAACTCTCGATTTCTTCATTGTGTGGACCGGAGGACACGGTAGAGCATACGGTAGAGGTGTGCCCCGCTTGAGCAGAGCACCACCGTGTCCTTGTGGGGGCAATCGGTGGCAGTTTCCTCTTGCGCTGTGCCATGGTACAGGTAATGTGGTCCGGAGCGAGGAGGAGTGGCAGGCGGTAGCCTTCTTCTGCAAAGCAGTAATGTTATTAAAGGCAATAATTGTTAATTAAGTTGAAATTATGATTTGTGATTTGTGGAAAATGGCGGTATATTTTATTTAAGTGTCAAACCCCCACCTGTCAATTGTTTTATAGTACCTATAAAAGGGGTGTATTCCAAGTGGAATGGACCACTTGTGAACCTGCGATAGACCGTTGCTGACCACCAAGGCTCATGTAAGTTATTTAATATGATATCTTAATTATAGTTAATCGTTGTATTGATTCTGTGTATGTGTCATACTGTGGCTTTGTTTCTAATTATGCTATGTGGTATTAAATAATACTTTTCGCATTATTCACCTTACTATTATGAAATGACCCAAGACATAGAACATAGAATTAAGCACTTGTAGATGTTATTCTGATAAACCATAATGATGTTGTAAGATATGTCTATAAAATACTATATATTATCTGAGCTGCCGAGGAGTTTCTTGGCCCTCTAACTTTTGAACCACAAGTTTAGAAAATATGGAAAAAATCTCAAAAGTAGAACTAGGTATATAAAGGCTTTCTAGGAAAAATATTTTGAACGTGATGTGTAGAACAGTTTTTGAAAAGTAGTACAAATTAATTTCTGAACTAAGTTTGTAATTTAACCATATACGGTTAAATTACGGCAAGCATTTTTATTAACTTAGTTTACATATTTTATTATCCTGAACGTATCTTGAACGTTCAGGATAATTAAATATATTATTATAATAATAAAAAAAAAAATATATTATTTTTCCCGCCCAATTTAAAAAAATATTTTGTTTATTGAGTAATTGGTCCCATAGAAATATTGTTATGATCTGACCATGAACTTCGAAGAAATGGATAAGAACTACTCATTGGATCACAGCAGAACTGTCGCAACATGTAATATTGCTTTGTTTAAATACGTGTAGTCGATGACTGACTGAAAGAAAAGGGGGAGGGGATGTACCGAACTGAACTGATGATGAAGCCGATAGTTAATGTAATCTAACCGTGTTTGGGATTGCTAAAAAAGTTATGAGATGCACTCTGGTTATAAGGTACTCGTATTTAAGTTTGGCTGAGGGGTACTTTAGTGGTGGTACCTACCATAACTAAAAATTGTACAATAAAAAACTTTCTCATCAATGTAAAAAAAAATTGGCAAGTACAAAATAACTTTAATTTTGGAAGTCAGTGTTAAATAACGAAGATACAAAACTATTAGGCAAGTATAAAAACCATTATGATATAATAATCACAAGAATTGTGATTACTTATTGTTTTTTTTTTTTTTTATACGAGTATATAAGTTAACGATAGTTGAAATTAATTTATCATCATGCAGTAGGTAAGTAGGCCATTGCAGTGCATCGGACTTGATGATGTCATTTTGATGTCTACTTGATTTGTACGCGCGCGATCTTTTGTAACACTACTGCTCTTAGCGAACATTCAACGCGGCTTTGATAATGATTTCTTTTAAAATTGTTTTTCAAAGTTGTTCTTTCCGAAAAAGAAACCTTGTGTGTGGTTAAGTTAGGTTATAGGTTTTATTGTGGCGTAAAATCAGCATCAAATTAACGAACATTTCTCGCTATCAAACTGTTGGGTTTGGCGAGTAAAAAGTAATAAACATAATAAAATAATAAATAAAAAAAAACATTTTCATTAGTCATACTCTGAAAGTAGGTCTGAATCTGAAGTGTTGAAAGGATAGGTTGAAAGTAATACTTTTCATCCCTATCTATAAAAAACTAGTTTCTATTAAACCATTGCCTGTTCCAACTTTCTATACAGCCAGTCAATTACAGCGCGATACACAATTGAACAAAGTATTTATTAAATAATATTATATTTTTTCAACTATTTCTTTAAAATACTTTACTTATTTAAAAAAAAAAAAATACCTACAAATAATTTCTAATTTTTAAATATTGAAAAATAAAGGCTGAATAGCTGGCCGACCACAAAAAAAAAACAAAATGGCGGGAAAGTGGCAATTTGTCATTGGTTTTTTTCGATTTGTATTTGTAGAGTTTTGGTATATTTCCGTACAGCAGCGATTTATATTATTACGATGAGTTAACAGATTAAAATAGTGATTTATCGGCAATTTCATAAAAGAAATGGCAAAAGGAGTAGTGGAATACCATTTACGGCCCAAATCAGAAGATAAATACATAAGTAAGTAGGTACGACGCCTCAGGTTTTACAACTTCTTATTTTATTTTTACATTCCTTGTATCGTATGTACTAATATTCTCAGGCATCGTAGGTCCATTTAATAATAATATTCTACAAAGTTTAACTCTACCCATTTTGCAAGACTGGATAAGTTTGAATGATACTTAGGTTTTTCCACTAAGTATCATTCAACTCAACACGGTCTTGTTGCTACTCAACGTGTCTGTCCGGCAGAAAACGGCCCTGCAGGGCCGAAGCCTACTGGGACCACGCGTAGAACGCAAAACAAAAAATATATTTGATTTTAATCAATAAAATTGTGACACGCTCTTCCTCCCATTTCGCCCTAGAGCGCGAGAAGTCTTTGGATGACCTTTAAGGAAAAGCTTCGAAACTAAATATTGAAAAAATTTAACCTATCTGGAAATCACAACCATTATCATCAGCCTTATTAATGTTACCACTGCTGGTACTCAGGCCTCCTCTCTCGGAGAGGGAATGGGGTAATCCACCACGCGGGCCCAGTGCGAGTAGGTGAATGTCACATGTTTTCGAATTTTTGGTTCTAAGACATCGTTTCCTTGCGATGTTTTCCTTTACCGTTTAGAGAGTAGTGGTGGCCGAGCGGTAATGGCCCCAACTTACGAGTGGTACGAGGATTGTCTTTCAAATTACAAAAAATAAAATAAATTAATATTAAAAAAACATAAAAAAATATATTAACCGAATATATCCTGCAAAGATTTAGATTTAGAAGCTCGTAATATAATATTGTGAAGTCGGATATTATTATTTCTCTTTAATTCATTAAACCCCAAGCGAACGCCGGCGTTCGCGTACTACCCATTGTCTTTCTATTGTGTCTCTTACATTATCACGATTAAATTATAATCATAATTATGAATATTTCAATAAGTATCTACCATCGCTAGCCAAATTATTAAGGACAGTACTCGTAGATATGTAATTTCTGATTGAAACACTTTTTGAGCAAACCAATACATTTATTTATATAAGGTTTTCTTATTTGGTATTGTTATTGGTGTCATTATTATTATTTTTCATATGTGTGTTTGCGCTATTTTTTTTAAGGTAGCATTTCTTCTAACTTTGTAGACTTTTGTCAATATTTGTTGAAAATTGGGTTCTTTTTTGTTGGGGGAAAAAAAATTTTTTTGTTTGATTTTCATAGTTTTTCTTGCACAAAATAGTCAATACGTAAGTAACGTTTCTTATTGCATTGCTTATTTTAACCCTTCAGATACCGTCAATTAGAAACACAATGGTAAGACAATAGATGCGCGGCCACCGGGTGTCGCTTGGGGATTCATGAATTAAATTGTATACGTTATTTTTTAATTGTGGCAACGGTATATTTATTTATTAAAACTTCATGCAATATAAAAGTACAAAGGCGGACTTAATGCCTTGTGTATATGGTGATATTCTCAAAATTGCTTCTTTTTAGTATGGGCAAGGATTCAGTCACATCTCCAAGAAGACGTACACAAATTCAAACATTATTTTTGCACTCTAAACAGTTCGCAGAGATATACAACAGCTATTAAAAGTGTTTCAAAGTCTGTCATCATCATCATCAGTCTTTTTTTTTAATGTTCCCACTGCAAAGTTCAAAGTCTGTAGTTTACAGAATTATTACAGAATTAAAAGAAAAACTTATCAAAACAAACTTTTGGAATCACACCGTGTTGAAAAATTTGGCAGGAAAATGATCACCACTCGTCGTAAAAATCCTAATATCAGGTAGGTATATCTCTTAAAACGACTGTTTCCCGCCATACTACGGTTACAAACAACGCGAGCCTAGAAGTTTCCGATAGGACAATATTCATCGAGGGTAGGTAATAGAGGAATTGATAGGTCGTCGGCCTACCAAAAAAACAACGCATCACCGAGGTCATGAAGAAGAGACTATTGCACAGGGCCAAACAATACCAAACTATGACTGTTGCAGACTGAAATGTGGTGAAAACAATACGTTATATTATAATGCAGTACATGGTTAATAAACTACTGTCTTCATCTGATGACGTAATATAACTTTTCAGACACGCTTCTCCGATGAATCGACGTTGCAGGTTTTGGTTGACAAAAGCGCCCTTTGCCCCTTCACAAAATGCTCCTTTCCGACGACGCCCTGAAGAATAGTTTTGTGAAAACTGCTGTTTAGAGAGGGCTAAGCACACCAATTAGTGTTATGGTGTGGTCTTTAATCTCAGCCAAGGGTATGGGGGCGTCTACATATTGTGAAAGGGACCATGAGACAAGACCACTACAAACGAGTACTAGAAACTGAACTGCTACCGCAGCTCAAAGAATGGTTCCCTATTGACGAAGAGTCCATTTTTACGCACGAATCTACATTGTGCTACCAAAACCAGAAGTATTACTGCATACCTAGCTAAAAACATGAATATTTTACCCTAGCCAAGTAATTCACCAGACATTAACACTATTGAAAACATGTGGGAGCTCACCAAGCAGTAGATTGCTTAGCAAGTGATCACCACCAAACAAATAAATTATTTATTATTATTCTTATATAAGCACTTGCTGATTGCAGCTCTCATAAAGAAGTGGTATAATAACACAAACCTGCAACAGAATGCCAGAATTTGCATAGAGAGTATATTCCGATGAATGGAAACTATCATAAAATTCTGGTTATATTCGTGCAACTTACTACGATTTTTTTTTAAATATATAATTGATTTTGCTTTTAATTTTGTTGTTTTTATTATAACAATCAATAAAGTCTATAAATAAAAAATACCAGCCGGACCTACAACCAACCATTTGCCTGCAATATTCAGTTAAAGTAGATAATATAAAACTTTTGGTACTATCCCTAATAATATAATAATAATAATATTCCACAACTATCACACAACGCCGTCTAGTCCCAAGGTAAGCAGAGCTTGTGTTATGGGTACTAGACAACTGATAAACATACTTATATATATCTAAATACATACATATTATAGATAAATTACACCCAGACACAGAACAAATTATTAATATGGCCTACAGACCTACAGTAAATGAAAAACAAAATGTTATTGGCAAATCTAAATTAGCTAAATGTATGTAGCATATAGAAGTCATAGTATAGTAAGTCATAATTAGTTTTAAAAAAATGAAACAGTTTTCTTTCCGGTCCGATAGTGTCAACAGAGTCCTTGTGGTCCGTGGTGGGCGCTGAAGCAAATGGACCGGGAGCTCCTCCTGGAAGCCGCGACGGTACAGGCCTGTGGCCTCTGGTGCAAGCACCGGACAGGGCAGAGATTCGGAGCTATGTGAGGGATACAGAGTAGCGAAGCGCACCCTCCGAGCGGAGATAAAGCTGGCCAAACTCGAGGCGAGGTCTCTAAGCGCAGACCCATGGGGGCGCCCGTACAAGACGGTGCGGGGAAAATTCCGCCCCTGGTCTCCCACACTGACTCAGAGTCTCCAGCCCCAGCTAGTGGAGGGTGTGGTGAGCACTTTGTTCCCTGAACGAGGGAACACTCCCCCCTACCCATGGCTCCCCCACCAGCGGTGTCTGACGTGGACCACAACAGCGACGGCGACGACAATGGTCCAGAGGTGACCGAGGTAGAGATGAGAGTGGTGGTACGAAGGCCGAGTGCCAAAAATATCGCCCCAGGACCCGACGGCTTGTCAGGGAAAGCCTGAGTCTTGGCCATGAAGACTCTCGGGCCTTGACTAAGAGGCCTATTCAGCGCATATTTGGAGAGGGGCCTTTTGTGCTGCTCGACAAGATGGGCAAGCTCTGTGAAAGAGTAATTGCAAACCGCCTCGTCGCACGCCTAGCACGGGTGTACCTTTCGGACGTCCAGTTAGGATTTCGCTGGATGCGCTCCACGGTGGATGCCATCATGAGCGTGCGAGCCCTCACGACGGGGGATGCAGTGTCCCAGGGCAGGTGTGTCGTGGCAGTGTCCTTGGTGTGGTCGTGACATTGCCAACTCCTTTAATTAGGGAATGCAAATCTCGCGAGCTTGGGGCTCGCTAATTTCGAGATCTCGCGAGATTGGCAGTTTTGTGTTTTTTTTTGCAAATAATCACAATATTTGAATAAATTAGGAAAAAAAATAACAAAAATTATAAGTTTAACCATAGGCTCGGTCTTGCGGACGACAAGCAATGGGTAGTTGGCTGTCCAATCGTCCGGTAACTGTCCGGACCGAGCCCAAGTCGTCGATGGCGGGCACTGGGGCGAAGCCTACTGGGGCCAGTTCCGAAACGTGGCTCAGCCCCGGTATGCAAGGCACGAAGGTAGTAATAGTCTGGCACTATATTCCGCTCCACCCAAGGGCGGGAGTTGTCATTTGGATGATTTTTACCCACCAAAAAAAAAGTATTATTAGATAAACATTTATTTTCACGAAATTTTTCAATACGTTTTTTTGCATCAAACATTGTTTGACGTATCTGTCTATAATTTTTTAACGTCCGTGTCAATCCGCGCTTCGAATAAGACGTTTTTATGCTCGAGTACAATCTCGTTAAACTCGCGAGATCTCGCCTTTTTTCCGTCCGAGATCAATCTCGCTAAAAAAGGCCGAGATTGCATTTCCTACCTCTAATTCCCTGCCCTGGTGTACGTTCCGGAAGGCACTCTAGTACCACCGGGTGCCCGAATACCTCTGTCAAGAGGTCGAGGCCTACCTGTCGGATACGTTCATAGTCTACCCCTGTCACCAGAGTGAGTGGACTGGAGTGGACCGTCACCGAGAGATGTCTTGCGGTATTCCGCAGGGGTCGGTACTAGGACCACCCTTGTGGAACATCGGGTACAACTACGTGCTGCGCGGCCACTTCCTTGACGGGGTCAGCATGGTCTGTTACGCAGACGACTCGCTGGTTCTAGCGCAGGGAGAGTCGTACCAGGCGGCGGCTGATCTAGCGACTCGCGGGGTTGCGATAGTCGTTGACAAGATCCAGCAGTTGGAACTCGAGGTGGTGCTGCACAAATCCGAGGCTATGTATTTCCACGGCCCTCAGAACTAGCCACCATCGGGTTCCCAATTAACGGTAGGAGCAGTTCACATCGGCGTAGGGTCGACGATGAAGTACCTGGGACTCCTCCTTGAAAGCTGGTGGAATTTCGTGGAGCATTTTCGACGTCTGGCTCTCAAAAACGCTGTATAGCTCCCAAGTCCCTCGTAGTTACGAGTACTTATGTTGCGAGAAATTCCTAGATCTTCGAACTGGTGCACTTTGAGTTTCACAACTTTCCATATCAAAGCAAAACGCACACTTTGTGACCTGTTTTTCTTAGTGTAAAACGTGCCAGCTGAGCTTGTATACTTAGATCATAAAATGTTTAGCCAGCGAGAATAATATGTCATCCGCATTATCTCTCTTGGTTATATAAATGGCAAAAATGTTGGTGTCCACATCGTTGTTCGACGTAGAACTAAACTAGCAATCAAAATATGACTGTAGGGCATTTCTACAAAATATTTTCTTTAAGAACTTCACAAACAAAAATTTAAATAAAAGCTATGGAAACTTGTGTCACAGCTTACGTAATAACTTAGGGTAAAATAGCAGATAAGCGTACATATAAGAAAGTATCATATAAAATTATTATCTACACCCATATAAAAAGACATATATATATATATATTAACCAATAAAATTAAACCTAGAAAGCGAATTAAAGGAATTAGAAAAAAAAAGAGTTTCATATAAGTTTATTTGTAGCCTAATCCCACATGACAGTAGGTAAGTAAGTACCACTTACTTATATTTTCATTGTATTCAATAAAAAGCTAGTTAAAAGACATAAATGTCTAGTCTAGCTATCCAAAAATATCTTACTACTGGATTAATCAGAACCGTGAACGCTCAATTCCACGGCGGGTAGTCTATAAGTCCATGTAACGAAACCATAGCGCCATTCAGGAATAGCGTGTGAACGAACAACGCCATCTATCGAGGAAGCGCGAACTACTCTCAGTAATGAAAATGTGTACATATTAGTAATTTTAATATACTACATTCATTGAATGATGATATAATATTATTAAGGACTTATTTAAAGTAATCGTATAATGCAATTATAACGCAAATTCACTAGTTTTAAGAGAAAATCACCAGTGTATGATACTTCGATAATATGTCTCAAACAAGAAGGTTTTCTGATAGTTAACTTGTAGAAGAATAAGGAAGAAGGGCAAAATATATTTATGTTGGACTTGCACAGTGCAAGTCCAACATAAATATATTTTGCCCTTATTAAATAACAATTCCCTACCGCAGGGAGCGGGCTAACAACCTGCCGTGTTTTGTTAATAACATTGCCTTTAGGGTGGGTTAATGTGGAGGTGGGTACTCTTGTTACGCTTCAGGTTATAAATAATAGAAATAAATTCATGTTGTAAGGAACGTATCCTATGTAACACAACAATGTTTGAAGTAGAGATGGGCAAACTATGGTTAGAGCTGACTTACCCACTGGTGAGGGTTGCGAGACGCGAAGGGCCGTTCGTTATGACACTTCGGGGAGGCCTATGTCCAACAGTATTACTGTCCAACCGTATTTTGACTAAAATGATGATGATAAAGATAACCCACTATAAGACGTCGGTGCTCAAATCAATCAACTGACTATAGACTAGCCAGTGTCAGTTGCATTTGGTTCTTAGTTTACTCGACATACATTTTCCCTATTTATCATACAACTACCCATCTTACGTGATTATGAAGTTATTACACATTTGTCAGTAGATATTTTGGGACCACAGTATCTTGTGGATATTATCAAGGCTTCAATTGAAATCAATATTAGCCGATGACCTTGAAATTTTATTTTACCCCATTTTCCCTATATTATTACAACGAATCTACGTAAATATGGGAGCCTTATGGCGAGAAAACTGACGTACGTCCACCCATCCTAGGCCTAGGCGACCTGTTATTTCACATTTTGAGGTTATGTTTAACAAAATTATCGAAAAAACGCTAATTTCTCAGAAAAAATGTGCTGACAACTGACAACAAAATATTTGCACAATATTAAATTTACAATCATTATATTCTCTATCGACAGGTATAAATTTCGGGTTGGTAATCGCTTAGGTAAAAAAGTTTATGCACAAATAGTAAACGCAAGTAGACATTTTTTTTTATAATTTATTTTAGAAATATAAAACAATAAACAATAAAAATATTTGTACAGAATTATAGTCCATGACTCAATGTACTGAATTTAATTTTTTTCAGAATTTCATGATGCACTTTTAAGGTACTTTATACAAGTTGAAAATAGGCTTTCAAAAGGTCATCGGCTAATAGGAGCCCCTTAATTCATGAATCCCCAAGCGACCACCGGTGGCCGCGCATCTATTGTCTTACTATTGTGTCTCTAATTGACGGTATCTGAAGGGTTAAACTAATCCAGTAAAAAACTCTGACACTTCATAATTTACTCAAATATTTAAAAAGTCAAAAATGTATAACAATAAAAGCCTTGCTTTTTTTAAGTTTCTAAATGACAACAATCTATTTTAAAAACTTTTGAGGGTTTAAAAAAACCACGTATTTCCACGTATCAACTATTTGTGTTTGTGTACCTATTTGGGCGAGTTTGCGCACGTTATAGCTTGACCTATTCATAAATAGACAGGTTGACGTTTTCAATTAAGATTTTATTTTTAAATGTAACCTATATTAATTCATGAATCCCCAAGCGACCACCGGTGGCCGCGCATCTATTGTCTTACTATTGTGTCTCTAATTGACGGTATCTGAAGGGTTAAAAAGTGGTTTAATTGATTCTGCTCGTTACACGTTGTATAATAAGCATTACGTTCGACACACTCAGACGCGACAGGCTAGTTGAGTTTCTTCGTGACAGCGGTATTAGGGGCAAATTACTAGTCTGGAGTAAATATTAAATTAAAGTAACCATTTAAATATCTAGTTTCAATAAAGATGAGTAGATACTAGACAATAAATGTATTCGATTACATACCTATTGTTTTGTCCTAATGTCGAGGGAGGGGTAAGAGTTTCACCTTTTATTAAAATGCACCTGGTTGGTAATTTAATTATCAGGAGGGACCAGTCCTGATAACATACTCATAAAGGCGTAATAAACCTAACGTAAGTAATAATTGAGTAAATATATCGCAAATACAGAAAGAAGTGACTCTTCCCAGCTCTTATTTAATGCTCAGGACCCTATCGATTCACTAAATAGTTGTAATGCTTATTTCACTTTCCTTGGCAAAAATCTCTCAGACAAAATTTTGATACGATTATCTGAGATCCAAGCATCCCTTGCGAGTAGGTAAATATAAACCAAGCAAAACTCTATCAAACTCATTTTTCTTTCGCCTAACAGATGAAGATGAAATAGAAAATCTTATTGCACAACTAAAAATTGATATGTATTCGTGCCACGGAGTATATACTTACTCCGTGATTCGTGCCAAGTTTCAAGTTTATTAGTCCACGGAATAAGATTTTCTCATACAAACTTTAACACCCTCTAAATCTTGCACAAGGGGTAGTGCTGAAAAAATCAATATGTCAAACTTTAAAACTAATTTAGGTTAATATTTGTACAAAGTTTTGAGTTGATTGGCCCACAAAAAAATAAATTTCACATTTAAGAAATCCTCCCTTTTTACCCACTAAGAGGCTGAATTTTAGAAAATCCTTTCTTAGTGCTCGCCTACGTCTTAAAAGAAAGCCTTGTGGAACATTTCACGGTCCTAGGTACAGTAGTTTCGGCTGTGCGTTGATATGTCTGTCAGTCAGTTTCTCCTTTAATATATATAGATTTCATATAAGTATATGTATAACAAATACGCCTACAGACGTGGACATAATTGTACTTGTATAGCTCAGTCTACGCCTGCCGGCGCTGCGTACCTAACTACCTATGTTTTTGTTGAAAAAAACCCACGAACGAATGAAGTCGCCTATGCCACTAGATCATGTGCTTCATAGGAATAGTATGGGCAAGCAACAGCTATCACCGGTCTGCCATGTTACTTGACGTACTATCAATATTTTATATTTAAATTATTTAAATAAAACCAAATTATTCTATAATCAATTTTTAAAACTAAAATATTTAAAGGTTTTTTTAAAACTAAATTAATCTAATATTAATATTAAATATTCCCGAGAAACCCTCTTACACTGTCCTGTAACGATATATCGAGATAACGTCAAGAGGCGGTCTGTCCCGGAAAGTGTCAAATTGATGATAAACGAGTGCTTGATGTGACGTGACAGGACAGAATGGAAGAAAAAAACATGTTGCGCCGACCCCAAATAACATGGGAAAAGGGCAGGAAGATGACGATGATGATTGCTTGACTGCGATTCCACCTGATGGTAAGCAGTGATGCAATCGTTGATAGTGAGGCACACTAGTTTATTAATTGCCAATCCACTCTAGCCTTGAAGACACATCTAAATTATAATGGGACGGGAAGTCCGCCGCTGTATAAACGAAGAGGCGAAACGCTTAATGCGGACCGTAGTTGTATTTGCCCTGTTTCGAACCTTGGTGGCTTTACAGACGTGAAGGGTTCATAAAGTACTTAATTTCTAAGACACAGACAAATAGTTCATTACCTATATAAAAGTTTCCAATTTATTCTTGATATCAAACTGTATGCCAGTGAAGAGTGAAGGTGACTGACCTCTGTCTCAAAAACTCAACGCAGCCAAATTATTTATTATCACAGTATCAACCATAACAATCTAGATTCTAGACTAGTTTTATTCAACCTCAGATCTTATGACTTAGAACTATAAAGCCCAATATTGGCGGGAGGCAAATAAAGCTGTTTCGTAAATTGAAGTCCTATAATAAAAATGTGAGTTTGATGCAAAAGCGATCGTATGTGCAGGGTTTATGGTGTGTTTTTGTAGGGGATTGGAGTTAATTCGGGCATGCGCGATGGCGTGGCATCCAACATTGCAGTTGAAGGTCACCTTGAGCGCGAACCCACTGCGCGGCCGGCGGGCTGCCGTCTCCTCGGAGCTACGTGACCAGAATCACGGTGTGACACCAACACCACTACACCGTACCTGTCATACTTTCCATCTCTAGTAGCTCCACCAGGGAAAGTGTTGAGTCATTATTCATTTGTGAGCTTATTGAAAATCTTTGATCTTATAAAACTACTAGCTTTTGCCCGTGGCTTCGCCCGCATACATATAATACAGCCTATGTCACTCAGGTTTCTATCGATAAAACAATTGTTGCAATCGGATTAGTACTTTCAGACCTACAAACAAAAAAAAAACAAACTTTACTTCTTCATAATATTAAGGCAGACTTACGGTCTTGGCAGACCTGACCTGCCCAAAAGCTGGCATTCTGTCAGAAACAAAAAATAAAGAACTCGATTACAACGCCATCGGACAAAAATGTAGGTATTTCAAACTATCTAGAGAGGGTACTCAAATAAATACACACAAAATTACTTTCAAATCGGTTTGGAAAGTATTAGGTGACAATTTGACAAACACACGTAAAGAAAAAGAAGAATCCGCCACTGGATAATTAGCGGAAGCTTTGAAATTTTGAGTTCTAAATGTCAGCTGACAGTTGGCTCTATCATTTTTACTCGACTACGGCAGAGCCAAAGGAGGGTTATTTAAGTATGGGTAACGTTTCACCATTAGATAGATACAAAGTGTAGATAGAATTTTATATAGATAGAGACCTAGGCATAGTGTAAAACTAATCTCAAAAATGTTTATTCATGTCATGTCTAAGCAGGGGCTATGACTACACACACAGACAGCTCACTACAAAATGAATTATAATTTATATACCATTTTATTTCCAAGTAAATAAAAATTATTATAAGCATTTACTTGGAAATATAGAATGCTATCTACAAACAATCGATGATGCTTACTGATGACACATTCTTTTAATTACAACATGAAGAATTTTAATTTATGAGCAGAAAGCATGCCAACTTTTTAAATTCTTCTTTTTCGTCGTTATTTTTATACGAATGACATTAAAAAGTTTTCCAAAATATTTTCACTCACTTGTTTTCCTCGTTTAATTTTGTTGCAAAGTTTATTACTTTAATGTTAATTACCTCATTATTTTTCAATTCTAAAAAAATGTTTTGGTTTGGCGGTTGTTATTATTTGCATTACTATGATAATTTAACCCTTCAGATACCGTCAATTAGAGACACAATAGTAAGACAATAGATGCGCGGCCACCGGTGGTCGCTTGGGGATTCATGAATGAATATAATATTCCACAACTATCATCACACAACACCGTCTAGTCACAAGCTAAGCAGAGCTTGTGGTATGAGTACCAGAAAATTGACTTATATATTCCTAAATACGTAGGTACATATTATAGATAAATTACACTCAGACACAGAACAAATGATCATGCTCATCACAGACCAAATGCTCATGACATAAACATTTGTCTTGGGTGGGAATAGAACCCACGACCTAAGGCATAGCAGTTAGGGCCACTAATCACTAGACCAACAGACCAGTCAATGAACTTATTAATAATTATTTGGCTATGGCCAATAGCCCCCGTGTCCTTGCTTCTGTGTCCTTTTTTTGACCTTGTCTCACCCAACATAATACATTTCGTGCAATGAGCATGCGCGTGACGGACGCTCCCTCTTTTTTCACGCACACGCAATCACATGGCAGAACTCATTCGTTCGGTCATTCACTCGTTCAGTAAACACACATAAAAGAAGACCGGTTTAATCTGCTCATTCAGTCAGTCCTTGACGACAGAGAAGCGAACGTTGTTCCTATCTCTGTTTAGAATATCGATTTTTATAGACGTAAAGATAACTTAGTGTTTATTTATTTTAAAATTATACTGTTTTGGTAAAATATTTTGGAGATGGCTGAGAATAATTCTAACAACCACAGCAACGAGAATGGCAACAGTAAGTCTATTTTTTTTTTAAATTGTAAAACTTGCATGCAAGCTGGCGGTGCATAGCAATGCAAAATGTACTTTTAATTCCTGTAACGCCATCAACTTTGGCGGCAATTGTATATTGTGCAGGTAGTTAAGTTTGGATTATACCATAGTGTAGTACCTACCTACAATAACTTTGGCAACTGTTAAATTTCGATGGGAGTAAGTTGCAAAAACAGTTCTATTTATAAATTTAAATTTTAGATAGGTAAAGTTAATATAAACCTTTTTTTATACACATGTATTTGTTGAATAATATTTTTTTATCTGTTTCGATTGTTGGACCGGCTGTTTTTTCGAAATCAAAATATTTATTTTAATTATACAACTTACCCCTTCAGATACCGTCAATTAGAGACACAATAGTAAGACAATAGATGCGCGGCCACCGGTGGTCGCTTGGGGATTCATGAATTAAAGACACTTTTGCATTGTTATGAGGTTAGTCTGTCTGAAAAATTATGCTATTTGCACATTCCAAAGCGTGGAAAGCAATTTACAAAATACTCCATAAACACTCTTTTCATCAAATAGATGTAAGTAGGTACCTACCTACCTAAACAGAATTCGATGCTCAAACTTTGCTAGGGTGAAGAAGCGGACATTATTTTGTACAATATTTTCTGACGTTTTTTATATCCCCTTGTAATAATAAACATTGGTACGTAATATTTTGGTTAGATACAGTTCGTTTATTCCCATAACTGAGTAAAAAGGTACCTAGAGGAAGTTTCAAAAGAAATACCTAAGTATGTCCTCATCCTCACTTCGGATTTTGACGCGAGCAGTTTGTTTTGTCTTGTTTATTATTAGATGTGTAAATAAAAACTTGTTTCTGAAAAGTCCAGTGCAAATATACGAACGATATCACGTACGCATGTGCCCCTTTGAGAATAATTGCTAACGGTGGTGACATCATTCTAGACTTATTATGGATCGGCTCGCGTTTGACCCCTATCTCACCTGATGGAAAGCTATGATATGGCCGACGATGGAGCATGCTTGCCTAGGAGCAACCTACTCACTCTTGACTTAAAGACCCCTAGGTTATAATTATCAGGAAACACAGACTCCGGCAGGGAATTCCATTTCTTAGCTGTACCTTATGTACCGGTGCGATATTCATTTTGTACCGCTGGCGCAACACCGTACGTTTTGTGGTCCGAAGATGGAAGGGACTTGATGGAATGAAATTCTGCAATTCCAATGCACACTCCCCGAAATGTAAACGATAGAAAACCGACAGACTAGCAACTCGGCGTCGATGCTCAAAACTTTCGAGTTTTGACTTGACAAGTGCATCGTAGCCGATGACTTTCTAGCCAAGAAGGTCTTCTCAATAGACTCTAGTGCATCAAGCTGGTATTTGGCTGACCCATCCTAAAGATGAGACCAGTACTCCATACACGATGGAACTTCCGCTTGATAGAGGTTGAGCAGCTATTCCGGCGTGAAATACCGTCTCATCTTTGCTAAGATCCCCAATTCTTGGCAGCCCTTCGGTCGGTCCTCTAAATGTTAATTTAGATTTTATATTATCTAATTTCTTAATACCTAAGTTTGCAATCTTAGCAAACCAAACCATAGTTTCTTGTACCTGTAAGGACAGGTGCATCTTGAGCATTACTTAATTCTGTAAAAATTGCCGTTACATTATGTAATGTTATCTTTGTGTACGGTACCTATTTATAGAATAATGCTCAGTTAATAATATTATATTTAATAAGGGTCATTGCTTCATCTAGAGTTGCCAACATTTATTTGAAGAAATAGAGTTTATCTGATTTCAAAGGAGGCAAATAAAGAGTACGGTTGTAAAGATTTTCCATTTAAAATTCCTTAAAGGTATTTTTTGGTAGTTTTTAAATTTTTGGCAGTAAAAACAATGAAAAATATTCACTATAACAATTTTTCATTGTTTTTAAAGAATTATGTGACTCCAATCATTCTAACTTTAAGATCACATACCTAGATCAGAAGCTCAATTTTAATCAATTCAATGAATCCTTGTTCCTCCCTTTTCGCTTCTTCACATTCATGAAAATAGTTGACTGTTTTAGTTACGGTAATCGGTAGGTACCTATGCATCATGTTGATACTGTAAAAAAAAGAGTATTTCGTCCTCTATTAGTGTTAGTTATAGACCGTAGAGCTTAGGTTAGGCTCTACGACCTATAACAATGTAGCTGTTCCCTACAATGCGGCGAGTTATGGCTTCACTTAAGAGTAGCAATTCAAAGAACCTACAAATGTGAACTTTGTGGACAAGTAGGGCTGTGAGTACGTATGCACTGTATGCATTGCAGGCACTGCAGGGCTTGTGTAAACTGCAACAGAATTGCAACACGAAGACTCAAACGATTCACTTTTGTGAAATGTACCTATCCTATCCAACCTAAACCGAACCAAACAAGCGCTAAAATCATTAAGGAAATACTGATGGGATAAATTTTGATGTAAAAATTATGTAATACGTTGATAGTTAAATACACAGTGCGAAGGCCACGGTCAAACAAAAAACCCGGCGCGCAGACAGATTCAATCTAGCTTTTGCCGTGTTCGGACTATGCGACGCTTGGCGCAGAGTTTGTTGTTAAATAACCTGAAGAGATCTCGACAAAAGGAGACTATATTAACCTCGCAACTTAACGTCTTACTAGGTAAGATGGCGACGATCAGGAAGCTGCTGCAGTCTCGCCAGGAGAAGGTCGTGGACACGGGGAACAAAGTGACGGTGGTCGGAGTGGGGCAAGTCGGCATGGCTACTGTCTTCTCCTTGCTGACACAGGTAACATAGCATTTCATTATTAGGTAGATAGTTTTGCGATTGTCCTAAATGTTTTGCACTTGTTTAGTCTAGACACTGTTGATCGAATCTCTCTTAGAGGTACAGTAGAATGCGTTAGCACAGGCCACCCGCATATCTACACCGATTTCTATAGATATGTGCAGATATTTCTAAAAATATTTGATGGCAATACTGAAACGGCGATGAATGCCATGGTGAAGAAACCATCATGATCTAGAAACAAAATTTCCACACCAAAAATCCACCCGAACTGGGCTCGCGTGGTTTTTTTTTTTTTTTTTTTTTTTTTTGTCGACGGGGAAAATCATCTTTGACGAAACCCGCTCTTGGGTGGAGCGGGAGACAGTGTCAGACTCTTACTGACTAAAAACCCCGCGCCGTTCCTTCTAGCCTTCATACCGGGGCGCGAGCTCCCTTTCGGACAACCCTGTCCCCAGTAGGCTTCGACCCAGCTGGGCCCCTCCTGTTGCTGACAACTCCTTGAGGCGCGCGGGAACAGTGCGTGCCGTCGACGTCTTGGACTCGGTCCATTACCGGACGATCGGACAGCGAGCTACCCATGGCTCGCCGTCCGCGAGCCCGCGTCTACGGTGGCCGGAAATCGGGATCGGAATCCCGGCGACGGCGGCGAGGGCGCCGTTGCCTGATGCGGTCGGCCTCCTCCTTTGCTAGCATTACTGCTTCGCAGAAGGAGGCGACCGCCTGCCATTCCTCCTCGCTCCGGACCATGGCTTCGACCAGGGCCCGGCGCGAGAGGTCTCCGCCGCCGATCGCCCCCACGAGGGCACGGCGATGCTCCGCCCAGGCAGGGCACACCTCGACGGTGTGCTCCACCGTGTCCTCCGGGCGTTGCGCACAGTGGCGACACCCGGGCGTCTCTTCCGCTTGAATCCGATGCAGGAACCTCCCGAACTTGCCATGTCCGGTGAGGACCTGCGTCATGCGGAAGGTAAGGACGCCGTGAGGTCTTTCCAGCCACGCCTCAAAGAGGGGACTTACCGCCATAATCGTGGCGTGCCCAGCACTGGGTTGCGATAGCCGTTGACGCCATTTCACCATGAGATCCCGCCGGAGCTCTGTCCGCCATGCCTTGACATGTTGCGGCAGTGGACTTTCACCCCGGCGTTGCATCTCCACGCGCATGTCGTGCATGTGTGCAAGGACTGTTGCCTCCAGATCCCACGGTGGTAGGCCAGCCAGAAGGCTCGCCGCTTCGCGGGAGATTGTGCGGTAACCCCGCACCATCCGTATTGCCATGACCCTCTGGCAGGCGTTCAGTATGGACGCCGGTCGCTTTGCCAGCGACGGCGCCCACACCGGCGCCCCGTAGAGGGCCATGGACCGAACGATCCCCGCGTAGAGCCTCCGGCAGGAGGCGTCTGGACCCCCAAGATTGGGCAGGAGCCGCTTGAGAGCAGCCCCGGCCCGGTTGAGTTTGGGAGCCAAACGTCGGAAGTGTTCTCCGAAATTCCATCGGCTGTCGAGAACGAGTCCCA
This sequence comes from Mythimna lalbum, assembly GCA_949319445.1. Classification (NCBI taxonomy): domain Eukaryota; kingdom Metazoa; phylum Arthropoda; class Insecta; order Lepidoptera; family Noctuidae; genus Mythimna; species Mythimna lalbum. The sequence continues at coordinate 34,096,309 of OX439344.1, forward strand.
GGTACTTCATCGTCGACCCGACGCCGATGCGAACTCCTCCTACCGTAAGTTGGGAGTCCGATGGTGGCGCGTTCCGAGGGCCGTGGAAGCACATTGCCTCGGATTTATGCAGCGCCACCTCGAGTCCCAACTCCTGGATCCTACCAACGGCTATCGCAACCCCGCGTGTCGCTAGAGCGACCGCCGCCTGGTGCGACTCTCCCTGCGCTAGGATCAGCGTGTCGTCTGCGTAGCAAACCACGATGACCCCGTCAGGGAAGTCGCCGCGCAGCACGTAGTCGTAGCCGATGTTCCACAAGGGTGGGCCTAGAACCGACCCCTGCGGAACACCGCACGACATCTCTCGACGATTCCAGTCTCCCTGGTGACCGGGGTAGACAATGTACCTGTCTGACAGGTACGCCTCGACCACTAGACAGAGGTATTCGGGCACCCGGTGGTACCGGAGTGCCCTCCGGATCGTACTCCAGGGCAGGGAGTTGAAGGCGTTGGCAATGTCCAAGGACACTGCCACGACACACCTACCCTGGGACACCGCTTCCCCTGTCGTGAGGGCTCGCACGCGCATGATGGCGTCTATTGTAGAGCGCGCCCTGCGAAAGCCGAACTGTCCGTCCGACAAGTCCGGCCCCACCCGTGTTAGCCGCACGACGAGGCGGTTTGCAATCACTCTTTCAAAGAGCTTGCCCACCTCGTCGAGCAGCACAATGGGCCGGTATGCGGACGGAGAGTCCGCAGGGCGCCCTGGCTTCGCTATGAGGACCAGTTTTCCCGTCTTCCAACGAAGTGGGAACTGGCCCCTCTCCAGGCATGCGCTAAAGAGCCCTCTCAGTCGAGGCCCGAGAGCCTCCATGGCCAGGACCCAGGCTTTCCCTGGCAAGCCGTCGGGTCCTGGGGCGGTGTTTTTGGCACTCAGCCTTCGCACCGCCACTCTCAACTCTACCTCGGTCACTTCTGGAGCATTTTCGTCGTCGTCGCTGTTGCGATCCGCGTCAGACACTGCTGGCGGAGGCGGAGCCATGGGCGGGGGGGAGTGTTCCCCCCGCGCAGGGAACAGAGTGCTAACCACACCCTCCACGAGTTGGGGCCGGAGACTCTGGGTCAGCGGCGGAGCCCAGGGGCGAAGCTTGTCCCGTACCAACTTGTACGGGCGCCCCCACGGGTCCGCGTTCAGAGACCCCAGCCACACGTTGCGGGCCTCGAGTTTGGCCCGCTTGATCTCCGTTCGGAGGGTGCGTTTTGCCTCTCTGTATCCCTCATATAGCTCCGCCTCTCTGGCCTCCGCATCCGGCGGGCGGATGCGACGCCTGCAGTGCCTGGCGTACCGGCGTCGCGCGTGATTGCACGCGTTGCGCAGGGCGCCGATCTCCGGCGACCACCAGTACACCTGGCGCTTAGCTCGTCCTGGACGGACACGGGGCATTGCCGCATCGCAAATTTGCGACATGGCCTCCTGAAACCACTCCGCCTCGACGTCGATGTCGACAGGCCTGTCCGGTGCTTGCACCCAGGCCTGTACCGTCGCGGCTTCCAGGAGGAGCTCCCGGTCCATCTGCTTAAGCGCCCACCGCGGACCGCAAGGGCTCTGTCGGACCGGCGCGGCCGAGGTTTCGGCGGAGACGTCAAACCGGATGTACCGGTGGTCGGAGTACGTCTCCACCTCCTCCATCACGCGCCAGTCGACGACACGCGGCGACAGAGCGGGGCTGGCGAACGAAATGTCCACCACCGACTCGCCCCGCATCCGCACCAACGTGGGGACAGAACCCCGGTTCAGTACGACCAGGCCCAGCTCCAAGGCCCAGTCCTCCACCATCCGACCCCTCTGGTTCGTGAACCGGGAACCCCAAGCCGTGTTCCAGGCATTGAAGTCCCCGCAAACGACCACGGGGAGGGAACCGAACCCAGCGACGACGGAATTTAGCTCCATCAGGGAGACGTGCAGTTCGTCGAGAGATCGGTTCGGGGACAGGTAGACGCCTACCACGGCGATGTCCCCGAACCGTGCTGCCACGCAACCCCGCCCCCTTGTGACGGACTCGGGGGGCGGGGTACCGGCGGCGGCCGACTTAATTAAGGTCACCGAACCGTCCAGGTCCTGAACCCAGTCACCACTGGGCAGGACAAAATACGGCTCGGTGACCACGGCGATATTGATCAACCACTGCGCCATGCTCTGGAGCAACAGATCCTGAGCGGGGGCGCAGTGGTTGATATTCGCCTGGAGGAGACGTAATGGGGCCGTTATTGACACTCCATTACGGTCTCCTCCCGAGCCCCCCTAGGGGACACTGCCGCGGCGGCGGGCGCGGCGGCGATTGCGGCGGCGGCCAACGAGGCGGCTGCGGCGGCGAGGACTTCGGCGGGGATGGGCCTGCGGGCCTTGCCCTTGGCCTTGGCGGGGGGGTCGCAGGACCTGCCCCCAGCCCGGTGGTCGGCTGGCTTGCCGGCCGCCGCACATGCGTAGCAGTGCGGCGTAGCACGGCAATCTGCGGCCTTGTGACCGGGCTGGCCACACTGGTGGCAGCGGTCGCTGCGATCCTCCGCGGTGCAGTGGGCTCCCACGTGGTGCCCCACGTGGCAGCGGAAGCACCGCAGAGGTCTGGGCTCCAGCATCTTTACCTGGGCCGAAACCCAGCCCACCAAAAGCCTTCGGCCCTCAGCCGTGATCGCTTTGGCCGCCTGCACGGGACAGCTCACCGTAACGGCTCGCATGCCCGTGCTGTCAGCACGGATGGCACCCGCCCGAACCTGTTCGGTCGTGCACCCACCCGCCCTGACAATGGCGGCCACCACCTCGTCCACCTTGACGGAATCGTCCAGGCCCATTATGCGCATGTCGATGCACTTGGTGGGCCTGGACACTCGGGCCTCTTCCGAACTGAGGGACGCCCTGATCCTTGCGGCCAGGGCGTCCGCTGCAGGACCGCTGGCCGCACCGGGGACCTCTAGGATTCGGGCCCCGGTAATCGTGTGCCTCATTCGGAAGCCCGCAGCGGCTCCGAGCTCGCCAAGGTGGGGCAACACCGCCTGCTTCGCCTTCGCCATGACGTCGTCGTACGTCACGCCCCTCTTTTCCGCTTCAGGCTGTAGCGTAATTACTACAGCCTCGGAATTCGGGGCGCGAAGACGCGCCGCCATGGCCCGCTTCCTGCGCTCCTGCCGCCTCGCGCGCTTTTTGGCCGCTCTGGCCACCTTGCCCGCCTGCTTTTTGGCGCCGACCACCGTCCAGTCGGCGCCAGGCTCCTCGGGTGGAGGAGGTGGCAGGCGCGGCCTAGTCGCCACGGCGGCAGGAGGTCCTGCCGGTTTAGCGGCAGGCACCGCCGCACCCTTTTTCCGCCGCTGCTGCTGCTTGCCCGTCGGGGCCGGCCTCGCAGGCTCCGGCCTTGGCCTCGCGGGCTCCGGCGCCGCAGCCCGGCGCCCCGCTTGCCCCGACGGGCCCGCCTTAGGCGCAGAAGCCGTGGCCGCAGCAGCGGCATAAGAAGCCGCCTTTTTCTGCCCAGAGGCCGCCAGTGGAGGACGGAGGACTATACCCTCCAGGAGAGAAAGCTGCTGCCGGATGCTTTGCTGGAATTCCAGCTGCTGCTTTTGCAGCCCCTGCTGAAAGGCAGCGAGCTCCTGCTGCACAAGTGACAGCAGCTGACTCTCCGGCTCAGGCTGGGGCTGGGGCTGGGGCTGGGGCCGGCTTTGCCCCTGCCCCTGCTCGCGCTCCTCTTCCATAGGTTCCTGGCGGCCTCCATTTGGCGCTTTGGCGAGCTCCACCCGGATCTCGGCCCGGAGTTCAGCCTGGAGCTCCGCCCGGAGCTCACTCCTGAGCTTTGCCACCCTCTTCTCAAGGGAGGCTTCTAATGCCCCCTGGAGGGACGCGGCGTGGCGCCGGATAGTCCTCTCTCGCGAGGCTTTGTCCCGCTGGCGGGCCATGTCCCTAAGCAGGGTGACGGCCAGCTCCTTGAAGGGCATAGCCGCCTCCCCGCCTGACTCCGCCTCGGTACGCCTCTCGCTGCCCGACGGCTCCGAGAGGTCTCTCCCAACGTCACCCGCGCCGGGGTGGCGCCCCTCCGCGGCAAGCCTAACGGCTCGCTCTGCGGTTTTTTTGGCCGCTAAGCCTCGCCCTTTCCCGCGGGCTCGGCCTACGCCGCGACCGCTGGTGGCGATCTTCGCCCGCCCCTCCGAGCAGGACGAACCGTCTTCCTTCCTAAAGGAAGCGGAGCGCTTCTTCTGGGAAAGACTTGAGCCTCTCCCTGAAGTCCCCGCTGCCTCCTCACACTCCGAGCCCTCCGAGCTCCTTCCGGACCGCGCGTCGGACTCCGACCGCGCGTCACTCTCCAAAGGTTTGGCGAAAAATTTCGTTAAAGGTTCCATTGTTGTTCCCACGAGTATTTTTCAATCTGTACTGGCTCAAATACGTGGTTCGCACTAGAGACTAATTTAGCTACCCATTAGTCAAGCTAACAACCTCCCTCACGGTGCGCCGCCGCTTGGAGGTTTGGGGTAATTTTTTATAGAGGTTGTCTTCCTCGCGGCCCGGGCGGTTAAGCCAAGGCCCTCGTCCCCCATCAAGAGTCAGAAACATGACCTTGGACAATCTCTGGGGCTACGAGACTAACGGTGGCAGAAGGAGGAACACGTCTTCCTCCTGCCTGCCCGGCGGCAGTGTGAGTGCACACCGAGCCCGCTCTTGCTTCGCCACTGCGCCCTCTGCCATGGCAGAGGGACACGCGTTGAAGCGGTCCGTCTGACAGAACATTCGCAGACGGCCATAGAGGCCCCTGGGTAGGAGTGCCCAAGGGGGTCTATGGCCGCCTCCCAGGGTGCACCGTCCCGCAGACTGGTCTTCCCTCGGGACGTGTCCGCAAGGGAACTACAGTCCGCGGGCGCTCGTGGAGGTTTTCTGTCGTGGCACCCCAACTGGGCTCGCGTGGTGGATTACTCTCCTAGAGAGGAGGCCTGAGTCCTGGTAGAGAGAACATTATAAGGCTGATTATGTTTTTTTGTTCTGAACTTTGTTGTTATGCGAATGTATTTTTTCGTTACCCATCGCTTTAGGTATATGAAACATTTTTTCACTAGCAATAAACAAATACGGGTACCTACTATACTTAAAAATATAACTGTTAATTAAGTACATAACGTATCACTATTTCCACATGATTTCAAGTATTGCAAGTGGTTGTTACTGTGTTCATACACATACCAGCGCACGGTTTCGCCTTGATTGCGTCAGCAGCGCATTAAGGCTCATCCAGAAGCAAATATGACTCGGTTTTCCTTGTATGATTGTGTAGTTATGTTTGTTCAATTTTCCGGCAAACTTGTTTATTGCGAATATAATTTTACTTTATGACAAACCGACTTTCACTCAAGTTTTTGCGTAGAGACAGTTAAACGAATAAGTTATCGTCTTCTAATCACCGTATCTATAGCTCCTTGGTTTATGTACCAGATATAAGTCTACATAATATATTTCTATGGTCTACATCCTTTTGCATATTTTTTTTTGTAGTTCATTTAACAGAAATTTAGGAAGGTTAGAAAATGTTTATCTAGTAACTAGCTGACCCGGCAAAAGTTGTTTTGCCTTATAAATTTTGTTTTTGCTATAAAAAAAATTGGGGTTGGTGATAAAAAGTAAAAATTTAGGGTTGTATGTATTTTTTAATGCCACATTATAAAAAAATAAAAACAAAATTTAAGGGTGCACAACCCTTATTGCTTAGGGGTATGGAAAATAGATAGTAGCCGATTATCAGACTTACCTACTGAATACGCATATAAAATTTGTTAAAAATCGGTAAAGCCGTTTCGGAGGAGAGTACGGTAACTAACATTGTGACATGGAAATTTTATATATTAGAAGATTAATTAATACCTACCTTAGTAACTACGTAAAACTAAGAAGCAACCAAAATAATAATTAAATTTGCCGTTATTTATTCGAAAACCTTATTGGCATGCAGCATTGCGAATGTTAATTATATGATTGTTCAAAGCACAATAGCTGTGCTACCGAACTGAGAATAATTTTATCATTGTTTAACACTGAGAGCAAGTAATTCCCTCGCCGAGCTAATCCCAGATGTTTACCGAGTTTATTTGTTAATTGTTAGCCGCAAACTTGTACCTACAAATACACCTACCTGCTTCAAGTAGGTACTTTCACACTTGTAGTAACACAGAGTAACTGCCTTTGTTTAATTATCGGGACTTATTTAATGAAATAACGATAGTATGTAGTCCCCGAATTCACTTGCATCCACAGATGTCCTCACATCCTAGCGGAACTCCTCCATCTTGCCTTCATGTACTTTCGTCAGCGAAACTAGATGTAACTCTTTTCCCTAACCTAACCCTAATGTAGTCAACGGACTATATTAGGGTTGACAATCCATGTAGGTACTCGTATGTCACCGGAGTAATGTAACCTCCATAAGATTGTAGTAAATCTTGAAATGTAAGTCATCAAAGTTGTGTGCATTGTAATAGTTGATCAGTGGCTTAAGAAATAAATAAAACTTTGTCAAAAAAAAAAATTAAGTAAAAAGCCAATAAGTGACCCCCTCAGCCGCACTTAAATACCTTCCACTTTTCGGCTCTATCATCAGATCAGTTCAATGGTATCTTATAGCCAGAGTGCGTCTCATGCCAATTCTAACTAATCCCAAACAAGACTAGAGGACACATTGATTTATTACACTTGATAGAATGCCGGTGCCTAACTTCTGGCTTCATCATCAGATCAGTGTGAAGTATCTGGATCATAGATATCTGTGATCTGGATGTATCTCTTCTTCTTTTTTCAATCAGTTATTGACTACACGCGAATATTGAAATGTCTTTGTTTTTAGGTTCATTATTGCCCAGCAGATAATGACAGTGGGTGTTGATTATGTTAGTAGACCGTTCGCAACCATGGAATTAATTGAAACCGTTTGTCGCTAGTCAATCGATAGGTACTGACATGTAGGTCAACTAGGTCAAGTACAACGAATAAAAAAAAAAACAAATTTGTACTGGCACAAGACAAGTAACCAATTACTACTTAAGAGCGTGCACTCCAAATTACGCGCTATTTCACGCAAAATCCATGATTTTCAACACCGTTGGAAATATAATAATAATAAAGGTAATAAAAACTAGCTAGTTACTTTAGTTACTTACTAGAATTTGTTCGCGCTGGTTTAAGAACATGACTCTATATAGGTATCAAACTAACTTTAAATGTTATTTTTTAATATTACAAACATACACTTATTAAGACATTTTATTTGTACGTATAAAAATTAAATAGATATCTAGCTCTATCTATCCGAAAATTTATACTCTATCCCGTATAAACACTGTCCTGTGTCCACACTGAGCTTTGAATTACGAATTAGAAGAGGTTGCGTTTGGGAATCATTGTTTATATTATTATAACGTGCATTCGTATTTTACAGTGTCTTCCTTATAAAAACTTATTTGAATAAATACATGATACCTCCCTGCGAAAGTTTAAGCTGTGGTTGAGTACTGAGGGAGGAGGGAGACAGGCTAGACATGTTTATGATTTTTACTACTTATTTTTCTCAATGTCATATTATTTGAAAGCAGTAATAACTCGGCATTAATCATATTAGACTAGCCGTTTATTTTTAGGTTTCTGTACGCAAAGGGTAAAAACTAATAGGTACTATCATTTCGCTGTCCGTCTGTCTGTCAGCAGGGTGTATCTCATGAACTGTGGTAGCTAGACCATTAAATTTTACAGGATGATGTATTTTCCAGTTTCCGCAAATACAAAATACTTTGCCTTCTTGCAGTTGGGTAAAAACATAATAAACTATTTAAATAGGTAATAGAATCCCATAATTTGTATCCCATACAAAAGACATGATTTTTTTATTGCTGTTTTTTTGCTATGGATGGTACGAGACTCTTCTCCGGAGTCTGAATCGTATTTGGCTGTTTTTTTTTTTTTAATTTGGGCAGGTCTAATGGTATTAATATAACATCATTAGACGGGACATTATTTTAAGTTAATAACCGAGCTGAAAAAAAGCAAAATATCTCTTTGTACGCATCCATCTTCCTCGGTCTGTGTTGATTCAAAATGTTTGTCTGCGTTTATAAAAATTCAAGAGATAGCTGTGAGTCATCCCGCATCGTGCAAATAAGCGCACTTGACCAGATGTTTGGTGATATTTTTAGATTATGGAGATAGCAACACTTCACGTTTTTGTGTTGACGTCAATGCAGTATAAATTAATATTTTGATCAAATAAGAAGTAAACAAATGACCGTAATGATCACTGCCAACCATGTGGCGAAATTCCCATTCGTCCACTTATACGTTCCATCAAAGACACTTCCGCCTGACCACCGCTAAGTTCATTTTAGCTTGCACTTGAAACGAAAATTTCAAAGGGTTTGGTTTAGCGTCGTGCCGCAAGATTATGTAGCGACATCTATGACGCCACATAAGAACTACGAAGAAAATACGAAATCCTGCATCGCGCAATCAAAGTTCTCCACGCGATTTGAACATATACGACAGCCCGACATCAACTATCGGGCTGTCGCCCACCAGACTATAATATCCTGTCTGGTCGGAGAATCCTCCCTTTTCAAAGGAGGTTTGTGGGACTTTACTCTCTGTTCCGCCTACTCCCAAAATTAAAGCGATTTTTTTTTTAGTGATCATGCTGAAAAGACCGCTATGGTACATGATGGCGAAAAGTGGCCAAAAACTTATGAAAACCCTGATTTTGTTATGTAGTTGGTACCTGTCATACGGGCGTAGTTAACTTAGTAACAATTTAAACTAACACCACTTATCGGAGAAGTAATTTGCTAAAACATCTTTCAGTTTCGATTAGTGGAAGAAGCTACTAGTTTTTATCTTAAATATCTCTACGTCAGGGGCGCGAAGTTACTGGAAACAAAATCACATCTTGATAAAGTCCAAAGTCAAAGTCAAAAGCATGGCACTTTTGAATAGTCAAATGTCGGTCAGTCTAAAAAAAGTGAAGCTAAATTGCACGTCCTAAAGCCTAGATCTCTATGGAGAAAAACGTGCAAGAAACTCCATGGACACTCTTTTAAATCATATTATGAGTTACATATTCTAGAGTAAGCTTCAACTGAAACAAGTGAAGTCTTTACTTACTGGAGCCAGTCACTAATAAGGGCAGCTAGAGTTTCACAGTGAAACAATGCAATAAATACTGAAAGACGTGCTCGCACAGTCTGCGGGCTATAAATGTTCCGATTGCTGTGTGACTTCTGAATTGGTGACTGACGACAGTCGCGTATTTTAAATAGCATAGCATAGCATTATAATCAGTCTTTTATTGTTCCCACAGCTCTCTAGGAGAGGGAAAGGGGTGTAATCCACCACACGGGTAAAGTGATTTAGTGAATGTGAAATTTTGGCTTTATGACATGCCGGTTTCCTCACGATGTTTTTCTTCACCGTTTTGAGAGCAGTGGTGATGAAATAAATTACACAAAGTCATTCCTCCACTGTTCTACCTCTGTTCTAAATATGCATTAATAATAATAATCTTTAATTCGAGTAAAACTCGTAAGTATAGTTTTACAAGTAAAAATAAACTTTATATCCTTGAACATCTGGCCGGAATCAAATGGACACAATACACGTACCGTGCTTAGGAGGCAGTAGTGAGTAGTAGCATCTAATTCAATTTTTAACCACCAATTTATATGTGTGAAAATGTTTATAGAGATCCGCTTCGAAGGAGTAGTAGGGAAAACTTGCGAAATTGCTAAATATTTCTTTTTTATGTCAAAAGTATTAATCGCACGCAATAATTGTTGTTAATGAATCTATAAACATATATTTTTTTCAAACCTAGCTGTTATCGAAGAGTAAGCTACAAAAAGTCACTGTTTTATGGCACTTGGTCTTTTCCACTCGTCTATCATTAATATCGAGCATGGTTTAAGAGTTGTTGCTTCATCTAGGGCAGTCGATCGCGATGTTTGATGAAGATTCGAAGCAATGCAAAAAAGCGACATAACACCAGTACTTATTTAAATTTATAATTTATATGAGTATGGAGGAAGGCCAAACTTCACGTAAAATAGCAGATTATCAGATGTCTTTACTAGATAATTTTTACGCAAATTTATGATATGATTTCTATAGAAGCCTAGATAATATCCACAAGATACTTAGCTATGTATTCAAAATATCTGGAGAAAGATGTGTAATATCACGTAAGAGCGCCGCCGGTTGTATGAAAATGTACCTCGAAAAGGACGCTCAAAAATTATAAGTACGGCACTTGGTACATGTAACCTACAGCAATGCAACTGCAGTAATGTGTCAATAGACATGGAGTCCACTCTGTCAGCTATAATCCTCGAGAAGTCTGTGGGAGCTAGCCACGATGACTCGTACTACCAGTGATACCACACGATTGCGTGCACATTGTGGATTGTAGCCATCGATCTCTAGCGATCGATGATTGTAACATAAAAACAGTAAAAAATGTTTAATTCATTGTCCGTTGAGCATTACATTCTGACGGATCTGTGATAAGTTCCTCAGTCAGAAAGTCTTTTTGATAACGTTGAATTATGATAGATCTCTTTTTTGGGTTAAAGAGGAATAAACTTCTAGAATCAAATAAACAGTGACTTCTAGAGTTACTACTGTAGAAGTTACTGTTTGTCAACATTTGAAGCAAGAAGCCTCCACAGGCAGGCAGGAAGGGAACAGCGAGTGACGCGACTTTCTTCATGTAAAAGCAATCTATAGAGCTTGATCGTCTCAATCACGACTAGTCGCATCTCGCGCACTTGAACGTCATCATATAGAAATGTTGTCATATTTTATAGCCCTGATATAGTCCATTTCATTTTACAACAGGCTGCCCGCAGAGCATAACACAGATTAAATTGTAAAACCCTCGATAAGGATTTGATTTGATACTGATGTTGACTGCTTATAAAACTGAAATGATTCAAAATTCGGTAGATAATGCTAACATTCTTTTGACTTATCTTTCATTAACTGACGATATCAAAAAAAGTACGATTATTTAATCTAATCTAGAGAGCTGTGGTGGCCGAGTGGCAACGGCCTCGACTTACAAGTTGTAGGTCACGGGTCCAGACTCAGCCAGGCGCGTTATTTGTGTAATTTATTTCATCACCACTGCTCTTAAATCGGTTAAGGAAAACATTGTGAGGATACCAAATGTTCCACCAATGTTCTAGAGCCAAAAAATTAAAGACTTGTGACATCCTGGTGGATTACGACCGCGGCCCATTTCCTCTCCTGGAAAGGAGGCCTGTGTCACGGCAGTGGAAATATTGTAAGGCTGATTAAGCCTGTATGCTCCGTCCGGATAGTTATAAACTAAACTTGATTATACACTTTTTACCGCAGACGGTAGACGGAGCGTTTTTAGACCTGCCAGATGTGTATGGTGGAACGGTTAAGGTATTTACTCAGTGATGGCTTGAAATCATTCATAGACAAAGTGGGGCTAGGGTAACTTCTTGCGCCAAATATTATTTATCTGGCTTATGCGATCTTTATACAGGTTTAGAGGTAAATCATCCAACCATTTGGCGGATGATGTGCCATCTCTCGGAACCATTCTGTGCGCACTGCATTTTTTTTTGTAAAATATGAATATGCAGTAAGTTTAAATAGAAGTTAATACTGCAAGATGTATTTAGAACTTATCCTTTATGTTTTACATAATAAAGTTAGTCGAGTACCTACAAAATAATCAATGGCAAATAGTGTGCGCACAAGTGGTAGAGTAGGCTACATGCTGTCATGTTCCTAAACAGCATTAGCCTTGTTAGGCACTCGTGGCCGGCGTGGACGGTGCAAGCCCTTTAATCTTATCAGTCACTACTCGGAAAGTGATTATAAAAATGACGCCCCACGGCCCCACACATTATACGATTGCTAACATAACTATGAGTGACCGCTGTACAAATATAGCAGTATTGACACCATGAGTTCCAGTTTATATGGCATTTACCTACTCGCCTGTACGCCTTGACTATGTGCTCGGTTTATCCTATAAGCAAAATTCTTGCCCTTCTTCTGCTATGTGTAATGTGAAGCGTATAAAATAAATCAAATAATTTATTATTATTATAATCTTTATTCTGTGTATTTATTCTCGAGCTATTAACTCTGATAATGGTTATATAAACCAAAAAATACAATACATTGATCAATAAAACAATACAACGTATATTTAACTCTTTCTGACAAAAGATACGCTCTAATAATGCAGTTTATTTTATATTATGTTCCTATATGATTAGGTATGCTCCGCTGAAAGAGCCCATTAACATTTATTGATCTTGGTCAATAAAACGACATAAAATACAATCCTTTAATAAATATTTGTGATAACGTGATCAAGCCGCGATATAATTAATCAATCTTTAGTTATTGTATAGATATTTATTTTATATTGGTATCTATAATTTAAAAATATCAATTTCTGATGTTCCAGGGCGTGACCAACAACATAGCGATGGTAGACATGAACGCGGACAAGCTGAAGGGTGAGATGATGGACCTGCAGCACGGCTCCGCGTTTCTGTTCAACGCCAACATACAGGCCGGCACAGGTACGGATCACTCGCTATACAGCCGTCAGAAAGAATAATAATCACGTAACATGAGCTGTGGTGGCCGAGTGGTAATGGCCCTGACGATATCTATGGCTCCGACATATGCATTGTAAATCGCGGGTTCGAACCCAGCCAGGCGCATTACTTTGTGTAGTTTATTTCATCACCACTGCTCACAAAACGGTAAAGGAAAACATAGTGAGGAAATCGGCATGTCCTAAAACCAAAAATTCGAAGAAATGGGACATTCACCCGCACTGGGCCCGCGTGGTGGTCTACGCCCCATTCCCTCTCCTAGAGAGGAGGCGCGAGTCAACAACAATCTTCGAACAGATCTTTTTTTTCGTCGGTACTATTTGGCAGGCTTCCTGTTTAGGTCGCAACGAATAGCTGCCCTTCAGTGTCGAATGAGCACGAGTGGTTCACTATGGAAAAGGCTTCTGCATCTAATTAAACTATACCTACTCCATCTGTTTAGGTACCTCTACCTAGTTAACTAAATGTAAACAATCTTAACATGTCTTTTATCTAAAAAAAAAACTATTTTTTTTTACAATTATGTAGGTATTTACAACCGATGTTAGGTAAATAATTATTATCTTTTATACGATTTATCTATAATATAAAAATTAATCGCTAAATGTGTTGCTAAGCGCAAATCTCGAGAATAGTTGATCCGATTTCGCTAATTCTTTTTTTGTTGTGTTTGTTATTGTAAGGAGAAGGTTCTTATGGAAAAGTGATGAAAATTAGGATAGTGTAGGGTAGAGTAGAGTAGGCTAGATTGTGGTAGAGTACGGTATAGTGGGGTGGAGTAGGGTAGAGCGGGGGCAAAGCCGCGAGCAAAAGCTATTTTAAAATCTTTTTTTTTTCATATCAAGATTGTTTACGTTTAGTAAACGACTGAATCAGATGGAGTATAATTCGTTCATTCCTCCACAACTTTAATATGTTTTTTTTTTATGTTCCGAACAGCTGTAAGGCTATGCAAAACACGTACAATATTGTAATGTAACTTGATTCGTGCGACAGTTTCGCGGGCTAAACTCGGTCATTTGAGTAATCGTGACCCCAAAGTTGCACTGCCATATGACTGCCACTTACCGTTACCGTTTGCATTATAAAATGCGATCGAAACGTTTAGCGCATTTGTCTCTGATTGGTTAAAAGCTTTGAGTTGGGCTATCGGAGCGCCGAAGAACAAATTCTGCACTGTATGCGAGAAGCTCGGGGGTGTTTGCTGGTCATCTTTAGGTCTCACTATAACATTGTCCTCATGCGCTTATTTAAATAAATAGTTGGCGTTATATCACAGATTACGCAATAACGGAGAACTCGCAGATCTGCGTGATCGCAGCCGGCGTCAGGCAACAGGAAGGAGAAGACAGAAGAAACCTGGTGCAGAGGAACGTGGAGGTCCTCAAGGGAATCGTCCCTAAAGTGAGTACCCACATAACCTCGTGACAAGTTTAGCCAGCTAGCTAGTTTAAACTTTTATTATTGTCCGCGTACTCGGTTGATATTTCTAATTGGTCGACCGCCCAAGATTTTTTCTCTCGTTCTCATAGAACTTGTATTTAATTCATGAATCCCCAAGCGACCACCGGTGGCCGCGCATCTATTGTCTTACTATTGTGTCTCTAATTGACGGTATCTGAAGGGTTAAACGATGACACGGTTGACGTAGTAGTTGAGTGATTGGCTGCTGCGCTGCGGATCGCGAGTTCAGACATCGCGAGGCTTGCGTCGCTAATGGTTCTTGATAACAGTTGAGTTTATTCATTACAAACATACACACAAAAATACAAATTTTTCTTCTTTATAATATTAGTATAGATAATCTTTCATATTTGTTTATATGATCTAAAAATATTCACAATTGTCTAGTTTAAAACGTCCTTTTAAAGCTATAATTTCGTACTTCCACAGCTATTAAAATACAGTCCGAACGCGATTCTTCTAATCGCGAGCAATCCAGTGGACGTCCTTACTTACGTGACGTGGAAGATCAGTGGCCTGCCCAAGCACCGCGTCATCGGGTCGGGTACCAACCTGGACTCCGGCCGATTCCGCTACCTACTGTCGCAGAAACTGACGGTCGCACCAGCTTCTTGCCATGCCTACATCATTGGAGAACATGGAGACAGCAGCGGTAAGTTAACAATGAGAAGACTAGGCGGATTAGGATTAAAAAACACAACATGGCCCTTGACGTATCTAACTTATTTTTAGGAGAGTTGTGTGAAAATAATAAAATTTGGAATCGACAATCCTACGTCGTGTGGTGGGCACGGCCGACACAGCGAGTGCCCCCCCCCCCCCTCCCTCTCCCACATACCTACGCCTATAGGCCACTTTAGAATAAAAATTGGTGAAGCATTCTCTAACTTGTGCTACAATATTTCCTGGGAATACGGCCTTCTCATAGCTCATATCCAAGCCTTTTTAGACAGGTCCCAATGTCTAATTTCTTTTTATCCTGACAACAGGTAGAGCATTATTCTGAGTTATTATGTAACTGACTAAATTTGTACATTGCCACAGTGCCGGTCTGGTCTAGCGTGAACATCGCCGGCGTGAGGCTTCGGGACTTAAACAAAGACATTGGTCTGGAGTCCGATGATGAGAACTGGAAGGAGACACACGCCCAGGTAGTCCAGAGCGCGTACGAGGTCATCAAGCTGAAGGGATACACCTCTTGGGCCATCGGACTCTCCCTTACACAGATCATAAAGGCTGTTCTCACCAACGCGACCAGTGTGCACGCGATCACAACTTGTGTACAGGTAAAGACATTTTTCATATACTAAACCTATATCAAAAAGTATTTTAAATCAATAATCACTTTTTTCCCTCAAATGATCAATTTCTAAGTGTTTATTAATAGTAAATAACCAAGTATTTTATTTTACATGTGTGCATGTTAGATTCACATCTACTAAGTGTCAATCAGATATATTATGTTGTTATTTTTTTGTTTTGGATGCATGATTGTACACCAGTTTTGTGAATTACAATAAAAATCTCATCTGGGGCCTTACCATGACGTGTTAAATTGTGAGTCGTGCGAGGGTGAAAGAGATGGAGCTTTACACCCTATCATCGTAAAATGGATCGCATTGAGACCTCATGGTAGGCCCTCTGACCCAAATCACAAACGTTTATGGAAAAATATAATTCTTTTTCCGTCACTGCTAGTGTATCTATTACATTGGAACGATATATCGACTACCTATAATTTTACTGGCAACGCCGGGAGCGTTGCAAATAAAATTAAAAGTCGCGTCAAAATATTTGCAATCTTCTCGTTCTACGTTTTCCTCATAACCCAGACTTGACAAAAGCGTTCGATTCTGTATCACATGACTTTTGTTCTGACCACCTTAAATAAACTTAATGATGATGGTCATCATCATCTTCCTGCCCTTATGATGATGGTGATGATGGTATAATTAGAGGCTAGGTACTTATGTCACGAGGCAGGTATCTCGGATTGAAATAAATACACAGAAACCCCGAGAATATACCTACATCATTCTACTCTACACCTAAACTTAAATATACCCAAAATTCAAGCTTCCAGAAGGTACCTAGTGTACTAATTGAGCCATTATTATTATTTTCACATTACAATCATGTTAACTTTAGTCTATGCAAGTACCTAGTTACCTCACGCCAATTCTACGAAATGGCTTCGAAACGAAAAAAGAAATTGGCCTCTCCATACAAACTGTCCAATCAAGTTTATAATTTTGTATGGTGAGGCTAATTTTTTTTTTGGTTTCCTGAAAAAAAATATTGTGTAATGTTGTTCAGTTTCGTCTACTGAGCAAGCCCTTAAAGTTTGCGGTGGGCTGTCCCTTACAACCTGTATAATTCTTCTGTACGTATGTTTGTCACCCAACTCAGACAGAATTGAAAGTATTTTTGTGTATGTATTCGAGTGGATGTTTAGATAATTAGAAAATATAATTGAACCCGTTGGATGGATTGGCATTCTTCTTCTTATTTTTATTTTAAATCTGGCAAAGTGCCAGCTTTCAGGCAGGACATCATCTGCCGGGATCGCTATTATTAAATAAATTAAAATCTGATAAGAAACGGCACACCACACTTTAAACAATAGTAATTACCGGTTTTCCTTAGAGTAAGGCAAAATATATATCGGTACTGTGCATTGTTAGCACTGAAATTGATAATATTATTATTTCCCGTTGGGAGGAAATGGTTACTATTTCCCAATGGAATTCCCCACGCTGTGGACGCTCCCCCAAAATAGGTACATACATATATTGTTAGCTTCCTTATTTATGGATTCGGTTATCCTCATTACTCATACTGTCTCAGTTAATACTTAATCACGCACTACTAGATTTATTACTACTTTTTAGGACCTGAAGCAGTCAAAAAACACTGTCTAATAAAGGTATCTTACTTACTCATTTCTTTACTATTTCAGGGTGAGCACGGTATCACAGATGAGGTATTCCTGTCGCTGCCTTGTGTGCTAGGCCGCAATGGTGTACTGGACGTGATCCGCCAGCCCCTCACCGACACCGAGAGGCAGCAGGTCTTCCAGTCCGCGACCCTCATGGCCGAACTCCAAGCCAAAATCAAGTTCTAAACCAACCTGCAATGCGAGTGTTAAGTTCCTAGTATCATAATAACTTATTGTGATGGGAACCGGGTAAGATTCTAATCAATTCTCAACAAGTTCGGCGTCACGCCTCTTGTTTGTACTTATTTACACGAAATTAATGTCTATTTAAAATATCGAAATTGCATTTGATGTGATATTATAGTGTTCTATGTGATGTTTTATTCTTCGTCGTGTTGTGTGTGATACTTGTACTACTTAAATGATTTATTTTTTTAATTGTTACATAGTATTGCTAGGTGATTAGTCTCATCTCTCATAACTAGTTACATTCACTTACATTAGTGGATTTTTAATAATATTAAGTAATAATTTATTTTAATAATATCCAGTATTAAATAAATGGGCGAAAGATGGATTCCGAGTTTTGCGAGGGTACGGAGGTCAATCGAACTTACCTCCAGCTGCGTCTACGTATTTTTACATCCGTGTTAGACGTTATTTTATTCCCAATTGTCCGTCATAAAATAAAAGTTTGTTAAGACTGTTGTCTTCTTTTAGATAAATTCTTATTCAGATAACTCTGATAATAAAATATACAGTATCGAGATGTTCATATTTTTATCGAATTGTTCATGTGGTTTGTACGTTTTCTATTTTGTAAACCTTTTTATAAATTATTGTAACTTATCTCGATGACAAACTCGGTGAGATAAGCAGATTAGTGTCCAAAGCCAAGTTCACACTCTCGCTAATGAGTTACATCAACATGACAGAAACGAATTTATCGTTTTTTTATCTATATGATACCTATTATTATTTAAGATAGCACTTTTCATATATTTACTGTAGAAAAATGTTTGTTCTTTATGAATAAATAAACGTCGCTTATATGTATACAATTGTTTTCATTGGGAATCCTGAATTCTTAAATTCTATAATATTAAAACTGAGGTCTGCTTATTGTGAATCGGAATGGATTTAGATAACTTGACACAAGTATAGTTACATGTATGCCCAAGATATGATTACCCTGGGCATCGACGATAGTATATAATATCCCGGTAGCAAGTTCGTGTAAAGTGATTTTCAACTTCATGAGCGAGAAGATGCTGCTTAAAATGAGTAAAATTAAAGGTTGACAAAAAAGCCTTTTTTTTTCAAAATTGTTTAATACGATTTTATAATATACATCAGCTTTAGACAATATGATATCCATAAATGACACTGGCGGGTAGCTTGCTACTTATTTATACAGATTGGAGACACAGTGGCAGGCAAATGAAAGAAAGCGTGGATTACAGAAGGGAAACTTAGGCTCAGCATAGCGCAGGCGAAATAAAACCACGCTACAAACAACGAGAGTACTAATTTGTTTCACAAACGTTCCCTCACGCTCCGGACTGAGATCGCAAAACTTTGGTCTGATCTCTTTAGTTAACAAAATAGCAATTTGTTTGAAGTGTTGCTTTAATGCGACTAAACATTTGTGCGAGCCGTAAGACAGGTTTAATAAAGTATAAACCGTCCAACCTGATGTGAAATCATGTTAATCCAATAAACTTGTTCATATGATCACAGCTCATTAAGGCGACATTAGTGTTTCAACTATGCAGAATGAACAAGACCTTATAGAAATCCGGAATTGGTGACAAAACATGCGATACAAACGCCAAAATGCGATTGGGGAACAGAAAAGGTACTGAATGTGTGAATAATTTCAAGATTTATCATGTACAAGTATTTCTCATATTTATATTCTGAATGCACCCCACTTCTGTCATTTTTTCTTTTAGAATTAATAAGCCTTATTTTAGTGTTTCCTTTATAATAGTTGTTTCTGTATTGATATCGACTGAGTTAAAAGCTTACAATTGTCCAAAGTAATACTTTACTTACACTATCTAAGGTTGCTCTCATTTCATTGGAAAGGCGTCTGTTGATCAGAGCGCACAACGGCAGTGTCGCGGCGTACATTCCATCGTTAAAACTATTACATAGGTACTACATAATATCTCACGTATATACTATAATGCGTCGTTATACATCAGACATACACGATAAAAAATTTGCATTTTGGTCACAAATTAGGATAAAAATGACGCAATAAAACTTAATTCTATATACAATTCGTTAGTGTATGAATTATCAATTTATTATTATTTTAATTTAACAAGTAAATATGATAAAATTAGGAATAAGCATGAAAAATTCATTTTTAGCATAAATCACAGACACTTTTCTTTAAAATCGGCCACTTTAGGAATATTAATAAAACTTTACAAACCGCCAACAGTTTTCGATTGGTTCATTTGTTTTACAATAAGCGGCCAGTCAATGTCGAGGGGGCGACTAATCTTGCTGACGGCGCCAGAAATTTTGGTGGATATTCCAAATAAAACATGATCAAAATCGTCAAACAAGTTGCGAACAAATTTCAAATAACTAAAAATACCAAACTCAATAGGTGGGCACATTGACTATAGAACAATTACAGTAAACTACAGCTTAAGAGAAAATAACGTAATCCTATTGAGTGAATATTGAATAAGATCTACATTTGGCTAGCGCCTTTGTTCCTTAATTACTTGCACATAGCATGTTGGCTACAAGAAGAATGGTTATTATCTGAGAACATTGAGAAACAACGTTCTCATATCGCTCAGTTGCAATCAGTTCGAGAAGCGACGCTTCACTTGTCGCGTCAGTCGAGACGGCGGCGTCGATGCATACACGATATGACATGATATTCAAGAATAATGTCTAACGCAGTCGAATGGGTAGTTATGATTTAACACATGGTACTTAATCACATGAAACTGGTCGGTTTACGTAGCAGAGTGGCCTGCTTGTGATAGTAAGTGATGAACGAGTGTGTAGCTAGCACATATGCATCGAGTGGTGCGGCTAGAGTGGTCCCGGGGCGGGGTCGGTGCGGGCGGCGTCGTCGCAGCGTCAGGTGTCGTTGGGCGAGCGCAACGAGTGCAGCGCGTTGCCGTGCCCGGACGGCCGCCGTCGGTCTAGGAACGTCTTTAGTTGGGTTGCCGATAACGCTGTTGGCGGTGCCTGGAAGTATCAAAGATAAACAGTGTTCAAGTTGTTGTAAATGACGATTTTGACAGAACGACAGCATACGTAAGCGCAACGACACCGTAAATAATAAAGGCATTGAAAACGAATTTTTTAAATCTATCAATTGAAATGTTAATTGTTGAAAACAGCAGATTAACTTAAAGAGAAATTAATAATCACTTTCGTATACTTTGTATGAGCTGTCGTGGACTTTAGGCGTGCAGGCCTTTTTGATCAAGTGCGCAATAGCAAATTCAGGTTTGGATTTTCATGCATATATATGGGTATGTGGTATTCCTTATACTTCGATGGATCCTTACAGCTGAATCGATTTTAATGAATGAAAATTCGTATAGTCGATTCGATTCGTCTAGTGTGCAGCGACTCGCACATTCGTCCGAGCCGCACTAAGGTTTAGTAGCACTTTTACCGACCTCGTCAAACCAGGAGTCTTGCAGCGCGCTGCGCGGCGCCAGGCGGCGCGCGGGTGCGGGCTCCAGCAGGCCGCGGATCATGGCCTGCGCGCGCTCCGCCACGCCGGCCCAGTGCTCGGGCGGGAAGCAGTAGTCGCATTTGATGATGTTGGCCGTCGTCTCCTCTATGGACTCGTCTAGGAATGGCGATAGCTGGGGAAGGATGACTATGTTACACTTTGACATAAAATAAGATGGTAGTTTTCCATAGATATGAGTGATTAATAAAAATAAAAAAAGAGTTAAAAAAAAAACCATGGTTATATGCCAATAGAGCACCAGTGTAAGAAACGTTGATAGAAAAATGATTTTACAAAATATGGTGGTCAAACAAAAGCGAAATTTAATTGTGAATCAGTTATTGATTTTATGTGCCTACCTGAAAGATCCTAATTTAAAAAATAAATGGATAATTGCAACCAAGCGAGAACAATGGTTCCTTGGATATTATTATAATAATTACAAGTACCTATGTTATGTTATTACAAATAGAGAGGTTTTTCTTTTTGAAATTTTACGTTACAACTTAAAATTTATTATTATATTCATTTTAAAATACTATCAAAAACTAGTACTACCAAATATTATTTAAGATACTTTTTTTTATTTATGTAAACCTATCTTATAGCCAGTGTGGCGTAATGATCTTACGCGGACCAATCAGAGTGCAGTACCCCGCTTCCTCGTACCTCAGCTAGTTGACAGAATTATTTTGATGCACTAGATGAAGCATGAGGCGTCTATGGGCTGTATGATCGTTAAGCAAGTATTTCCCAAGTAACAAAGTTCTCCTGTAGCTCACAGCACTAGTAACATTCTCATAGTGGTTCCAGGTTTTTCCACCAAACTTATAACGGGTTACACGGAGTTCGTTTGGATTTATAGTACACCTGTTCTTATAAGGTGACTTAAAGTCGTGTATAAACGAAATTATAGGCGCAGTAAAGGCTAAGATGGTCTATAAATGTGTTGCATAGGTGTAAATACACTTGAGAAAACTTGGTCCAGTAAGTTACACTTATAATGGCCTATAAGAAGTAATTATAAATCCGCTATAAGTGTATACGCCAGTAATAGTAATTTATAGAACTAAATGCACTTAGAACCATTTGCGTTTGTTACTTGACCTTATAGTATATAAGTCAACTTTATGTGCCAATTTTAAGTGAATTAGTTCTACAGTGGTTTCTTCTAAGAGTATTTGTACTTGGTATTATTGTGGACTCTCGAATACTGTTATAGTCTTAATTTCTATATAAAGGTTTCTTGTAAAACTATTACTGTCCAAAGATAACTTCGTGAAGTCCGTTTGAGCTTTTAATATTTATCGCAACTTTACAGCTATTTTATCCAATATGGCGCGACAATGCTGTTACTTTAAGACTAATATTATTTTTAAACCCAACTTTGTAAATACGCCGTGTTCAAACGGCGAAATTGAGATGTAAAACAGAATATACTTTACCGAAAATATTTATGCGTTTGCCGTACAAACATGTATGCACATATAATATTACGAGCGAAATACTTATTAATATATTTTATAATATAGATGAAGTTTTATTATAATCTTTTTTTTCTCTACATCGCACAACAAATTTAGATATTTTTAAAGTAGCTAGTAGTAGAAGCGAGGAGTAGGTTACACGCCTGCCTGGTTCTATTAAATGCTCATAACTGGGTTCGCGGGTGCAGATAGTTCTGCGTAGTTCAACTATAAGTGTATTATTGGTCTAAGTGGTGCTCGTCAAGTCTACTATGAGTGTTTATTAGCAAAAGTACGCGTATAAAATGGGCCCTTTTCCGTGGTTATAAACTTTTACTAGACTGTTATAGATCTGACCCCGGAACCACTACAAGACCACATTATGTTACTTGGGTTTATTCCATACTAGCATTCGCTAGCGGTTTTGCCTAGTTATTGTTGCTTTTTCGGGAGCAGTAGGTACTTTATATTTGGATGAAAGGAGGTATTCTGTAATCTGACGAGTACGCGAAATTTTATTTTACTCGATGTAGTATACAAACGATCTCAATAGTTATGCAAAAAAAAAAACAAACAACATGCAGCAGAATGACAAAAAGTCGTGAGAAAAGTTTTAAATTCATGGATAGATGAGTTGTGTGAAAAATTATACGTATATGACTAGAAAAAAAAGACATTGAGTTAGTGACACAATGAAGAAGAAAATTGACCTCAAATCGTAGGATAATAATACTCACTCCCGTTAAAAATACGTAAAGGAAGACGCCGGCGGCCCAGGCGTCCCAGGCGGCGGCGGGCGGCCGGCCCAGCACGCACTCTGGCGGGGCGAACTCCAACTGCGCGGGCGCGGGCGGCAGCACCTCGCGCCCGGCCGCGCCCGCCCCGCCCTCGCCCGTCTCCACCGCCGACCCCAGGTCCACTAGCTTCAGCTGAGGCACGGGGCCGCCGAGTTCCACTAAGATGTTCTCGGGCTGGAAACAATACAGTCAAAGTTAGCATACATCACTGACAGCATACATCACTGACAGTTAGCATACATCACCGACAGACCAACTGTACAAAGAATTTCCTGTTCTCCGTGCAAGGCAATTATTTATCCTTAGCGCCACACTGCATGCACACAAATCCGTAAAAACCAGACCCGACTACCAAACTCTGCTTTCAAAACGTATCTTTCACGTTCCCCTTCCCAATGCAAACAGTCTTCTGTCTAGACGATGCCCCTCTTACACACATACGCTGATCTACAATAACATTAGCAAGAGGTGTAACATTAAAGACCTTAGTACACACTCATGTAAAAGTATCATAAAAAACTGGCTTCTATCCCTAGCATACAGCGAAACGGAGGAACTTCTAAGTTCGAAACAACACTTTTCCATACACAGCGCCTTCACTCTGTAAGCTCCCATCCATCACACAAACGCACACACACGCACACACACACACCTACACAACATCTCACAAATCACACTCACACATCTTTTAGAATTATTTTATTTTGTTTGTTTTAGACTATTTTAGTTCTATTTTTATTTTACTCATATCTCGGTAGGCAGTTTGATACGCCTACTTACTTCACATGTCCATGCTCAAATAATTGCATCTATTATTATTTTAAGTACTGTAAACTTTACATGTCCTCGAAAAATTTAAGTCAACGCAACTCTGGCCTCCAAGATACAGGCACTGCCTAGTTTGGAGACCAATGTCTAACTGATTTTGTTAATTCTCATGTTACAATTACAATACAAACACTATAAGCTAACTTTAAGGGACATTTTGTAACAAAGGACTAATAAATTTATTATTTATTTATTATTTATTATTATTATCACTATACGTTTGGGTATATACTCGATTTATATTGTACATATTGTACTAGCTTTTGCCCGCATGGTATCGCTCTCGATCTTCCCTATTCTACCCTACTTATACCTTACTCTACTCAACTCTACACTACTATACCCTACTCTACCCTACCAAACTCCACATAAACCATCTACTAAATAGTCCGAACAAAGACTAATAAACATTTGATTTGGATAGGTGAGCCCGTTCTTGAGTTATAAAATAACAACGAAAATGGTATTGATTTTTATATATAAAGATTTATAGTTTATTTCTTTTAGTATTGCACATACTACTACTTGTTTCTGTATTACCAACAGGTTAACTGGTAGAAAAAACGCGGTGTTCCAACCGTCCATGGCTTGAATCATAATTGAACGGTCGATCGTAATTGCTTACAAAGTCATTCATTCCCAAGTTTAAAATAATGACGATCGTATACAATGAAACCTGCTTTTTACACGTTGTCTGAAGTTAGCATAGTGTAACACACTTATTTTAATTTATTGGGGTTTATTGTTTTCTCTGCGTAGTACAAGGTTGAATGTAAATCGCTTAATATCGAAATATTTTGAGCACAGAAGTCCTCCTCTCACGACTATTATTTCATACTATCTTCAAACTATATTTCTCATGTAAATTCTTATGTAGGTATGTGCCAAAAGTAAAAAAATAATACACAAGATACACAAGATAAACTCACCCTGACGTCAAGATGAGCAACATTGATGGTGTGCAGCCAGTCGAGCGCGGAGAGCAGCTGGCGCGTGTGGTGCGCCACCATGTGCTGCGTGTAGAGATGCGGCGCCCCCGCCGCCCAGTCCAGCAGCGGCCCGCCCGACACCAGCTCCAGCACCAGCGAGTGCGCGCCCGCGCGCGGCACCTCGGCGAATAGCGCCAGCGCGCGCACCACGCCGCCGTGCGCGCCGCGCGACAGTATGCGGTACTCGCGCATGGCGTCCGCGCCGCGCCCCGCCAGCACCTGCACGTATCAATGTTCACGTTACTGATTTACTTACTTCAACAAATTAAACAAGTTCAAGTCAAGTGCAATCTTCGCTTACTTGTTTCAATGCCACTCGTTGACCGGTCCCGGTATCTCTAGCGGCCAGCACGCGTGCGGTGCGTCCACGACCGATCTCTTCCTCCACGCTGTAGCGGCGCGCGAATTGCTCGCGCTGCCACGCACCGCCACCGCCGCATGCCGCCGGCCCTGACGCCGGCCCGGGAGCGCCACTGCGCGTACAGATCAGCCGAAAACTATATTGGCCAGCAGGCAGCTCTTCCAGCGCCAAAGTGTTGGCGGCGGCGGGCGTCTCAGTGGCGCGACGCCATTCACCTTCGCCTACACGGCAGTACTCCAAATGCGCCGGCGCAGGCTCGTCCCACTGCACCACGAGCCCACCGCCCGGATGCGCGCGTACGGCGGGCACGCTTGGCGCACCACCCGCGCCCACTGTCAGCCGAGCAGAGCTCTGCACACCACCTAGCTCATTGCTGACGAGGCAGCAATACACGCCGGCATCGGAAGCACGGCAAGCGTGGATGGTCAGGGTCGCGAGCCCGTCTGGACTCAACGAGATGGCGAACCGGCCACCATGGCGTAGCGCGCGCGTCTCAGGTGCCGTCTTGCGCCAAGAGGCGGAGGCACGCGTAGCGACGGCGCGGCATGACATAGTGGCGGTGGCGCCGGGCGCGACCGTGACGTCGGCGGCCGGGTCGGACAGCTCGGGCGCGCGCAGTTCGGTGACCACGCCGTCGGCGCCGGGCTCAGCGGCCCCGCTGGCGGCACCCGTGGCTGCTCCCGCACCGCGCCTCAGCTTGAGGCCCCACGGCCGCTTGGACAGGCCCTGTCGTGTGCACACGTTGAAGACGCGCTACCGACGGGAGCCCTCTATATAAGCGTCGCATGCATGCTCACCCGCGCTCCACTTCGTCGGCATCGTCCGGTTTAAATACTTTACAACTACTATGTACAATCAATAAATTAAAACTTTACGTCAATGGCGGTTATTCCTAATCACTTAGCACATAATTTGCGCGTCAGTCAAACGGCCCGCTATCACAGTCTATGTTAGAAATGCATTCCCGTGTATATCATACCTACAACAAAAGAAATATAGACAAGCGTTAAAATAAGACATGCAAACAAGAAGGAAAAGCTTAAACCCAAAGATTATAAAAGTGAAATAAAATATAAGTGAGAAGTGACCAAAGCTTATAGAATATATGTGTAATATAGCGATACCCCCCCACAGGTACATTGAAGGAGAGAGTCTCAGTACATTAGCTCTGAATCTCGTCATACAAACCATCTCGGTTGGCCGATGTAGAAGCGTAACGAGCATTCAAACTTATAATATATATTTCATCAAACTAAGCATACCTATGGGTAAGTATATTTAACTGGAGTATAACAACTATTTTTAGCTATAAAACTGTATCCCAACAATCTTCAGAAGTGTTAATTACTACTATCAATCGCTATTCCCAAGCTATTCCCAGGCACTAGCTGCTCTTTGTCAAATATTATATATTCAAATGAAATTATTCGCAGATGTTAAGCGTATCGATATCTAATGTTATAGAAAAACCTTGTAATTTTCCTTATTCTTTTTTTTTTTTAAATAAACGCTTCCCCACACTAGAAATTACTCCCGTCTCGTGGGTGCGCCCACCAACAACTATCTGCAGTAAGCTATACAAGTATTGTTCCGTGTGATAATTGAACCCGCGATACACAGCGCATTAGCTAACCTCTCAACCAATGCGCCAACCGTGCGTCAACTACATTGCAAGTCTCTGTAGATCCTCCACTAACTAGGAATTAGGTAAGAATTTACACATTTTTCTGTTTTCATTCCGTTTTATAACTGATTCACTCAACCCCAAGCGAACGCTTTCGCTCTCTCATTGTCTTTTTATCGTGTACGGTATTCGAAAGGTTATATAGCATAACAAAAAATAAGAAAATTGCGGTTCTCGTCATTTCAGTGGAGTTTCACTAGTTGATTTCATTAGTCGTTGCGAGTGCAAGCAAAAATGAGCTTAGCGGTGATCAGGCGGAACCTTTATGTAGGATAGGCTGTAATTATCTGAGCTTGACTGCAGTAACTAACGGCTGGCAGATAAAGTGGGGTTTACACGAGTGACTAAAGCCGCACGATTTTTGCTGCGCGACTAAAGTCGGATGCTAGCCGAATTTGGGCCTAGTGGCTTTAGTCACTTGTGACCTAGCCGACTTGCCGTATGGACGGTCCAATTTACGCCGCGTGACTATAGGCACCTGTGTAAACCCCCCATTAGGGACACATTGAAGTACCTACAAGATTGTTGTTGTTCACTTGTTCATCATTACAATCATGTCATTCAACTAATTAGCGATCCTGACAAATCTAATTATATTCTTTAATCTTTCATTACTTTGATACTGACCGTACCCTAATAATTGAATGCTGACCTTTTTTTATTAGGTGGGAAAATCTTCCAATGACCCCCCCCCCCCCTTTTGGGCGGAGCAGGAGATAGTGTTAGACTTTTATTGACTAAAAACCCACTCCTGTTCCTTCTTTGCCATTGTTCCAGGGCCCCGGCGATCTCTTTCGCGTCACCCACGGCCCAAGTAGGCTTTGACTCTGCTGGGTCCCTACGGTTGCTGACAACTCTTTAAGCCCGCGTGGAGCACTACGCGCCGTCGACGACTTAGGCTCGGTCCACACGGTTACCTGACGGCGAGCTACCCATAGTACCCATTGCTCACCGTCCGCAAGCCCAGCCATCCGTGACCCTTCAGATTTGCTTTGCGTTTCAGGGCCATGATAACTCTTTAAAGCATTCTCGCAGTCATAGGAGGCAGCACCTCTACTGGGCTCGTTCTGGATGCTGGCAGTTGGATTGCTATTGAAATAATAACGCTTAAATATTTTTTTTTAATTTTAGGACTTTATTGTCCACAAAAAAATAACCATGTAATCTAAATGTACACCCAGATCTGTAGTATGGCGACTGTTGTCACTCCACGGTCTTCCAGTGTTTTTGAAGGTTAAGCTAATTAAGTCAGGCCTGGTCACTTTCATCTCAACAGACATAACTCCATGTAGCTTTTATTACAACATACTACACCATGTAGGTTACCGCTGAGATTCTTATTATCTACACTGATATTATAAAGGGGTAAAGTTTTTTTTTGTTTGTAGAAGGTAATTTGTGGAAATACCTCTACTGGTCCGATTGCTAAAATTTTTTCACCGATAGAAAGCTGTTTAATTCCTGAGTGATACGGGTATACGTGCGGGAAAAACCACGGGCACAAGCTAATGAAATGAAAAATTACCCTGACGATATCTTTTCCACTTCCAGTAGGTTTGATAAATAGTTTTATTGATAACATTCCGAAAGTCCTGTTTATTGTGTTCCTCTATCAGAATATTGGTAGCACAAAAGTTACTCTCAAAGAGTTTTTTTTTTAATCTGATATAAACTAGTAGGTACTTGACTGCGATCCCACCTGATTGTAAGCAATGATGCAATCGTTGATGGTGAAGCGCACTAGTTTATTAAGAGCCTATTCACTCTAGCATTGAAGACGCTTAAATTGTAATCGGACGGGACGACCGCAGCAGGCAAATTGTTGCAGTCCCTCGATGTACGCGGTATAAATGACGATGCGAAAAGCTTATTCTGGACCGTAGAGGTTTCAACAACGTGAAGGTGGGCAATTAATTACATATACCTTTGTAATTAATTGCCCACCTTTACCCGTCACCTTCGTTGCAAACCTACCACAGCAAAACCCGAAGCCGAGGTTTTCGGCCCTTTTGCGACCCTTTTGCGCGTAGTCGCTTAGTTTTGAAGTTTTTGCTAGCCCTGGCGGGGGGCCGTCACAGGCTACTCCGGCTAAGCAGACGACAACACACACCTGAGAGAGCCACTCACAAAACCAAAGGATCGCTCCGGAGCGCTGCCTTCGTGTACTGTGACTTAATTACTGTGAGAACTCGTATTTTTTTCCTTAATTATTCAGTTAGTATGATTAAAATGCCAGTTACGTGAATATTTAGGGCAGCAAGCCAGGCCCATTACCCAGAAAAGCGTTATCAGCACCTTTAAAGAACCAGAACCAAAGTTTTGAAAGTTTTGTTCCAGAATTTTCAGACCATGCAATAAGATGGACTTCAAAGTTCCTACGTCTGTGCAGTTTTAGCATTAAGTGTAAGAGATTGTTTATCTTTATGTGTAGCCTACATACTCTTTGGTTTGGACTTATGTAAGAATGATCGCTCGATGTCCGTAACAGTCAGCATTGCCTGAAGTGCTTTGTAGAATCAATATTGTCAGATATAGAAATACCTAGCTCGTATAAGCATGAGTAAGAGTTAAGGCAAGCGCACTTTATAAGCTTGCTAAAGAATACTGACAAGAGGCTGTCAATCCTAGGTACTCTATTCTTCTAGTTTTAGTATTATATATATGTTTATATTATATATAGTTGCCAATGTACAGAGTTGACAACTATATATAAGATAAACATATGATGTAGGTATCTCAAAATTTTATCAAACTTCATATCCCATTGCATTTTCTAGCAGTAGCATATTATTAGACTTATAATCTGTCGGTTAAATGTGTTTACATTGGGAGCGTTAGGTTAGGTTAGTTTCCTCCACACCACGCCCAGGTCCTAGCTTTATGGCTTCCCACTATATCCCATGACGCCCTGTGGAAACACGTTTAGAGTTTCCAATGAGTTTATATGTTGTTCTAATCGTTTTTTATGTAGATACAAACTATAGGCGGAACATGTCAGAGGCGGAGAGATTTTTTGACATTATGTGTGCTGGTATGATATACTTACTCAAACTAGATAATTTTTAACCTAAAAGGCATTTGGATTAGCCAAATTTAAGTTTCATCAATCAGTTTTATTAGTTTCCTCCGTTTCCTATCATTGAATTAGTACTTTTTCCATGTAAACAGATATCTCCGCTGACTATATAGTCTGAGTGCCATATACTTACATTAGCTTGCGGCGGCGAGGTGGGGCTGACGGCAGAGCTGCCGCCGCCCTTTTTCCGCTCATCAGCGCGTATAGTTGTCGTGGGTAGGTTGATAGTGTTCGCCTTAGCGTGGGGCCGCTGGGCCCGTTGCCGCAGTTCGGGGGCCAGCCGTCCGCCTAAAGACGGTGGGACACTCTCCGTCTTGCGAAGCCCGCACCAACCCTCACCTACACTATCGGGACGGGAATAGGAACGTTAAAATCAAAATAAAACAAAACAAAAACGGGTGCACCAGCTTTTCTGTTTCACTGTGTGTGGTCGAGTACTTTCTACTTCGTTGTACTAAATTGTTTGTAGTATGCTAAGTTGGCGTATGACTACCAGTCAGTCAAAGTATGTTTTTTTTTATGTGATTGTGTTTACTTTTCTTATCATTTGTGTGATTATTTTTAACGATTTTTTTGTCAGTTTACTTATAGTTTTAAAACTCATGTTATTCAAGAAGAAAGTACTCGTAATACGGTTGAAAAAAAAGGGATAAAAACTCAAAAATATAAATATTAGTGTGTCCAAGAAGTATTTTGTAAGTTCTTAGTTTGTTAGTATTCAGAAGTTGATTAAGTACTAATATATTTCTATTGCACTAAATATTAGAATGCGCTATAGCAAGGTAGGGTGTTGTTAGTTGGTTAGTAAGTCTGTGTTAGTAACTACAGCGCTAGGCTGAGTGATCGTCTATGAGCGCCTGTTAGCCAAAGCTGGGCCCCAACTTATAACGAAACGAAACATAAAAAAGCATGCGGGACTAAAAGCATAAAACCACAAGCTATTTTTATTGACATTTAATGGTTACTCATGTAACATAATAGTCAAGTATTACAGTGATTGTTAGATGTTAGTATTATATACATAACTTAGGATCCGAAAGGAGATATATACATACGAACAGTTACAAAACTATAATACCAAGTGCCGTGACACTCGAAGAAATTAAAACACTTTTTGGTCGAAATTGGATAGCAAAAGTAGATACACTTTCGTAGATACTAAAATATATACTAGTACAGATCATGATAGCCTCGATCGTATAATATCGTGGAATTGAAACTACACATTTTATTTATTATTAATATGAATAATTATGGTTTACATAGGTACTGTTAGTCAAGCAGAATATATAACGCAAGATTGCGCAATAACAAAATAATCGTCGACAAGTAAGCCGCACCTCAAATAATATTAAATCTAAACCATAATACAGTCTAAAGTTAAGTGAGTAATAAACTAGGTAGCGACAACGAAGCGTGGTTAGCTCCTCTCTACAAGCGAGGTCCCCTCGGCGTTACAACGGGTAGTTAACATAACACCTTCCGCGGCGACCCACGAGCCGCGGCCCGAGCCTCCCCGCTCTCAAGCGAAATGCGATAGCGCAGTTTCAGTACATCAACTGTTCGTCTCCTCCCTCCTCGGTAGCGTAGCATAATTCAGCAAACAATATACAATACATAACTTAATCTGCACCTTACACACTAATATTATAACATCCAAAGCTGATTTCATTAAGCATTTCATGTTAATATTATATTTAATTCTTACATACTACATGGGACTTATGTTCCTAAGTACATGATTAGGATGAAGTATAACCTACGTAAGGACAAACCAAACGAACGCAATTGTTGGCCCCTATACATGAAACATTTTGATGGAAACTATCTAACCAAAGGGTTCGTTTTAATTTTGTATAACTTTGGGAATTTGTATCGGGGTGTAGTTTGAGTTTGACATATTAATATTTTTGTGTGCTTAATTTGTTATGTTTCCTTCGTGTTAATTCATATAAGTAGTAACGATTAAACTGCGGTTATCATATTTAATTATATCTAGTAAACATTCAACATCCTCGATTGGGAGCTAATCTTACTGTAAATACGTTAAACACCTACGAGTAATACATATGTCACTTTCGTGAAAGAAAAAGTAAATGCGGGAGCGACGTCCCGTCGATAACGTGTCATTCGTACTGGTGACAGGGTTTGAATATTCGAGTGAACGTCGGGCGTCTAGAACTATCCCTACCGCGCACTGTATACTATATAATAATATGAGAAATGTATATTATGTGACTTACCTAAGCATGCAATACTTTCTAAGTCCAACCATTCAAAATATCGTTCACTCCTTTATATCCAGTCTTCTTCGATTCCTACTTAACAACTAAGCAATAAGTTAAATAATAATCGTTTGATCGGTGCGATACAAAACGATGAAGCACTCCTCCAGGCAGTGAGTTTCAGAGAGCGTGAAGCTCACGCGAACAATCTACAACTAACAGCGGAACGAAGGAAGGCCGAGTTGCACTTCACGAATATACTGTGAATATTACAAGCCCTCCCAACTCCGGATACAGAACGTGGGTACATGTCTGCCTAGCTACACAACTACTTTCTGCCTTTACTGTTCTTATTCTGAAGGTGTCAGGATCTGTATATTCATTAACAATATTATCAATTACGGTACCCAATGAGTATATAATTTTCTGAGTAGTATTTGAGATTATTAGATGGGTACCCTTCAATCATGGTAGGAAATACGTAGCAGTGCACTCGAAGATAGTGCAACGCTCTCTCCTAGAAATCTCTCGATGTTCAGGGTACTTAGTCAAGTCAGGGTGTGCGAAGTCTGGGCTAGTGGGCGAAGCGAAGGCAGCAGTACTATACAATATACGACGCCACTACTGTTCCGCAGCAATTATAATCTACGACGTAGTGCCTACCAACACCCCTCTGCTACCTCCTGGCCTCGTCGCTGTGCCTTTACTTAGCCACGTTATTTGATAACGCGTATATATTAGTACATGATGACGCATAGTGTACATAACATGGGCAGTTTCACTAACGTCATTGGCAGACGCTTACCTACTCCTAAATCTATTCAATGTACTAAAAACTAAACAGCTTCTCACATATTTGGGCAGTGATCATTAAATGCAACTTGTAAATAGCAGTACGTTATTGCTAGGTGCGATCGTGACGGTGCAAGGCGTTACTCACAACAGGCTTCTCTCACAACAAGCTCCTCTCACTTCGTTCTACTCGGTCCATTGATAACGAGTTATCACTGATATATCAGTCAGAGATGGCAGTAATAATGTCGTCACGTCCACAGCTGTCTCAAATCGGTCAACACTTTCATTATTGCTATACTTTAACATAATTAGGTACCTATCCCAACATTAAAAAATATCTAAATAAATGTATATCTAAATATCAATTCCAGTGTTTGTTAACCTAACATGGACAATATAATAATCGCTAGTCGCCGTCGTGTGACGTGCGACGTGTAGCGCGCTCGCGAGCCCGCCCACTGGCGTCGTACACAATCGACCATATTATGTTATCTATTACCGCATTCATCCCATTTCCACATTACTTACTAATGATTTTATTAAAGATCAACCACTATCACACGTCTAGGTTCTAAGTAACGCTATTACGTTAAATCGTGCAACTATTCGCGTGTCACTCGAAGTGATCACGTGTTTTGTGATTGTGGTGCAGCTCTAGTCGTCCGTTAGACGTGTGTACCTATGAAGTGCGCAGTTCCTGCGCGTACGTGCACTGTGCAGTGATCCCATTACCCACTCGTGCGATTGTGTACTACCCGTCTCCGTGCTCATACGTCTTCTTACTGGAGTCAAACTGTTATAAAGACATTCGTAACACTGACAGTTTCCTACAGATCTAAATTATCTCTCACATTGAATTTGGTGGAATACCACTCCGACCTATTCTTAACAATAGTAATCCTAAAAAGAGATACACGATGACAGCTAAATGACGCCCTTAAACTAGACGATATTGCTTGTGGCTAGCACGACAGTTGTAAAGCTTTTGATTCCATGTCGAAGTAGTTTGTCGGCACCTTCACATTTCCTAGTTGGCAGTGCGCCGACGACATACGAGATATATTTTTCATACGCTGTTTTATAACTACAACTTAAAGTTATTCGAAAGTCAGTGTTGAGATTTATTGGATGGATAACAGAGTCGCATCTAATACATAAATACAGTTGTTAGTCGTTACAGGTGTTGTTACTGAAACCATCAAACACAGGTTGGTGGTGGGTACTACTAACTGCTTGCGTACTGATGTTAGATATGAGTTAGTATAGACATGGCATGCAGTAACATGTGGTTGTTGGTGTTAGTAACGATAGTTTAGGCGAGTTAGTAGTCAACTATCGGGTATTGAAGCGTCCGGGTGGCGTCTTTGTCCGGGCTCGTTACTTACGCGGCGGGGTCACGTGTCGGGTCGCGCGTCAACTGTTCGCGCAGATAGGCGCCCGGGTTCTCGAGCGCGGCGCCGAAATTCATCTGCAGCGTGAGGATGCTGGTGAGGGTGGACACCCAGTTGGCGCGTGTGGCCTCTGACGGACGGCACATGTATGACATCTTGGGCTTGGTGGCGTCGTCAGTGCGCACTATGAAGGCGGCGTGAGCCTCCACCTCTTCCATCTCCATCTTATTCACCTGATCGAAGTGATACAAGTCCAAGTCAATTATATCCAAAAAACCTGTCGATTGTATAAGTAGAAAAATGTACCAGTCTGTTTGCTACGTTATGAAGGTTACACCGTTAAACCAGTATAGAGATAGCTTCAACCCTGAGCAAACTTTTAAAATGTCCACTGTACTAAGCATAGAGAACTAACCTGGATGTGAGCCTTATAGTTGTAAGTGGGGCTGCTAAACTGGTTCTTCTTGCCGACGGCTTCGCTGAAGATGATGCACTGCTCGAACAGGAACACTTGCAGCTCCTTGCCTTTGTCGTTGCCGGCCAGCGCGTCCGACACCACCATGTACTCTTGGATCAGCAGCTTGCCCTGGGCTGTTATGTTACCCTAGAAACGATGACAAAGTTTTCTTGGTAACTTGTACGCAGCGTTATGTCACACAGAAATACTACAGCCACGCATTCATTGGAAATAAGCTTTAGAAATAGTTGCGCAATTAAGTTGCTCGCAATATCAAGCTACAGTGTTACATAGCTTCTGGTAATGATGAATCTGGATCTGACAGGATTATTATATAAATAAATTACTCGTTGCGAGTCATTTTACAATGTTCCATGTTGCTAAAATTACAACTTTCCATACCGAATAACATATTTCCAGTTATTTGTAAAAAAAATAAGTTGCGTAAAACTTGGCAACATGCTATGTTACCAGCTACCATATTGCAGCATTTCATATTGACCGCAACTCAATAAAATGTTGCGCAACTTATCTTCCCAATGAATCAGTGCGCCAACGCCACAGCTCGCATTTAACGATTAACAATCAATAATATGTGTTTAGCTAGGTCAATCATCTCGGTTTTGCTCAAGCTGGGACTCGAACTCCAGAATCTCTGTGATGGAGTGTGTACCAAAGTGTCTGCTGTTACAACTTGACTATAACATTTATGCGCTCGCGTTTTAATTCGCGGTTTGCGGCGTAGGCAAAGTTTACGTGCTGCGTTTAAACTGCTATAGCAATCGAATAACTGCAATGAGATTCTAGATTCGCTTTGCATTCTAAACATTAAAAAAATCGCATTGGCACAAATATTTGTCAGAAGTATAATAAATTAGGTCCTTACCGCAAATCCCTGAAGACGGCCGACGTCCATCATGTTGTTGGCATTCTTTGGTATGATGTCGGTGCACTCGACGGCCTCGCGCAGGGATGCGATCACGTGCGGAGGGCAGTTGGCGTGCTCAGAGTACGACAGGATCTTCTTAACCAGCAAGTGGTACTTCTGGATGCGTTGAATAGGCTTGATCAGCAGATCTGCCAGCTGAAAGACCGATAGTTGCATATTACAACAACTGCGCGCTTTGCGGAGACACCGCAAACATGCAAACACAGGAAGCGACAACATCAATCATTCAATAGCGAACATGTTAGAATGTGTGCGTGTAACGTGGAAAAAGACATGTAACGAGTCAATAAATAAGGAGTAAATGAGTGGTAATGTGAGTAGCACAAGCGCCTGCTTGCATGCGTATATCTGCCGCCATCATCGCATCAGTAGGTAGTCCTACAGAAAGGTTCATTACACTTTTACAAACATGCACGCAACTGAACCTTTCAGTTCAATGAAATACGTGAAAGCTCACAGGTCACATCTGATTGTTATAAAAAAAAAAATTGTTTGTATTTTTTTCTAGTTTTCGGTGACTGCCGAGTGTAAGAATTGAGCTGCCAATTAGTTGAATGTACACATAGGTACCAGCATTGCTTGATAGTCTGATATTGAACTCCACTAATACCTGAGACAGGGTAATGCGAGCCCCGGGGAGGGAAGCCCGTTACCTAAGGCGGACCTATAATGAAGCACGCGTCACTCAAGTATTGAAAAATGTTGCGGCAAACTCACATATTGTGCTCAAAGAAAAGAATGATTCATGAATTATGCAGTAAAGATTAGTTGACAATTTACGAAAAAATGCTAGTCGTGTAGTGCCAGTGTGGTAGTTTTCTGAAGGTTTGTATTGTTATAGTAGGGGAGTGACGGATGCTGAATTTGCAGTTACGAAAGCGCTATGGGGACCTATCCCATTGTAAAGATTAGGTTCTAAAACAAAAAAAAAATATAAGTTTCCATTTTTTTTAGAGCGTGTAAAAGTTTTCAAAAATGTAAGAAATATCGTAACTATGAAAATACTCGAGCTCGACTGTTTTTTTATTTTATTATATTGAAGGTAATCCTATTTGGATTATCCTATTGGACTATTATGCTATGATCTGACGGTTTTCATAGGGCGATGTAGCTTAAAACCTTCGATAAGTGTAAAATTTTCAACATTCTGCAGTGGTAAAACAAATACTCGTTGCAGAAAATATTGACAGGAACCTTACCATTTAACTTTATGACTCGCCCATTTGCTTATGCAACGCTCAAATTGTCAGATTATTGAAATATACACTTTTCTGCATGTACTTAAGTTACCTTGTCTTAATCTGACGCGCTCGAGTTTTTCCGAGGATCAATTTTTTTTACTAATCTGTCTAGCTGCCGTCAACGAACCCTACCAAATTAGGGGTCCATATGCGGTAGGGGTACATTACAAGATATAAAGGTGCGTCCACATCTGGCGAATGTGCGGCGAATGTGCAGCTCGCAAGCCGTTTGCGAGCTGCCCGCGAACTGCGCGCGTGCATTTTTGTTCGTGCGCCGCTTCTGCGCCGCCTGCGCGCAGTTCGCGCGCGACCTAAGCGCCGTACGCGAACAGCGCGCGGGCGGCGCCTTAGTTATTAAATGGTTGTTTACCCGCTCAGTTCGTTTCTGATTTCTAGAGGTTAAGTATGTATTGTCGTGGAGTGAATGGAGGAGAATTATTAAAAGCACTAGTGTCGTCCGACATGTTCGAAAGTACTGAGCCAGAAAACGGAACTGTAAGTGCGAGAATTAAGTGCGCGCAGATCGCGAGCCGCGCGCACGCCTTTTACGATCCTTGCATGAGTTGCGCTAAAGTGGCGCACCAAACCATTGCCGTGACTGCACGCGCGCAGCTCGCGGGCAGCTCGCAAACGGCTCGCGAGCTGCACATTCGCCGCACATTCGCCAGATGTGGACGCACCCTTAGATTTCTCCCCGTATGATTTTCAGACGCGCTCGAGTATCCCGCAAAATCCCCATCTCGCCGCCCCTACTATAAGTCATGATTTCTCTGAGAATAACAGCAGTCAAAGTTCCATGTGAAGGACTAGTTTGGTCCATTGCAAGTTGAATCAAGACGGAGTTTTTAAAGCTGTTATTCCTTTAGGTGCTGTAATGCCTTGAATAGTGCTTTTGATTGAAGATTTCATTATGTTGTTTTTTTAATGATCATGCGATGATATCAATGCAAGTAGATTTTTTATTAGTGATAGGGTCATTATAACTTTGTTTTTAGATTATTTTATAAATACATATTGTTAAGTCGACACCATTACACGAAATTTTTGAAATCTTTGAAATTCATTTCAGAAATTGAGAAACATTGACTCAAAAAGTTTTCAGTCATGAAAACTTAGTTCCAACAAATAAATTATTTTTTAATATAGCCGAGGCGTCCACGTAACGTACATCAACGCCAATGCTGGACAATTCCTAGACGTCAATATTTCACAGCCATGATGACCTTAGAATGCGAGTAAAATACGCTAATCGCGCTAAGTGTATTATTGTTAAAAAACAAACTTGAAAGAAGGAGAATTTTCACAGTTGGGTTTTTTTTTTCAAAGATACTATAATACGTCAATGTAATGGTGTCTACTCTCATGTAGTGTAGTGAGCGCGCACCTGCAGCTTCTGTCCGAGCTTGACGCGCAGCTCCTGGAAATAGTTGTCGTGCTCCGACACGATGTACTCGGAAACGGGCTTGTTGCGGCAGTAGGCCTCGTAGAGGAACATGCGCTTCTCCAGGAAGCGGCGGAACAGCGGGCCCAGCAGCTCGGGCTCCTCGACGCACAGGTGCAATTCCGTCACAAATCTACTGCACAACACAAAATAAAATCATAGTTCGTATGTTTCTGCGACAGTTTTGAAGTCGCCAGCACGAAGAACGCTGAAATGCACAGCTAAACAAGTTTATTTGCTTACACGAGCTTTTGTATAATAAAACATTAAGTATAAATAGTTAAAAAAATATTCATAGCTCTATTTTCTGTTATTCCAACTATTTCAATGAACTGTTAAACCTTACTAGTATTATTTCATTAATTAATCAACTAGGTTTGATAATTATTGGGTTAATTTATGGCTATGATTTAACTCCTCTGCCATGACATAAGGTCCTTCTTACAAAAAACCTACAAAAACATGAAGCCTTATTCTGTAAACAAAACACAATCGCACAAGGCTGTAGCACATTCGCAAAAAATATCACGTGAAGACTGTAGACAGGTCAAAAATCTGTTCCAAACGTTTTAGTAATCCTCTATACCATCTTCTGATTAGTATGCCTGTTTAACGCAAATGGTTAGCGTCTTTTAAAATTAACAGTCCTAATCGCCCATTGTTTTGTTAACTGTTATTTTAATATACCAAGGCCCATTCAAAAGTACAAATAATGATAGTTATAATATTAATGAAGGTGTAGTACTCACTCGCGATGCCATTCATAAATAGCCGCTATGTTCCCGAATATCATGCGGTGGCGACGGTCGCGCAAGCCTTCAGGCAGGCACGGCTCGGCATTCGGATCCTGCACACCAAACTTGCATAAATGTCATTTTCTATATTCGTAATCTAATTATAAAACAGCAATGACGAATTAATATTTAATTTTGGAAGTGTCAACTGTTGTGGTTGCTACGTTGGTAATTATTTATGTGAGATTTTTTTATTGATCAGAAGCCCCTATGCTGTAAAGTAGCACTAAAAGAGCTTTCGAAAATATGTCCCTTATAAGGTTGAAAAACCTTTTTTAATATCCTAGTAACACCAACACGACCACACATTTGAAACTTCAGCAAAATTTTAGAGATAGAAATTCAAAGCGATATTAAAATACTTGTAAAAGTGTAATGTACCATTTGACTTGCCTGCACGTGGCGCATGTACCCTTCGCAGATGAGACGCAGATCGGACACGTATATTTCCTCAGTATCGACGAGTTCACGCAAAACGTACTCCCTCTTTTTAAGTGTGGCCTCGTAAGAGTCAGGCCCGGGAGTCACGGGCACCTCCTCCTCTTCCACTTCAGCAGATCGTCCAGACGAAGAAGCAACTCCATGTTGTTCCTATAGTATACGCTTACGGTTTTTAAACGGATCTATTTTTTCGGTTTATTTATGGGCACAAACTAAGATTCAAAAATATGCCTATTTAAAAGCTTTTAAACCGATCAGTCACACAAGGTGCAAA
This sequence comes from Mythimna lalbum, assembly GCA_949319445.1. NCBI lineage: Eukaryota > Metazoa > Arthropoda > Insecta > Lepidoptera > Noctuidae > Mythimna > Mythimna lalbum. Next base: position 34,136,292 of record OX439344.1, read on the forward strand.
AACCTTTGCACTAAGAAAAATTACTCTCTGATAACTGATCGATGATATCATATGGTAATGTATTACCAAAGCGAATTATATCTGCTAACTACGGCACATACGTTACCAGTTTGCTATATCAAATTGACTAAATATTATATCGAGGCTGCTATACGACAAGATCAAATAACACATGCAAAATAAAATCAAATTAGAAGCCTCGACATGCATGTAAAACGAAGCGATCTTACACTAATGTAATGAAAAAATATGTGCTGCAAACCCAACTCAAGTAGTCACACACTCTGAAGCTCTTTTGCAAGATAAACAAGTATATATACATATGTTGAGCTTATTACTAGATAATAAAATATTTTTTGACGACATCAAAGTACAACGTAAGAGAAAATAAACTAAGGTAATATTGCACCACATACTGTTCAAAGCAGAAACTGAATAAAAAGGAAAACGTAACTTTGTACGTCGTCTCTTTTAACTAGATGATGCGACTGTTATCCGACGTTGGAACCTTAAATAAACAACACGCGTATGGCTTCGTTAGGGTTGACAAAGGATATTGCGTCAGGGGTAGCGTCAATAGAACGCCGCAGTTAGTTGCAGTCATTGACAAACTAATCGGAAACGTCGCTTAACACGGGCAGCGCTTATTGCTCGCCATCGCCAATTTGAACAGTACGGGTATTGACAAAACAAGGGATAGAAAAAAAAACATGCAAAGATCATGCACTGAGATAGAGCCGAACCATTCGTTCTTTGACGATTTGCATTATTTCGTCAATATCTGCGGATCCGTTGCTGTCGATTGCGTCCATGGCTAAAGAGTTCTGAAAATGTTGACGATAATAAAGTTTTCGTATCTTCCGGTGCACGATTATGATACCCGAAGGCTACAGATAGAATGTCACGTTTAATTAGTGAAGCGTCGATATTTTTGTCCATAAATCATGAAGGCGGGTTAGTAAGAGTGGTAGGTAGTGAGGTGGTACTTACACGCGCCGCCGGGGCGTTGGTGACCGCGGCGGGCTGCGGTGCTTGCTGTAGCACGGCTTGTGGGTTCTGATGGAATACACTCCATGTTAATATCCGTAATAAGGCACCCGTCCTACGTCTGTACATGTTGTATTTACTTGTCCGGTCAGCCCACTGTAGTACTTCGTTGTAGTACAGCGCGAATGAAGAAGGAAAATAAACCATTTTTATAGACTAAACACGATCTAATTTTGGTGGGCGTTACGTCATTTGTACCTAATATCGGTAAATAAGCGGTAGGTAAGTCACTACATTTGATTTCAGATGATGGAAAAGGTAAGTTTGCGGTAAAATTACGAACACTCTCAGACCTTACTTAGTACTGTTGTTCCAACAAAGAAACTTTCGTATAAACCTATTCTATGAAACATATTGGAAATTTAATGCAAAATGAGTAATGAGCGATACCAGATTCTTTAAATCATTTTAATTGGTTTCAGTCAGAATCAGATAAAATTCACTCATCATTACTGACGTAACTGTAACCAATTAAAATAACGACGTAACTGTAACATTCTCAGTACCATTTCTAAATTGCAGTTAAACTTGATTTAAAATAATATAATACTTAGCATATAATTAAATCGTTAGCCTGGAAGATAGTCATGTCAGAACACACAAGACCCTCACGTATGTCCTGACAATATAATTAATTAGTAAACTGTGTGTGTTATTGTAGCACTAAGCGGCTCGGAGGCACCGTGCACGGCGAATGCGGTGATTTCTCTTGCCCGGTGTAATGACTAATTAGGGACTTGTCCGACCGCATTTTCCCCGCGCGCCTACAGTGTCAACACCGCAGTCAATATTCAACTTAGTCACTGTTTTGTGACATCTTGTTCTAACAGTTTGATAGCGGTACCTATAAATGCCGTGTTTTCACATACATTTCGAAATATTATATGGAATAACTATGTAGGTTTGAGCACGCCAACAGTTTGATGGAGATGTCCTGGAAAGAAGTTTAGTTTTCGCCCGCAAGAGCAAGTATGCAACAAACTCAATTAGTTGTTGTTAGCAGGCGCCTATCAACAACCACTTGCTAGTTCAGCCATGGAATTTCAAGCCTTCAAAAGTACCGTTAAACGACGGTGGATTTTCCATTATCTGTAGAGCACTCAAGTTGATGATCGCATTTTTGTGGCGTCAGGAGTGTAATGTTCATCATTTATAGATCAAAAAGCTTGCTTCGGATTTTTAATTGTAAGTTAGTAAGACCTCTCTCTCTATACAGTCGATAATAAAATTATTATTAAAGTCCCGATTGTACTGCCATTAGACTTTAACCACATAAAATATCTGTCTTACGATCAAAGCGGCTTTCCTTGAATATTGCCTGCTTGGGTTCTAATAGGTATAGACCGCCGTTCGATTTCGGCTTAAGCCTGTCAAAGAGCATAATGGGAAAATTATAAATAAAATATGGTAGAACTGAAGCTTACCTGTATGGGTTTCATGGGTGGTGGTAGTTCCACGTCTGCGGCCTCATCTTCGGCCTCATCATGCACGCTTGGGTTTACTTTTGGTTCGTGGTCATCGGCGCGCCCATTATCGCCGTAAGGAAGCTGAACCAATCAAAATATCATATACCTTTAATTTAAACGGTTTTGAAGAAAACAACACTTAAACAACAATTAGTCGATTAATATATAACTGCTATTAGGTCCGTATTACAGCTGCAGAATTAAGTTTCTGCAGAGTAAGGTTGTAAGGCATCTCATATCATAGCTTAGATTTATCGCTCTCAATGACGCGACATAAAGGGATCAGCGCGTGTTAAAATATTGGACGTGTAAATATAGGATTGCTTATTTTTATTGCTTTATGCAAAACTAAAGCCCTGAAGGGATTTTCTATGTCTATCTCCTCATTCTTTTAAATACAATGGAATCGATTTCTACTCAATTTTGCCAAATAGCAACAGAATGATGAATTCTCAACGAATATCTTTCTTTAGAAATGAACAAACATTCGTAGGTAAATAAAACCCTTCAAAAATATACCTTGAGCTTCTTGTCTGATGGTATTTTCTTCAATGGTACGGGTTTGTCTGTAGTAGCGGGTGACTGTGCTCCGGTCGGGCCCTTCTCGGTCTTCCCCTGGGACTGCTTGCGAATCCCCAACCATCTTTTCCTACATAGCGAAAAAAGGGCTACGTCAGTTAATCAACCACTTGTAGAACACAAATAAAAAAACTGGAACTGACGACACGAAAACCCACATTATCTCAATGTTTATTATTAAAGTTATCATCGTATGGCGAAGGTGAGAGGAATTTAAAAAAAATCCCCCCTAAAAGGGTAAAAGAGGGCTTCGAAGTTTATATGGAGAAACCTATTTTCACGCAGGCGAAGCCGCTGGCAGAAGCCTAGTCTCGGATCTAATTAACGATAAAAGAAAAAAGGACGTTAGGATCTAATCTAACTTCTGGCTATATTTTGTGATGAAGGAACCTTTTAAATGGCATTAGATAACCAATTTATTGTATCCCGAACGTGACAATTCGTTTACGCGCTAAATAAAACTAATCAGGTGAAGTTTAATGGAATAGTCGTTTAATACGTAAACGACTATTCACAGTAACAGAGTTTTTAATACCGTACGGTTTTCATCACGCATGCGGGATTGCCCTGTACGTGTAACCCCCGCAAATGTCCATTTCATACAAGTATTTATTGTAATGCGTGGAAAGCGCAAACGTGAGTTTTTTTTTTAATTTTGAACTTTCTGCTTGCGGGGCAATCCTGCATGGATGATGAAATCCGCGCGATATTAAAAACACCCTTACTATCAAACACGGATTCAGTCAGAGCGTAAATATGGCACGTTATATTCAGTCAGCCCATAGGTAGGGGCAGAAAATCATTTAAATGATTACAATTCGTCGCGTCAAAGGCTCAAAAGCTGCATTCAACTCGACTATTTGGCCGCGTCGAGTTCTGAATATAATTAATTTATAAGTCCCGGTTCCGTCATTCAGGATGAATTCCGTTGGATGCACGTGTACATACAGAAATGTCTACGATTCCTGCTGGAACTTGGTTTTTGGGATAATAAAGCGTTGCGGTACTTAGGTAAGAGCTCTTTTGTTCGAAATATTATTGCATAATATTTCGAAGATAGAGAAGTTAGATTTAAAGTCAACAAGGAAAGCTTTCATGTACGTCTACCATAACATTTTGCCATTGTTGAAGCTAACTATAAAAAAGCAAAATTTTGTTTTTATTCTGTAAATAAAATAAAGATACTTTAAATCTCATGGGTTTCCCGCAGATAAAGTTTCAATAATTGAATTTGCCCACAGAAGCGGACATGCTCAGATATCTGCAGATGGCTGTGAGCCGTGGGTAGGTCAGTACCAAACCGGCTGTTGGACACTGCCTGTGTTGTATCAAGGGTTCACAGCTGCAGCGATTTAGGCACAGCGCCTTGCGTTGGCCATGGCCAGTTAGCCAGCTATGGACCACAATAAACATGTAATCCAATATGCAAACCGCAATGCTTGGACTAGATATATCATGCGTCATTCATTATACATAGTTTTCCTTGTGTTTGATTGACACAGCCAGTTTAACTAGACGTTTTCAAACACAAAAATAAGTAATGATGTTATTGATGTTATTATTCCGCCTGCCAATTTGAATTAGTTTTGGTGGTATCAATTATCACCTGTGTCTAATGGCTGATTGAACACGTAGGATTACTACGTCATAAATTATTAGGGAACACTATCTTGGCAGGCGCAGTAAGCGGGTCAGTTCACAAGATTACGCTGTTAGACAGACGTTGCTCATCCGCATAATGACGTCTGCGGGAATTAAGAGGACTTGTACCCGAGATAACAAGATAATGATGGCGGCTTGACTCAAATTTCTGACATAACATAGGTACTTTTTGTTATGACGTACAACAAAGAGTTATCGATCTGTATACTTATAGCTGCCGAAAAGACTTGGTACAGTTTCAAGGTGATACCTGTACAATAAAAAAAAATACTATCACCAATACAGCGTTCAGGCTAATTAGTTGCGTTTAATCTAATCAAGATAAGTGTATCCACACCTGAGTACAGACTATTCAACTTATCGCGCTTTGTTAACAAATAAAATAAAGCTTGGGTACTTGGTTAATTACACTACCGCTCAAAAGTATATGGCCAACCGGAAAAACTATTTTTTTTAAAGTTTGTATTAATAGTACTAGTTCATATTAGTTACAAATACCTATGTATTCCTATTTCTTTAGACGTAATACCAATACTGTGTTTAATTTTTACATACATCTATTTGCCCATTTTTAACGACAGCCTCACATAGCTTAGGCATCCGAGCCTAATTTGTTCAATATTGACCTGAAATGTAGTAGATGCCTTTTTATATTTGCTTATTAAACTGATCCACTGATATCATGATTTAAGAACCTACCTTGATTATCATTTTGTTAAAATATGGATCCTAAACCAATACAACGGGTCCCAGAAGGTATTGCACTAATTTTAAATGTTTTTATATAGTTATTTATTATATATCTTGTCTATTCATTAAAATATCCCGACTAAAACCGCCCAAAACAACAATATATCCCCTATCATGTTCAACTGAAGCCGCTATACATGCCTCCACTTTTGCGTTCAACCCAAATTATTGCGAAACTTTTCCTAGTAAGCAGTTGTCCCATTTTTATCGAAACTTCTTTTTATTAATTATTTTAAGAAGTGACTTTTTAATTATGGATGACAGGTTTTTCGTGGTTCATGTTAAACTGTGCTCATATACCTGGTACTATATAACATCTATAACGTTTGGTTGTAAGACTAAGCTCAAATGTTCTCTAGAAGTGGTTGCTCTTGGTCTGCCGGGATGACGGCTAATGTTAATTGTTTCTTAAGGTAGTGCATCACGACACACATTTTCACTGTTTTTCATACAACCGCTCATAACTGATTATGACGTTATTACACATTTTTCATTAGATATTTTGGAAATACAGTATCTTGTGGATATTATCTAGGTTTCTAAAGAAACCAATTTCTAAATTTGTGTAAAACTAATCCAGTAAAGACCTCTGTAAATGTCCTTTTTTGTATGAACTTTGACACTTCATAATTTGCCTAAAAATTTAAAAAGTCAAAAAAGTAATTCTCTAGAGACCTTGCAAATTTTATTAAGATTCTAAATGACGACAACTTTTTCCAAAAACTTTTAAGGGTTTAAAAAAAACAGCTATTTCCTGGAGCAAGTTTTGTGAAATTTTCGAGTAAATCTCGGAATTACCGAATACTAACAAAGTTTCCAGGCGTTATCTCTTTTTTTTTGCGTTGCCTTTTCGTCAAACATCGCGTTGGATTGCATTAAATGAAGTAACGTTGTTTACGATAAGCGAGTGGAGAAGGACCCTCTTAAGTCGCAAACATAACAACATAATCTGATGACAATATTTCTCTCTCTCTCTCAACTGGAATTATATTTACAATATTTGTATAAAACGTCTACAAGAGGAACTTCACAGTGAGATAAGAGCGGTTCTTGTAAATAAATCAGATTATAATTAGTGCCTCTTAGGTAAAATTTCCACGAGAAAAATGGAAACATAATAAATTTTATAGGTACAAGAATAAGAGAAATCTTATTTATTTCGAACAATATCCATATTTGGTTAGTAATACCAATTACTTAAAAACCCATGTTAGTAAAAGAGTGCAAGATCAGTTAAATGAATAAATAATTGATATTTTAGGAAGCAGCCGCAGCACAAGTAGAAGTTAAATTGTATGATGCTAATGCTAGAAAACCCCGGTAATACAGAATACGTCGGTTCCATACACTGAAACGGATATCAGCCAAGTTTGTATCGGAAAGCGGGCGGATTTGTACAGGGTTTACTTTTTACGTGAATGTCGTGAATTATTCCAAGAAAACATACTTCCGGGTAAGCCCGGATACTCTAATGAGTGTCCCTTGTCCCGTTTCAGGAAACGGTCAGCTTGGAGCAAAGCATGAAGGTGTAAAAAACATGTACACACATATAAACATTTACCTTTTTATATAACTAGCTTTTGCTCTCGACTTCGTCACCGTGACTGTCGGTTATTGCGGACGCGAAGTCAAAGCCAGATAAAAAGCCTGTCCTACCTTCGGGGTCAAGCAGCAAGCTTTATTACCAAATTTCATCAAAATAGGTTCAGTAGTTTAACCGTGAAAGCGTAACAGATACACGGAGATACTTTCACATTTCGTTACAAATACCTATCTAAGTATATTTTGCAATTTCAACTTATTTGCAAGTAATTCCTTAAGTACTTGAAGTTTCGAAACTCTATGTACCTATGCCCTTCATCACACGTCTTTATAAGTTGATTCTTTATAAAAACCGCAATGTTTTTTGTCACATCTCTAAACATCAAGCTGCATTTACATTTTAAAACGTTGAAAACAATTCGAGACAGTTATCACCCACATGAAAAAGTTTCATGGTTGTGATTAATGATACTGATACAAGATACGTACCGATAAATATAAAGTAAACCACTAACGTGCATTTAACACCTAGATTAAATGTGTGAATTACGTGCGTTATCTTAGCGTGGACGCGCGGTCAGGTCTACGCAGAACCAAGGACTCGTCACCGCATTGCGGTCGCAGGCGGTGACAAAAAATATCCCAACTGCAACAATCGGAGTTCGGATCTCCGCGTTGCGTAACCCGCACAAGATCACATCACAGTCGGCGGGCAGCAGTCGGTAGCATTCGGTCGAGACTTACTTCACACAAACAACTTGGTTCCACATCGCCGAGGTGCCGCGCTAACATCACTGTCACACACGTTCACTGCTGCCGTCACGTGTACACTGACTCACATGCAAAATGTGCACAAACACCGTTATCTAAGTTCTATTTCGAAGGAGTAAATAATCTGATCGGGGGACGGTCGACAAGGAGCGGTATCAGACGAGATATAGTCGCAATAATGTTGTAATTGTAATGAGCGTTCGTATGTGTACGACGTCGCCGCAGGCCGTGCGGCCGCCCGTCACACCGACGCGCCGCGACCATCAACGACACCCTAATTACATATCAATTAGGTAATGAACTCATCCGACCTGTCGCCGTACGTTACTGCAAACATTCACCCACCTAGAGCCGTTGTGTTAGGTAAATCGATGAAAATCATTCAGTTACAGTTGGGACGAAGCTCGCACAGTGCTAAGGCGACGTGAACCACATCATGAAATATTTAATTATCTCCAGTGAGGTATGTACAATGTGAATAGATTAGATAACGCAAATTGTAAAGAAATGATAAGAGTGACATAAGAGTGCTGAATGATACTCGACGTAGTAAAATATAATATTATATATTCCACCTAACTCAAAGAGATTTTCATTAACTTTCTCGGAAGGGCACGTTCACACTTTCTCAGGAAAAAAGAAAAATCGTGACAGTCAACAGATTTGCTCAGCTACTTTTATTGTTTTGTATCAGCCATCGACAATAGATTTATTACACTAACAACATGGAGGTACTAATGCTTGATACAAAATTGAAGTATCTACCCATTATCTACATCGAAAGCTTGTTTTGATGACTAAAAAGCTGAGAATTACAATTTTAAAATGGCTTCCTGAAACATGTGATGAGACAAGTCAATTATCCTGAATAACGAGTAGATGCATCTTTCATTTAGCTCTTACGGCCAAAGAAACAACATCAAAATTCGCTTACGTCAAACAGTTACGTAATGTTTTTGCGCCCTATGTCATTAATATGATGCTTTTGAATAAACACCTTGGCTATTTGCAAACAACACCACAGCAAACAAGTTTGATCGCTGTCACTGACACATTATCGGCACAACGTGGACCATTGAGGAATCGAAATATGAATAAATAAATTCAGGAGAAGAAAACGGTCGGTGAAACAAACAACCTGATATGATGGAAACAGTTGGCACAACAGAGGCGCGAGCCGTTCGCGTCGTGCATCGTGCTGCGCGCGCGACGCCTTTGCACCACTGAGCGACTGAACCGCGGTAGAGGCGCGTGCGCCGCCCTATCTCCAAGGAATTAGATAAAACCATACCAAGATAAAATATGACTAACAAATAAGAAACGAAACTATCATTTATTTTGAGTAACGAATAGATAAGGCTGCTGTTTCAGATAGAGAATCTACATACATAATGGAAGTACTATTTTTTATTTTGAAAATGTTATCGCGACCTTGTATTACTACTTGGTATTACTGCTTAAAAGTGAGCCAGACAGAACCGACTAACTACAGTGCATTGAATCGTTTAGGACCGGAATTTACGAATATAGTTTTGAAGATGACTTTTTTATTCTTGGTATGTTTCTTTCCTGTTACATACATATATATATAAATCTATCTCTAAACACCTATTATTTATAATGTACTACACACTAATTAATAAACATTTAATTATTTACCTTACACCTAAAAAACTGATTACCATTAGATTACTATACTATTTTTATTCGGAACATAAGCTACAAGACTCACCCGCTAAACGCCTTCCTCTGCTTTACGGGACTGGCAGCGCTGACGCTCCCCCCAGGGTCCGAATTCGAGGCTTCTGCAAAAGACAATATACTTGATTAAGAGGAAAAAAATAATCTATATTTTATACTGGTTACGTTTAAGAACTAAAAGTGTAACATTATTAATTTTCTGTTTAATCAGTAAAAGTCAGTATAAAAAGTTCTTGTATCAATGATAACATACATCAATATTTGATATATAGTTATAGGGTATAAAGTCTAAAATGATCAAAGGCAGAAGTCCTAATAAAAATATGGAAATTACTTTGTTGACTATGGAAATAATCGAAATATCACATAAAATTCCAATTCCATTATCATTTAAACAATCGGATGCTCCAACAAAGGGGATAATCCTTTTGTTCCCGATGTGATATAACATCCATTCGACGGATCCGGGGAAGCGAACAAAAAACAAAAACTGTGGTAATCCAATTCCTATATAATTTCATTGAAATGTCGCTTCAAACTGAATATTTACGCTAAATAAATAGAATGCAGTGAAAATGGAAACGAAATACTCAAACAAAAACCTGATCACGCTTTTAAAGGTTCGAAGCATTACGTTCCGAGACTCCGATCTAAGCGTGACAAAGGATTCCTTGCACGTTCAAAGCAATGTTCAGTAAATACAGTTCAAACAACAGAACTGAAATAGAGAACACATGCACAATAATTGCATACTCATGTGTATCTAACAGCGTTGCTAGACTTTTTTTGGTATCTACACTTACTTTACAAAAATGCAACTGTTGCCATGTGCACGGCTCCACTAGTCTGCAGTCAAAATGCAGCAGTGGTCATAAGGGTTTTTGTATTATATTTTTACCTTAAGATCAGACTTCTTAATATTTGATTACAATCAAGCCTAAAAGACTAATAAGCAATTTAACTCTAACTTATTACTATACGTATATTAATTAGTTCATACTAAATGTGATTCCGTATTTAGAATGTCGTTTAAAAACCGAAAAAAAGCTAAAATATGTTGTATAATTCATCAGCAGACTAATTTTTTTTATGTTTATGGCTCGTATTTACCTGAATTACATATTACAAGAATCCTCAAACATACTAAATTACTGTAAGTACCTTACAATAAAAAAAGCAAGGAACCGTGATCACTGGGGTGAATGGAGCGAGGTCTTTGCCCAGCTGTGGGACATAGGCTAGCTATAATAATAAATAACTATATCTTAACTATTTATTAAAATATCCTGAGTGAATCAACAGCAGAACTCTACCTGGGCTACTGATTAAAAAAATAAAACAATTATAATATTTGCAGGTACCTACGAGGGCGGGTCAATAAGTCCGTGACTTTTTAAATGAAACACAAATTTTTAGATAAAAAGTTATTTTATTTTTCAACGTAGTCTCCTTTGAGCTCTATACACTTAGCCCGACGTTTCTCCAATTTTTTTATCCCTTCCGAAAAATATGATTTGTCGAGGTCTTTAAAATAGGCATTTGTTTGTGAAATGACTTCGTCGTTGGAGGCAAATCTCTTTCCACTGAGCCATTTCTTTAAGTTTGGGAACAAGAAGTAGTCACAAGGGGCTAGATCGGGAGAATAGGCCGGATGAGGGAGCAATTCGTAGCCCAATTCATGGATTTTTGCCATAGAAACTGCACATGTGTGCACCCGTGCATTGTCCTGATGGAAAAGGACTTTTTTCTTGGCCAAGTGCGGTCGCTTTTCTTTCAATGCCTCATCGAATCGACCCAATAAGTTGCTGTAATATTCGCCATTGATTGTTTTTCCTTTTTGAAGGTAGTCAATGTGGATAATACCGCGTGCATCCCAAAAAACAGTCGCCATGACTTTATTGGCTGACAAACCCACCTTTGCCTTCTTTGGCGCCGATTCACCCCGAGAAACCCACTGTTTTGATGGATCCACGTTTCGTCCACGGTTACGAAACGGCGCAAAAACTCGTTCATATTGCGATTGAACAACGCCAAACATTCCTGCGAAATTGTCACACGTTTGCGTTTGTGGTCGATTGTGAGCAAACGCGGCACCCATCTTGCGGAAAGCTTTCTCATACCCAAATGATCGTTTAAAACTGAACCCACTAAGCCATGCGAGATGCCTATGGCTTCCACAATCTCTCTCACTTTTAATCGCCGATCAGCTAAAACCATATCGTGGATTTTTTCAACTGTTTCGGATGTGGATACCTCAACTGGGCGTCCAGAACGTTCGGCATTTTCCGTGCTGGTACGGCCACATCAGAATTCAGTAAACCACTTTTTTACCATGGAAATGGATGGTGCAGAGTCCCCATAATATTTATCATGCTTAGCCTTGGTTTGCGTAATGGATTTTTTCCGCAAAAAATAATGCTTAATGAGCACACGAAATTCACTTTTTTCCATTTTCTTCTCAGTAAACGCGGTAGTCTGATATTAACGGCTGTCAAAAACAAACTAAATGTCACAGCTTGTTCAATTTTTAACAGGAGTTATCTGACAGATGACTGTTGTCCCGTCAACAGTCAGTGTTGCCATTTCAATTAAGAGGCGGAAAAATCAAAAAGTCACGGACTTATTGACCCGCCCTGTTAAGTACAATAAGGAGATAAACACAAACAATTCAAAATTTGAATACTATCAGGGCCATGTAAGAGTATTTTTCATACAATTTTCGAGAAACTTTACTAAGATGCAACTGAAAAGACGTGATGAAATGTTTCTACTCTTAAATTCGAACTAAGAAGCCTTCAAATACAACGAAACACCTATCTGTCCTATGGCCATATCTGTTGCACTTTAAGAATAACGTAGCCTAAGGATCAGCAATGTATTGTTAATTGGAAGCTTTCACCGACTTACTATTCTACAACATTTTAACGTATTGTGTTATTTTCAGGCTGTTCTAGCTCAGGTACAGTTCAGTATCTGTTTAGGGTGTTCCGAGTTTACTCACTGAGGACCGGGTTACACCTGGCTAACCACTTTGTTGTTGCATGTTTAGTCTCTCAACTCGTCGCTGATGAGATTTCCGCCATAAATGGAATGCTTTCTATGAAGCCTATCCCGAGAACGACAAAGCGACGCATGAGCTTTTTACTATGTTAAGATAAAACCGTATGAACATAGTTTAGAACTTCCAAGATTAACTTCAGATGTATTCAAATCGAAGACAAATCAAACCGCACACATGGAGCAGTTCTATGCTTTGTGTCAAGCTAATATTCAAGTTTCGAGAACCCTATAGTTTCCTATTAACTAACATATCCTAGAAATTCTAAAAGTTGTTTCAAAACAACATATTTTTATGGGTATCACAAATTCCGAGACTTGCCTAATTTTGACTAAAATAACAAAAAATACAGCAATCAAGGATACCAGAAATAGGATAGGATGAAAATCGCGATGAGATTTGCCAACAGGGACAGCAGCCATCTTTTATTTCAAAACCAAGCCTCAAATCAAACCTCACAAAGTGAGTTCCGTTCCACGCAGCAGGGGTCTGCCAATAATTAAAACGCTGTAAGCAATAGCTTTGTCGAGCAATGCGCTGGATATACTCTGCCGCCACCACATGACAGGCACAGTGGTAATTAAATTCAAGATCCGATAAAGTACTGCTGCAAAATCTTATTTATTAAATACTTGGTCACATCCCTCCCATCTAATAGAATGTTTTAATAAAGCAAACAGAGACCGAGAAAAGTAAAATTTACAATAAAATTATTTCTAAATCCTATTATTATCTTAAATTTCATTATGATGGTGACCACAATGAAATTGAAGATAATAATAGGATTAGCAGAGTGTCTGCTACCGTCGATACTTTGATTAGCTAGAAAGCTATTGGTTTAATTTTCATCCTTCCACACCGTTCCACCCTAGATATTCCAGATATTCAGCGCTATGCAAATGAATGAAATGAGGCAGACGCAGAATTTGCTAATCTGTTTACGGGTTTTCGATGGAATTTGATAGATTTCGGAATATGGGATGGTTTCAATTCATCGTCACGAGTTCGGATTTCCAGTCTGTTATTTTTTATTTTCGTTTATTCGGCGGCATGCGCACTCAACTGCATCGTTGGCTGTTCCAAATTGGACATATCTCAGCCGACTGCTTCGTGTTCGTACATAACTACCGACATATAACTACGATGTCAGTCTGCGGCCGGCAGCGGCTGCTCGACGTGCATCGACGAGCCAATTAAGGTGAGTGGGGTAAGTCCCCCTTCCACACTTCAATATTTTGACATTGTTCTATTATAATACATTCAGTCAAAAAAGTATCGGGAATGGATGATTTGTTTATGGTTCCAAATTCAAATTTTTGTTTTTTTGTAGTTGTTAGATTGGCACAACTGTTTTCCATTTTGGCGCGGAGTTTGAGTTGCATCTGTTATTTATATTAAATACAGTGCTGGTTTTAGTAATATCATATATAGTGTGTATTGCGAATTTCATAATGGACAAAAATATCGAACAAAGAGTTTGTCTTAAATTTTGCATAGCCAATGGAATTTCGTGTTCGGAGTCACTGAAAATGTTACAGAAGGCTTACGGTGAATCGACTTTATCAAAAACTCGTGCTTATGAGTGGTTCAAAGCGTTCAAAAGCGGTCGAGATGTGATGGAAGATTTGCCTCGCTCTGGAAGGCCGTCAACGTCTGCAACTGAAGTTAACATCGCAAAAGTGAAGGAAATAGTGACTGAAAATCCCCATTCAACTCTGAGAGAGATAGCCGCCGAACTTTCTGTATCTCACGAGTCGATCCGTACCATTTTAACTAATCATTTGGGTATGAAACATGTTGCTGCTCGGCTAGTCCCAAAAGATCTGAATTTTCTCCAAAAACTCAATCGCATGAAAGTCGCTGAGGACATGCTAGAACGAGTCAGTTCGGACCTAACATTCATGAAACGCATTGTTACTGGTGACGAGACGTGGGTTTACGAGTTTGGCATGCAAACTAGTCAACAAGCTTCGGAGTGGCGCCTTCCAACTGATCCGAAACCGAAAAAACCACGCCAAAGTCGATCAAAAGTCAAAGTCATGTTGACTTTTTTCTTTGACTATCGCGGTGTTGTGCACTCTGAATTCTTACCGGAAGGTCTAACGGTAAATAAAGAATATTATTTGAGCGTTATGCGGCGTTTAAGAGAGCAAATTCGACGAAAAAGGCCAGATTTGTGGAAAGAAAATTCTTGGATTTTGCACCACGACAATGCGCCTTCGCACAAGGCTATCATTGTGAACGAATTTTTGACCAAACACTCAACAAATACCATCCAGCAACCACCATATTCACCAGATATGGCTCCTGCTGACTATTTTCTTTTTCCTAAACTCAAATTACCACTTCGTGGCACCCGTTTTCAATCGATAGAAGACATAAAGGAGAATTCGCGGCGAGAACTGAACTCAATTCAGGAAGCAGCGTTTAAAAAATGTTTTGATGAATGGATTATTCGTTGGCGCAAGTGTATCGTTTCTAAAGGAGCATACTTTGAAGGTGATAAAATAAATTTGGATGAATAACAGACATTTTGTGTATTATTGATCTTTTCCCGGTACTTTCTTGACAGAGTAGTACATATATGATTGTATAAATAAAATTAATATTATCTCTGGACTTTCAGCCCTCGAGTAAGGTGATTAGTTATTAGCATTTATAACTGATGTCGGCTATAAATAGGGATTGCACTGTAAATTAATTATAAGATAAGGAAAATCTGGTATTTTAGAACCATGGATCCTAACCTGAGGGCAATTACCCCAGCGAGGGAAAACTGGTATGCAGCGGGGGTAGGTACATTATAACAGATTAATACGACCGAATCTATTATAATAATACTAGTAAAGAGATAGGTAAGGTTATGTGATTGTAAGAACATGCTCAACATTTTTTTTCCTAAGTTAAATCATAGGGGCATCGACTTATAGTGATAGACAAGCACGTCTATGAAAACTACTGAAAACTTAAAACAAAAGTTCGCTGCAGCGCTACATCGACATTGTGTCGTTTAACAGAACTATTAAAACATTCAGCGCTAAGATAACTTTTAGAGGATATTTTTTCGCGACCATAATGTCTTAAGTGCCATGAATTTCGTGGCACTTACGCGTGTTGTTCAAAATAGTGTAATGTTTAAGGTTAAAGGACTACATTACACCTGTGTCGACTGAAGCGACTGTTCGGCATGCCTAATCTAGTGTGTAGAGAGTCCGTTTAATTAAAGCGTGACCTAAGAAAATGAGGTTAAATTCAAAAAGTGGTATTATTGAAATAGTAGGAAAACATGGTTTTGATACTTGAGTATTTTTTGTTTTTATGCCAATTGTATAATAGTTGTATAAGAACTTAAATCCCAACCAATAATAATAAGATTATTTTATGTGTAGTGTATATGGGCCATAGTAGCCTGAAATAAAGAATTATTATTATTATATCTATTGGTGGGTGTATGGTAAAGGTCAATAACGCACAAAAAGCTAGTTATTATTCCAAATTTATTTTATCTGTTCCCTCAAATGCCGTACTTATATAATATTCAAATAATATTCTTTATTTACTATTTGGCCTTCCGGCAAGAATAACAAGAGCACAACACCGTGACAGTCAAATAAAATAGTCAACATGATTCCACTTCATCACGTCTCGTCAACGCAAATAATGTGTTTCAAAATTGTTGGGTTGGAATCGATTCGTTTTAGCATAGAGAAATTTCTCATCTTTTGGGATTAGTTAAGTAGGAACATGTTTTATAATCAAATGATTGTTTCAAATGATACGGATGGAGTCGTGAGACACAGAAAGTTTAGCTGCTATCTCTCAAACTTGAACGAGGATTTCATTCACTATTTGCTTCACTATCGTGATTTTAACTTCAGTTGAAGACATTGATGCACTACCAGACAGAGTGAGGCAAATCTTTCATTACATCTCCACCGCTTTTGAATTCTACCACTCATTAGCATGTGTTTTTAATTAAGTCGATTCACCCAAAGCATTCTTTGTTCGATGTTTTTATTCATTATGAAATTCGCATAATGTCAGATTATCTAAAAAAACATATACAATATAATATAAATACATACAAATGTACACATAATAAAATTTAATAATACTATCTAATAATATTAGTCAACAAGGCTCAAGATTATAACGTCATACTAACTCAAAAGTTCAGAAATCGTATTATTTAAAACATTATTGTTCTTCATTGAAACACCTTCCTTCTCTTCTTATATTTGTTTGAATTTATTAACCATAGTGTGTAGCAGTTTTCGCACGTTACTGTTTATTGTTTTTTCCCATAATTAAGCAATTAATTAATAAAAATAAATGTGTTTAAAAAAAACTGACAATTGCAATTATAGACTTTCACGTGATCTTAACCGCAAAATAATGTTGCCACTTTATTTTTTTTTCAAACTTTAAGTTACGCTTTCAGTAGACACACTCTAGTAAATATTATTACCGATGCATAGAGTGACAAGATCAAAAAGGTTAGGAACCACTGTTCTAAAGTAATGCAACAATAGTAATTGGTCAGTACAGTAGGTTCTGTTAACAAGTAAAACTGGGATATAGTAAACGATTACAGATACGATCAGAGTGCGAAGTCCACAACTAATTGGGGCACGTAAGGTATGCGTGCCGCAATTCCATTAGCACTCAATGATGTCCGTGTGGACCTAATATCGAGATGACCGAAGGTCAGGAGAGTTATGGGTAAACTCTGGGTATCACCAAACACCTCACAGTTCTATGTTTCTCTCACTGTAGTGGTGTAAATGGACCACACAACTACGAGCAATCCTTATATCAAAGCGTAAAAGCACATGGTCCAGTGAAATTAAAGTGAGTCTAGGACTGAACTGGACGTGTCTAATAGGTACTGAACAAAATGAAGTAGTGGCACATGCGAGAGCTTAATGCACAACAAATTTTGAGGGTGGCCTCAACTGAAGTAGATGTGCGAACTTTCCTTACGAGTGAGCATTTAGGTGATATAGGAAAGGAACGGTACGTTTTTCTAACGGAACCGTGTGAACGCATCCTAAATTAAAACTAGTTGGTCATTGACAAGGCCTTTGTACGATCACAAATTGATCCGGAAACAACACATCAGTACGTTGCCGAGTGAACAGCATCGAATGTTCACTTGACGAATGGAAGCTAAAACATGTTACGGTAATTAAATGGGATTTCATCGCCGATTTACTTCTGTTGTGGAACACTTTATAAGCGTAAAATATGATGTAGCGTTGGCACGTGACACCTCTACGAGCACATGTTTAAATTGTATACGTACAAAGAGGATACCCAACGTTCACTTATAAGTTAACTACCTTACATGTTTGAGAGATTTCAAAATATTATTTTTTACGGGGAAGGCTTGTGAAAGAAATTAGAATACCTGCCAGAAACAGCAACGCTCTGTAACACCACGAGCAGAGGGACATGTGGGGCGCCCGCTGCCTCGCCGCGACTGCGACCGCCTGAAGCGACACACTATAGCGCTTGTGCCCGTCCGCCTTGCTTTAGTGTTGTCCATTCATTATTCAACACGTTTAATTAAGCTAACTTTATTTTCTGCTGATTATTTATTAACCGTAAATTAACAATACGAATTCCATAATTGTTTCAAAACTATGTAGCTAACTTTTTTGTAGAGTTCGATGGTAATGATTTTATAGCTTGTAGAACATTCGTTAAAAAATTGCTGAAAAAACTTCATGAAACGATATCATTCAAGGATGAGCTAAAAACATTTTCGAAAAATAAAAATAGATGTGTCTCGTGCCTATTGGTAAAGGCTGAGTGTAGCTGAAAGCAGTGTTCCGTGAGATCGGCTCTGGAATCGGGCGACGTGCTCAGACGAGACTCATCAATCGATTCTGTCGCGTGGGCTTCTGGCCGGCCTGGCCCCCCAAATCGCCGATCTTGACACTTCTTTTAAATAGAATAAGGGATTACCTCGGCCGTGCCTTTATTTTTACTCACATCAAACGATGGACGTAAGTTTATTTTCAGAATTTTGAAAGAAAAAAAAAATAGTAAACTGAAAAATAGACTGTATTATTTCAATATTTCTGTACGTTGTATCCAAAACATATATTTTGACAGGGATGTTTTGGTAAGATCACGTATTATTTTAAGATTATTATCTTAGCTTATGTAACAACAGGATAAATACCTACTATTTAACAAAGGTATTTACTATTGCTAATACATAGAGTTTATATATGTAAGTACAGTTCCACATTTCAATAATAGATAACAATATATTCATGTTTGTGGGTAAGATCTCCTTCAGTAGTAATGTAATTCTAAGAGCTCATAACAGATACGTTTTGGTAAATTATTAATTCTAGCAAATGCTTGGCATGTGCCAATTATGCCACCTTTGCCCTAAATAACCGAAAGGTGAGGGAAAACGGCTTAAATTTCTATGAAGAGATGATACCATTTATCTTCGAGAGATCTAGCGTAGATGCGATAGCTCCGAAATTAGCGTAGCTAAGTATAGACACGCTTTCACTACATACCGCGAGTAAGCCATAACAAAAGTGTACGGGTTGGCTAGCAGTAAAAGCGTAACGATATCTATAATCTATTTGTTACCGATTAGACGGACGTGCGAAAGCGGTTGGCGTCCAGCCCAATTGTTATTATTCGTGAATGCGGCTGTGACTGTCAAAGAATAACATTATGGTTTCATTGTCGCGCTCCTGTGAGACGCCGGCGCTTCTCAAGACGCCGATTGTTTATAATTATTCTCACTCTTAAGGGCTTTCAAAATGCATTGTGGTGCTGTGTTGTCTTCTTTGTTTTGAACAACACCAGATTTTAAAGTGTTTCGAGTTGGTCTCGAGTGCGCACGTTCGCGTAAAAAAGGTAAAAGGTAAAGGTAGTTAGAAGTAGGTGTTCTTGTTTAATTTATCTTTCGTCAAGATTCTTCAGTATAAACAAGATACCTTACTTATATAGCTTGTAGTCATCATCACAAAGAGTCATCACCATCATCATCATTTCAGCCGATACACGTCCACTGTTGGACATAGGCCTCCCCCAAGCCAAGAGTGACTACTGTAAAATTGGAGCTCTTTGTGATGATGACTACATCCTTATCTAAACATCATCGCAGGAAGTGCCGACATTAAAGAGACATGCAAAAATAACCTTCCAAACAATTTTCATTTAACGTTTGTGTTCTGTTTGTAATTTTGGCGTAGCAATGCAAATAAAGCATACGAGACTCGCGTAACAGATTTTGCCTTCTTTCATTTCTGATAGGAATGATCTGTCATTTAGCACTGGTTTTACAGTCTAGGCCAAAAAAACCATTTCCCTGCATATAGCATTCAAGAATATTTTAGCACGTTTAAAACAAAGGGTTACTTAGCAATAATACAGACTACGCACAGACGTCGGACTAAGCGGCGCGGAATGTTGGTCGGTATGCACCGCTGCATCCTTGCGAAACCAGGGAGGGAAGCTAGTATTAAATAAATACAGTGCTTTGAAATCGTCTATTAAATGACAAATGTTATCTAGAATTTCTATCGTTATGAATTCAGATTTTTCAGACTTCAAACTAAGATCTTTTTTTTAATTTACGTTGCGATCTAAGTTGCTAACATTGTTCATCAACAAATATTAAACAAATTTTAACTCAAATTCGCTTTAATAAGAAATTTATCGTTCTATCCCTTACAATAAGTCAAAAAACATTCAGTTTAAACTATACTGTACTTTCAGCAAGCAAAAATAGTTTTTATCTAAATACGGATTTTAACTGTACATATCAATTTATTTAATTAAATACCAAAACATGTGAAAACCTTGTTATTGATTGACATAAACGGCTTGTTTTTAAGATAAAAACATAAATGGCTATTGGAAAGTTACCTTCAAGGATTGCAAAATAATATTTTTTAATAACGTAAGATTGCTACACGCTGTATATGGAACGGGTAACCCAGTGGCCGAGTGTGGTCGGTGCCTACACCTCACCACGTTTAACATCACCAGGCACATTAGAACTCTAGCAAGTAAAGAATAGAGTTTAAATTGCATTGTTGTACCGGCAACAAAAAGTTCGTACAAGTACAGATGCGAAGTTATATTTAAATCAAGGCGCTCATCTGCAATGTTAAGGTTGAATTCCGGAACGTTTGCGTCACTCGAGTACACCCGTGTATGGTGTTGTACAACTTTACACCTCATAAAAATAGGGTCGCCATAGGAAATATTAATGTGTAGGTGAATCCGATGAAAAATCTGACGCAATTTTCGAGTTATTATATGTATTATCAGTAGGTAGGTATCTTAAAGGTTTTATGACAAGCCAACCTAATGTATCTAAATGAAAGTTATAAAAGTCCACTCTTTCATGAATCAATTCTCTGTAGCGACATTATGGGAGGAACTCACCGCGCAAGTTTAGCGGAAGTCGGATAACAAATCAAATAACATCGGATTCCACAGGTATTCCGGTTTGATGTAAATTTTATTGAACGTCTCTCTGCAGTTTGGTAATATAATCTACATCTCCTGCGCGTTTCTGTTTTGTAACCTGATGCCTATTTCCCCCATTACGTCATTGTTGCCCAGTTTAAGTAGGTATCGGGAATTCGAGATGTACTCACATCGCTTTGGTTAAGCCTACCATGTCATCGATTATTCCCTGAAGGCATCCGACAGACTAATTAATTATCAGAGAGACTATCTGCCGATTTATACAATGTACAGTGGTATGTAGATGGTGAAACGGCCAGCACATGTAGACGCATGTAATGTCCGTTTCGGCATGTAGGTACGCCTATTCGTATTGACCGCATTTCAGCCATTGTCATCAAGTGTTAGTTAGTACGGGTCTGTAATTCACGTGCAAATTGCTTGCTCTATCTGAACTGGAAAATCGTCGTGTGGTATTTTCATAATTTATCAAAGACTTTCGTTTCGTGCTCCATATGATATGCGACGAAGGGAAGGGTATTAAAGCTGAAGAGTGTACGCTGTATTACGGAAGAACGTAAACTTATTTTTTCTATGGGAAAATGTTCGACGGATCTAATAGATCTGTATCTATGAAATTGCCGTTTTTTAAAATGGTTTGCTTTGAAGTGTTCTGTGTATCCTTGGATTGACTATAAAAATTAAAAGCCATTTTATTTTATTTTCCAAAATAGGCATTTGCTGTTTTCTTTGTGTTTTGTATTTTCTGTAATATCGCAGTACCTACTTATTACCATAAAAGCTAATAAAAAACAACTTTTTTCATATTAAGAGTTCCGAATATCAGTGACCTACGACTGTCTTCAAAGATGATAGCAAAATTTAAAAAAATACCCCGACGTAAAAAAAAAACGTGTTGCGCCTACCCCAAGTAATATGGGATAAGAGAAGGAAGAAGAAAAAAAAACCCCGACGCATGAAATCTACAAAAACATCCATCTATTAAGTGTTTAAGATTCCAACCACAGTCAATAAATGAGCTGATGACTTTGAATACCTGAACAGATCTTATAAGTTGTATCTAAGAACCATCTCAACTTTTTTTTTTAAAGCTGACTATATGTCAGCTTTCAAAAAAAAAAACCGCATCAAAATCGGTCCATTCGCTGAGGAGCTACGATGTCACGGCCAGACACACAAACTTATTAACACCCTTTTCCGTCGGGGGTTAAAATGAAGACCAGACTACAGAGCTATTCTGTATAAGTGGTTGTCATTTCAATGTCGTTATATTTTTGTGCAGGTATAATTACTAGTTTCAAAACAGCTAACGGAAATAGTATAAAAGTGATATACAAAATTATGACACAGTTCGTGGATTAAAATAATATAAAAGCTTATTTTGAGCGTGCGGCGGCAGCGTGGCCGCGCTATGCGCCGCTCAGACCATCGTAGCTCGTAGGACTGACACACTTATCAAATAAACGAAAATTAACCTTGTACTCCATGTAATTCATGACGTTTTAAGTAGGCTGACATTGGCTGCGAATAGTTTTAATATGGACGTCAGTTGATATATTTATTTTCTTCGACGCTAATCTGACATAACTTGCAAAGAGTAAAATAAAAGCAAAATTATGACTGCATTTTACCGTAGTTCATTTCATGGAGCTAGGTATCATAAGAGAGAGAGATTGAATATATTAGAGAATATAGAAAAACAGACAAACATTTATCAACACGCTACATTAAATAAAGAGCAACGGTGACTCACGCATATTTGTTTAAAAAAATGTTATGTGCTTTTAAGACACAATTTATAAAAACTCAAACAGCTTTTTTGGTAAATAGCTAGCCACTGATCAAATCCAATATTTTTTACCGGTAAATAACCCGTAGGTATATTTGTAGCGAAGTAGAGCTGAAATGAATTCCCTTTAATTTCGCAAACAGATATGATGACAAAATAACACGTAGAATGATTTTTTACAAAAATGTTTTGTAAATTGAAATGAATGAAACTGTTCGCGTAAGGAAAAGTTATGTGCAGAAATAAAGCGCATCTAAACTAGTACCTATGATGTGAATCCCGTACCTTCATAATTCTCATTAGGTTGGTACATGGAGATTATTTTTTAACATTACGTTGAGTAAGACGTACTAAATGTAGACACATTGCTCGTAATCTAGCATTATTCTTGGTATCTACAGACAGACTCAAAAATCTTAGTTCAGGGATAATAAACGTCATCTAGCTAAATCAGGAGTCCTTTGTTCAGCAATAGGTAATTCAGGTACACGACATTATTTTAGTTTATGCGAAACCTGAATGCAGTTTGTTCAGAATCAGTAACTGAATGTATTCCAATAGTTTTTAAACTATGTTATATTCCCAAAAAATATTTTAGGAGGTCACAAGTTTACAAAACCCCGACACTAAGTACAACACAGGTCACGGCGGATTAATCGATAACAATTTGAAGGGGTAAGTGGACAAAGGTGTTAACTACTGTTACGATACTCTGGTAATATTTCTGCTGTTAGCACATTTGAAATCTGTAATATATACTTGATTGACAGTTAAAACCTTTGCTAGCATTCGTAACTACTCGTAAGTATGTAATGAATTACAATTGCGCTGTTTTAAATCCATGGATCGATTTACCATTAGTTAAAACCTGTCTGATATCACCTTTGTCCACTTAACCCTTCAATTACTACTTGAAAATACTATGGCGCAGTGTTTTTCCATTTTGATCGCTATTCATTCATAATAATCAATAAGCCTGTACATTTGTATAATATCTTCATAAATTGAGTGGCGATTTTGGGACGTAGAAGAAACTCTAAATAACTGGGCTATTTATAAGTCCTTTAAGCAGCTATTTGGACTAATTAAAAATTAGCGATGAATACTGCTAAGAGATTCTGATATAATAGGTGTATCAAATGCTAGTGGAGAGAACAGAAGTTTCATTTATTAGGCGACAGCATTCAGAGCAAAGTTTATACTTAAATAAAGAACGCTTAAAAACCATTTTATAAAACTCGCTACATATACCTAGGTACCTATAGTCGCATGATTTACTTTCAAACTAAGGGGGACTGTAATGAACTTAACTCTGTAACCCATAACTCGTTTTGTATGCTTGTAAAAGGATTTCCTTGCACTCGCCGACCGCTGGGTGAAAAACAATTTTTTGTTTCACGAACAACTGTTGTAAAATGCATTTATAAGTCGTCGAAATTGGTTTAAGGTTTTTTAATTTCGACGACAGAGTTTATAGTTGATTAGTTTAACCTTTTAATTAATAACGTTAATGAAATGATAGAGGCTTCGGCAAAGATGTATTGAGTAAGTGTCTCCCGGCAGTATCGAGTGCTTCAAAGGCACGCTACTCTCCCGTCATTACTAGTTACACAAACACGAAGATGTTAACGGATTAACATATTGTACAGAAGTATGCGAGCCAGGCAACGGAACGAGGAAAATATTGATATTAGGCTTGGATTATGGATGTACCGATATCCGAGTCGTGACACTAAATTTATTTTTTATAAAATCTTCAGGAAGTTAGTTTCAATGCAAAACAGAAGACTAATAAAATACAAATAACGTACCCATTCATAAGTTGCTCAGCGTAAACGTGCAAGTATAGCGGGGAGCGTTCAATGACGTTCAAAACTTTACGACAACACGGCTGTTACTTGTTGCACGAGTGCTACGAGTGCGGTTATTACGTATTAACGTTCCGGTTATGTTTTGCGAATTGCGATGACACCGTAAACCGCGTCTCGTTCACTGGGAACGGACTCGTGTTTATTTCGCACTGGAGGTAATTTATTCGACGGATGGCGCCGACTCGCGAGACGCATCGTCGTCGTGACGAAGTGGGCCGCAGACACGAGCGCGCTACGCAGCGGCTCTTCGGTTTCTCACCGTTGTCTTTATCCATTTACTTGCACCGGCACTGTTGCAACCATCAATCAGTGTTAGATACAAGAGCAGTTAATGACTGCATAACGCCCGCCGTGGCGGTGAACCAGTGCTGCCCCTGCGCCCGCCACAAGTTCACTACTCGCGCATTATTGTGCAAGCCTCGTGCCCAGTTCTATTCAATTTCAAATATGGTAGCAAGCGCGCACGCACGTCCTATTGGACAGCTACAGCATAGGAACGAAATGATCACAAATCGAATCGAAAATAAATCATTGGATCTCTGCTTATAGGCAGCAACTATTGTTGTATGTCTGTTTGGATTTTAGACAGCCAAATTCCGGTGCAGAGTGTACGGGAAGTGGCAAATAACTGTGGTCTCTGTAAACAATTTGCGAACGTAGCTGTTTTGATTTGTTGAATAACGTAGAAATCAGTTAACCCTTCAGATACCGTCAATTAGAGACACAATAGTAAGACAATACATGCGCGGCCAACGGTGGTCGCTTGGGGATTCATGAATTAGGAATAGGAAAAGAATTTGAAACTGTAATTTGATAAAAAAAGTAGTTACTTAAAGACCAGTGCGGAGAACCTCAAGCGGCGGAAATATAGCAGCCTCTTCGGTAGTTATATTATTGAGCCGTTTGAGGTTGAAACTCTTGGGCCGTGGGGTCCGAGTGCTCATATGCGTTTTAAAGTATTATCCAAACGCTTATTGACTCTTCGCGTGACCTTTTGGGCTGGCTTATACCTCGGTCAGAGATTAAGCATTGCCATACAACGTGGCAATGCCGCCAGCCTTTTGGGCACACTTCCAGTCCACAGCGATGCGGAGGAGTTTTAAGACGTAACATTTGGCTAGGCCTTTAGTGTATTTACTATTTTTAATTATTTAAGTTTATTATGTATATATTTTTATTTAAGTTTATTATATAATATATTTACAAGGCTGATTCCGTATCTATGTACAGTTGATAGTTTGTAGTATTGGCTCTTTACGAAATTGCCGATTTACTGTTTTTGTTGGGTTTTGATTTTTAAATAAAATCGACATTTAACCATAAGCTCTGATGAAATTTTTCTTTTCATCAATAATCTCTGTATTAAAAATTTTTCTTTTCATCAATAATCTCTGTATTAAAATTATACAAATATCTTAAAACGAGACAAATTTAATATTCGAACATCAAAATGTCTTGTTAAATTTTTAAACGCTAGAAACTCGACAATTTTCACAATAATTTATTTTATTGGTTTTTGATGATTTCTCGTTCAGAAAATAGTAAATTGGGTTTTGGTTTAAGACGCAGGAGAGAACTGAAAGGTTTTTTTCATCTTTTTCACCCCGAAAAGTAGGAAACTTAGTACGTAAAATTTAATTCTTAGGACCAATATAGTAGGAAGTTAGCACAAATAATATTGTACCTTAGCAAATAAAAAGACTACAAATATGACATACATAATTAAATGGACGAAATCAATTGACAATTGAAATAAAAAAGAATGATTAACGTATTTGGATGGTTCGAAAATGCTCCGTCCTCCGCATGGCTAGTCCACGAGTTGATTACGATCCTGATACGTAAATGCTGTGTTCGGAATTTAGATAGCACCCGTCAGCACAGCAGCGAGTAGTAGCGACTATGTATCTATGAAACTCGTATCACATGCAGGTATGTTTTACTAGTAACAGTGCAGGGATAAACATACTAGTAATATATTAGGATGAGAGTGCGTATCGTTTACTATTCGATCGCAGTGACTCACTCACCTCTACTTTTTGTTAAGAGGGGTTTTTCATTTGCGCGACGGTTATGACCAAACGAATACTAGATACATTATAGGCAGGGGTTTTAAAATATTAATAATAGTTTAATAATACTTTAGAACTGTGCATTTTAAAAATAATAATTTTCTTTAAGCGAATTTTATTTAAGCATTAGAATAAAAACTGAAAAACTTAAACGGATATTTTTAGTTTAAACTTACCTGTGCCGCCACCTTTTGCAGTAGAAGTTGAAGGTTGGTTAGAATTATTATCCGGATTTGTCAAATTCGAATTGATAAAATCCGGATTACGATAATTCGCATTGTGATAATTGGGCATAAATCTTTGTAACTTGTTATATGCGGCTTTCATGGATGGATTGAATCTGCGGGGCGCAGACTCGATGCTTGACGACGACGACGGCGGCGAGGTGTCATAGTCTCCATATTCGTTATCACTGCTGGAGGACGAACTCGAGTCCGTCTCAACAAAAAATAAACTTAAACAAGAATAGCAACACGTTCTCAAAAAAATTTTGAGGCCGGAAAATTAACTGGTTAAATAGAAAATACTTCAACACTTTAAAAGTGTTGAAGTGAAATTTAATGGACTTGGGAGTTGAACGCGGCGGCTGCGGAACCAGCGAGCGGTCAGATGCAATGCGTGCTATCACACCGGAAGTAGAGCAAGTTATGGACGCATCTGCGTAATGCCAGATGTATCCCGGGAACCGGGAGGCGTGCCTTAGTGCACGGGGATGCAAGCATGCAACAGGAGGGCACACGCGCAGTGCTACGGGTCAGAGCCGTTGCGCGGGCGGGATAGCAGAGGCTACCTCCCGCCCAACTTATTAGCCCGGCGAAAGCACGCCCATCCATTGTCGCTAACACCTCTACCACCACGCCGCCGTGCCGACGGCAGCAGCACACCGACGCCCGCTGCACAACACACGCGAACGTGTTACACTTACATGCCGCCGTCACACACATTAACAACACTATTGGTCCGTCGTACTACGCTGTGCTTGTAGGCTTCGTGCACACACTGATAAAACAGTTATTACAATTCAATTTGGAAATACCGAGAAACTATTTCAGCAATTTAATTAACAGCTCCTGTAGGTACAGGAGGTGTATAATTTTAACGTGCATATAAATTGGACACTAACTACGTCATGACAAAAATCTTACGAAAAAAAAAGGTTTAACGAAACTAAGAATATCGCGTTTGATTGAGGAGCGCCGAAGACAACAAGTCTACGGGCTGGTTTTCTTAGCACTGTGTCTTATTTAACCGCGATTATAAGCGTCACGACACTAATAATAATAGTGTGGGGCAGCGAGGAGCGTACCTACTAACAACATAAGATCGCGGCCGATTTCGTAATCGTTACGTGTTCAGTGTATTGTTGACAATAACAAATAGTTTTTAAAGTCGACCGCGTGCTGTGTCGAGCTTTACGTAGCGGATATCGCACGCTGAGAACGAAAGTGACCGATTTCAAAATTTTGGTTAAATGAGTTAAGTATAAAGAATGACTTAAAAAAGTATATTCTATCATAATTATTATCATATTATATTATCTAAAAACTTCTCATACTAAAGTGACCTATTTTTTCGATTTTTTTTTTTAAACTTTATTTTATACGAGAAAATCATATTTTTTTGCAAAAACTATATAATGTTTCTAAAGCTATTTAGTGAAACAATAAATTTCAACAGAAATTCATAACTTTTGTTACCATGTTTTAGTGTTATTGTAAAATGAACAGAAAATGCTTAATACGACGGACACATTTTCGCTCTTTCCCAAAAATTAGCAATTTTGAGTTGAGTCACTTTCGTTCTCAGCGTGCGATATATTAATTTAACATAGGACAATTCAAATTAAATATTTCTAGTTGGATCTGTCAATACGCTGGCGCCAGAAGTTACTTAGGTACTACAAGTGACTTAGAGTATTGAGAATAAATTCTGAGGACTTCCTTTGAAATCTCTTATTCATAAGTACTCTACTTCAAAACCACATAGGTAGGTACATATGTCAAATATAGACCATTTATTATTGACAAGCAAGAGGGAAAAATTGTTCCATCATTAATCATCTGAGATGGGTGAATTTTATAACCTTATTAATAAGTATATGGTGTAGTGATTGCAGCATTATATATTAATTGATGCAGCAATACAAAGACAATCTTGTCTTAAAGCTAAACTATCTCGCAGGTTCGCCACAGGACAATCAATATTTTTACGGCCTACGATAAGTGTTCTAAGTCCGGGTGTCATTTATATGCGAGTTTACATGTTTGTGAACGCACCCATAATTCAGGAGCACTTCCTAGTGTGGGGCAATGTTTATAAAAAAAAAGAAAAAAAACAAGAAAAGCATAGTGAGTTCCTAATGTCGCACTTCCCCGACGGCTTCGGGAAATCTTAGTAAAAAGCTCGAATACACTGTCTGTTAAATAATGTGTGAACTAGGGTCTAACACAGCTTGATACAACCTATGGAAGTGTTCCAGTTCGCCAAACAAAGTGTGAAACAAAATCTTTGTCACGCTGACGGTATCGCTGTACATTATTTTGTATGCACGCAACTGTTTGCGCCCAATTCATGCGCTCAGAGGACTCCGCCTATCGATCGTAGCTTCATCATGCTCTGTAGATTTTCCAGGCTAAATGATTCAAAAAAAGTGCTAGGTTTGTAAACTAATGTTTAGAACATAATTATGTTTTTATTGAAAAATGACATATTACTACCAATAATATATATACTATACAATAATATCAACCTTTTAACGTTTGAAAACCCATATTTGGGATTTACGCAAGCATCCTTTTTGTTACACATTTATAAGACGCTTTTTCAGTTTTTTTTCTGTTCGAGGTGTCCATTGCAAATTATATACAAAAAATATATACATATTTGTACTTTTGGGAATTATGCTACTTAAATAGTTTTTGATGTAAACTGTGAAAAACGTGATATTCACTTCAGGACCGTCAATTAGAGACACAAAAGAAGGACAATTGACAGCGCAAACGCGTTCGTTTGGGGTTTAATGAATTAATATAATAATACGAATACCTGGATTAGCATTTTCATTCTTTCCTAATGCTTCGGTTCCTTTCGCTCGCATCTCCTCGGGGTTAAAAAACACCAAAAGAAAAATCAAAAGACGACAACTCTGCTATCTCTACGATGTTTATTTATTTATGTTATTCTGTATGCACAAAAGAGTACTACAGGCGGACTTAATGCCTTAAAGCATTTTCTACCAGCCAACCTTGAAGTTGACACAGCCATATAATATGATGCTTGAAATCCATCGTCCCTTTTTGACAGGAAACATTTGATTAGCTCCGGCCGTCTGACCTCCCAGTCCCCCACATGAGTGAACTACTTCAACCCGTCTGATAGGATATTTATTTAGGACACAGATGACAGATAGACCCATAATTACACCTGATATTGTTTTATAAAGCAGCGCGGCTGGCGCATTTGAATAGCTAGTTGGATACCAACATCATTCATTTCATCAGTCCTAGCGTAAAAGATCTGTTTACATCCAGCCTCGGCATTAATTTTATTTATTAAACTTTATGCACTAGATCAAATACATAGTATACATAGATAGTACAAAGGCGAACTTAATGCCTTAGACATTTTCTACCAGTCGACCTTAGGGTAGTGCAGAAATAAAACATGAGGCATTTAGCCAGCAAAGTGAGGTTTTCAGTGTCGGCCAAAAAGTCAACGGGACTTAGCGGTATCTGTATCGTCTGAGGAACTTTTTGCCTGCAAAGACGAAGACTGTGCTTGTGCAAACATTAATGTTCCCTATAATCGACTATGGTGACACGTGTGCTATTTTGACCTGATCTCGGTGTCGCTAGATGAACTTGGCAGGTTCCTCAACAACTGCATTTTCATGTGTAAAAATGTATCTAAAGATCCAAGTTTTAATTTCGACGGAGTAGGGAGAAGTTGCGAAATTGCTAATATTTTTTTAGACAATAGAAATTAATCGCATGCACGTAAAAAAACAATAGATGATAATGTTGTTCATGAATCTATAATAAACATACAACACAATTTTTAGTTTATGCGAAACCTGGATATAGTTCAGAATCAGTAACTGAATGGACTCCAATAGTTTTTACACCACGTTATATTTTTTCCCAAAAATATTTAAAACGGTTACTTGTTATCCGCACGCTGTACTAAGTACAGCAAAGGTCACGGCAGGTCAAGCGGGCGTGAGTTCTGAGGTGAGTCAAACAGCTAGGTGCAAGGGCAAAACAATCCCTCAGTCGCCTGGATGGCAATGGTGATGTATTTTTGCTGACTTAACAAGCTTATAATTTTGTGATTTTTCATGATACAGTTATGAAATTTTGTACATATGTAGATTCTTTACATAAAAATACTAGACACGTGTTTCGGGTTTCCACAAAACTAAAACTATTGAAAATATATTATATTTTTATCCTATTACCCCGGGCATTACCGAGGATTAGGCTTCAGAAAGTCAGTTTCATGGCACTGCTCGGGCGCTTGGGCCTTGACGGACTTTTCCTAGAACTAGCACTATTGCCTGATCACACGTACCGAGTAAACGGGCGAGACAGTGCTCTCGGCCGAACACTCGGTACGTATAAACAAAGCGCCGAGTGCTCGGCCAAGCGGTTATCTCTACAACTCGCTTACATCGCCTCCTCGGCCTAACAAAATTTTACTGTCTCGCCTTTGCTTGATCGTCTTGTAATAGATGACTGAATGTTTTTGTATGGAAAAATAAATAACTAACTAACTTTCTAGAATCATTCATCAAAAACCCTAAGTATATATTTTAACTATTAAATCTGCTGATTTGTTTTTGTGGATATAAAACCTTTCAATCGTGTCAATTAGCGACACAATAGAAAGACAATGACAGCGCGAACGCCGACGTTAATTAATTAACAAACTGACATGTATCCCATGCCTGTTGGAGGATCCTCCTTTTCAATTAAGAATGTGGGTGCCTTACTCTATAAAAGCAGCTATGGCGTCAGTAAGCTGAAAAACTAAAAATTATCCAACAACACATTTTCAGTAGTTAATCTGGCTATTAAAATTATAAACAATACGACCGAGTAGTTTCGTTTTCATTCATAGCAAGCCTCGCCCAATCTTCGAGACCTTGGTCGGTATTTTGAGAGCAAAGTGAATCACCGGGATCCATAAGTGGAATATTAACGATCGTTTCACCGGGAACTAGATAATATTGTACGAGTATTTATGCGATCCTACCGCAGATACCCTGGTCAGCACTGATCAATTCTATTATCTAATTCTAATATTTTGGCATATAACTTATTCATCGAAAGATTGTTCATAAAATATTCAAACTATTAGGGTTTGTTTGTAAAGAACAGCTAAAATAGGTTTCTCCACAAGTCTATATTGTATTGCAGTTCTTTTTACCGACTTCCCAAAAAGGAGGAGGTACTACGTTCGGCTGTTTGTATGTTTTTTTTTTTTGTATGTTTGTTCGGCGAATACTCCCCCAAATGTGGACGGATTTTCAAAATTCTTTTTTTGTTCGAAAGTAGATAGTTCTGAGGTGGTCCCATTATCACCAAATTAGGATCTGATGATGGAATCTTGGAGAAATCGAGGGCAACCTTCAAATTTTATAGGCTCACTTATTGATTTTCGCATATTTTATGAAGTATCTTGTGTATTTGCGTATGGTCGTCACCATCTCAGGTAGCTGGGCTGATGATGGAAGGTACAACTCCTTAACAGTAAGAAGTTACTCGAACAGGCAAGGACTGTTTTAGTAAATTGTTTTGATGTTTGATAGGGCATTTGCCACAATTGGTCTCATGATCATCAAGTCATGACCTGATGCTGCAGTCAGGATAGTCTGCAGAGTACCTAAGTCCTCGACAACAAACAGCAGATATATCGAGTTTAGGCTCATTGAAAACGGCTCGATGTGTGGATAAACGTACTGCTAATAAAGAACACCGAAGTACATAGAGACCTGATGCTGAAGCCAGGAGCATCAGGAAAAGTACAAACCTTGAAATTACAGCACCGTAGTCGTGTTTGGGCTCATTTTAAACAGGACTAAATTTTAAGTTCATTGCAATGTTGACATAAATCATCTAGTCTAATGACTGATTGAAAGATTTACCTTTCGGCTTCATCATCAGATCAGTTCGAAAGAAGAGGGGGAGAGGATATATCGAACTGATCTGATGATGAAGCCGAAAGGTAAATTAATGTAATCTAACCGCGTTTGGGATTATTAGAACCGTTATGAGATGCGCTCTGACTATAAGGTATTTACGTTTGACTGAGGGGTACTTTTTAGTGGTGGTACCATAACTAAAAAGTGTAAAATAAAAAAAACTTTTTACAAAAAAAATATAACCGACTTCAATGATAAAAAACACTGAAAAGTATCAAATAACTTTAATTTTGGAAGTCGGTGTTAAATAACGAAGAGACTAAACTATTATAGAAACACCGACTTCCAAAATTAAAGTTATTTGATACTTTTCAGTGTTTTTTATCATTGAAGTCGGTTATATTTTTTTTGTAAAAAGTTTTTTTTTTCAAACACGCAAACCTCAAAATTAATACTATAATTTTTTCTACCTCAAAATGTAGCAGCAGGGTGATGTCTAGCGGATTGAAGTTATATACCTATATTTGTCGTTTACACGAAGGTTAAGCGGGTCCGACTCCGCTACTGAACTGTGAAAGGTATTTCATACTTCGAAACAGGGTGATTTCGAACTGGCGTACATCGCACTCGTATGCTTTCTAACTAACGATAAGTCGGCCTTGCATACTTCGCTCCAGTGAATTTTTGAACTGGCGTACATCGAGATCCTGTACTTAAGTACTAACATACGTCGACGTTTCAAACCGACATTCAGTAGCGGAGTCAGCGGGTCCACCTCCACCCCCAAATGTCCATCAGTCCGCAGCCTCATGCGGAATGAATACCCTCCAGAAAGTGGGAACCATATTCCTACGTGATTGTATGGCCTGCGATAATGATTTTAGTGATTGTACACTTGTTTGCAGTGCCTAAGGTGCAATTATTAATTATAATTCAAGATGAAACGATTGTGACGTCAAAATTGCTGCTTGTTTTAGTTCTGGAGGTGTAATTCATTGTAAAACAGAACCCACAATAGGTGTTAAAGGTACGGAAGCTCTCATTATGTACATGTTTAGCAGTAGTAAGAAGAATAGGATAAATTGTAACTATTACGGAGCTACACTCAACAGCTTTATCATCACCCATAATTAAGTCTCTTTGGTACTTCATGACAATAACCAGAAAATTAGATCCATTCGAGAAGTACGTGTATTTCCACAAGTGTGTGTTATCTTATAAGAGTAAATGGTTACTACCCCCACATCCACTTGATAAAATCACTGAGTCACGACTTTTGGAAAACACAGCAAACGAAAAAGGTTGCCAAGTTTTCAGAAGCAGTCCCTACAGTTACGAAAATAGAACCAGTCATCAATATTAAAAGTACCCACACTCAATTTAAAACGATCTATAGAGATCTTGCTATGTTAAAATTTATGTGTAGATACTGAACAAAAAGAGAACAATCTTGCAAGCCTAGTCAGTTATACATAATTATATCTTTTGTATGTTATACCGCTGTTACCCGCAACTCTGTTCGCAAGGAGTTTATTAGAGCAAGTCCCGTCCAAATCAGTTTATTCATTTTGAAGATTATATATACCCCCCAGTAATTGCGTCTCATTCCTGCGAGAGAATAAAAAGTAGCTTAAGTAACTTATTACATATAATTCCTAACCTAAAATTATCTTGTAAGTACAATATTTGACGGGACTTTCACTCAAATATTGTTCAAATGTTTCGAAGACGTATTCCGTAATTTGACATCCCGAAAAAACATCACAAACGATCTTGCCGGCACAATCAGTTAATTCATGAATCAGACCGGCGCGCCATGCCCGCCGGGTTCGTGCCGGCGGGTTTCGGTATGTAGACGGCTTTTGTTACACTCTATAATATTGGCTATCAATCAGTAAAATTCTCGTAAAAATCAGTCTAGCCATGTCCAATACTAGCCGGAATATAGATATTATATAAAAATTAAAAAGAATACATATTTTGTGAAGTATCGAATACATTTTCATATTCATTAAGAAAAAAAAAACGTACAAACACCTCGATATTATTTATATGTATATGGATGTACAGATATAAATGGCGTGCCCTACTTTAGACAACCACGTAGTCTAAACGATTCAATAAATGAAGCGAGTAAGCACGCGGCAGTCAATGCTTCATATTTACAGAAAACCTTTTACACATGTGGGTTACAGATGATTTCCTAAGAGACCCAGACTCATCTGAGATTTACCGAAGTTATTGAGTTACACTTGAGAGCCTCGATACACCAGCCTAACCAAATTATAAGGAACGTTATTTAGCGTACAACAATCACTTAGGTTGAAAATTTAATGTATCCAACCTCTACAACTTCTTTCAAGAAGGCAATCTTGGCGAAGCAGTTTTTATAGTGCCACCCACTCAAGCGTAGCGTAATGAAAGTCGA
The DNA here is from genome assembly GCA_949319445.1 of Mythimna lalbum. Taxonomy (NCBI): domain Eukaryota; kingdom Metazoa; phylum Arthropoda; class Insecta; order Lepidoptera; family Noctuidae; genus Mythimna; species Mythimna lalbum. Next base: position 34,171,645 of record OX439344.1, read on the forward strand.
GGCAGTCGCTCTGTAGTATTTTCTAGCTACATCAACATTGTGTTTATCAATAGACCGCTTCCTATTTTTAGACAAGTAGACAAGTTAATATTGACTGCCGTACGCACTGGTTACTATTTACAAGACAGCGTTTTACTACAGAAAATATTGTTCATTAAGTAGAAAAGATATTGTGGCACTTTGTATCCGATTCTCGTGTGATTGTTACTGGTTCTCGTCTTGCGGGATAGTGTGAAAACTTATCAGGTAGACAAAGAGTCGGTCGTAGAAGAATTACTTGTACTAAAATAATTATACAACCATCAAAACCGACCCTGACCGTGTCATAGTAAAACGGTCAGTCCTAGGCGAATGTTTTGAAAAATCGTTTTATTTTAAACACGGTGTAGACGGTTTTATTACGAAGAGTTACGACTGATAATAATAGCATCGTAATATTGGTTTTAAGTATACCGATGTTCGCATCACTCGACAAGATGTTTCGTGGCAAGTCCGTGGATCTAGCGCGATTGTTTCTATTGATGTTAGTGAATACAAATAAACGTGTTCAAACGTATGAAGCCGGTAAAACCGAGGTGTTTTACAGATGAAATGATTAAAAGCCAATTATGTGCAGTTGTAATGTACAGTCATGAAAATTGATTACTGGGTAAGTATCAACATGACAAAATGTTATAAGAAGGTAATTAGGCTTATTAACCAACGAAACGATGGATGCAAGTATGGACGAAGAAAATGTTGTAACGGCCTAAACTGAGATTTTCCGTATTTTTAATACTTATATACTCTTTGTTCGACTGGTAGAAAATGTTTAAAGCATTAAATCCTTCTTTGTACAGCGTTTTAATAAGTCCGTAAAATTTGAATGAGCAAATAAATTAAATAAAGCAGCATGCGAGTTCAAACCACGGAGCAAGTACAAAGGTTCAAACAGACAATGGAGCAGTGAGCGGAGTGAGAACCGAAGCGCGATGTTTTAGACTCTGAGGGGATTACCGCTTGGCGCAACCATCACACATCTACATGTGTGCGTTTACGTTACACCTTGTACCTACACCCGTCCGTAACACGTACTAGGTAAATATTATCGGAAATTTTTCATTTTGCGTATCTACTTACAGGTACACGTAAAGATTGGAATTCATAGCCGGTACAAACAAAAGCTCAGACTGTTGTATTGCTGGGCTGTTTGTTGCGCAATCCTCCTTTTCACATTTGGAAATAGTAAAGGTTTGGAAGACTTATCTTTTAATATTTTTTAGTATGCACAAAGTTCTGATTGTAAAGGAACGTGAAGTCTTAAAATATTGCACAATCGTCGACTATCATCATCTCTTATCATTAGGCAAGAACTCACTAACAACCCAACCCAAGACAATCTCATTAAACCCCATTGGTTACGAAAGTCACGTAATGCAAAATGTCGATCCTATATAATGTACGTATAGGATTCAATACAATATTGGCTTGACTTGGTATAGTAATTGCATTAATTACAGCACCTGAGTTCATGCCCCACGTTGCGTTTAATTTGCGAGTGTCCAGCTCAGCAGTGCTACTGCTCACTACGCACCAGTCTGGCAGTCTGGCAGTCCGGCTTAGTTTAATATTGTTACAGTTACTAACCCAATGCGACGGATCTAATAGCTGGAGCTGCAAATGCACCCATTAGAGACATTAGCGCGTGCACTCTGTAATTACGTTAAAGGCCAGTCGCGACTTAAAACATTTTTGTTTAAGCCGAAGCGTCACTTGATTTCGTTTGCACATAAACTAGCTGTTCTAGGTTATTGCTCCGTACCCGCGGGTCGTAGCTCTACATATATTATAGCTTTCCTCGATGGTGTATCCAAACCTAAAATATTTTTTTCAATTCGGACCCACTGTTTCCGAAACACTTTTTAAACAAAAAAATACCTAAACTCTTCAGCCGATTCTCCCATTAAACCTTTCACACCCCCTAAACCATTTCGTAGAAGTAGTTTTGAAAAACGTATAGTAAAATCCCTTTTTTATTTATGTACTTGGGTAACTATTTTTTATCCTATTCTATTTATGCTAAGCATCGACTTATATTCTAGTGATTCGAGACAAGCCCTTTCATTGAAACTATCTGTCAAAATACCGAAAAGTTAGCTCGCTGCAGCGCTATATTGGCATTATGTCGTCTAACAAAACTATTAAAACATGTAGCGCTAAGATAGCTTTGAGAGGATACTTTTTTCGCGACCAAAATGTCTTGAGCGCCATGAATTTCGTGGCACTTACGTGTTTCGTTCAACGTAGTGTAATGCTCAAAGGGTAGTCTACATTATACCTGAGTCGAATGAAGACTGTAGTGCATAATATTTATATATCGATGATGCTAAGTTTTAAGTAATTATGTACTGGACCTATTTTCCATGGAATAAAATTTGTCAAATCAACAAACACTCTGCGTTTAACGATATGAACAGCTAAACGGACGATTATTTCATGATATGATCTAACATTGCTGCTCATCGTTAAATAGTTATGTTGACCAACTAAATAAATCAGCACCTCAAGCTGATTTATTTAGTTTTGTTTTCGTGACGTAATATTGCGGCAGAAATTCTTCACTAAAAGCGTATAATCAATTTAAAATGGAAGATTAAGGTGTAATGAAATATAATTACGACACATAACTGCGTTATTTGATCTAACTTATGCGAGAGCCTGCAGTCCACCAGCAGTTTGAATGCGAGTACAGTTTTTATAACATCGCAATGTTATAAATGATTTAACTTTTCTTCATTTTCAACTCGGCATCGATGCTTTAGACAGTTAAGCCTAGACTCAACGAGTGCCTCATTAGCAATAATCCTCTTGGCTCGCCCCTCATATGTAGATATGAGTAATAGAATGCAAGCAGCCGCATCCTATGAGGATAAAAACAAAATATGTTCCAGGAATGCTTGTGACTAATTGCTTATGCTCATAAAAGCCTGCTAAGCTCTATCGCCAGCATTTTTCTAAAATCCAAAACAATGGACACGAGTAAAAGGAAGCAGTGCAGAAATAAGCTGTAAGAAAAAAGAGCTCAATGCCATCGTTCTGTTTGACTTAACCCTTGTTCAGTTCCAATTGCATGTTGTTTAATTTTTGTTGTTTTTTATCTGTATTGTAGCAGACAAAAAACAAAAATTAAGTTGTAGTACTTTTGCTGCAGGGTAATACCTAAAGGACAGAGATATTTCAATAGTCTACAAAGAACTTTTTTTAATTATTTGCTTTCCTTGTACCTTTGTTTTCCGAACGCACAAGGATCCGACAGAAATGAAGTTAGGAGGGCTTTGACAAATAGGATTTAAGGGACTATTATACTACGCGATATTCGGACCGTTTTAGTCTATGATTCAACGTATCGCGTAGTGTAATAAGGGTCAGTGTTATGACATCTGTCTTAGGCCGGACGCACACATTCGGTTTCCGGATTAAGTTTCCCGATCGGGAATTCAGATTCGGAAACGTAAATGCTCTTATCACACGTTCTTACTTTTTCCGAACGGAAAAAAACCTGACATCCGTTTTGAAATTTTCTCCGTGCGTCTCTCACGGAATCCCGAATCTGAATTCCTGATCGGAAAACTAATACGGAAACCGAATGTGTGTGCCCGGCCTTACTCGGAAAGAAAAATAAGACGATTCTGAATATCGTACACGATATTCAGCGTATTGTAGTGTAATAGGCTCTTAATAATGACGTTTCTACGTACGAAATCCCGCTTCCATTATGTTCTATGACCTGTTTGCGAGTGCCCCAAGCCTGTCCACCTGCACTCTTGACGGACTGAACAAAGCCTCCAATGTTGTGACAAACTTGGCCTCATGCTGGATATAAACAAGTTAAATTACTACCTACTATACGCGAAGAACAAGATTATACAGCAGTTTCGCCAAGCCAATCCATAGGCCCATGTGGGTATTAAGTAAATTATTTATTAACATGCTAGCATAACAGGCGCTGCACAAATCCCATAAGCCTCAGACCGCGTACGCAGGATGTTGAATTATAATATCAGCGCAGCAGCTTTGATCCGTTCAGAGTGATCGTGAAATGTTAACGGACCATCAAACAACGAGGCCCATTTTGTGCAATATTCGGTAACGAAATGGAAAGAGGATGAGTGATAAAATAGAAACAATATAAACTAAGGATGAGAAAACAATTCAAGGGTTAAGTGGACAAAGGTTAAAAAAAAACGACTTTTTTGCATGAACTTAGGTTCTAACTGATGGTAAATAGATACATGGATTTAAAATACCGCATTTCTAATTCGTTACATAGTTACAAATGCTAGCAAAGGTTTTAACTGTCAATCAAGTATATATTTGAGATTTGAAAATGTGCTAACAGCAGAAATATTAACAGAGAACTACTTTTACTAGTTAACACCTTTGTTCACTTTCCCCTTAAATTTTCCACAGGTTTGTTTTGTTAATAATGTTCAAAACTCATAGAACCATTCTAAATCGATAATTATCGAATCCAACTTACGTAACGAATTTTCATCCCACAAAGAAAGGAAGGTCAAGGAAACTTTAGGAGCGGTCGTTAAAGGTTCGTCGAAATTGTTTTTAAGATAACTAATAATGCGATCATTAGGCCGTGCGGTTCAAGGACTTACTTCACTACATGGTATAAAACAAAGTCGCTTTTTCTGTCCCTATGTCCCTATGTACGCCCTTATCTTTAAAACTACTCAACGGATTTTGAAGTGGTACAGTAATCAACATATTAGTAATTAAAAACTATTCACTATTTCAAGAGATTTTTAAGGGCAAGGGGTTTGCTACTAAGTACAACTAAGCTACTTTCGAACTAATTTCTTTATTTTCGAATTTTATTAATTTGTTGTCACTTTGCTGATAATATAATTTTGGAATTAATTAAATATCCCTCTGATCATTAGGATGGGCGCGCATTCATGGTTAATGAAATCCACATCAAATACAATATTTAGTGTCGATGTTATAGATACAGCGATTGCAAACCGGTTTCAGTGAAATTAAACTAATATGAAAAGCTTTGAAAAGCTTAATTACACAGCTATTGAAACATACTGGATGTTTTGATAATATTGTATAAATATGAACTGTCGTTACTAATTTTATTAAACTTTTCTTGTTTATTATATCTCAAAAACGGTGGCTCTTGGGAGTTTAGACATTTTTGTAGATAATTATCTGATCTACGGCTAAGAGTTTTGACGAATTTCTATACCAATGTTTTATCTTCTTGAAAATAAGCAATCCCAAAAATAGAGCGTCACCGTATACCTACATTATTTTTAGTTTGTGCGCAACAACCTGAGATTCCAATATTTTTTACACCATGTTATATTTTTCTCAAAAAATATTTGAAAAGGTCACTAGTTGGGCACCACCAAGACTAAGTACAACACAAATCACGGCAGAACAAAGCGGGCAATAAGCACCAGCAGACAGCTCGGTGCAAGTGCAGAACAACCCCTCACCTGAATAGCCCCGTGACTATGTACTTTTGCTGACATAAGAAGCTTATTACTTTGTGATATTACATGATACAGTTATGAAAGGGTACGGTCCACCATCCATACGCCGCATATTCAGACAATTTCAATTCATAATTTATGAAATAATAAACCTGTTACAGCTATTACAGGTTTAACTAAAAGAGAAAATGAGTTAAATCAGTTTCAATCGTAACACTATTTTATGGTTAGATTCAAAATGGCGGATGTATCAAAGCAAATTAAATAATTATACCAGATTATTGAATTTGTAAAAGAAAATATTTTAAAAGGTTTTATTTAGTTTCACTTGTCCCGACGTGTGTCTGTCATCAAATCTTGTAAATTAAATTTGACTCACCTCCTGGTTACCGATTGAGCTGAAATTTTGCATGCATGTGTAAATCAGATGACAATGCAAAATTATTATGACATGGAGCTGATCTGATGATAGAACCGGAAGATGGCTGTAAAAACTTAGTAGTTAAACGACACAACCCCATCGAGTTTGGACTCGTATTATTCGTCTTGACGAATATTATTTATACCGAGCTAAAAAGCTTGCTATGAAAAAATGATTTTCATTAAAAGCTTGTTTATTCATTCGGTTTTTTTTTTCGTCGTTTAAAATTAGAACAGAGTCTAAAAACATTATATAGGTACGTGACTTCTAGTATTAGCTCATCTATTCATCAACACATATCATTCATCGTCAATATCTGTGTTCTTTTTATTTACATATTTTTGTCATTTAATTATTGGTACAAATTAAATATTTCTTACAGTGCCGTAGATAAATCCATTCTTGTATTACAAATCGGATTTTAGCAACTTCCAAAGAATGTCGTCTCATCGGTAATATTTAAAGAAGCACAATTGACACAGCGTCGGCTTCTGCAGGTCGAAATATGGTACTTAGGGTCGGTGCCCATTTGTCGGATGCTGGAGTGATTAAAAAAAGTAGAAACCGAGAGATAAAGCGGCCGGGGTTATTGTCGTACACAGCGGTTTCGGAATCCGTAGGTAGGCCGGGGTCGTCAAGAACAACGATTTTCAGAGTTCATTATAAAAGCGAATAGTTAAAATAGTCACTAGTCACAAACTGAAATATCGTCATTCAAATGTAACGCGGCAAAATATGACATTTACAATTGTTTTTTTCTTTGCCTAGTAGGTTAGACCATATCGTCTCATCATCAGTAATAAATATTTTTTGAGTTAAATTACAACGCAGGTGCACAAGTTTTTTCAGTATTATGAAGGAAATGTCAGTCAACTTTCTCGGCAAGCTTCGCTGAGGTAGTCAACACTACAATAAAATACTCACCACCATTATACCGAGATCACGCCCCTTTCAAGATTATACTTGATTAAATGTCCAGTTTTGTTTTGATACAAAACTACACTAATTTTACATCACAATATATACGATGAATCGTTTTGCGAATAATTAAAACAACCATTGAACATCACTCAACAAATACCGCCAAAAACACTCTAACGATGCAATTAATTTTTTTTTTTTCGATACTAAGCAAAACAATTGTGTTTTGTATTTTTATCGATGAACCAAATGTATTGGTATAATAAATGATGTTTTTTATATCTCTTAATCTTTATTATTCCGCCTGAAGGACTTTGTAAACCTGGACAAAAAAAAAAATTGTTAAAAACTTCAAAATGGTTTCAGGAACCACGGAAAAACTGAAATAATAAATATACTTATTGTTTAATAAGTTTTCCGAACTTTTACTGACGTGATATTATTTAAATAATTATTAAGATATTAAATATAAATATAATCTTTTCCGCGGTATTGTCAATCTTCGGCCATATTTTGGCTAACTCATACATAGATTTTTTACAAAAAAAAATTGACACGTGTTTCGGGTTTTGCATATACTAAAACTAATGTTGTATTATCCAGTGTAGCAAATAATGTTTTATTAGAGACTTCTATTATATTTTAAATATAGATAATAATATATAAAACTCTTGTAAGCTTTTTAGTAGATTAACTGTAGTGACAATATTTTAGTTACCAGCCCGATCATAGATACTAATGTAGTAATTAGAAAGTTAGTTGTACCACCTTTTACATCTTTATTTTTCATAGTTTTTAGTACATAAAACTAAATTTTGCTTTCGTTTTAAGTTGAATATGGGTGTCGAAAGCATTTCTAATATCCCTCCCTAATCAATGCTGACTGAAGCTGACAATGGTACAACGAGATAACAATGGCTGTATATATCGGATGTGTACAACATATTATTGTAATAACAATTATGTCAGCCATTTTGTCATTAAAGGAGGCTGTACCTGCAATGGGCGGAGTCAATGGACACACCTCCCGTTTTCCAAGAATTTTCGCAGGATGAAAAGCCACGGTGTAATATAATATTGTTCGAGCAAAATATAAAATATGAAAATAGCGGCTGCTGTTAATACCTACTAAGTATTTAAAAAAAAACTTAATTTCATTTAAAAACAACATTGTTACAATATTTTTATGAATAACTAGCGATCTGGAAATAAACCTGCAACATCGTTAAGAATAACGGCGAGGAAATTGTTGATGAAATTATTAAGTGTCTACTTATATAAGTACTTACTTGTTTAAGTTACCATGATATATACCAATGAAATAATTGACTATCAAGATTATGGCCAAATTGCAAAAAAATCGTCATAATTGGCAACTGAATTGACTAGATTTTTTACGATAGTAAATAATCATGGCTTTTGCTTTCTACATGAACTTTTGGGTATGTTGCCACTAATATAAATCTTGGTCAAGTAACGAATTATGCTTAGTTTTATGTATCACTACATAGTATAAAACAAAGTCGCTATCCGCCGTCTGTCTGTCCCTATGTATGCTTAGATCTTTAAAACTACGCAACGGATTTTGATGCGGTTTTTTTTTAATAGATAGAGTGGGATTTTTGGATTCTTAAGGAAGGTTTATATGTATAATACAAGCATAATACAGTAGAGAAACACTGATAAATTTTGAAGTTTCTAATGTGATGTCGTAAATAAGCACGTTTTTTTTGCGCTTATATTAAAAACTCTGGCTGTACCCTACGAGATAGACCAAAATAATGTACTACAGTATTGTCCACCTTAAAAAGTTCAACAAAAAAGTCTTATACGTCTAACTCTTAGGGATAACCCACCGTAACCATTTTTTATCCTTTACTAAAAAATGGTTATTTACAAAGTGATTTTAAACAATACAGCATTAATCCTTATCCAATTAAGTACTTTAAATAAATTGTGCATTAATTATAGATCAATATGCTTTTTACAGCATGTAATTTAAGTGAATATTTCCGAAGATATTACAAATTTAAAATGCAGTGACGTAGTTGTTGCGGCGCCGCGCCTTTATTTTTAGGTTAGATAACCATATTTTTCGTATTTCTTCTATAAAGACTTTGTTTTGAATTTAGAGTTAGGAAATTAAGTATTAGAGCAAGCATTTTTAATTATATTGAAAATTGTAGTTAAGTTCATAAAATAACTGAATAGAATAGGTATCTTTTGTTGTTGATTATATTTTAATTTTTAATTATTGAAAATTGTACTTACTTAAGTTCAAAGAAGTACTGAACATTCTAGGTATCCTTTTTTGTTGATAATTTTAGATTACGTTCTGTTTTTAGTCGAACGAATACCTATAGTAGGTAAGTAAAATATTTACTTACATTAGGTTAGATAGGATTAGCTTAAAACCATATTTCTTGGTATTTCTTCTATTAAGACTTTGATTTGAATTTAGAGTTAAGGCAATTTAGTAAGTATTAGGACGAGCATTTTTAATTATTGAAAATTATAGTTAAGTTCATAGAAGAACTGAATAGAATAGGTATCTTTTGTTGTTGATTATTGTTGATAATCTTTTGTTTTTAGTCGAACGAATTGTAAGTAAATATTTTTTACTCCAGCACTTACTAATAATTAGTGCAATTTGTTCATAATCATACCTACGTATAGTTTTAAGGTGTGAGTTTAATCAAGAACTGAGTAAGTACCTATTCAATTTTGAACAGAAATTATAAAGTCATGTCTGAAAGACGTCGTCGTTCGAACATAGGTGGTAGTACAGTGAGTGCCAGAAGAGCACGTTCAGCAAGAGATGAAGAATCGTCAACGGAACGCGAGGCTCGCATCAGCCAGCTCCGAGATAGATATAGAGTCGAGAGTGAAAGAGAATCCTCAATAGAGCGTGAGGCTCGCCGCAACCAGGATCGGGTTAGACATAGAGTTCATTCAGAGAACCAGAGAATCCTCTGTAGAGCATGAGGCTCGCCTCAGACAAGACAGGGATAGCCATCGAATTCAAAGAAACAGAGAGTCGTCTGTAGAGCGTGAGGCTCGCCTCAGCCAGGATAGGGATAGACATCGAATATAGAGAACGAGAGAATCGGTACAGACACATAGTAACGCTGAACAAAACGGACAACGGATCAGCCACAGGGAGAAGATGTATTAATTCCCCGAATTCCTCTGATACCATCAGATTTACCGTTCCAATTTAAACGCCTACAATTTCCGGTAAAGATATCTTTTGCAATGACCATTAATAAATCGCAGGGTCAAACTTTCAACGTTGCAGGATTAGATTTGAGCGTTGAGTGTTTTTCACATGGCCAATTATATGTCGCGCTGTCTAGAGTAACCTCTAAGCAAAACATGTTTGTATTGGCTAATGACAAAAAAGCTGTGAACGTGGTGTGTAAGGACATTTTGTAGTAGGTATATTTACATAAGTATTGCACCCGTGCGAAGCCGGGGCGGGTCGCTAGTTGATAATAAAAACTGAAATACAATTTCCGCATTAGATAATAAAAATAACTGTTTGTGCTTAGAATAGGTATAGTAGCTAAAATGACACAATTTATGATGTTGTCACAACAATAAATACAATATCGAGAATCACATAACCAGAAAAAGCATGGCATTAGACATTTCAACAGTCTCAGCCTAATGACATAGAGAAAAAGGAAACATAACATTTTGTCGTTCGTTCAAAAATGTGTTTTTTTTTTTAATTCATATTATGTATGTACGTAGGTATTATTGACATAATATACGTAATCTCATTAACTTTAAACTGGAATATCTTTAATTCATGAATCCCCAAGCGACCACCGGTGGCCGCGCATCTATTGTCTTACTATTGTGTCTCTAATTGACGGTATCTGAAGGGTTAATATAAGGATTATATTAATAGTAATGTCTAAAACAAAATTGTTTAAAAATTTAATCTGTATACTTTCGCATCACAAGACGCTAAAAAAATATACAAACAAAAATTTGTTCGGGACTTCGCCATGATCCTTTTTGACGATAGTTCAGAAAGAGATTGCAAAACCGAATAAAAGGTGGCATTACTAGATCAAGGGACTCTGTTACTAAGACTTAGCTGTCCGTCCGTCTGTCGGGTTAGCTAGACAATTGAAATTTTCACAGATGATCTATTACTTTTGCCGATATAACAACAAATACTAAAAACTAAATAAATATTAAAGTGAGGCGCTCCCATACAACAAACGTGTTTTTTATGTCGTTTTTGCTAAGAACGATATGGAAGGAAAACTACGTGCGCGAATCCGACTCGCATTTGACCTGTTTTTTAATTATACAAACTCTAATCTATTAGAATAATTCCCATTTACATAATGTTATAAATACCTACTTTGTAATTATAAAAGGAAACCGCTTGTCGCTTTGTCGCTTACGATGTTATTGTAGAAAATGGCTCGTTATACGTTGGTACAGATGTATGGAAGAAGAGTTGCTGGGCCGACGGATTCGGACATAAAAATCGAGATAAAATTTCAACGTTCAACATACTGTTATTCTGAATAACAGTATGTTGAACAGTATGTGATGTTTATGTAGGGTAAAAGCCAGATAGTTGCCTTGGACGGATACATGCCTCAGTTTCAAATGCTCTATGTTAGACAGATTGACAGTGTTTCTTTTTTATCATAATTAAAAGCGTCCCCCGCGTAGGCTTTAGTGCCGCATAAGCCGTTGAAGCAGGCGCAAGTGTTTTGTCCGTATGAGGAAACATCTTCCGCGGCGATACTTTGACGAGCGCCATAATTATATTGGTAAGTAATCTCTGTTAAATATTTTTATAACTGATTGCGATTTCAGTCAAAAATATATTTCTTTGAGTGCATTAGAGTCTAAATTGCACTGTTAATTAGGTTTTATTGTTAAATATATTTATTTCGTAAATAAAAAGGGCAAGTATCCGTATCTAATCGGATAGTTGCCCTATTATCTTTTGCGGATTAATATTTAAGATAAATACTAATATTTAATTAAAAAATTACATGTTCAGTAACTTACAATTTAAACCTTAGTATTTTTAAGTGTTGTTTAGGTAATAATTTAACTTTTCTTAGTACTTAGTACATAATAAAGGATCTCAGTAAGTTATAAGGACTGAATACTTACTTAATAGAGGTTAATGCCAAAGTTAATTCTAATTTTGTTTATTGTTCTATCTTCAAAATAAATAATAACATTACATTTTTATTTTGGTCACATATTTAATATTTTGGAGTTTATTATTGTTATAATTTTATAATTATAATTTAACTTTAATTAATACTTAATAAAAGATTGTATTTATTAACAAAAACTGATTATTTAAATTAATATAAGTTCATTTTTATTTGAAAAAAAAAAACAGACGGATATCTATCCTCACATTGGGCAAGTATCCCCCCTAACCATTTTTAACGTTAGGCTAGTATCCGCTATAGTAGGCAACTATCCTCTTTTTTAGAGGTCATATTAAACTGGATTTACTTAAAATTTATAATATTTATAATTTTTTTATAGATAGGGTATGATAGAAGATTAATGAATTATGTTTGAGAATACACTTTGAATAGCTTTTTAAAAAGTGTGGCAACTATCCGGCTTTTACCCTACATACGCTAAGAATAAAAAAAAAAACGAAAAAAGACGGTTATAGAAAATAAATGCACGGCTGGCGCAGTGATTGAGCGATTGGCTGCTGCGCTGCGTGTAGTGTATTCCATTCCCGCACATAATAAATAAGTATACTTATGATGTATGGCTTACAGAGTCACAGATAAGTGTTTCGGGTCTAGGTGTCTTGTGTATGCGAATTTACGTGTTTGTGGAGGCACATACATACAAGAGTCATTCTTAGTATGGGCCAAAGTTTATTAAGGAAAAAAATCGACCAGACATTTCGATATTGAGCGCTTTACTATTTCTGAGTTCGGACCAACTTGATTGCTAACTTTTAAATCTACTACTTTTGAGTCTATTAGTTATAAAAAAAAAACCATTTTAAATCCCCAGGCATAACACAGAACTATTTTGCTTTCTGGGCCTCAAACTAGCCTCAGTCATTATGCCACTGAGCCGAGCTTTTGTCTATTTATTTATTTTACTATTTATGTACACAAAAAAAAGAAACAAAAATTAATCTAATTCAACTTCAAAATTTAACCGATAGCAATTCTTTATACAACTGATAAATTCAAAATCTTCTCGCTTGCACTTAACAGTTGGTTATCTACAGCTAAATATACAATTTTATTGATTGTGCACACTTGAAACTGACCCAAATATCGATCCCCCTTTCCCTCGACGACCTTGAACTCACCCCAAAAAGTAGAATGCAATATTTGACGGACGATACCCTTTAACCCTTCAGATACCGTCAATTAGAGACACAATAGTAAGACAATAGATGCGCGGCCACCGGGTGTCGCTTGGGGATTCATGAATTAATAAGGGTGAAAGCCTGCTGATCGATGAGTGTTGTGTCTGTGTGCTGTGTACGTCCCCTAGTATCTTTTGCGCTACATTTAATGCCAAAAAAAAAAATTGGTGTTTTTTTGCGCAAATACTACTAGTGTAAATATTAGCGAATTTATAGTAAACATATTAATATAGTATATAGTCAAATTCATCCAGGCGCATTACTTTGTGTAATTTATTTCATCACCACTGCTTTCAAAACGGTGAAGGATAACATCGTGAAGAAACAGGCACGTCCTAGAACCAAAAATTCGAAGACATGTGACATCCACCAACCCGTACTGGGCCCGCGTGGTGGATTACGGCCCATTCCCTCTCCTAGAGAGGAGGCCTGAGTCCCAGCAGAGGGAGCATTGTAATGTCGACTATGATGTGCTATTATAATTATATAGCAGCAGTATTTATCAGTAATTGTAAAGAAAGCTTGTAGTCACGTAAGCTTTATCAAATAATTAATTAATTAATATTTTTCATAGAACTTTAATATAAATAAAACTAACCATCAGCTATGGCGAGAAAATAACTAAAGAAAAGGCCGAGTTTAATTGGAGCCGCTTTTTAAGGTTTCAGTTGAGCAAGAAATTTTTATAAAGTAAAAACTTTGTCATACTTTTAGAGGCTTGAGCGGCTCCTTCATTGCCCGCCATGGTATAAATTCTACCCAATAAACATTTTTCTTTTTAAAACTTTACAATGAACATGATCCATTTAGTTCATTCTTATAGTTTACTAGCTGACCCAGCAAACGTTGTTTTGCCTTATAAATTATTTTTCGCTATAAAAAAGAGGGGTTGGTGATAAAAATTTAGGGTTGTATTTTTTAATACCATTTTATAGAAAAATAAAAACAAAAAATGTCGTCCAAAAATAAAAAATACAAATTTATGGGTCAACAACCCTTATCACTTAGGGGTATGGAAAATAGATAGCACCCGATTCTCAGACCTACTGAATACGCATATAAAATTTGGTAAAAGTCGGTAAAGCCGTTTCGGAGGAGTATGGTAACTAACATTGTGACATGGAAATTTTATATATGTATTAGATTAGACGACGTATGGTAAATTATAAACTAATTACTTACGTCTTGTAGAGATATGACATGACACACCATTTACATTTCTATGTGACTTACCTGTAAAAGAAAAAGTTTTTATAATAGGGTTCAGATTCAGATTATTCATTGTAAAATATATTGAGAGCGCTATGTTTTGTCTGGCGTACAAAGTAAAAAAATAATAAAAACAAGATATAGATTTATGAATCCGATGGATGCGAGACGCTCATGTGCGTCTCGCATCCATCGGATTCGTTCATTGTGGCGACACTTGGGGAGGCCTATGTCCAACAGTGAATAGATTGATGTAGAAGTAGATAGATTCATGAACTACAAATAAAAAATTAAATTATTTAGATCATATAAAATAAAACAAAAATAAAAAATGTCCGCAGTAAAGTTATGTAATGAAATGAAAATTTGTCAGAAGTTTTATAACGTGTCATTCAAATATTCGGTGATTGAATAATAACATTTTTTTTATTAAAAATTCATCGATTTTCTTTCTTAAAGTGAGGAACATAACTAATTATCCGTTGTTCTTAGGCCACATATTGATCATATGCTTATTTTAGATTCTGAAAATAAATTCTCTATTAGTTGATTGGTCCCCAAAAACAACAGCATATCTTAAAACAGAAGCGACTAATCCATGATAGGCTGTTATGAGTGTGTCAGTGTCTATTAAGATAGTGAGAATAATAGATATGCAAATCTATTCAGACGCCTGCGATTTCCACTAAATGAGGTTTTAGGCTGATATGAGTGTGTTCAGTGTCTAGTTATTTAGATAGACGGAATAATAGATATGCAGATTTATTCAGACGCTTGCAGATTTCCTCTAAATGAGGTTTCCAGGTTAATTTATTGTCTATAGTCACACCCAAGAATTTACATTTGCAACTTTTTCTACCATGCTGTTATTATGGGAAATTTTAACTGGTGGATGCTTACAGCGTTCGTGAAAATTAATAACGTTAGTTTTATTTAAATTCATTATAAGATTATTTTTGTCAAGACAATTTATAATGTCACTCAGGGAACTATTTATGTCATTTTCTAAATTACTAGGATATAGCCGATAGGACAATAGCCGTGCTATCATCATCTGCAGATAGTACGATTTTTCGATCTATAACTTTTGGGAGTTCATTAATATCTATTAAGAAAAGGGTTGGCCCCAGTACGCTACCTTGAGGCACCCCATACTTGATGTGCCTTAGTTTTTATACCTGTTTTATCTTCAATTTGTACCGAGGCAGATTTTAGTGATTTCTGTGCATTGAATTCGGTCACTCAAATATGATTCTAGGATTTTAAAATATTTCCTCCTATTTTGTTTATTTTCTCCCTGATATTTGTTTTAATTTGCTTCCGTGAGAGTCGAAGTATAAAATTAAATGTTTAATAATTAATCTATACTAATATTATAAAGAGGTAAATTTTGTAAGTTTGTATTGTAATCTCTGGAACTCATAATCCAATTCTAAAAATTTTTAACTGGCAGAAAGCTACATTATTCCTGAGTGCTATAGGCTATAAATTGTTTCTATAGCATGTATATTAACCGAGCTATCACAACTTTTGTCTAGCAAGTCGGAAAAAAATACCTCATAAAACAGAATTATTTGCGTGCGCTGCCTAAACAGTTGCTTAAAATTAAAAACAATGTATGGCTACCTGGTTCGTCTTAATTATTTCTACAAAAAAGTCCGCGATACCATATCTCTATCTTTTATATTTTATCTTTTATACTTCTTTTATTGCATTAAAAATATTTTTTTTCGGCATACTTACGTTTGGTTGATTATTTGAGCAACAAAATATTAATTCTTATGACAATAAATTATTTCAGTACCACAAGAACATCATACAGATAAGATTTGCCATTTACAGTATATCAATTGGTCATACAGTTTCGGAGATAATATAAAATTACTAAAACGCAAAATGCCCCTAGCATAACTTTCATTGTGCAGACGTTTTACCTATTTGCCCATAGATGGCGTTCTGCAATTACGTAATTTTTCGGAATCGCGGTGTTAAGACTTTCTGTGGATTGATGATCCTCTCGAATTATTATGCCCACGTTGTCGTTAGTTGGAGTTCTTCTGTCAGTCGCTTATTGATTTCGGTTGTTTCGTTCGTATGGTTGTTGTTGTTGATAGATACCTCATAATTGAAAATATCGTAATTTCGTTGTACGTTTGTTTTGTATGTTCGTAGTTTCGTACTTTGTTCTATCGTAATAATCGATACGAGTTATTCGATATTACGATTGTTTTGTTTTGTAAAGGCGGACGGTGTTCGAGTCGCTCTCCCTTTGTTCATAATTGTTTTCAAGTCTGTGCGCAGTTTGTTGAGAGCACACATACATGCCTAGAAGGAAATCGCTAATGTCCCGGCAGACATCACAGACAAGAGCCGCTCGAGTACGCCTTACGGAAGAATCTGCCCCTGAAAATGAGCAGCGCCTCTCGAGAAATAGAGAGTATATTTCGCGAGCGCTCACAGCGCCTAGCTAGCCAAAATGTGAGGACGTCGCGGGCCCGTGCTAGAGAAACTAGCGCTGAACGTGCGCACCGTCTATCTGAGTTAAGGCAGCATGTCTCTGAGACAAGGGATAGGACTAGCGCTGAGCGCTCGCAGCGGCTTGGTAGGCAAAATGTCATAACATCGCAGGCCCGTGCTCGCGAATCTAGCGCTGAACGTGCGCAGCGTCTATCTCATTTAAGGCAGCATGTCTCTGAGACAAGGGATAGGGAGACTAGCGCTGAGCGCTCGCAGCGGCTGGGTAGGCAAAATGTCATAACATCGCAAGCCCGTGCTCGGGAATCTAGCGCTGAACGTGCGCAGCGTCTATCTGAGTTAAGGCAGCATGTCTCTGAGACAAGGGATAGGGAGACTAGCGCTGAGCGCTCGCAGCCGCTTGGTAGGTAAAATGTCATAACATCGCAGGCCCGTGCTCGGGAATCTAGCGCTGAACGTGCGCAGCGTCTATCTGAGTTAAAGCAGCATGTCTCTGAGACAAGGGATAGGGAGAATAGCGCTGAGCGCTCGCAGCGGCTGGGTAGGCAAAATGTCATAACATCGCAGGCCCGTGCTCGGGAATATAGCGCTGAACGTGCGCAGCGTCTATCTGAGTTAAAGCAGCATGTCTCTGAGACAACGGATAGGGAGACTAGCGCTGAGCGCTCGCAGCGGCTGGGTAGGAAAAATGTCATAACATCGCAGGCCCGTGCTCGGGAATCTAGCGCTGAACGTGCGCAGCGTCTATCTCATTTAAGGCAGCATGTCTCTGAAACAAGGGATAGGGAGACTAGCGCTGAGCGCTCGCCGCGGCTCACTAGGCAAAATGCCATAACATCGCAGACCCGTGCTCAAGAATCTAGCGCTGAACGTGCGCAGCGTCTATCTCATTTAAGGCAGCATGTCTCTGAAACAAAGGATAAGGAGACTAGCGCTGAGCGCTCGCAGCGGCTCACTAGGCAAAATGCTATAACATCGCAGGCCCGTGCTCAGGAATCTAGCGCTGAACGTGCGCAGCGTCTAATCGAGTGTAATCTTATTTTAAAACAAGAAATTTTCCGCGGACGAAGTCGCGGGCAGAAGCTAGTTATTTTATAAAGTTGAATATGTGCGGTCACGGCAGTTGTTGATTTTACCTTCAGCTGGCCAGGCTGCGAGGTGAAACACAAAGGAAATTTGGTTTAAAAAGTTAAATTTATTAATTAAAACTTTTATAGTGGAGTAACTTTGCCGGGCTGTTTTGAAAACTCCGTATATAAAAAAAAAACACGTTAATACCTCTGCACTTCAATCGCTCGAATGCGTTCAGTGTTTGGAGCTGCTGAAATAACATAATGGTGTTTGACTTTTGTGTTCATGTCATCTACTGTAATAAGATGTAAAAAAGCAATACAAACGCGTGATTTCACGTCCGAACATTATTGACGTGTGACGTTTAGTGGTCAATTTGATTCAGTTAATAATCGAGTTAAAAGCGTGTTAATTAACTGTCTTCGTATGAACGAAATGTGAGTCACATTGCCCGCCAAATATTTACCAAACGTACGGATGATATAACGTCACTTACCTACCTAAACACTTAAAACAACAAGGAGGAAATGGTTTTAATGTTTTTATTATTCCTAACTAAAAGAAAGTTTGATAGGTCAGTTACAATATGGTCGACCAAAAATCTAGAGGTTGTGCCGCATGCCGTAGTGATCTGATTTTTAAAATTAGATTGTTATAGTACAAACTAAGTCGCTTCTCTAAGGTAATATCTAGCTTATTAATTATATTATACGAGTATAAAAAAAACAAATCCCGTCGGCTTTCAGCAGTTCTAGTTTGAGGGAATGTGATTTTTCTTATACAATTAAGATTTCTAATAACAAATAATTAACAAATACAGAAAGCAAAGGATGTATTTTATGCACATAGAGTTAAAATTACCCTTTGCTGATTAACACACCACAATTTGCTTCGTAATTCATCAATAATTCCATTCAACTGTCAAAGAATAAAACTAACTCATAGACTATTAAACTTGTAGTCGGTATAGATACTGATTAATGAATCCAAATATTTGTCACAATCCAGTCAGCTACAAGTGTACTTAATTATGTCAATCTCGGATGAAACCGTCACCAACAGAGTTAAGTCGCAGAAAACTAATTTTCCGCGCTTATCCACAAGAAGGGGCAGGTAAAGATATTCAAGAAAACATCGCGATGAATGTTGTTACAATATTTTAAATTGGATGGACTTTTTACAAGCTTTTATTTAGTTTCACCTGTCCCGATGTTTTTCTGTAATCAAATCTTACAAATTAAATTTAATTCACTCCCCGATTACCGATTGAGCAGAAATTTTGCATAGGTACATGTTCAAATTAGATGACAATGCAAAATTATTATGGCTATAAGATTTTGGTAATTAAACGACATAACCCCATCGAGTTTAGGCTCGTATGTTTCGTCTTGATGAGTATTAATTAAATACATATTATAACGTGCTATAAAAGCTTGCTATGAAAAAATTTTTTCATTAAAAACTTGTTTCTTAGCTAAGATATAAGGGAAAAAAGTCTGCGAATTGAATTAGCCAATAGTTTTTTCTACAATTTTTTAAAGTCAAGTCAGTAGTTAAGTATATTTAGAAGTGTAATCTCTTAGGTACTTGGACACGGCATCAACTTTTCCATATTTCTAGTACGTGATTGGTAAGATAACCGGTAGTGAATTCTCAACTAGATGTTGTCCGACGCGGTTCCGTTAACATGACATGGAATGCACAAGGCCTCCCTAAAAATATTTTTGGCAGAAATATACTCGTATATTAATTAATCCGCGCCTGGGGCCGGCTGAATAAATGTTATAACAATATTGTACGACACACGTATCACGTTTCCAATTAATTGAAAATATATCATCAGGGCTGAAAGGAGATTATATAACTATTTGATATTTGTATATCAAATAGTGCAGCAGAATTTTGCCGAGGGGGTGTATTCATTTCTAAAAATGACGAAGCTTTAATAATACGGTATTGTAGGTTTTATTAAAGGTGGAAAATAGCGGTGAAAGCGTATCAGACTTTTACTGAGTAAACCCACATCTATGTTTTGAGTCCCAGGACCCCGGGTTTCCCTTTCGGAACTCAACCTATGGCCCCAGAAGGTTTCGGCTCTGCTAGACCCCTTAAATTTTGCTGACATCTCTTTGGTGTGCGTGGCTACGTGCCTTCAACGATTCGGACTCGGTCTGATCGGTTTCTGGACGGCGAACTACCCATTGCTCGTTGTCCGCAAGCCCACGCCTACAGAAGCTTGAAATCGGGGTTGGGGTTCCGGCGTTCGGAGCGAAGGATGTCCGTTCCCTCACGCATATGGTCACTTCCTACGTTTGCATTACTGTTTCACAGAAGGAGGCGACCGCCTGCCATTCCTCTCACTCGGGACTATAGCCAGAAACCGGCGCGAGAGGCCGTTGCAGCCGATCGCCCCTACGAGGACACGGCGGTGCTGTGCCTAAGCGGAGCACACCTACCGCATGTTGAACCAAGCGGTTCGAACAATAATGTCACCCTGGCGTTTTTCCCGCATGAATCAGAAGCAGGAACCTCCCGAACTTACCATATCCGATGAGGACCTGCGTCATGCGAAAGGTGAGGACGTCTTGACATATTTCCGGCCACTCCTCAAAGAGAGGATGTACCACCGTGATTATGACACAATACAATATAGGGCTAATTTCTACATCTTATCGAAGACTTCGGTTATGTAGCTCTTATGTAAAATCTCGTGCTCTCAGGTCAATCAAATTATATAATCAAATCATCATCAAAGTATATTAAATTAATTTGACTTGACTACCCTGTTCTCTTTTTTCTAGATAAAGCTTCTTCCCCTTATTATCTGATTTAAGAAATTTAATTTCTTTGCTCTGCGCACTATAAAACATCTTCGGTTCACAAATATTCAGCTTATGCAATGGCTTTTGTCCAGGCGATATCTCTTTGGAATGCGCTCCCTCTGAACCTCAGGATGGTGACCAGCCGATTTTCCAATTAGTTGACGTAAACACACTCGCAAGAAGTTGGTAGAATCATAACACATTTCTCATTTATATAATTATATGTATGATTTTAAGTATGCATTTATGTTTGTACTTATTTCTTTTTCGTTTCTTTGATTTAATGCCATGTTATGTTTCTACACCACCCTAAGATTGACTGGTAGAAAATACCTAAGGCATTGAGGTCGCCTTAGTACAGTGTCTTTTACATATGCATAAAGTTTTAATAAATAAATAAATAAATAATTTGAGTTTGGTAAAGCATGTCAGCGTTATGTGAAAGCAGGTCCCTACCACATTTCAGCTTTTAGCCATCGTTTAATTGTAACCGGCTTTTATAGCAACCGAGGGAGCCTAATGTAAAATGTTAATATTCAGTGACCGCAAGTTTTATGTGATGTATGGTAATACAAAAGTAAATAATTAGTCGATAGTGAAATATTATAGCGAATAGCGCTTACGCTGCACATACGTTTTAGATCATATTTAAAGTATTAGCAAATATTCTTAACCTTTCATGTGTTTTCTGAACCCGTTTTTTCTAGTAATTCCCGTGCCAAATCCATTGAGTAATTACTGGCCGCCCGAGGCAAACTGATTCAGTATAGTTTCGATACAAAGTAGACCTAAACATCCGAAGAATAATTTATAAAAGTTATGTTAAGTTTATTATCAAGTTATGTTTGTTGGGTTTAGACGTGGATCCATGTTTAGGCAAATAGGCACCTCTTACTGTGCTCTATTGAAGGGACCATTGATTTTCGAATTATTCCCTTATTTAAGTTGCCCTCAGCAGTAGTGAGGGCAATGCTGGCGAAACTAGAAAACTGGAGGGAAGTTGCTTCTTTCTGTGAGACCGTGATGGTCTAGAGGGAAGCTGCCGAGCAAGATCGTGAAAGGTCCGATCCAACTCGGGAGGCAACTGTCTAACACGCCGAAGCCCCGGTTGCATCATCCAATGCAAGTGAGACTGAAACCACTGGCGCTCAAGTGGAGACTGCTCGCCCTTCGAGTGATTCCAAGGAAGACGGTGGCTCAGTGCACAGTTAGGCTGAGGAGACCGTTACACAGTCTCCCCAGGAATGTGGTGTAACAGGCGTTGCACAGTGGGCGTCCCGAAATGGTCTTTTGAGACGTATCGGGGGCCTCTATGTGCTGATGGTGATTACCGGGGTGGTATCAGTGAGGTACAACTCCCACACTCTCCCGGACTTCTCCCCACAGTCTGGGCGCACCTTTTGAAGGTTTTCCAACAAAAAATAAGGTACCACATAAAATGTAGGCTTCGTGCATGCTAAACCCCAGTGCCAACTCGCCCATTCTGTTTTTATGCCTTTTAGCTACGAGAGTGGGTACCTACAGTCTGTCAGAAGAGTGCTACGATATAAAGAATGAATACTTATCACGTCATGTGAATTTTGCTCTTGATCTTTTTTTATGTTTTTTAACAAAATAACATACGCACTTTAAGCAAAATAATTAAAAATTGCATTTTAAGAAGTTTCATACTTTCTTCCTTATAAAGGGAAACAAAAATTTAAAAAAATGTAGCCAGTTGCAAGAATATGCTTCAACTGGTATGTTGCTGCTTACCTTGCTAGAAAAATCTTTTTTAATAAGCGTATTCATTGTATTATCAGATGTCATTTCACTTTACGTTAGGCATACTTATTTGATTTTTATCGATACTCAAGTGGGTGATTCAACAATATACTATCCACTACCTACTGTACATAGATAAAGGTGGTTATGATCGTATTTCTGTAAGATCGTAGTGGTACGACAAGTGTTCAGCTAAATCAGAAAACATAAAAATATCTAAAAATTCCATCAAAGCGGGCCTTATAAGTGCCCATGTAGGCCTATGTGAAATAAAATATTTTGACTTTGGCCGTGATTTTTCTTAAAACATACTTCTCAATCATTACTGTCATTGGTAGAATTGTTCGAGCAAACCCGGGACTGTTTATCGTATTAGGAAATGAAACGATTAATATGAAACGATTTTATATCAATACTCAAATACTCAAAGCGAAATTATTCATTGACAAGCAGAATATCGACTTAAAGCAACCGGATCATATATCACGACAGTCGGAGTTGCTAGGAAATAAATAATAATCTGACAATAATCGACTTATTAAATCGTTATTCTAATCTTGAAAAAACATTTCAAAATACTAATAACGTTTTGATTGATTTATTTTAAAACAATGTCAAATGGCTATGTTTTTAACTGGTGTAACTAACTACTACTATTATTTTTACACAAGTCGTCGACGGTGCGTACTGTTTCCGCGCGCCTCAAGGAGTTGTCAGCAACAGCAGGGGGGTTGAAGTCTACTGGGGCCACAGTCTAGTTCCGAAAGGGAGGCTCGGCTCCGGTATTAAAGGAAAGAAGGAACGGGGTTTTTAGTCAGTAATAGTCTGACACTATTTCCCGCTCCGCCCAAGGGCGGCCGATGTCATTTGGATGATTTTTACAAACCAAAAAAAATTGTGTAAAAATATTTCTTTCCGAATTAATTATAGAATTTATTTTTTATCGCATCTATTCCACATTTAGCTGAAGCCGTTGAGGGAATCACCATTAAGTTAAAATAACTGTATTCGCCATCGATGCGTGAAGAAGACAAGCAAATCACAAAAGCATTTTATTTTAAGAGAAATTACTGTGTATTATATGTGATTTCTGTACATAAAGCCAATCATAGTAGCCTATATAATACAGTGAAAGCCTAAATTAACGTTATTCAAGCAAACAGACGTATTGTACCGCTTAATTAACACAACTCCCAAAGCAAATCAATCAACTGCGAAATCGACCACAACAGTTCGTGATGTTACACGGATTGCACTAGACACCTGTGTTTGTGTCGATAAATTATACGTAGCTATATCATTATGCGAGAAGCCGCAGCTTTATGCTGAGCGTTCGGCCGTTTTGCGCGCATGTCACGCGTATCTTCCCCATCAATTTCAAGTTGTTATATTATGTTTGTTAGCTAGTTATAAAGTTGTGTCTTTTTCGCGTAAATTAACTGTTTTTCTTTCTTTCTTTCTTCTATCAGACAGAGGCATCACCCGCGCGATTGTCGGAGATTATATCAAACGTTCTTCTAACAAATTTATATCAAGGCCCTCTCCAAGGCTCAATCTATCTCTGTACAAATTTTATGACAAAAAATACTTCCGCTTTAATTACTATGGATTTGTATTTTGAAGAAGGGTTTTTTACCATATTTATTGCAGTAAGGCAACAACACTCAGTGATTTTTAAACTAAATTATAGGGCCCAAACAAAGAGAAATTGTATTAGCAAAAACGATTTTTAAAAGCACAGGACAGGATGTTCGATATTGTATTAACCATGTTACGTTTCGGTAGAGTGCATATCAATCCACTTATGACATCCTTTTGGGCGACAGAATGTCACTTAGTTCAGAGAGGGAGCGCGTTTTCAGATAAAAGGTTTGATAAAAACTTTAGCTGTGATCAGACTACAGACGCTGTTTATAATAAAAACAAATTGCACTAAAATCAAAAAGATATTCGAAGCCAATAAATAAATCTTGTTTAAAACAGATAGATATCACGTATTACGAGAGATAACAGTAGACGTAGTAAGCGTCCATATTAAAGACAGCTTTATTACCAGATTTCTTCTAAATTGTATACGATACGACTAGAGCATGAAATGTATATTTTAGAAAAATAACCACGTGCTGTAACCTTGGTATGTGTTTAAGGAATATAGACGCGTGCAGTATTTTGTGTTTAGTTATCGTGTTTGCTGTGAATTGAATTAATTTAGATGCAGACAGTGTTGCTGAAGTTGCATTCGGTTTTATTAACACGAATGTTAAGTATCGCCGCACCTGGGCCACATGCCACAGCCACAAACGCTGTCACGAGAAGGTAGAAGCGGTCACAAGCCACTTGTGGCAAGTGGCTGCTACTTTTTTTTAACGCATATGCGCTGCAGTATAGGACTCTGTCGAAGAAGGTTTTTAAAATGAAGAAGGTTGAAATATGCCGTGGCGGCGTTTTAACGTTGTGGCCGTTGGCCGGTGTGCGGTCACTCTTGACTTAATGCTCTGATACTGAAACAGAGAGTTTCTACACATCTCCCTCTAATCTTTACCTAACCAAAGTGGCAACTATAAGTACATTGGTATAGTTGCCACTTTGGTTAGGAACAGATTTGACTTACTATTAGCCAGATTGTTTAGCTCACCTTCGGATTGATCAATATCAGCACACAATCTGGTTGACGTCAAAAGACAAATACCTCAACTGGAGTGGTATTAGGTGTCATGTTACTGATGTCGACGTCGACGTATTTCGGGCGGACAGCTCGGAATCAGACAAGTAATAGATTATCTAACGCTGGCGGTTCTATTGACACTTTGTTATGACCGGAAACTAATATTCATCAGTTGGTAGTTAGCTAATGCGCCCCAGTAACAATGCTGATTCCGGACCTTTTTTCAAAGGGGACATCGGACGCAGACAGCTTACTTGCAAAATAGGCCGAAGCTTCTTTGCAGGCACTAGTTGCGTGTAAACCTGCTTAAAATGTACCTTCGTCTTATGAGTTATTTCTTTGTGGAAATAGGTTTTAATTTCCGTTTTAATCAAGTGAGTTTTTAAACATATACTATGATGCATAGATCGCGTCTAATCAGCTTCTATCTATTGAAATTCCGTACAACGCAAGCACTTAAATCAGTCTTATTAATTGATCATCCTGGTACGTTACTATCATAGATATAGGTTACTATGTAACCTATCTAACACATTAATAATTTCATGTGCCTTTAAAACCATGTAAAAATAATTACCGCAAAAAATATCTAAGGGACTACGTTAAAAATAAAAGATTAAACGAAAAGCGCACCGCTTGCTTCCACACGGAAATCAATATTTATTCAAGTGAAATACCACTCACTGATTAATCACGAAATATCAGAAACAGTAAATATAAGCGATAACTATTATGCTTCACTGTATTTGGACGGCACCAGACAGGAACATATTTACACTTGCAGTGAACACAGCAGCCGAAATAAATTGCACATTTAATTTTACTTGTGTATACAAAGCAAATACCCACAAACGTACCGAATATGAAAGTCAATAAATGGAATGATAAATTGGACTGCATACAGATTACGTTTTCAATTATTTACACTATTACTTTGATTTTAGCATGTAAACAGTTATATTTTATTACATTAAAATAGACTTTTGAAAACTAATTAACTCCTCACAAAGCGCACGCTTTCATAACATTAAAAAAAGGCAAGAGTATTTAAGTGTAACGAGTTTATCTTTTGAAATCATATGAAGCAATCTTTTTAGTGGCTTTAAAAATGGTCGTGTTCTTGAACGACGACGGCGCTGCGCCTCGGGCAATCGTTTCACGTTTAGATGATTCACCGTTTTCATTCAACTTTTGCTCCTCGAAATATAAACAGAAACATTTACTATTTAACTTTATAAACAGCTTAGAACCTTCTAAGCTGTTTATAAAGTTAAATAGTAAATGTTTCTGTTTATATTATATTACTCTGTGTGTATGTTTCTGTTTATATATATTTTTTAATACTACCGTTTCTATTCTAGAAATGTTTTAATTATAGATCGGTCTGTAAGATTTATAAATGTAGCTTCTGCCAGCTGATTCGTACGAGTTCGAGTAGCTTTCTCCATACATACTTTGGACCCCTATTTTATCCACTCAGTGAATTTTTGAAAATCCTTTCTTATTCTTTGTATATACCTACCTATCACAAAAGAAACAAATGCGTACAATGTCAGCGCTCGAGATCCAAGATTTTGGGCTAGGTGTTGATGAATCAGCGAGTGCGTCAGGAGTTTGCCATTAATATAAATATGGAAAAGATGTCATTCAAAATGGTTTTATTTCACATAAACCTACATGGGCACTTATAAATCGTCAGAAGCTAGTGCAAATTGGTCAAATCAATAGGTTCAAATTGGTCGTTTGATATGAAGAACGTGCAAGAAACTCTGCCCGCTCTCTCATTGTCTTTCTATTGTGTCTCTAATTATGGTATTCGAAAGGTTAAAGAAAACATGTGTTTAAAAAAAAAAACAAACGTATACGTTAGAATTAATAAACTTTGTAAGTCTAAACAAAATATGGATGGTGGAAACAATAAAACACGTCAGTACCCCTAGCCAAGTTGATAATCTGTAATCGTTCACGCTACTAGAAAACTTCAAATGTACGGGAATGACGTCATCTCAACGCTCGGTCACGTCCCAAGGTAGTCACGTGGTCAGAACAAAAGAATCGGAGGTGTTGCCAACTCGAAGCGTTCAACGCAAGCGAAACGGTTGTAACTTGGCTAGGGGGGTGGTTATATAGGGGGCCAGGGAATGATTATTCGAGTAATACAAACCGCGGAAACAGCTCAATTAAATCAAAAATATACATATACCAACACAGCGCAGTGTATAGAAGTAAATTTTATGCTTCTGTGCTTTCAAAAAGAAAATTCCAACTTTGGTTTGTACTCAAAAATACATTTTCCGCTACGTATATTTTTATTTCGGATGCCACGAAAATAAATCAAGTGTCTCCGTTAAATAAATAAAAATATTTCCTGTACGGTTCGTCAGATTTAGATACAAGACACAAGTATTTGGTACCAAAGTACTGTAAACTCGTATTGTGTTTGTACGGTTCTGGGATTAAGTGTACTGACGTGTTTCCTCAACAGTGAATAACACAGCGAAAATATCGAAGAGAGAAAAAGCGGATCTGTTTCGTTATGTTCGAAAGAGATTTTATAGGTACAATAGAATAGTGAGAATATTACAAATACACTAGAAAATCTGTTGCGCGAAACGGTTTAGTAAACCTGCCCAGCCCACCCATCAGGACGCGTTTGTGTTTGTGAGCGTAATGCCAGCCATACACGATCCTACCTATTGTCCCATCGGTTTGACGCTATTGAGACCATATCTGTAGCGTCAAAGCGATTGGACGATAGGGTGGTGGCGCTACTGTAGGGTGGTGGATTAAATCAGGTGCATGGACGCCGGACAATAGCACCTGTCCTGCTCAAATATCATGTGCCACGTTAAACGCTCGCCTGCCTAGTGAAAACACACTTTACGAAGGACAATAACGAGCACGGTCCGATAAGTACTGAACCCCGCCGCCTGCGCCCATTGGAATATGGAATAATATGTTCACAGATTTTATAAAATGAAACAAAAGAAAACAACATCGTTGTCTTTTCCGTATATTTTACCGAATTCTAACAAAGCGTTCAGTCGTTATGTATCTTTTTTCGAATTTCCCCTTTATGAAATAAAGCGTTGGATGAAAACACAAGTTTTTAAACCATGTTCACGTTGAGGAGAGACGGCTTGGGACGAGCCCTCATAAGAGTTCTCCTTGAAACAGTAAACAAATTGGCGTCTAGATTCAATTAAATCGGTGATGTTGTTACAACGTAGCTGACCGGATATTCCCTATTAGCCGTGTTCCCCTATCAACCAACCAATTATTAACATGCTCCGTCTACGGGTCACGTGTAAATAACATTAGGTCGACAGCGGTAAACAACTTTTTGCGATATAAAGAGATTTTAGTTTGAGGACAGAGGAGAGTTTACTAAAAAATAATGCAATTAAGTAATCCAACTTGCAGCACAAATAATACAATAATGCATTTAACGATACAGACATTTAAAGATTACAGTTAAGTTAGGTAAGAAGAGGGAGAAAGGAAGTGTATAGGGGGGTGACCCTTTGGAGGGTATGCGGAACAGAGAGTAAAGCCCCACATACCTCCGTTGAAAAGGGAGGATCCTCCGACCAGACAGGGTGTTATAGTCTGGTGGGCGACTGCCCGATAGTTGGTGTCGGGCTGTCGTATATGTTCAAATCGCGCGGAGAACTTTGATTGCGCGATGCAGGATTTCATATTTTCTTCGTAGTTCTTATGTGGCGTCATAGATGTCGCTACATCACTCCCCTCCGGAGATCGGAGATCGATGGTTCTTGATGCTTTTTTTTTTTTTTTGATGTGTGCCAGGCCAGCGGTAGGTTGGTTCCAGTGAGTCGGAACCGATGCCGCATAGTTCTCGGTGAGTCGGAACTGTCTGCTGTGATGCCCCAGTGAGTCGGGGTGTTGCTATCCCAGTGAGTCGGGATAATGCCCCAGTGAGTCGGGGTGATGATGTCCCAGTGAGTCGGGATGATGCCCCAGTGAGTCGGGGTGGTGCTGTCCCAGTGAGTTGGGATGATGCCCCAGTGAGTCGGGGTGGTGCTGTCCCAGTGAGTCGGGATGATGCCCCAGTGAGTCGGGGTGGTGGTGTCCCAGTGAGTCGGGACGATGCTGCAGGCTCCAGTGAGTCGGAGTAGTGCTGCTGGCTCCAGTGAGTCGGAGCGGTGCTTGTGTGACGTAGGGCTTGATTGCTGGCGTCGACCAGGAGAGGTTCTTCATGACTCTTCATATGACTGGCCGAAGGTGCAGTGTGCTAAGCCAAGGTCGGTGATGCGGCTGAGGTGATGACCAGGTATGACCAGGTAGGCATACTAGTGGTCAGGATACCCTTAGCCGAGGGTGCTGGCTGTTTGGCTCGTTGCTCGAAAGCTTGAGGAAGTGATGATGACGTCACGAAGTACACTCACCGGCACGGAATCTTGGCCAAGCGCGTATTTCGCGATAACAAGGGCTTTAAGTGTTTCCTATGATTATTTGTTATGAAGGTTGGTCTAAAAAATGTTTACCTTTAGTTCAAGAGGGTAATTTATCATGTTTGAGTGCAATATGACGTTATTTTTAAGTTTTAGTTGAACCCAGTCATCTGAGCGACTAAGTTGCTGTTTTAAATTTGTGTTTTGTGAAAGTTTATTGTTAGGTTATTCAATTATTGTGATATCGTACTGTTACTTCAATAACTAAAGGTGATTTAATTCCAATAAAAATGCCATTAACACCATCACAGGTTGCACAAGCTGTAGCATTGATCGACCAAGGGCTGACACAGCGAGAAGTTGCTGTTATATTGAATGTACCACGTTCTTCGATGCAGTATGCGCTGAAACGATACCAGGAGACAGGCCGCTACTACCGCAGACCAGGCAGCGGAGGCGTCAGATGCACATCAGCCCGGGATGACCGCTTTATTGTCCTGGAAATTTTGAGAAACCGCTACCTCACCGCTGTTGAGATACGCCAGCGACTCCAGTTCACAAGAGGTGTCAATGTTAGTGAACGTACAGTGAGAAGACGAATGGAGGAAGTGAATTTAAATGCTCGTAGACCAGCACGCGGCCCAGAACTTCTCAGAAGTCACCGAGTAGCTCGACTTCGATTCGCACGAGAACACGTCAACTGGACCCATGAGCAGTGGGCTCGAGTACTGTTCACAGATGAGTGTCGAATCGCTTTACGAGCTCCAGATGGTCGGGAGCGAGTGTGGAGAAGAAGAGGAGAGAGGTTTTTACCCATTACCACCACACAAACTGTTAGTTTTCATGGAGGCTCTATAATGGTTTGGGGAGGAATAAGTTCCGATGCACGTACGGAGTTAGTTATCGTCGATAACCAACTAACGGCAACACGATACATCGAGGAGATTCTTCAGGAACACGTGTTACCATATTCAGGGTTTATTGGGTTTGACGAATTCCTCCTAATGCACGATAACGCGCGCCCACACGTTGCACATTGCGTGGAGGAATACCTTACAGAGGTTGGTATTCAAAAATTGCAGTGGCCAGCTCGTAGTCCAGACTTAAATCCAATAGAGCATATCTGGGACATGCTTAAAAGAAAAATAAAGTCCTCCTCCAACCCGCCTGAAACTCTGAACCAGCTTCAAATTGCAGCACTGACCGCTTGGGAAAGCATACCACAAGTTGAGATCAGAAACATCATCCAAAGTATGCCAGAACGAATGCAAGCTGTTATCGGGGCTAGGGGAGGAAACACCCGATATTAAAATGCAAACACAACGAAGACTTTTTGGTTATTTTTCATTTTGTGTTCTTTTTAAATTGACAGTGTTAAAACCAATATTTTTGTGAAACTGCTTATGTTTTAAAAGATTACTGCTGGTGCATCAATTTTTCAATAACTGAGTTACAAAACCATAAAAAAATCCCTAATTTAGTGCATAAACCCATAAAATAGTGAAAATTAAATATTTAAATAGAAATTATCGGCAAGTTATTGGTGGCCAAGTTTCCGTGCCGGTGAGTGTAGTAGCTGCACGAAGGCTGCGCTGACGTTCTTTGTCGAGGGTCACCAGTTTGGAGGGTATGCGGAACAGAGAGTAAAGTCCCACATACCTCCTTTGAAAAGGGAGGATCCTCCGGCCAGACAGGATGTTATGATCTGGTGGGCGACTGCCCGATAGTTGGTGTCGGGCTGTCGTATATGTTCAAATCGCGCGGAGAACTTTGATTGCGCGATGCAGGATTTCATATTTTCTTCGTAGTTCTTATGTGGCGTCATAGATGTCGCTACAACCCTACCACCCCCCTACATCCCATTAGGTCGATCATAGTTGGGTATTATTGGCATACAATAAAGAACATATCTATATCTATTATAAACTCGTAAAAAATATTAAACTGAGCGTGAAAA
The DNA here is from genome assembly GCA_949319445.1 of Mythimna lalbum. Taxonomy (NCBI): domain Eukaryota; kingdom Metazoa; phylum Arthropoda; class Insecta; order Lepidoptera; family Noctuidae; genus Mythimna; species Mythimna lalbum. Next base: position 34,203,263 of record OX439344.1, read on the forward strand.
GTGCGAGGCTGTTTTAATGCATCCCGCAGCAAGTGCGCCCAACCTATATAATACAATTTCCGTAGGTACCTACAACAGCTTTTACGTGATTATGATGTTTCTAGATATTTAAGAAACACATGTATATTTTGTGAATAATATCTAGATTTCTTTAAATTCTCAACACAAATTTGTAAATTTAACTAAAGAAAAAACTTTTGTCTAAAACAATATTACATTAAACAATTCACATTAGCAACTTTTCCCTACTTCTTCGAAACGGCTTGGATGTTTAGAAAAAAAATTACACATAAAAATTGATGGTTAAATATTCTTCAAAGTGAACATAACATATGTAAATCAATCAATATTTCGCTAAGAAAATGGGTTTAGAAGTCAGCGGGGTACGTCCGGGCGCAGCTGGCCGCAAATAAATGCACAGATAGTCGCACTGTCGCCTAGGCGGGTATGAGAGTTGTGATCATTTAATTTCGGCCAGATGTTCAAGGGACTATAAGCCAGCAAAAAGTGTTCCAGTTTTTATAAAAGCATACTTGCGTACGAATACGAAGTCGCAAGCAAAGTGCTAGTGTACTGATAAATTGAAAAAGTTAAGAAAATATATTAACAGAAACCTCGCACAGTTTCGAGATTTTGAATGACGAAATATTTTACCATAAACATTGCAGGTTTCAAAAAAGACATGTACAAGATGCTCTTTACCAAACATTACGTTGGCTGAAACAACAAGCTTTAAAACCATGCTCATATTGACAATAGACGGATCGCGAAAGGGCCCTCTTGAAACAGCCTCGATACACTGAGTGAGATAAAAATAAATAAAGGTGTAATATACTAAGTGAGATAAAATAAATAAAGGTAGTCACGTCAAATAACACTAAGAATTGACACAGAAAATCCACACGCGATGCATGCGAGTAACTGCACAGCTTTCGGTTTGACGAGGACCGAGTATCGAACAACATAATTTTCACGAAGTCTTAAGATAAGATAAGATATTCTTTATTTGTCTAAACATAAACTAAACAAAACAACAAAAACTTATCGATTTATATCGATTTGGTGACCTTATTGCATTTTTTTCGACTTCTTAATCTGCAAACTCCCTAACTTTGTGCCTTTCATTCTTTATTGTACACAAAATATTTATACAAACAGTTAAGTTAGTAGTAGTAATAGCAGTAGTACTTGCAATTTGCAGTTTTGAACGTTCAACTGAAAAACAGCTTTACAAAAAAGCTCTATAAAACCTTAGCTGTAAAAGTGATTCAACAAAAACACGATGAACTTCAAACGAGCTTTGATGAAATTCAATATGAAGAAGTTAATAAAAAAATTGTGCAGTCAACGCGAAACTTGTTCGGAAACATGACTATGACTAACGAATCTATCCCGTGGAAGCTAGTACCTTAACGTGTTAACTACTCGATCACTGACAAGATCATAAATAATTATGTCGACACTTTGACGCTAACTGCATACATTTAGGTCGACCATTATTCACTGATCGACAATTCAGCTAGGTGACTGAACGGAGAAATATAATCTGCAGGATGTATCATTAATCGAACCGTTTCGTATTGTGGTTTATTAAGCTTAGTAGGAACTAGAGACAGTTATTAGTGTATATATATAACTGCTAGCTAAGTCCCGATTAGTGGTCTTAATAGGGATAGGAACATCTCGAGATCGAATAGACATTCTTAATCGGATAATAAATAACAAGGGATGTTTTCATTTATACAACATTAGTTTTAGTATATGAGAAACCCGAAACACGTGTCCACTATTATTATGTAAAGAATCAATGTACAAAATTTCATATCAGTATCATGAAAAATCACAAAGTTATAACCTTGTTCATCATCATTATCATTTCAGCCGACACACGTCCACTGTTGGACATAGGGCTCCCCCAACCGTCGCCTCAATGATCGATCCTGTGCGTCCCGCATCCAGCAAGTTATAAGCTTGTTATGTCAGCAAAAATATAAATGTACGCAATAGTCACCAGGCCATCCAGGCAACTGAGGGGTTGTTTTGCGCTCGCACCCAGTTGTTTGCTGGCGCCAAATACCTGCTATGACTTGCCTTGACCTATGTCGCAATTAGTGTCTAGTGTCCAACTTGTGACCTTTTTAAATATTTTTGGGGAAAAATATAACATGGTGCAGAAACTATTAGAATCTATTTATTTACCCACTGATTCTGAACAAACTATATTCAGGTTTCGCATAAACTAAAAATAATGTTGTATACATAGACATTTTATGTAAGTATGTCTATGAATACAAAATTATTTTTAGAACGAAGTTCTTCCTAAAAGGTTCGTTGCTTAATCGCTTAATTTGCGTTTTTTGCAGAAGTGGGTTTTCTCTTTCCTAATTAAGAAGCATTAATTACGAAGTATACCTTTCTAAAAATGTTATGATTTACAATTCATACTACTAATAATCTATTACAATACTTTCTATTAACATACTCGTAGTATCACAAATACTTTTAGTTACGTGAAGGATAACCTCCATTCTGCAAAAAGCACAAAATTTGGCTTATGTATGTTTTTTCTTTCTGAAAAGGATTGATATGATCTAAATTCGAGTGAGTCTAGATTTTTTAATAATTTTGATGCATTTTTTCAGTAAACTATTCAATACATTATTTATAATAATTATACAAACATGACCCTTGCCTGAAACTTTTTAAAGTTCATGTGACAAAGTGGAGAAAAACAGCTCTTGTTTTCGCTATACGCATCATTAACGTAGTTTTTTAAGAGTTTTGGTGAGTATTGTATGAGCAATAAAACAAAAACCGCCGATGACCAACACTAGTTTGTGCATTTTACCATAACTTTGTGATGCTTGTGTTTATTCAAGTAATGTTACCATAATACTTAGAAAGTTAGGTACAACGTTGTTAAAACTTCGTGAAGGTATCTTTTAACAGAGCCCTGAACAGGAAGTTGATCTCAAGTGCAGAGCACACTCTGCAACTAATTACATGAACTTTAATCTTACGAACTTTATGAGTTGCTCGATGTGCCCGATCGAGTACTTAATTGCAAGATATCGTCTGTTCTTGAACCAATCCCAAGTCAGGCAGGTAAGTTCGCCAGCAGTCAGTCAATAAGGTGCGCTTTATAACTCTTGGTAGCAATTAAAATTAATCATTATAGAGAAGGTATCATTTTGCAAGCTGTTGTTGAGAATTGTGGGTTAATTTTGGAGCGATTGTAATTTTTCCAGAATGCGAATTTAGAGTCGCCCAAAACTGTGTATGTATTGCAAGCGGCACTTTATGTTTGCGTAGGAAGCAGTTCATTAAATCCTGATCAAATTGTAAAGTATTACAATATCAGCGCTGCACATTGGAGTGACATCGTGTTCAAATCTGCCATAATCAGAAGCGGTAAGTGTGATAGTTACCTAGCAACCCTGCGTAAGGTAGGTACATCAACATTTTATTTTATTTGGGAAACAAACAATCGTACAACATAATATAAATTCTAAATACACAGTATAATATTAGTAAATGAACAATCCACTACGTTTCCACATGTTACTAGTTAATATTGATACAGTTTGGTAAAATTCTATAAAATCAATACCAAAACCACAACCATACAGTGTTTCGCTATCTTAAAATCTAATACTTAGTTAAAACCTACCACGTTACAATAATCAAAAACTTTGAGATTTGTTTTTTAAATTTATTTTTTGGTAGGGCAAAAACATCGACATCATTATCATAGTCTATTAAAATTAGTAGGAACGCGTCTCGAAGCGAATCAGGAATTTTATGCCTGATATTATTGTCTCACAATTTTGGAGGAGGAAAATATTACAAAAATTCGCTAAGCAGATATTTACCTACTCTTTTAACTACAAAACTAACTTGGATCTTTTTATTTTTTGGATAAGATGATATGCTAAGCAGCTTGCAGTTAGGTGAAAAGGCACGTTTCGTGGTGGTTCATGAAAATATGCCTATAAACAAGAACCCACCTTAGCCATTAACTTCAGTATTCGTATTTTACAAGCTCAAGAGGTCTCAATAAAACATGATTACTCTTTACAATGATAAGTGTTAATTGGTCCCGAAAAGTTATTGTTAAAGTAAAAGACAGAACCAGCACTGCACTAATAACACTTCATCGCCACCCCGAGCGTGAAATAACACTCTTTACCCGATTGCAGTCCTACCCACCTTGAGTTGTTAGAGTAGCTAAAAGCAAAAAATTAAAATAGAATATTTGAATATCTACTAAGATTAGGCGCAATTAGGAAAAACTAAAATAAGGTACTAATTAAAGTTAATTTACTACAAACTTAGTCCATTTATATTTTTACTAACTGTCCCCGCGGTGTCAATGCGCGTGTTTGATTACCTACTGCTCCACTTCTATTGGTCGTAGCGTGATAAATGGGTTATAGTAGGGGAGGGACGGATGCCAAATTTGCAGTTACTAAAACGCCAAGGGGGCCTATTAGGTTCTAGAACGGAAAAGTCAAAGGCAAGTTTCCATTTTAGTGGGAGGAAGAGCGAGTTAGAATAATCAAAAATGTAAAATAAAATCGTATCCACGAAATAATCGCGCATGATTGATTTTCATTTTATTTTGTAGGTAATCCTATCAGATTTACGAAAAACCTATAATCTGACTGTTCTCATGGGAAGATGTAGCTAAAACCACCCGCAAAATTCCCCATCTCGCCGCCCAGTCGCTACTAATGATATTTTACAAATACGAGTATAACAATATAACTTGATTACTCCGCAAGAATAAACACAAATAAATAACTTTTTTTAAATATCGGAATTATTATTTGTTTGTCGTGTTCCGTTTCGCCATTTTAATTTTACCTATGAAAAAATAATATTTTTAATTTATTTGTTTTTTTTCTTTTAATTTGAATAGTACCTAGTATTTGGTATACACAAATAGGTATTAGTGCCTAAGGCCGCATTCCCTCTTTGTCGTGACGACAGTAATCGTGAAGTTTTAACTAGTTTCAAGTGTCGTGGCTTTTATATTTAAATGGAGGTGTTCACATTATAGGACGTGACAACAGATTGCGTGTCATCCACCAACCCGCACTGGGCCCGCTTGGGGATAATCTTTAAAATGTTGTCTTCTTCCATTGTACTCAGGAGCATTAAGGCACTACGGACCTCCAAGAGAACGTCGAGGCGACTGTTTTTACTTACTACTGAAGTGCAAACGACAAAGTGACTGCAGAGAAATGATAAAATGACGTTGCAATCCAATGGGAACAGCTAGATACAACCGTCACTAGACAATAAAAAAAACTGACGACAAATAATCGTTATAATGAGACCAGCTGGAGACGATAGTCGTCCGACGATATATTAAACGTTACGACATAGTGGGAACGCAACCTAACGCGCATACACCACGTTAGTATTTCGTGTTGCGTGTAAAATATTTTCCATAAGATTTTGATAAACAGGAAAACCTATTGTGTCCGACCGATGTTGGGCAGAAAATCTGCCAAACCTTCGACCGCACCGGAACTCTACGTTAGTTAATTACCCCGTCATTCGGCTCACATCGGATAGTTTTGTGGCTCGTATGTCACTCGCCATCATCAACAGAGTTCCCCGGGCGGTCCGGCGTGATTGTGTTGTCAGTTTTATAATCTTTCTTGTTTCATAACACTAATTAATTTAAAAGAACTCTTCCATTATTATTTTTTCATTTCACTATTACTTACTTACAGTTAATATACTGTGTGTATAATTATAAGAATTAATTTATTTTGTAAAATTTTATTGTTTTTATTTTGTAGTAATATTTGTACGGTATGGTCCAAAGAACCACTGTTTAAGTTTACCACCTCATGTTTTACCCATACTCAAACAAATAAATGATTTGAATTTGTAAGAAATTAGCCAAGTTTCATTAAACAATATATTTTTAACCTATTTAAAAAAGTATCGGTTTCGGTCGAAACTGAGATAGGTACCAAAGGTTCCTTTTTTGGTAGAAAGTCCAGTTTCGGTCGGACACTACAAAACTATATGCGTATGTTTCTACGTAGGAGTATGATGCGTTGCCCTGTCAGTAGCAGCGCTCTCCCTGTGCACCCATTTACTTTTGATTGGCGGTTTATATTGATACCTGTAGTGTGTGAAACAATGTTGCGTAACTATCTCAATAATCAATATCAGTATGGCCGAACAGAACAGTCACTACAACACAGTACAGTTCACGCACAACTTCCTTCAATCATTCCCGAAAAGTTTTATAAGCTCATAGTGCTATTTGATGGTGGACATCAAAGCAAACAAGTTATCGCATTTGCCGATGCTCAAATAATAACATTGCACGTGCGCTGCATAACTGAAAATGACCCCTTTGATAGCTTTCACCGAGCTTGGAGCTTTGTCGCGCGATGACATATCGTAGGTACAGCGGAACGGCCTGGGGCAGCGTTGTAATAGGAATACAATGTTAAACGGCTTTCTAACTAATTGATATGTCCGAACGCTACAGAGGGGCATGTCTGGTACCTGCGTTTGCTTTATGCTGAAGTTCAATAATGATTTAGATTGAAGCACATTTCTAGTTTATAGATGCTGTATGCTTTGGTATACAGAATCTATAAATTATTTTGGTTTAGGTACAGCATTTATAAAAAAATACAACTTCTCAAGAATATTCGAATCGATACTCTATCTACTTCTTTTTTCAGTTGCAAATCATGCTTCTCGCTTAACCTACAGTGGCAGGGGTTATTTTACCCCTGCCACTGTAGGTTAAGCGAGAAGCAGACACAGACTTCCGCCGACTAAACCCTAATCCATGTTCCTTCAGTTGCCTTTTGTGCTCCAGAGCTGCGGTAACTCTTTCAAATGTTTCCACAGCCCTGGTAAGATCAATTGATACTCTATTTGGAAATAGCTTTAGAATTTTGCAAAGTGCATTGAAATATCTACGTGAACGAGACGTGACTGCTTAGACAAGGTAATAAAAAGAAACTTCAATTGAAAAAGCCAACGAAATTTCCTAGCAAAAGCTCGATGTCTTTGATGTCTTACTACTAAGCTTGGACCAACCAGCGAATTTTTCAAAGCGTTTGGCTAGAAAGGGGCAAAGCCAAAAAATTTCTCTAGCATTCTCTAGCTTCTTCTAGCTTTCTAGCACATGACTGTGCAGTGCCCTTAAATTTCGTTTTAGGTACAGTACATGTATATCGAATAGGTTACAATATAGGTTGCAGTTTGCTTTCATTAAGCCTAAAAGCACTAGAGCTTAATGAAATATTTTCAAATTAAAAAGAAAATATTAAAATTGTGAGAGATAAACCATTTACTTCAATGAAATGCTGAAGCCTTTTCTAAAGTGAGCCAAGGGTGCTCACTCGACAGTCGAAAGTTAAAAACGAGATATTTATTTAACGGAAAATCGATTGCCACTATATTTTGACCGAGATCGTTGAAAACTCAGCGTTACTAAGTACATTTTGCGTTTAAGCCTTTTACTTTTTGTGAACATTTATATAATAATTAACCAGTTACATAACAGCAAAATTAAAGATTTTAAATAACCCCTGACGCATAAAATCTATAAAAAGTAAAAGAACTGGTTAAGACGAATCTAATGAGGTCAAATTCAATGAGTTTACTAGTAGCCATTCTAGGGTTCCTTCGGCCACCTCCCAGTTCTATGATCAAATCCTCGTTATCATGAGAAATGTATAGAACCTGGTTAAGACGAATCTAAATGAGCCAAAACTCGAAAATAAAACTTTGAAAATAAAGTAAACACCCATTATGTATTTAAGATCCCTACCGAAGCTAACAAACGAGCTGATGACCATGAACACATGAACAGATCTCAAATTGTCACACTCAAATTGACATTTTCCATAACGTTAGCATTCAAATAAAAAAAACCGCATTAAAATCGATCCATTCAGCTCAAACTTATAGCACCCATCTTTTCCGTTGCGGGTTAAAAAGAGTTTTTACTGCATTCGCTTTATAATGATGAAATGGATACCTACGCAGAATATAAGTGGATGCAAAATTTTGTATAACGCTTTCTATCCAATTAAAAGTTATAATGTGCTGCAGCGCAATAGCCATTAGGTACACAACTAACTTTGGCTCTAAGCCAAACGTAATACTCTGAAGATACCTTTACAATACAGTCGTTTTACAGACGTACATGACAGTGAACGTAACAGACAATAGCGCTTCCGATTACCGGCCACCGTAGGCGTGGGCTTGCGGACGGCGAGCACTGAGGAGCTCGCCGTCCGACCGTCCAGACCGAATTGTTCCACGCGCGTATCAAAGAGTTGTCAGAAAACCGTAGGTGGGCCCCTACGGTTTTCTGGGTAGGGTCAAAGCCTACTGGGGCCAAGGATCTGCTTCTGAAAGGAAGATTCGGCCCCAGTACGAAAGGCAACGAAGGAATAGTAGTGGGTTTTTAGTCAGTAAAAGTCCCGCTCCGCGATTGATTTGATTTGATATTATGTTAGAACAATAAGGTACGGTTTTGTGTCGAGCATCCCTATCCCTGCTAGATGTGCTTTTTTATGAACCTCGTGTCATCAAGCGCTAGACTTTTATGTAGTTTTGGTTTAGACGATTTTGTTAAAAACCTGTGCGAGTAATTTTTATTAAATGTTAATTGGGCATCCATTGACATTTAATAAACATGATTTACTTTAGAGGACCTGATCATCACCACTGACTACAATTAACGTGACCGGCTTGGGCCAACGCACCTGCGTTGGCCCAAGCCGGTCACGGTCAGTTTTTATAGTAAATTTGTACTATTTCTGTATTAGTCACTCAAACCTCAAGCGAACGCCGGCTTAGGATCGTCTGGTGGCAATAACGGAAAACATTTTTTTTTGTCATTTTCTAAAAGCAAAGATTTACGGTAACGCGATCGACTACGGTAGAAAACTTGCACCAGGCCCCGATGGGCATAAAATACCTTGAAAAGAAGGAGTCGAAGAAAAATTAATAGGGTACACTACAGTTTCTGTAAATTAATAAAACACTGACCTATAGTTTCATCGCAGGGTTGGCTTAACGGCCGCCGTGACGGCGACGTCTTCTGTTGCGGGTGGTGGTGAGGCTGCAGCTTAAGGACATGGCCTGGTACAGCACCTTCAACCGGCGGCTCTCCAGGCACGCGTACCAACCACCAATCGGCGCGCGCTTGCCATGGTTCCACCACCTCAACTTGCTGTCCTTTTGTTACGGATAGTTCGCCTGTGCCTGATGCGTTGTGTTCTGCTAACACCCACGTCATTTCTGGACCGGCCTGAACAAAGAGAAAGAGCAAATTAGTTATTGTTACTTATCATTTAAACGACAATGAAGTGAAAGGAGCACTACGCCATGTGTAAATGGCGAAGTTCACCCATGATGCGTAAGCGATAAATTTATATTTTACTAGCTTTTACCCGCGGCTTTGCTCCCTTCAACTGACTAATCTAGTATACTCTACCCGACCCTAATTACAACCTTCAATGTATGCAGGTGAACCAAAATTCTTCAAATTGGTCCATCTGTTCTTAAGTTATAGCGTGACTAGGAGATATAAGAGTTCATTTTCAAATATATATATATATATATATATATATAGGTATTTAGGTGTTCAGTGAGTGAAAATTGATGTCAAACTTTTGGTAAAACACGACAGCCGGCTGTCATGTAAGTAAATTGTGCCTACAATAAGAACTTTCCGCAAAGGTCGCGAGTTCACAACACGAGGGTCTCTCTTCGGTACTGAGTAGGACAGAGTTCTATACTCTATTTCCTTTTATTAATTTATTTTTAACCGAATTCCGAAGTTTTTATATTTACCGATATCTCAGCCAATTGTGGACCGATTTTGTTTTTTTTTTTTTAAATGTTATGCTTCCCAGTTGGTCGCATAGATTTATTGTTATGATCTGATCATGAACTTCGGAGATATGGAACAGAACTCCTCATAGGATCACAGCAGAACTGCCTTAACAAGTAAAATTGCTTTGTTTATAGATACGTGAAATCAAAAGGTAAATTAATGTATTCTAACCTTGTTTGGGATTATTAGAATTGTTATGAGATGAACTCTGGCTATAAGGTATTTAAGTTAGGCTGAGGGGTACCTACTTTTTTAGTGATGCTACCATAAATAAAAAGTGTAAAATAATGACATTTTCAAAAAAACTTTAAAAAATAATAATATATTCGACATCAATGTCGGTGTTTCTATAATCGTTTTGAAAAACAATTATAGAATAAAATAGTACTGGTCCGATTGCTAAAATTGTTTTCACCGATTGAAATTATATTGAAAAATAAATATTAGGTGAACCACAATAGAAAAGCTGGGACTGCACTTTCGAGATAGAGTTTAAAAACGGAGTCGCCTTTAAAATATATTGAGTCATGATTTCGGTTAAGTGAAAGTTTACATCTGACTTTGACATGCGCCAACTTCAAGTCTCCAGTGGTGGACAGTTCCTTGAGAGAAGTTAAGTACTAGGCCAGGATCGATTGCGGCTCGATACGAAATTGCAGATAACAGAATTCGCCAGATAGGAGATAACGTCCATTGTCGACAACAATACGGACACTGATAAGGCAATGTATTTAGATAACGTTTCTAGTGGTATTGTGCGAACTTGCTATATTATGTTGGACTGTAACTTTAGCGGTCACTCAAATTACAAAACATAGGTACCTATTAGAATGAAATTATTGTTGTTATATTACAAAAATCTGCGAAAAAAAAATGAGAGTGGCAGTCCATTTAAATGAATCATACATTCCAAAACGTATTACGAAAGCGCTCGTCAGATATTGATGTGTCGCTTCCGCGGCCGTCTCTCGCTTCCCAGATGGATGAGCTGAAGGTCGTGTAAATCTGCGCTTTATAACCAAATTGCTTTCCAAATATCCAGCTCTGATATTGACCTTGTCTTTGTCTATCGAACGACAAGAACACTCACCATGACAAGCAAGTCAGGGTTTCAATATCCAAGCATAAATACCAATATACAATGACACACGAAAGCAGGTGTTTATATGTTCAGTTATTTAAAACGAGCAATGTTTGAGTTTTACTCATTGAATTTAATAAACTGAAAGGAATTAAACAAAGCATTTAAAGCGAAACAATTAATTAAAGCAAATGAATGCGATGAATCCCGTAGGCACAGGCAATATATCGACATGTACAAGGTGCGCGCTATAGGGGAACATTTTAATAAAAGTTGATCGATTTGTGGAGGCCCGCCGTCCATTACCATTTGCCTACGATTACATCATGGTTACTCTTTCTTTTATCCAACTTCAATAGGCCAAAATATCAGATTGGGAGCTTTTTATCTTTTTATTGATATAGGTAAGAAACGAATACAAAAAAATAGAAAATTGAGTTAACAAATTCGAGTATATCTGTAATATTTGATGAATTAAGATTTCGGTGTTAATATTATCATAGTCAGCCTTATAATGTTCCTGCTGCTAGGACTCAGGTCTCCAGGAGATGAAATAGATCGTAATCCACTACGCGGACCCAGAATGATGGTGATGTCGTATGTCTTCGAATTGTTTGGTTCTAAGAGATGTCGGTTTCCTCACGAAGTTTTCATAGTTTTGAGAGCAGGAGTGATGAAATAATTACGCAAAGTAAAGTGCCTACCTGGGTTGAACCCACGTCGTACAACTCGTTACTAGTAGGCCACTACTACTTGATTTTGATGATAAAGTGCACTTTTATAAAAATATTATTGACATCCGACACTTGAAAAATATCTTACAAAATGATGTCCATTACTTGATTAAGGTAACGCAAAAACTAACTTATGTATATGGAAACGGGCAATCCTGAAGAAAGTAATCGACTTGAGTGTTTTTCGATACAGAAAAAATATACAACTTAGAAATGTTTGTTTTGCTTCGAAACCATCTCATGAACTGTGTGTGTATTCATAAATTATAAAAGCTTTCCAATTTAGTATAGGATGAGAAATATGAAAATGATTTTCAGATAAAAGGCAGAGTAGATCGAGATTATAATTAAGGTGACCTTAAAGTGACCTTCAAATACACAAAACTGACACTAGAGAGTACTCCTACAAAATATGACAATAACTGAAGCACTCTAACTCTCCCTCTGAGTATGTCCGACACGGCGGCATGTAAAAAGAGGAAATAAATTTTCCAGTCGGCCAAGCGACGTCAACGAGGGGAAGAATTCGTTGCTTTGATAGTCGAAAAAGTATAAAAAAGCGGCTAAATGCAAGTCGGACTCGCCCACGAAGGGTTCTGTATCAGCAAGTAACTTAGTAAAAAGCTCTTGTAGTTCGTTGTAACTTTGATCGATGTTTTAATAACAGTGTCAATCTAAAAATATGGAGATCCCCAAAAATTTTTTGTTGTTTTTTTTATATTTTTGTGTGAAAATCTTAGTTAACTTTAATAGAAAGCTTCAAATGTGAATGACGTCATCTCAACGCTCAGTCACGTGGTCAAAATAAAAGAATTGGCGGCAAGGTCAACTCGAAGCGTTCGACGCAAGGAAACTCCGAACATAGCCCTTTTTAATGCACTGCGGTTCACAGAATACATAGTTTCGGAAAAAAGTGACTGTGACATACGGACGGACTGACAGACATGACGAATCCATAAGGGTTCCGTTTTTGTCCTTTGGCTACGAAACCCTAAAAATTATAGAAAGACAGACGGAAAAAAATAACGCGAGACTGCATTATGATGAGTAAATAAACGTTAAAGTCTATGCAGTAACAGTAACAAAGGAAAACCTGCCATGAACTTGACATTGAATTGTTGTCAAAGGAATATTCTTATATTTCTTAGATGGTGGTCAAACGCGAGCCTAATAACACTAAAAATAAAAAATTACATCAAAGTCATAATTAGCTGAAATACCCGCTTTAAATATTGTCAATCATGATCATAATTGCAATAATAATATTAAAATTCTCTGCTCTAAAACTATAGAGCGGGAGTTTATCTGTCTCTTTGAACGTGTTTATCTAAAGAACTACTGGTTTTAATACAAATAATATTTTGATGTTAGATAGCCCAATTGGAAATATAACATCACGCTACGAAGTACATTAGCGGAATAGTAACCAAAGGCGCTGGTGAAGCCGAGGGAAACAGCTATTATTATATCATATAATTTTATAAGGGTAGTATTTAATCGAGTGACTGTAAATTAAAGTTAAAGCTTATCACTTTTTTATACTAGCCAGTACTGCCCACTGACAAAAAAAACCTTCCAAAGTTTATCACTAAAGCGATAAAAATAATTAATTTAGGTGATAGAATTAACAAGTAACCGACTAACTGCGAGCTACGAAAAATCAACAGAAGAACGACTCACAAACATCAACTTGAGTTACATAGTATACAAAATGAGATGCTTCATAATATTTGAGTGACCTAATATTTGTTAGAGTGTTAACATAACGAGCTGCAATTTTTTTCAATATTTGGCAGATTATTTATACTGAGCGGCATTTTGTCTTGAAGTGTTTCGAATGTCCTAAATATCAAAGTAGAAAGTATTGAATGTTCCAAATATCGATATTTATGTATTATGTATTATGTCACAAAGTAATTTGATAATTAGGATACTGCTAAAACCCGGATAATTAGAAATGGTGAAATAAAATCTGCGAGCAACCTTGACGTAGCGCTCGCTTCACTCACTCGGTTCACGTGAGGTTAGGCACAGTTTTAGCCTAACATAACCAATTTCACCCAATTCAAAATGATGAATCTGCTGCCTTGAGTGTGAGAAAGTGAACTTTTTAGTACTTCGTTAAGTAAAACCTCAATTTTATTTCAAGCCGCTCACTTAGTAATTAAGTCGCTCATTTTTAATTTAGTCGCTTAGCTATGATTTAAATAAACCACTTTTAGTAAGCTCGTTCTGGATTTTATTATAGATCAATATTTGTCGTTCGTTTCCTTAATTTATCGCTTACTTAAATTCATACCGCTCAAGTTATTAAAACATTATCTCATCATCAGTAGCATTTTTTTTATATGCTCGTTTTATACCTAATTCCCTATTTTATAATATTCCTTTTTTAATTGTTTTAAGAATGAAAAGAAAAAGAAGCTACCCGTGTTCTGATAGAATAAATATATTCAGATTATGCTCATATTTGATTTCTAAGAAGATTATGCATACAGAAGCTGAGTTGGATAACTTAAGTTATAAAGTTCATTGTTTAAAGTACCAAACTATAAGAATAAAAGACCTTTATCTATGGCTAAGTTGATTTATCTAGCTCCTCCAGGGAATTCCCATGGGCTTAGACATGTACAAAATCTCAAAAGACCTCTAGAAAGCGGATTAGGGTCACTATTAAAAGGGGATGACAACATTAAACAGTGCTTTAAATTGAATGACGATGTAAGTTTGCAATAATATGTTAAGGTTTAATGTGAAACGTTTATCTATATATTATTGAATTGTTATAACTGTACGTTAAGATAATGTGGAACAATTTTTCTATACCGAGAGAGATACAAAACAGACACACAAAAAGTGTAATTTTCGCACGGAGTTAGTATAGAAGAGATGTTGTAATATGATAAAAAAATCCCTAAGTAAAAAAGCGTGACATTTTGCGGGGTGAATGACGAATGAAGATCATTCGAAATTCATCAAAAACCTTTTTATTGTAATTTTTTTTTAAATTCTATTTTTATTAGGTTTTACTTTTTTAAAGGCTTATTTTGATAGAAAGAATGATCAAGATTGATTAAAAAGCTAGTTTAAAAAAAAAAACACGTGTTAACGTCCGAAACCATTCAATAATAGTAAATTATGTGACTAGGGGATAAAGCAGTGTCTTAAAGTCGCGGGCGGCATGTTGAATTCCGAACGAAACGAAGGTTGCTGATTTTAATCCCGAACGTTAGTTAGGGATTTATATAATTAACTCCCGAGCATTGAGAGGGAGATTATAAAGAAACCAGAGTGAAGTGAGGAATTCAAGCCGCCCAAGACAAAGACAGCGTTATCCCCGTGTTGTATACTCTACTTTTTACACCAAATGTGAGGTAACTAAAAAACAATTTGGTCGACCAAATCATATATTAAAGAAATATAAGTATTATAGGTACTCGTATTTACAAGTTCATAAGCCGTGGGACATTCGGTAAAATAATTGACTTCTAAATACTGCCCTGTATTTTTGCTATTTGACGATAGATGGCGACCTGTTTACAAAATTATATAAAAACTACAAAAATAATATTTTGGCGATTAAAGGACCTTTAGGAATGAATATTGATCAAATTTCAGTACGTATGATTATTAAAATATATTAATACTGAACTCTACGTGCCTAAATATATTTAGTTCCCATGACACAAAGTGTCGCCATCTAATGTCGAGTAGAATTATATTTGGAAATGCTGACTTTAAGAGATTGTTCTAGAAGTATTTTAATAAATTATGCCTAAAATTACTTACAAATGAAATGTGATTGCATCCATAGCATCAGAACGTCTATCCAAGTAATTTTTACAAGATAAAATACAACACTTAATTTTTTTGTTTTTCTATCGCGAATATGATGCCAAATAAGTAGGTTTACGAAGTTGTGCACAGGACGAACGCCAACAATACACTGATTTAAGCCACGCCCACCGTGATGACGTCAGGACTCAGTTGAGAGTCACAGTGCACAGTTGTTTAGGCCGCCTCCTCTTCTATACTAACTCCGTGAATTTTCGTAAGTTTGAAAGAAAAAGCTTGTTTTTAAATAGTCGTCCTTAATTATTAAACCTTACTACATATGAAATCAGCGTTTTGTCGTACTGACCACTTTGATCTAAAATATCTCCTCTTTGGTTAAGAATTCCAAATTCAAATTTATAAATTCATTCGGCTTTGAAAACATTTGAGTTTTGAAAACAGGCATTCATTTGTTTTTTCCTCATTATTTTTGTTTGGCGTCCCTTCAGCTGTCTACACACCGAAGCCGCCGCCAGCCCGCCGCCGGCACGAACCCGGCGGGCAAGGCCCGGCGGCCTGATTTTAACGATATTGCCTTTTAAGATCGTCTTCGACGCTTTTACTGCACTTTATTACTGCAAAATGGAAAACATGAAATATCTGTATATTTACGAGTACGAATTCTAGCGTGGCACCAGTGCTACAGAAACATCTCGAAGGATTAATGATGTGTACGACGCTGGTGTCGCAAAAGAAACCACGGTACGTGTTTGGTTTCAACGTTTTCGTTCTGGGAATTTCGACCTTCATAACCAACCCCATGGACGACCGGAGACCAAAGGGGAAAATGAAGGATTAAAAGCTTTTGTGGAAGTGGATCCATCACAAAGCACTTCAGAGATAGCTGCAGGCTTCGTGGTAAGTTATAAAACTGTATTAATCCACTTGAAGCAAATCGGGATAGTAAAAAAACTTCAACGATGGGTACCTCATGAATTGAGTGAATCGAACTTGCAAACATGCGCCGACTGCTGTGTTACTTTGCTCAACCTACACAATAATGAAGAAATTTTAAATCGAATCATTACTTGTAATGAAAAGTGAATACTGTTATACTGCACGATAATCGGAAGCGCTCGTCGCAATGGCTGGACCCTGGAGACCCAGCTAAATCCTGCCCTAAACGAAAATTGACTCGGAAAAAGTTACGTTGTGAGTGTTTGGTGGACTAGTGCCGGTGTTGTTCACTACAGCTTTCTAAAATCTGGCCAAACGATTACGGCATCTCTATTTCTATTATCAGCAACTGCAAACCATGAAGGAAGAACTAGTTGCTAAACAAACGAGATTGGTCAATCGCTGCAGGCCACTGCTGCTTCACGACAACGCAAGACCACACATTGCACAACAAACAACCACTAATTTAGACGAGCTACAATTGGAATGTCTGCGACATCCACCGTACTCCCCGGACCTTGCTCCAACAGTTTGCCATTTTTTCCGGAATTTGGACAACTTCTTACAAGGAAAAAATTCAACTCCGATGCGGCAGACCAAACTGCCTTCATAGAGTTTATTGATTCTCACCCCCCATGGCTTTTTTAGTAAAGAGATCAATGAACTACCTATGAGACGGCAAAAGTGCATAGATAACAACGGTGCATACTTTGATTAATCAAATATATTTTACAAAAAAAAAGACTATTCCTCCCGTACAAAACGCCAATTTCATATGTAAGGACCTAATATATGACCACCAGTGTATATACTCGTATGATGTAAGTAACTAACTTATAAGTCAATAATCTTGAAATTAACCGGCAACTGCATCACCGGTAACAAATTGCGCGCAACTGGGCAACTGGTCGCGCCGCCATAGTGTCCCGGTGAAATATAGCTCTAAGATTCCAAACTAGACACCATACAGACACCAGAGTTGCCACACGTCCGAGCTGGTCGCGCCACCAAGTTGATTGCGCAACCAAGCGGACAGCAGGTGAGTAACTGTCTATAGAGCTTTATACATTTTGTTGGTAGCGGCGATTGGTTGGCGGCGACGCCATGGTGTCTCGGTGAAATATAGCCCTAAGTGTATTGAAAAAGAATTTTCAATCTATCAATAGAAAAACATAAAAAGTCTTTTATCGAGTAAATATGCTGCAAACTAACATTTATCATGTGTTTTCTTTTCTATTTTAGGATATTAAAGTTCTCAAACAAAATACTCACTAATGTAGGTACTAAACTTATATGACGGAAAACTAAAGTTTTTAATAATAAATTCACTATCGTGGGCTGTCTCTTTTGTATTCTTATATTATTACTGTAATAATGGGATCTTGGGACAAACCCTAATATAGTTTACAGTGTAATCTAGACAGGACGCCAGAACAATCTTCTTCTACTTTGTAAAGGATCATGGCAAAGTCCCGAACCAAATGCTGTTGGCATATTTATTTAGCGTATAGTGATGAAAAATATTCAAAAGTATATAGATTAAATTTGTAAACAATTTTGTTTTAGAGATTTATTAATAGAATCAGAGTATGTATTAAAGATATTCCTGTTTAAAGTTGGTGAGATTACGTATATTATGTCAATAATACCTACGTACCTCCTTATGAATTTTAAAAACGCATTTTTGAACGAATGATATGATGTCATGTCAAGTGTTATGTTTTCTTTTTCTATAAGTCATTTGGCTGGATGGCCGTTGAAATGTCTAATGCCACGCTTTTTTGGTGTGATTCTCGATATTGTTTTTACTGTAGTGACAATGTTATATGTTATATCATTTTAGCCACCATATTCTAAACACAAAAAG
Source organism: Mythimna lalbum (assembly GCA_949319445.1). Taxonomy (NCBI): domain Eukaryota; kingdom Metazoa; phylum Arthropoda; class Insecta; order Lepidoptera; family Noctuidae; genus Mythimna; species Mythimna lalbum. The sequence goes on from OX439344.1 coordinate 34,221,574, forward strand.
TTATTTTTATTATCTAACTAGATTTTGCCCGCGCGGCTTTGCTCCCGCTCTTCCCTACTCCACCCTTCTCTACCCTAATCTACCCTACTCTACTCTACCCTACACTACCCTAATTTTTTCTAGGGTATAAGAACCTTATCCTCACAATAACAATCACAACAAAAAAAAAACAGCCAAATCGGTCAAGCCGTTTTCATGCTATGTCGTGACAACGGAAAACGGGTTTCATTTTTATATATATAGAAGATAGATGCGGAAATTATTATCAATACATAATGCAAAGCATATTGTGTTACTAGAGCAAGATATATATTAGTGGTATATATTAGTGGTAAGCCAAAAGCCAGGAAAGTGAAGCCAGAAAAAACATTGTTTATATGATTATTTATATTCGTAAAAAATCTAGTCAATCCAGTTTTGAATTATGACGATATTCTTGCACTGCCAAAACTGGCTATTAGCGTTATTTGATAATACATAGTAAATTATCTCGCAACTATATATCATGGTAACGTAGGTACTTAATTTCATCAACGATTTCCTCGCCGTTATTCTTTTAATAAATATATTAGTCAATTTTTTTGAGAAAAAAAAAGGCTACGTTTCCAACTGCAACCAGCTAGCTTGCAAGTTGTATTAATTTGTGAGCTACCGAGGTAAGTATACAATTGCCCAATCGTGCATTCGTGCCCCGCAAGATATTTCACTAAAAACAGTATTCATATTTCATAAATACGGTTAATAAACCTTCTAAGATCCTTTATGATGATTTAAACACGTGAAGTATCAGTAAAAAATACGGTGCTTATTATAATCGTATTAGTGCGTATTAGGTTGTAATTTGTGTTTGAAAAATTATGCAATCTGTAATTGCTTATCTATACTTACCAATATTATAAAGCCGAAGAGATTATTTATTTGAACGCTTATGATGTACTGGTTCGAATTGAAATTTAGTTTTACTCTAGGATAATGGTAGGGGCGGCCAGATGGGGATTATGCGCCATATTCGAGCCCGTCAGACAATCATTTGGGGAGAAACCTTGCACCCTGTACAACATACACCCCTATGCATAAACAAATGGGAGATTCATACAGTTAGGTTGTAAGGTTCCTATTAATATTTTGTTTATAAGTGCAATTTCTTTACCACAGTTTGCTAAGATAATTTTTAATAGATGTTGAAAATTTTATACTTAATTAAAATAGAAAGTTTCCAATCCAATTATCCAATCCATGACTCTTTAGTAACTACAAATTTGGCATCCCTCCCTCCCCTACTATAACCCATTTATCACGCTACGACCACTAGAAGTGGAGCAGTAGGTAATCAAACACGCAGTTGACACCGCGGGGGCAGTTAGTAAAAAGATAAATGGACTAAGTTTGTAGTAACTTTACCTTAAATAGTACCTTATTTTGTTTTTCCTACTTGCGCCTAATCTTAGTAGATCTTCAATTAGTCTATTTTAATTTCATGTTTAAGCTACTTCTATTCTCTACTCTCTAACAACTCAAGGTGGGTTGGACTGCAATCGAGTAAAGGGTGTTATCACGCCCGGGGTGGCGATGAAGTGTTAATAGCGCAGTAGTAGTGCGGAGCTCCTGACCAGACGATGGCCCACTTATTGGAGTGCCCAAAGTGTCCCTACACCGGCACTTTGGAGGACCTAAAAAACGTCACTAACGCCGCTATAAACGTGGCAACCTACTGGACCAAAAACCTTTGAGGGAATAGAAAACCATCGATTCGAGAGAAGAAGTGTACTGATGCGATCCTTGGAAAAGGTAGTCAACTTCATTTGCATTGTTTGGGTTACCTCCGGAGGGGTGCAATTCAAGAAATATTATTTTATACGAGTATAATATCTATAGGTATATGAACCAGAAATCGTTTAGACGAGAAAATACAGCAGACAATAGAATGAGCCCGTTTACCACTTTTAGGGTAAACATCTTTTCACATTTTCTTAATTTCATTACGGGAACGTAAAAAAGTCTACATATATGTTCAGTAGACACAATGCGTACTGCGTTGTACGGGGTCAGTACGGGGCTACGGGCGCCTAAAAGGTAAACAGCAGGGAGTTTTCTAACAGTACTTTTATACCTACGTGTAATGTTCTGAAAATTTTTCTCCAAAACTTTCTCGTTAATTCAAGTTTAATCAAAAGGTGATAACTGATGATATTTGCTTTTACTGTACTTTTTCAAATGAGTTTTTATTATTATTGAAATCTATTACCGGGAACTGTAAATGCTATCCACTGCCTGCAATAATACCATGGATTACATTCGAGGGTGAAGCTTAGGCTACGGGTCGGGCTTATAGGGGTGAGGATCGTTATACTGATCCGCGAATTTAAGACTCAATAATTCCTGGTTGTTTAACAACAAACATAAAATGAGTAAATGAATAAGAAATCATGAAGAAATCTATGAGAGCTCCCTGTCTGCTTAATATAGCTTTGAGTGAATTAAATTGCGTATTTAAATAGCTGAAAACAGTTTAACCGCAAACGATTTATAAAAAAATAGAACTAAACATTTTTTTTTTTTTGTTTTGTCGACGGGGAAAATCATCTTTGACGAAGAACTAAACATTTCAAGTAGAAACGTCAATTACAATTAGCCATTCGTGATGTAATTTGTCTTTCAACACAAAAAGTTGAACTACTTTATTGTCAGTCCCTCGGGTGGGTGTAAGACCGTCAGTAATTGCTCGTGATATGTATACAGCCGTAAATTGATATTCCATGTTGTAACTTTGGAAGTAGGCTGTGACTAGCTTTTCTCTTTATAACAGACACGCGATGTCAACGATAACGTACAGGTTAATTATTCAGCACCTAAAAGCTTTGTGTATGGAATAAAAGTGTTTGTCACAACAATACCATATCAAAACTTCTCACAATACTTACTTAATAATAAATATCCCAACTGAATAAGTTGAAAGTAGAGCTAAGTATATTGTGATATTAGATATTTTTTAAGAGATATAAAATAAGATATATCTTCTACGTACTCTTACGTAGAAGTCAAAGCTTTCAGGATGTTTTTGTCGATAATATTAAATATGAACACTAGATAGGTGTTGTGATTGGAGGTAGGCATCTGAGAGAGACCGTTTATAATTTATCTAAATATAAGGTTCGGTCCGTAACTGCACAACAGATTCACGACACCTCATTGTCTGATTAAGCATTGCATTTAACTCGCTAAAACTTGATATACCTAGTACATTTTGATACAAGTGGAGATCTGTCATTGTGCGCGAGGCGAAATTCGCCCGAGCCACAGGCATGGGTGTTGCAACACATTTAGGCGATTCATGTTTATATTAAAGAAGATAATCAACTTCTTGGCTTTTACAGCACTAAATGGCGCCAAAATTACGCGAATAATGTCTAGTTACAGAGTGTTCTCTATTCAAAGGAGGATGCCGGATTTTGTATGGCCACCGTCCCCACCCTTCAACAGACATAAGACAGGTGTCATTCGAAGCGTCAAGTTAAATAGAGTCATTTTTACTATGGCGACATATCTCTATGGGGTTTAGGTTTTATAAACCATTTTTATTTAAACCTTACCATAGCTATAACCATGCCATAGCCATAGCCTAACCTAACCTAACTTGATATAACCTAATTTGTGCGCATAACAGACATGGAATGCATGTCAGTTTGTTCATTCCTACCCACAAAAGACAAAACAGCTGATTTAGTTATTAAATGTATGGGGTTTTTAATAAATTTAAAAAAATACTTCTGAAGACATTTAAAATTTGATCAAGCATTTATGCTGGTGCATTAAAATGAATGTGTTTCGATAACCTTATGTACCACACAATAGACATATGCACACAACTTAGTTGAGGCTAGGTTAGGTTAGATTAAAATAATAAATTTTGGTGAGTGGGGACACTTTCATGCAATGCCCTTTGAATAAACTATCCAGTGTTCTTGATTATGTGGCCAGCCAGTAAGTTTGCAATATTAAGTTAAGGTTTATTGTAAAACGTCTATCTATATAATACTAGCTTTTACCCGCGGCTTCGCCGTCGTTTATTAATATACTTAACCCTTTTTCCCCCTTTTCTCACTTTTTTTTTAAATTAGCCTATGTCCGTCTCCAGGGTCCCAACTATCTCTGTACCAAAATTCATACAAAATCCGTTATGCCATTTAGGCGTGAAGACGTAACAAACAAACAAACTCGCTTTAGTTTTTATAATATTAGTAAGGATTGTCATCGTTACATCGAATCATGTTATAACTGTGTGCTACGACTAGAGATGTGCCGTTGCGATCTGGAAAATTGCTGGCAATATTGCCACCAATATTCATACATCGGGGAATATTCCCGGCAATATTCCCGCTTCACGGCAATATTGTCGGCAACGGCACATCTCTAGCTACGACAAGGTGGAATAATTTTGCGATATCGAGAGAAACACAAAAAGACATGCAAAAAGTGTAATTCTCGTAAGTTTGAAAAAAAGCTTATTTTTAAATAGTCGTTCTTAATTATATGACTACCACTGTATAGAATGTCACGTAGTCTTTAAGCAATGAAACAAAGCAAACATCGTGTTATCTTATTGATTTTTATAAAATAACCTTGTAAGTTAGGTCGTTCTAACAATTAAATTATTTGTCATTTTATTCTGCCTTGAGTCAATTTCCACGTTGGGTCATGGGTCATGCGGTATATGGATTTACAATATATTAGGTTACTGCTGATATTATTCTCGACCCAATTTTGTATCGGTTTCTGTACTAACGTTACAGTCATTAGCAAAATGCATCTTTCAGGTACAGGTGCACTACGATCGATACTAGTAGTGTAGTAATGTTTTTAGTCAAAATATACAAGCTGTACCACTTCCTCGGGGTTCCGGTTTATTTATCCGGCAGATAATTTTGTGCAAGTTCAGCCCATAACTGAGGGTTCTCGGTCTAAGCATAGTTCAACAAAGAACTGTCAGTGCCATCATCATTGTGGAATATCAGCGAGGTTCAGAAAACGATTAGGTGAAGGGTGCATTCGGCGCTATCGACCCGGGGTTGGTCCTTATCTGACGGCGAGTTACCCATTGCTCGCCGGCCGCAAAATTGCTTATAGGGTGACTGGGAGTCGCCCTATGACTACCGGCGCTTGGAGCAGCTCCGTCGTCAGGACTGCCTCCGCCTCACGTTTTCCACCTCCTTCACTTCACTTCTCGCTATGTACCATAAAGCAAACAGTCGCTGCCCTCTAGAACCGTGACCTGCTGACCACCTTTCTGATCTTTAACCACTCCTCAAAGAGACTTACCGCCGCAATTGTGGTATGCCTAGCGCCGTGTTCCTCTAGACATTGCAAGGCATTTACCCTTTAAATGCCTGCATTGTGTCCTAGCTCCTATTTCATAAATAATCTTTGGGATTTCGTAATTTCTATAAAACATTTTCTCATTGGTAACCATAAATCTTCTGATAAGTATTAAGAATGCTCATTTTTCGATGTGTTATTTTCTGAAATACAACCCAGCGTCACGAGCGTGCAGATACTTACAAGGATGAGCCAAACGTCAACATTCGTATATAGTAGTCATAACCCTAAACAAATTCTTACGATCGTATGAGTAGTTTCTCTCTTACTTAGATTTTCATTTTCAATCCTGGAAAGTAGAGTAATACGGAACAAAACGGAAAAACGAAGTATCGATCATAAGTTGGTTGCGATCAACGTTAACGTCTTGGTATTTCCTCTAGACTATAGTCTTCTCTCTAGGGGTCCACAGTGCCTGTTTTACTGCCCCGACGTACTCACGAGTAATCACATATCTGTGTCACCTCGTAAAAGACGCCCACTTTCGGACCGACATACCGACGCGACTCAATCGAAATCAATACTAATTTGAATTGTATTTTGGCAATTCGAGGCAAGCATGTGGAGGAATTACTTAAGAACTTGGGTTGGGATACGAGAATTGCGATTTAATATCAATTGCGATTTAATGGAGAATTGTTTCGTCTGAGAAGTTCTGCTTAAATGTTACTTACCCCTAGTCCATAAATCAAGGTTATGTACGTTTCTAGAAACAAGAATAGCACTGATCAGATGCTAATGTAGCTTTCGATATTTCATCTAATGATATATATAGGTATATAGCTACTTAGTTCCCAACAGCTAAATTAAGACTAAGAGTTAATGCCATACTGACTATAATAATATCGCCGATTGTCCGGCTGACTATTTTATACGTAGTCAACTGTTACGTACACGTTTGTGAAGCTCCCTTTATCAATTTTTTCGTCTTCATACTTTTTTACATAGCTCTTGTTGATATTATATTTAAATACTCTTTTTGCACCCCTTATTCCCAATTTATTTAGGAAGGATTCGTCCCTCTGTTAATCAAATGGTAGCCTATAATCTATATCAAAGCATTCCTTGGATTCTTACCTAATTACTGTATTATTTGCGGTTCATTCAATATTTTGTATATCTTTTTATAACAGAATACACCAGCTCTAAAGTTGGCACCGTTGCCCAGTTGTTTGATAACAAGTGTAAAACTGTTTTGGTTTAAACTGGCACCGTCCATAACCGCTTAATTGACACTCACGCTAAATTGTATTGTGTCGCTATTTTCTCACAAGATTCTCAAGATCTTGTGGTTTCATTATGAGATTCATCGTTTGATTTGCGACAATCATTTTCTTTGTCGTCAAAGGCAATTAGTACGCCGAGACCAGAACAACAGAACTTGAGAATGGCACTTACGTTCAAGTGGATTATTAGCATTCGAACTGGAGGGTTCCGTTATTAAGGACCTTCAGGCAATGGCAATTATAGAGCACCGGGACAGTAATCAAACTTGAAACTTCGTTTGAAGAAGACGTCTTCCATAACCCCGTCTCTATAAAAGGTTAAACGGTCAAGTGTGTGGAAGTGAAGAACTTCATCAAGCTCATGAAATCGAGAAAATAATTTTATTGAACAGAAGTCTTCTTGCAAATGGTCATTGTAAAGCAGTTTTTTCTTGTATGCAGTGCCGGAAACCCTCGTTGCAAGGTTAAAGAGCTTCATTCCGCATTACTATAAAATTTGCTCAGGTGAATACATATGCTTGATTTAGCACTTTTTTTTTCTGTAATTTGTGTTTTTTCCCTTTGTTCGCATTAGTTGAATAGTAGTGACTGTTTTATAAGAAATATACTTACGTGTAGGTTTAAAAAAAACCAAACGTTAAATAACGTTGCTTTGATTTTTTTGATCGGTTGTTATGTTATTCTGAACATTCTTTAGACGACATGTGCGCATCATAATTTTCCCGCACGTTTCATTGGCTGCATTCCGATCTGTTCGTATACTTTATTTTCACGCTCCGATATCTTGGAACTCTCTCCTAATGCTGTGGATATATATCTATTACACAGAGAGTCAAACGTTCTCGCCCGGCACCTTACCCCGGAATCAATAAATTTAATTCATCTAACAGATAACTCTCTTACGGGCTTTTATGGGGATCCGAAACTATTTCTACTATTGAAGGTTTCGAATAATAATAGTAGAAATTTGAGTGTGAAGTATTGCCATTAAGGTTTGATCCACAGAGGCAACAGTTCGAACTGCCCACTAAAGCAGCATATAATTTAATGTCAGGGTGGTGTTTTCATTCTTTAAACATAAACCCATTCAGGAAGGGTAGTAAAACCACGAACTGATGGCTGAGCCATAAAACATAAATGTTTGGATCTGTAAATTATCACTTGTTCTCCTCGTTCATTAGGAGCTAGTTAGCACTTCCACCGCAGCTGTTTATATTTAGATTTTTCCGTTTTCCTTGTTGTCTTAAATACGGTAGCACATCCTTATGAACGCATATTATTCCGATTAGGTACCTATTCCCGCTAGTGGAAACTGTTACAAGTGATATAATTGAAGCAGAGCTATGAGATTGTTTATCACTTTATCTATTAGCTCAAGTGACAGATAACCGATTCGTTATCTCGGTCAATTGGCCACGATTGCCTAGTGGCACCTATGTCACACCACTTATGAACGTGTATTCTTTGCCATCTGTTTTCAATTCTCAATATAAATACTTAGTGAAATGCGTTAATTTCAGGCTGTTAGTGACTGATTTCATTACAGGGAAGCATGCGAGTGGAATATAACAACTAAAATACGAATAATTGTGCCAATTGGTAAGGATGTAATTTTCCTAACAAACCAAAACAATTAAAAAAGTAATAATAAATGTACACTAGACAATGATTTTATTGCTTACATTTCATTTTTTTTTTTTGAAACTTTCAAAATTAAGTATAATCAATATAATATAATTATAAAATCAATAAAAGAATATAAACCTTGTAACATTCATTTTAAAGTATAACATTATTTTCGTTTCATTTCTTGAATGTTTGATATTCAAGAAATGAAATGAAAATAATGTTATACTTATGTGGAAATATTGTAAACAGTAAAACTAAAGACACAATTTTTCGTTAGTGTTTACCAATTTAAAATTTTAATCACTGTAGGTACATATAATTATGATGATATGGTATATGAAAATGTTGCAAACCATATTTTTGTATTGTCCATTTTGCATAACAAATAATTTTACAACATGTAATCACATACAGTTCAAGACTTGTTAGCTAAACTGGACTTTGATTATTGTTTTCAGCGGTTTGTTTGTTGTTTTATAAGTGAAATTCAGCAAGCAGTCCCAAATGGGAACGCATAAGCGACGCCTTGGATGTCGGTTAGTGGTGTTATGATCTAGGATGCATGTGCATGTGAGTGCAAGCGCGGGAGTGGCCTGCGGTGCGGGGGCGCTGCAGTGCGCAGGGGCGGCGGGGGCGCGGGGTGCGGCGGGGGCGGGTGCATCACTGGTTCGACGTTCGGCGGCAGGGAGGTGGTGGATCACCTGGCGTTGCCGGTTTCCCCTCAGCAGGCGCGCGTGGAACGAACTCGGCGTGTCGATGGTATGCTGGCGGGAGAGCATCGCGTGCGGCGCGCTCACCGAACTCTGGCGGAACCATGGCAGTGAGATCTTCCGCCGGCTCTTATGTTGTTTTGCGGCGGCTGGCGGCGGGGTGGTCCCCATCGCGCCGCCGACACGTGCCAGCGCGGATATGCGTCGCGACGCCTCCGTCCGTCACGGCGCGCGGCGCTGTCGCCACTGACGCCGCGCGCGTCTAACCGCGCCGCCCGCTCCTTCTCGCACGCCTGGCTCGTCCACTCACTACGCAGCCTCCGTATCGAGCTACATTTCCCGAATTTATTCCACAAAGGCACACGCCGCAGCGCCGTGCGAAGGACGCGCCTAATCCGTTCGTAGCGGATGGAGAAGCGGTTGTCGCCGTAAGCGAGGCCGGGTGCCGCCCGCCCGCCGGCGGCTAGCGGACAGCGGCCGCCGGACGTCAAACATTACTTGACACATGTCTGTAGTGCCGATGCCGGCTTAATGACAATTTAAATTGAGACACTAACTTTTGTTTGTTTTCTCAGGAAGAAAGGGCAGGTAAGGTCATACATCTAAATATTAATAAATCATGCAAATTTATTAAAAATATGTATCTTAAAATAGGGGGTGTCACAAAGGAGCTGGAGCTATCGGAGTGCGATGTTATCGTTATTGTCGCAGTTAAGACGAGATCGACGCCTCAACACTTTTAGCCCCTTACACGAGCAAATCCTTCAAGGCGATGTCTACGGGTTGTCACCGCAGCTAGGTAGGTATTGGGAACACGGCCCAAATTACGACCTCGACTTTAATCAAAAGTCACTTTAAACATAACGAAGAGAATCTCATTTTGTGAAGTGTGATCAAATATTCCGAACCACAAGAAATAATGACCAGCCGGTAGTTTTAAACTGTTAATAAGGAAACAACCCTTAATGAAGTCGACCCTTAAAAGTTCAATATCAGCGTTTGTGAAACGCCTACGCCACAAAAATCCTGTACTTTATCTGTTAGCGACCTTTGGAATCCAAAGCATGTAGATATAAATTAAAAAATGGTGAGTATACATCTCAGCAAATCTTCAGTACAATAGAACTAGACCAGTTTTATTGTACTGAAAGTTTGCTACACTCAACGCTTCCTATATGCAGATGCTAGTATTGAAGAGTTTTAAAGAACGTTATCGTACGGAATTTTGCGGTCAATTTTATATTTGACCTTTATTGGTCCTTGCACATCGAAAAACCTCACTTGCTTGGTGCTTCCAACAGCAAGTAAGAACATTAAGTAGCCTTCCTATTCTGTCATACGATACATTATTCTTACTTGCATGTTTTAGCGTTAGCCCTGAAGCCATAAAAGTATATCTGTTATTACAGGCTCTCAGAAATTAACAAAAAATGCGAGGCAGTGAAAAGCAGCACCTGGTATGATTACGTAGCTTAGTAAGTTTTAAATCAGGCAAACTAAGTCTGATTAAAAAAAAAAAACAGTACAGCGAATGAGCTGGTTTGTCTTTGGCATCAGTAGAGGACTTGGCCTGGCTGATTTATAAAGAGAACTGAAAGAGTCTGGGAATCTAGTGGAGATGGCGTCAGTATTATTATAAGTTTTACCTAAAATGGTTGGATGACGACTAAACACGTCGTACGCTAGCTATTTAACAAAGAAATAATGTCCAAGTGGAAGTCACTAGTATAGGTAGTACAACCTTATTTACTTGTACATGGAAGAGAAGCGACAGGGTACTTTTTGATTCCCGTGCGGTCGGACAACTGACAGACAAAATTTCGTATGAACAAAATCTAGACGCAGTCTACACTTCTATTATCCATTAAATTAAAGAAGGTCACAACAAGCTTCTGTATTTTACAATAAAACTCTAAAACTTTTAATCGCATTAAAACTCAGAATAATTCTTAGGCTGAAACTAGTTTGACTTAATAACGCCGAAAAAGAAAGTTGTGATTAAACGAAACTTTATTACATACATCGCACGTTAGCAGAGGACTCCACCAAATCAAAAGACACTGTTTCCACTCCATTCTACTCTAAGAATCAATAACTATTGTTTCAGATTTTCAACATCAATGAATTTTGATACCGGTACGACGACCCCAAGGGAAACTAACACTTATTTATGATGAAAGCAATAGTTAGGTTAGGTTACGATTAAAATTAAATTTCAGTATGGTAACATTTCATAACTCACTGTATCACTTCTGGAAAACACTTCGACATTGTGAAATTTTGTTGGTATTGTAATCTCGCCTGTTCGCTTTCCAAACTGTGATAGCTGCCTTTCCGAGAATTTGGTATATTGCTTTTGTACATGAAAAGGCGTAGAAAGAGCTTCATTTTGTACTATTATAATAAAACGCTGAACCGCGGCCTTCATATATCTATTTATGTATTAAGTATGTAGATAATATTGTTTATAAAGTTAGTTTATTACTTTTACGTTCAGGAGAAGGGTAATGATGGGCAACCCTTTCCCATATAATATATATGTACTAGTGGAGTAGTAATATGGTAAAGCCACCTTTGATTTATTTGAAACTAGCCAATCGGCCGGCCTACCCCTTGTTACAGTTATTTCCCCGGGGCGTGGTTATTTTATTGGAATTTAAGTGGCGAAGGAAAAGTTTAAGTGCCCTTGTATGTTATCTAACAAAATATTCGTATATATGTGAATATCAAAGGCGGGCTTTTATGCTACAGAATTGACTTTTTCAGGGCTTTAGTACATTCTCTCGTAGTTCTCCTCTTGTTAGGGTTAGAAGAGCTCCTTTTTTACAATTCAAAAGTAAACAAACAATAATTATCTTCGGAAGTGTCACCACAATCTCATATATCGAAGCTAAAATGGTGAAGTTGAGACGAAGTACGGTTGATCAATCACCTTCGCACCGCCACGGCACTCTTCATTGTGATTTATTGCAGACTGAGTGTTAGTATGTGACCCAGATGAGCAACGGTCACGTAGTAATCTTGAGATCCTACAAACTAATAACGTCTCAGCCCGGAAGCAACAACAAAATAGGAAAAGAAAGTTCATGTGGATTGGATGGATTTCTACGAAGCGGAAGGAAGACATGATTGATTTAGAAATGTAAGGTGAACTGAACTATTATTGAAATATACTCGTAATTGGGGCCGAAAGGTTCTGGAATGGCGACCACGGCCCGAAAGACGTTGGAAGGCCACCGATGACCTAGTAAGGGTTGCGGGATTCCGATGAATGCGAGACGCATAGGACCGTTTATTGTGACGACACTTTGGGGAGGCCTATGTCCAACCACTGTTGGACATAGCCTCCTCAAAGTGAAATCATCATCATCATTTCAGCCAAAATGGGTGAAAATTTTGGCTAAAATGATGATGATGATTTATATTATCTATACTAGCTGCGACCAGCGTCTTCGTTCGCGTGAATGTCGGTATTTATTAGTATTACGGACAGATAAAAAGAAGCCTTATCCTTACTTGGGGTTCAAACTTACTCCGTACTTTAATCGAAATCAGTTCACTGGTTTAAGTGGTTTATCCGTCTAAGCGTAACATATAGTTACTTTTACCTATATAATATTAGTATGGGTAATAATGTTCTGTAAAGAACAATATTTCCTATCCGCTCTATCTCATGGCAAAGAATCTCAGTCTTCACGAACGAATATGATTTTAATACGCTGGATTCAATTTGCCTCAATAAGCGTCGGCAGAGTGCAATCAAGTGTACGCTTATCGTTAGTTTGTATTCAGACTATTTCTATGCAACAAAGAGGTTAACAAGCAAACATCATTAAATGTAAGTTTCATTGGATTACTATATTCCGATATTTTGTATAAACATATTATATTTACATACATATTTTATTTATTCATTTCACACTAACTTTAGATGTAGTAAAATATTATTAATGGTCCATTTACTACGTTTTTTTAAAACCTAGACTATAATTTTCATAACTAAGTAGCAGTTGGTAATATTTTAACCAATGTTCAATAAAAATACGACATCAAACATAGATTTTTCTAAAAACATTTCAATTTCCGATTATTTGGAAGAGAGATACCCTGAATATTTTGATGAAATAAATTCAAGGCATGCTGCTGAGCTCTTTTCTGCCATTTAACTTTTTGAAAGCAAGAAGATACCTCGTTATTACTAGGCATAACAATGATGTTACTGGTACCCTCTGAAGTTGACTTCAGTTTATTAAAAAATAACGGATCCGTAAGCTTTACACTTGGTCGCTCGAAGCGAGCAAATTGGATAAAATTGATAGCTCACACAATAAATGCACAGCTGTGTAGATAACCTTACATATAAGCCGGATAACGTCATACCCGCGCCATTCTGCACATGCATCTTGTATAACGAGCCGCCTTTTGTACCTATACTTATCAAAAGTTCGATTTCTATCCGCCTTCCCTGACGTCTTACGTTGGCCAATTTTGCATAACAAGTCGAGAACTAGATCTTTTTATAATATTCTTCCTATGTACCTATCATGAACAATATAATTGGCCGTCAAGAAATCGTATTTGAAGCATGGCATTTTCTGAACTAACTGAATAACGTGAACCTTTATTTTATTTCAGTAACATACCTTTAGATTACTGATCCAACTATTAGTGCCTACTTGAAATTCATTCCTTTAGGTGCTTTGCAAAATAAAAAATTGGTAAGGCCAATTGTGGATTAAGCTCGCCTGTGTACATCAGCTGTTTTATTTTTTAATATCTGTTAAATTAGTGTACAATAAAGAATATACGAATAAAGTAGTTTTGTCAAAAAAAAAGACACTGAAACGATTGAAAATGCACGATATCTATCAATATTACGCACGAACAGAAATAGAAGCACCTTATTCTGCCAATGTTAGGTATTATGGTCTGCAACTACTCTAATGCCAACAATAAACATCCGATATAATGGATTGGTATTGTAACTAGATAGTAAACAAATGAATTCGTGGCGTGGCTCTGTTTGTAGAAAGGAGCTTACAAATAGATTATCGGTTTGCTCAAAGAGAATTAAACCACGTTTTGCTCTTGGGAAAGGTCTCGCACCTGTTGTCTCTTTGCATAAAGATTAAATTTATAAAATAATTGCTCTTCCTCATTAATTCATGAATCCCCAAGCGACACCCGGTGGCCGCGCATCTATTGTCTTACTATTGTCTCTAATTGACGGTATCTGAAGGGTTAAAGAGCGATGAAACCACTTTACTCGTGATATTTTTTATAGAATATTTTATTTGATTGAATTTCTATTTTGTGTTGTGTGAGTCCTGTAACGCAACTGGAACGGAACGTAATCTACTCTATGACTAGGGATTCACCACACGTGCACGTGAATTTAATGTTCTAAAAGAAGAAAGTTCGTTAATATTTTATTGTTCCATAAAAGATTGAAGAACTGATTTTATATGAAAATTGTAAAGTAATTAAATTGCTAAATATTTTTTTTGCGATTTGGAAAATGTAGCAAGTTCATTCGGATATCGAACTATTTAAATAGGTAGGTAAGATAAAAAAACTCTCGGTGTGAAATTCCGACTCCCAATTGACCTGGTTTTCATGTTTATTACTACTTAAAATAAAAAAGACATTAAAAATACCAATCCGCGGGATTGCTGACTTCAATCCCGTAGGCATGCGGGATCGACCTAAGGCCAAGCTCTTGCCCTCCGTGTTTGCAAATTAAGTAAGATAATAGATTTCTGTTTGAGGTTACCCGGTAAGCGGCAACTCGCCAATCAATACTAGTGTTTGATTATATGCCCAAGAATGATTAAGCTGTTCTTTCAACAGTGCATAAGATTTGATGTGGTTCTTACAAATCGATAAAATAGATAAGTAGATTGATTGAAGTTAAAATAAAAACGTAAAACGCGCTTTCGGCTCAGACGCGTTATTTCGTGGAATAATTGAAAGTACCGTCGCCGAATATGATTATACACCTACAATGGTCGCTACTGAATTATGAAGTTGCACAGAAGCAGTTTAAGCAGTTATAACCCACAATAACAATGATAAGCCTTTTTTATTTGAAAGTGTTAGTTTTTGTCGATATAATGCTATTAAAATTGAACAAAAACTGAACTAAATGAAAAAAATTCTAGTGCAAAAAAAAATTGCGGTGCATTGAAATTAGATATGCTACGTGAATCCCGACACATATTCGGATTGAACGTATCCGTATGTACATATGTAGCGAGTAGCAGAGCAAAAAAATTAGACATGCTGGGTGAATTCTGACTTCATATTTGGAATGAACGCATCCGTATGTATGTAGAGTAAGTAAAACAAAAAAAAACGGCCGTACCACAAAAACATTTTTGCTCTTATTTTGATGGCGACCAGTGTAATCAAATCCGCCCAGCGAGAGCTTCCGAATCACCCGTATTGCGTGTGTATTCCTGGTAGTACCCGATTCGCTGAATATTTTATGAAGTACAAACCGAGATTTTGCTTTGAATTACACTCCTATATCAATTTTTAATGGCGTTGTGATTTACTTGTCCCGTAACCATTATCCATACTAATATTATAAATGTTGTTAAAATAACTCTGTCTGGCTTTCACGGTTAAACTGTTGAACCAATTTTCAATGAATGAATGATATATTTTTATTAGCAAGAATATAGGTAGCTAACAAATTCAGTTGATTATTTTTTGTACGGATTAAAGTAAAGTATTTCTATAAGCCTTAAACTAGGCTAACTGACGCTTAGGTGGGATTAGCTACAGGACACAATACAGCATTATTATGTAGCTTGAGCTTGACTTAGTAGCTTCGTCGAAATTGGGACCAGCTTACGTTCTGTAATCTTTCCGGAGACAATTTTAAAATCACCTGAGGATAGCTCGATGTTTCAGCAATGCGCTAACTTAACTTGAATCTTAAAGCCTAATGGGCTAGGTATTTGTTATCTGGATTTGACTTCGCGTCCGCTATTACAGACGTTCCCAAGAACGAAGTCGTGGGCAAAATCTAGTGAGAAATATATACAAGATATTGATTAGGAATAATGAATAATGATTTAAAGGCTGACAAGAATTGAATATTAAAATTGTTATTTTTTACTTGTACATAGCGTATGTACGACACGCACACACGAATCTAGGACACGCATAATACATCACGTAGCTTTTGTACATAATAATGCGAGTTCAATATGACAACCACATCCATTTCAAAATTAAAACCTTTTTATTGATGTCGAAAATGCCACTGTTCAGTTTCAAGCGCTGGCCGCAATATTATTTGAGACCATCGATCCGCCCCAGCTTTGCACGTGCGTTTAGAGATTTGTAATCTCTAAAATTCATAGCTTTTCTCAGCTATAATAAGTTAATATTATACAAAAACTCAACTTTCCTCATGAATGTGACTTTCTAACTTAGTGATAATGACATAAAAATCCATTCAGTAGTTTTTGAGTTTATTGCCAACAGAAAGACATACTCGGTGGTGGACTTTGTGTTTTGTTTGTTAGTTCCTACTATAGAAATATATTCGAATCTCGCAAACTTTATTACCTTTTGCGTGCTATCTCGTCCGCATGAACGTGAGTTACTGCAGACGCGAAGTAGAAAACGAAGCCATAAAAAGTAGTCTATGTCTTTCCGTGTGTAGTGGTTTAAGGTTCTTCCGTACCAAATTTCATCAAAATCGCTTTAGTAGTTTAAACTAAAAAGCGTAACACACAAAGAGAGTTATTTTCATATTTATAATATGCATTTGGCGACTCTTCGAGCAACCTTGGTTCTCCTGCGGATATCTTCATTTCTGATGTGATCACGCAAGGAAACTACGAGTTTAGCCCTTTCCAGGTTCGGGAGTGGCGACCACGTACCGGAAGACGCAGCGTTGGAAGGCCTCCAACAAGGTGGACCGACGACCTGGTCAGGGTCGCGGGAATCCGATAGATGCGTGACGTACAGAACCGTCGTTGTGGCGACGCTTGGGGAAGGCCTATGTCCAGCAGTGGACGTCTTTCGGCTGATATGATGATGATGATGATGATGATGATAGTAAGCATTGCTGTATATAACATAACTAAGATACCTAAAATAATTAATATTTTAGTACCTAATGGTAAATTACTTCGTTACAAAGTGCCTAAGTGCATTTACTCGGCATACATACGCACATTTCATGACAGGCGCTCACCGTTGACCGGAACAATAAGTAAAAGTGCCCCTTTGATATCATTACAACCCCCCAGCTACGATGCTAACAACCCCTTTCATTCGTGCGCTTCGTTATGTTAGTTCGTCTAACCGCATAATTATGTATGGTGCCTCACGGACGCAACTTGAGATGGGCTTTTCAAAGATACGTCAAAGTGTAATTTATATATATTTTTAATTGAATATAAACCAGTGCTTGACTGCGATCTTACCTGATGGTAAGCAGTGATGCAATCGTTGATGGTGAGGCGCACTAGTTTAATGAGCCTATTCACTCTAGCATTGAAGACACCTAAATTATAATTGGACGAGAAGACCGTTTATTCTATTTTTATTGACACTTTAATCTGATTTACTGTTTATTTATGTTTTGTCATTACAGCTAGCACCAATGGCATCCGGAGGGCATTTGCGTAAAGTTCGATTGTCAGTACCTGAACCATTGCTGTATGGTTCACTTCACGGTTCACTTACAGAACAATCGGAATCTATAAATACAATATTATGTGCCTGAATATTTTGTGTAGGTATGTGAACTTAGTAATTGTAAATATTTTTGTTGTTATTTTATTCAGTCAGGACGCGCACGCGCTGTCATACGGACGCGCCAGCCATGGCCTCTAAGTTGTTAAAATGTTCGAGTTGCAATATCGTTATCAATGAAGTTCTAGCTTTTGTATGTAATAAAATCGATGTGATGAACGAGGAGAGTATTAGTCATATTTGTGTGAGTGCATTTTCTGACGAGGACATTCACAGTGCTAAAGATCTTCTTTGCGAATCGTTACCCACGGAGAAGCGCAAAAAGATGAGGAAAAGAGATGGGAAGAAGCTCCGAGAAATAGATGACATCATCTGCATGCTGAAGGAGTCTGATCCTGAGGTTTTACCGGTTTTTGTGGCCCGTGACCTACAGAAACTACCGCCGGTACTTTTTGATCACGTCGACGTCACTCGGATTTTAAAAGATTTGATGCTTATGCAGCAAGAGTTAAATCAGATCAAAGAACTGTATGTCACTAAGGAAAACCTTGATACTGTGAAGTCTGATCTTGAAAACCTAAAAAAGGCATCTATAGTAAATAATTTTAGAAGTACCGCCAGTAATGTCAACATCAAGAGAGGTGGCTTTTTATTGGATAGTCACGACGACTACTGCAGCGGCCCAAGGGGACTTGAATATAGGGACGCACAACATGACACATCATGTAAAAATACTAGCGACGTACGCGTAGATACGAACTATCGGGAGATGGTTCAATCATGTTCCAAAAATGAGGGTACTCAACAAAATAGTGGTCGCGCTAATGATAGCTGTATTCCTCTTACGGTGACCGGTGACGAGCCCGAGTCGATGACTCATCCGCAATCAGCTGCGATCAACGTATCTAGCGAGTCGGGACACACGGTCGCTCCGAACGTAGTCTGTGACGTATTCGGTAATAGAAAATCTTTAGCTGATATTGTACGCAATGGTGAATGGAAAATACCAAAGGAAGACAAAGAATGGACCCTAGTACAGAAGAGACGTCTAAGGAATCGCTTTATTGCTAGCAGAGGAAAGGCAGTTTCAAGCGCGAGTTCGAATTTCAAAGCTGCAGACATAAAAATTCCTATCTATATTTACAATGTTGCGAAGAACGTGCCCGTGTGTGATATACTGAGTTACATTGCGAGTAAAACTGATGTTATTGTACTTCTGGAAAAAATGAATATGAAGGTACCTAAATCATATGATGCTTACAAAGTACTGGTGCCAAAACATAAACTGGAAACTTTCCTGAATGATGATTTCTGGCCAGAAGGCGTCGCATATCGTCGCTTTGTTAACTTCAGGGCAAAAAGTAATTACGATGTTAGGAGTGCGGAATAATTTGATCTGTGTGTAGTCTAAATAGTCGAATGAATAATTACGTTAAACTCGTAACTTTTAACTGTAAAAACATTATAAGATCTGTTGAATGTGTAAGGAAAATATGTGAAACAGCTGACATTTTGTTACTTCAGGAGACGTGGTTGTTTTCACACGATATTCCATTCCTGGGCTCCATCAGTGACCAGTTTGGGTACACTGGCAAGTCTGCCGTGGACACTTCGGCCGGTGTGCACCGTGGCCGACCACATGGAGGTGTGGCAGTGCTGTGGAGGAAGTCGGTGTTTCCCTCAGTGACAGTGTTAAAGTGTAACAGTGATCGTATAGCAGCTATTAGAATTGAGATACTTGAGCGTTCTTTGTTAATTATATCTGTGTACATGCCTACGGACTCAAAAGACAATTTGATCGAGTTCACGGAGTGTCTGGGCGAAATAAACTCTATAATTGAAATAAGTGATGTTGAATCTGTGTATGTGTTGGGCGATTTCAACGCGCACCCGGGTGAGTCATTTGCAATGCAACTCCTAGACTTTTGCGCGGAACAATCATGGACATGTGCTGATCTTGATCTGTTACCTAACGATTCACACACTTTCGTTAGCGAGGCACACGGATGCCGACGGTGGCTGGATCACTGTGTGGTCACTAGCGCTGCGCGCGCAACCATTAATGATGTGACCATATTATATGATACCTATTGGTCTGACCACTATCCAATGCAATTAACATGTAATTTTAATTTAATAAAACCTAAAATTGTTACATCTAATGAATTTAAAAATAATGTAATATGGGGTGAGAGGCAGGCGAAACAAATTGAAACATATCATAACTATTGTCACGCAAATTTGCGGCTTATTGATTTTCCATCTGAATTTGCTACTTGTGCTGATAAAAAATGTAACTGTGATATGCATAAATCTGTTATTAATGATATGTATAGGAATGTAGTACGTATACTGGCAGAAGGCGCTGAATCTTCTTGTACTGTGGCTTCAAATCCCGGTAGGGGCAAGCACATTATAGGCTGGAATAAACATGTGAGGGAGGCTCACGGTAAAGCTCGTCAATGTTATCAGAACTGGCTGTTGTATGGGAGACCTAACTCTGGCCAGCTATACAATGAAATGATTGAGTCTAGACGTTTATTTAAGGTGAAATTGAAATGGTGTCAAAATAACCAACAACAAATTAAAATGGATATAATTGCAGGACACCATTCCAATAATAACTTCACAAAATTTTGGAAATCAACGAACAAGTTGAATCTAAAGCCTAGCCGGCCCGTGAGCGTCGAAGGTGAACACAAGCCAGATGACATCGCAGGGTTGTTTCGGCACCATTTCAGAGTTGAGCCGTTTGTGATTCCTGCACAGTCTGAAGTGATGTCGGTGTCTGATGCTGGGGCTATACCTGGAGATATCAATGTAAGGTTCACTGCAAAGGATGTTGATGTAGTTATCAAATCTATGAAGAGAGGAAAGTCTCCAGGTCATGATGGCCTCAGCATTGAGCACCTGCGGTTTGCTGGGGTACACTTGCCTAGAATTCTGGCTTTACTATTTAATCTGTGTATTAACCACTCTTATCTGCCTGACGATCTCATGTATACCATTGTTGTCCCCATTGTAAAAAACAAAACCGGAAATGTCTCGGACAGGTCTAACTACAGGCCTATTTCCTTGGCCACGGTTATAGCGAAGGTAATGGACAGTTTGCTTGACGGACATTTAACAAAACATATAAAACTGCACGATGGTCAGTTCGGCTTTCGAACTGGTCTATCCACTGAAAGCGCGATTTTGTGCCTCAAGCAGACTGTGCAATACTATACCGCGCGTAGAACTCCAGTTTACGCGTGTTTCCTGGACCTGTCCAGGGCATTCGACTTGGTTTCGTATGACCTGCTATGGACAAAAATGTATCAAGACACTAGTCTACCCGCAGAAATCGTATCTATATTTAAATACTGGTACAAAAATCAGAAAAATACTGTTAGATGGGCGGCTAGTAGGTCAGATGAATATAGGTTGGAGTGTGGTGTGCGGCAGGGAGGGTTGACCTCACCGAAATTATTTAATTTATATATGGACCGACTGATTGGAGAGCTGAGCAGCGCTGGCATCGGGTGTCATATAGACGGAATTTGCGTAAATAACATCAGTTACGCGGATGACATGGTGTTGCTCAGTCCCTCAATCGGTGCGTTGCGCAAGTTACTCCGTATATGTGAAGAGTACGCGGAGGCTCATGGGCTCAGATACAATGTAACAAAGAGTGAGATAATGGTTTTTAAAGCACCTAGAAAAGAGGTCGCCGGAGTGGTACCTCCCGTCTCACTCTATGGTGCAGCTTTGAAACAAGTCACTCACTTCAAGTATCTGGGCCACTGGGTCACCGAGGATCTTAGAGATGACATGGATGTGGAGAGGGAACGCAGGGCGTTGTCTGTTCGCTGTAATATATTGGCTCGCAGATTCGCACGGTGTACTGAGCAAGTGAAGGTCACTTTATTTAGAGCTTTCTGCCAGACCTTTTACACGTGCAGTTTGTGGGCCAAATACACGCGGAGGACATACGACGCCCTGCGCGTGCAATATAATAACGCGTTCAGGGTGCTGATGGGGCTGCCGCGGTACTGTAGCGCGAGTGGCATGTTCGCGGAGGCGCGCGTGGACGGCTTTCACGCTGTCATACGAAAGCGAAGTGCGTCCTTACTGGCGCGGGTACGCGGTGGCCCCAGCGCCATCCTGACCGCGTGCGCCGGCCGATGGGACTCTGTACTGATGGCGCACTTGATAGGCCTACACGCAAGACCAAGCGCCTAATGTGTTTCCACTATTATTATGTAAAAAAAAAAAAATATCCTTTACTAACACTAGGCTAAGAAACTTTGTTACTAACAATATATGGAAGTAATTCTGAAATAAAATTTTATTATTATTATTATTATTATTTATTGTGTGTGTGTATATGATCCTATGATGGTCTAAATAAACGTATTATTAGATAAGATATTATATATTTATTTATCTAAGGATCCAGAGGTCCTGGACCTTTGGAAGGCGTACGAGGAGCCGAAACCAACTCGCAGAGGCCCTTTTAGAAATACAGAAAAAAAATATTTTCATAATCGGTCCACAGTTGACCGAGAAATCGGTGAACATACCTACATAAAAAAAAAATACATACAACCGAACATAGATCCTCCTTCTTTTTGAAGTCGATTGAAAAGGGACAGCTTTGCCTGGATATAATGTGCTTATTGAAAATATCTAAGATAAACTTAGAAAGAAAGCTCATCTATATCATCGACATAGGTAACGGAAAATATCATCCCGAGATATGGATTTATAGTTAACATACTCGTAACGTAAGTCTAAAATCGTAAAGACGCCTGGAGCAAGGGTGGCAACTTAGGGCGTTATCACATTAGCGATTTCCGAGCGGCTGCGGGGCGGTAGCGAGCGCGTCGCGAAGACGGCGCGGCTGTATAGCGAAGAGGTCGCGGACGCTTGGACATTCGCAACGCTTTCAACTGGTTTTTGCAGCAAGTCAACGAGACGTACAATACAATCCGTTACAAAACAGATTCCGTTGGTTTTGTTACTTTGAAGATGCCAGAGACCCGCATCTTGTAGCCGGATCTCGTTGCGCGTCCGCAACAAATTCGCTGCGCATGCGCGGCGTATTCGTTGCGCACCCGCTCCGCTTTGAGTACGTTCGCAATCGGCTAATATGTATATATAAAGCCATTATGTTCGTGGCTTCCCGGTACGATAAGTTTTTTTTGCTGCAGGGGGATAGTTACAGGCTGAATTTCGAACAGTAAAAACATCGGGCTATTTCGCATCAGCAATATACTGCAAACAACGTGCTTTATGCACAACTTTTATTAACAAAGGAAGCCATTTTCCGACGAACGGTTTGTTTACAGTGGTCCATTTTTTATTGGAACTCGATAGTTTGCACAGTCAGGCAGCGTTCGGGCTGATCGGGCTTCCCGAACTAAGGTTTAAATTAATTTGTTTCGTAAAAAAGCAAGAGAGGTGAATGCGAATGAGTCTGTGAGTTTGCAGTTACAATCTGATGAAATCGTTACCAGTTGTATTTTTAAACCTCGCTTGGTCCGATTGTATTTTTTTTTTTTTTTATTTAATAAAAATTCTGAATGTCGATTTTTGTTTCAAAACTTTTACAGTTTACAATAAAACACCGTATTTCCTGGAACAAGTTTTATGAAATATACGAATTAATGACGAATTACAGCTTGAATCCGATGGATGCGTGACGCACAGGACCGGTCGTTGTGGCGATGCTTGGGGGAGGCCTATGTCCAGCAGTGGACGTGTTTCGGCTGATATGATGATGATGATGACAGTGTGCCAGAAGAGCTTATTACCTTTTTGTTAAACATTGCTTTGGATGACCGGCAAGATTTTAAACCCTGCTCAGGTTGAAGGTAAACGAGTGGGGAAGACTCTTAAAGACCCCAGGTTGTAGCTAATAAGAAATAGATTTTGGCAGCTTTTTCTTCTGATCGATTAATTCCTTGACCAATTACAAGGGCTTGTAATTCTTCTTTAATAACATTGTATGGATAATAGTTATTTGTTATACAAGAGTGCAAAGATGCTTTTTAGCCGCGTGCTTAATTTTGATGACTGATCAAGCGTAGGGATCTAAAATTAGAATCCTGAGCTTTAGCGAGAGAATCAAAAGAGCACGAGATGAAAAATCTTTGTACTCGAGTGCAACACGTAACCTTTCATCCCACCTCAGCAAAGAAATTACTAAATGCAAAAACAAAAAAGAACACCAAGGAGGTTATGAGTCTTGCGTTTTCAACAAATGGGGAAGATTTTGTATTCAGAGGGCGCCACGCGTATGATCTATTTACATTCTGTGGTTCGGAGCGGTTCTTATGAAATTGTATGAAATATTTTTGTATTGACGATGTATTTTACCAGGAAATTAAATCAGCTCAAAAAGGAATTAAAGAAGAAGGGTGCGACCTGTAGAGAAGTTAGTAAATAATAGAAAAAAAGTACTGCAGTATTTTATATTTTCTTGGTGAATGTTTTTACTGATTAACAATTAACTCTTGACCCTATGAACTTTTATCTTTTTTTTTTTATTGTTTGTGTAAATTAAAAATCTAAGCTACCTTCTGTTTTTGTAGGTTAGTGGCGTATGATAGAAATTTTAACTTCACCGATAAATTATGTCCTCCAGAACCAGTACAAACCGAAGTTATGGTCATACCAAAAGACGATTATTATAAAGATATAATTAGCAATACCCCAGTGCCACCATTAAATAAACATCAAATACAAGAATATTTTGGAGAATGAGTGTATTAGCTCATTTAATAAACTTTTTGTGCCTTTCTATGATCATTTTTCATAAGCACTAAATTGAAACCTGCAATATAAACAATCATGTTACATAGGACATTGAGAAAGATTTGAATGACCCGCCCCTAAGACGACCCACTGACCATATCCCCATTCACCTGTAGACGATTTCACAGTTTTAAAATAAGTTTCTGTAAAATGATGCCCACATAATATATATAATCGTAAATATGTAGATTGGGATTTTAACAATTCTGGTCATTATATTGCTTTAGCCCACAATCTTTTCCTTTTTGTATCTTTTGGGAATAAATAATTACTATTTTCTTTGCATTCCGGCACTGCACAGTTCGTCATTATTATTATTTATATTTAATAGAATGCCAAAAAGTTATAAATATTGCTGCACAGATTTAAAGCCTAATAGATCGTAAGTATAGCGACACCTAGCGGGAAAAATTGGCAAAAATCTTCCCCATTAAAAAAAGTTGTATGATAAATTTGGCACCATGGAGGTAGAAGTAAATAAGTTTAATGATGTTTTGAATTCACAAACATAGTGCACACGACGTGTTCTAAATTCAATTTACTTTATTCTCTAGTGAATAAAAACGGCTTTTGCACTCTGATACGAGAGTGATACTATCAGAGCTAAGAACAAAAATACTCTTTCCGAGAGGGGGATGAAACGCTTATTTCTAGAACTATTATGTCAGTCCAAAACTCAGTCACATGAGTAGATAAACTCAGCGTTATCACCTGGTATAATTTTAAGCACCACTTTCGCAGTCGACACAAAATGTTTCAAGTAGCAAACATTTAACTCACGTGTACCTACTATAAAATCCGACAAGAAACTTTTATGACACCTTACTTAGCTTACGGTCTATCAAACAGCGATCCGAGCCGTAACTCTATTATAAAGTTGTTCGCCTATTACACCGTAACTTTCCGTGACAGGCGTGGCGGAGCGAGGATCTATGCATGTAGGGTGGCTTGTATGAGAATTGAGATAAATGGCGTCCAATGGGTCAGTAGGGGACTGCTGTAGGCTGCCCGTAGCTACGACCGTGCTAGAAATAACTTTTCTGCCAATTACGGGCTTCAGTCCCTTGACCCATCTGGCCGAAATTAAATGGACACAACTCTCGTACCAGCCTAGGCGGCAGTACGGGTATCTGTGCATTTAATTGCGGCTAGCTGCGTCCGCACAGAGCACGGCTGACATTTAAATCCATTTACTTTGCGAAATATTTATTGATTTATATATGCTATTTTCACTTTGAAAAAATATTTAACCACCAATTTTTATGTGTAAAAATGTTTCTAAAGATCCAAGACGTTTCGAAGGAGTAGAAAAGTTGCGAATTTTTTTAATATTTTTGTGATAAAAGTATTAATCGGACGAAAAAATCAAACGTTGATGAATCTATAATAAACTATTATATTTTAAATATATTTTCTAATATATTTTTTTCAAACCTATCAACCTGGCCATTACCGAGGAGTAGGCTTCAGAAAGTCACTGTTTTATGGCACTTTTCAGGCGCTTGGGTCTTAAAGGGTCGAATGTTCGTTTTATTTGTAGGTACATCATAAATTACTACTTTCTTTAAATAGTCATTTTTATATTTATGTTGTTCGATGACGAAACAAAAATGTACCCTTTACCTTACCGAACTATGCAGATACGATTCAATAAGGCTATGGTATGATCCGGTGTGATGAAAGGAAGCCTTATGCAAACTCGTCTCGAAGACGTTCAGGTACGCAATTAAAACTTACCACCAGTGGAGCTGGGGCGACGCCGTCGTCGCTCGGAAATCTTTTGCATTCTGACAATGGCATGTTATTAATATTAAGCGTCAACTATTCGTTTGTATAATTAAAATTCAAGAGCGTCGGAACATCTTTTAATTTATTCTTATGGAATTAGCTGGAATCGTTTTAATAAAACAGGTTTATTACAGAAAATCGGGCTTAGTGTAAATTTAATTAAAAGCTCTCAGTGAGAACTAATAGTAGGATTATTATATTACTAGCACTGCTGTCTTTTTACATTCTATTTATTAAATGGTCTAGTAAAGTACTCACATTTCTAATTATTTAAAGTATTGGATTATTCTAGAGTTCTATTTCGTGATAGGTAACACAGACACAGCGATTGCCTGTGACTCGCACACATTAATCAAGGATATCTTTTGTTGATGCCCGATAGATATTTCTTCATTACTCCGTATGCTTTGCTGTGAAATGTTAGCGATTCTATAGCCTCCGTCCCAGAATGTCGTGAGAAAATGGAATGGAACGATATAAATACCGTATAGTGGATTATGTCTTTTTTATTGGGTAAACGAGATAATTTATGTAATGTGAAAACGTTTTTGATATCCGAGAGACTATGATTTTAACGTTCGAGGAGTTCGACGAATTTTAAAAATCTCGGAAAACATCTTTTTTTATGTGGAAAATCAACTAATGACTTCTCCCGCTCTAGGACGGAAGGGCGTGTCAGACTTTTGCAAATACCCACTCTTAAGTTACACCTTTGCTATCTTTCCAGGGCGCCGGGGTTCTCTTCCGCACAACTCAAGGCCCCAATAGGTTTCAACCCCGCTGGGCCCCTACGAAACCATGAAAGCGTTGGGATGGATATTTTAGAGCACCCAACCCGTGATACTATACCATACAATACAACCGCTCTTACGTGATTTTGACGTCATTACAAAAAAATAATATATGCATATTAATCGAGATACTGAAAGAAGCAAACTATTCCAAAAACTTTTAAGGCTTTTAAAAAAGAATGATGAAATCTCTTTTTTCGCTTTGCCTCTGTATCAAACATTGCGTTGGATGAAACAACAAGCTTTTAAAACATGCTCACGTAGACCATAGACGGATCGGTAGTAGCCCTCTTAATGATTCTTCCTCTCGTGTCGGCAACGACTACCGAAAAACTTCAATTTTTTTGTTTACCTAAATAATTTGTGTAACTATGGATAGATGGGTAAATCACAAGACAAAATTGGATGCGATGCATTAGCGTCAAAGCCAAAGGTAGTGGCGTAATCCAAGAGAGAAGTCTTCATAGGGGTAGTTACGTCACCTACAGCCGTGAGTACCTAACATCGGAAATCCGATAAGCCGAATATAGCAGTAATAAAAAAAACATTATTCTGTAAACGTAAACCGTGTAAAGATGTATTTCCCGGTATACACAAACGTAATAATAACGACACGAATCCTGATACAGGTTAAATATCTCTTAAATAATTTAGTTGCATGAAACTATACGAAGAAAATGTTGAGATATTTCAGAGACTCCAAAGCGTTGCGACCAGTCGCCGATACCAACAAGATGTATACAGCTCTATAGAGAGTTACTCACCTGGTATCCGTTTGGTTGCGCGACCAACTAGGACGTGTGGCGAATCTGGTGTCTGTATGGTGTCTAGTTTGGTAGCTTAGTGCTATATTTCACCGGGAAACTATGGCGTGTCCCGATTCGTTGTAATAAAAGAGGTTTTATACAACGTGTAACATTAAATGCGCAAAACCTCAGACACCGCAAATTATTTTTAATTCAATTGACCTAATTCTGTGAGAAAAAAAAATTAAAGGTTTTATGTGCAGTTTTAGTTTGTTTAAAATTCGTATCTGCATTAAAATAAGACCTTTTATTATCCCGAGTATGAGAAAATTTGATTGGACTACATCCATTTGTGTTTATTTACCTATTTGGGCGGGTTTGCGCACATGATGGCTGGACCTAATAATAATTAGACAGGGCAACATTTTTAATGAAGATTTTTTTGAAAAATGTAACCTAAGTATATTAAAAAGTGGTTTAATTGATTCTGCTCGTTATTCCGATTAAACTATTTTCAGGTTTTGCGCATTAAACGTTACACGTTGTAATTAATCGTCTCTGTCAAAATTACAATGCACTTACCTTATCTGAATCGGTGGTGTTGCCGCTGCCGAAGGACGCTAACGAGTTCCGGTCGAGGTTCTCCGTCGTATCGTCTAGTATTGTGTCTTCCAGATCTCTGTAAACACACGCTGAGTTAAGTGCTGCTAAAAATAAGTTCAGGAAGCGATTAGCGATGATTTAACTCAGGGCGAACAAGGAAGGCGTAGATCTTCTAAGAATTGCGTATGATGGGGAATAAAATGCTAAAGGAACTGGAACTATTTTCCATAGTCATTAATAAAACTATTACTAAACGTTTTACACACATTTAGTCCCGCCAACTTACGATATAAACAAAAAATTAAAGATTATGTTTTCGAGTACATGATTTGTTGAAATTCAAAGCAAAGATTCAAAGTATTTATTTCAAATAAACTATTTACAGACACTTTTGAAATGTCAAGAAGTCAGGCAGAAAAATGATGATTATTGCACATTCCAAAGCGTAGATCTCTATGGAGAAGAATGTGCGAGAAATTCTATGGACTCCATGGAACTCAAATTACATGGCAAAATCACTAATTTCATAAGGATTTTTATATAGGTCATCAAAGACTTATTATTTACCTGCTAGACCGCTGAGAGCTAGTGGGCCGTACGCGAGCAGGACTGCGAGGTGGTTGCTGCAATGCACCGCTAAAGTACGTCTCCTGTGGAGTGACAAGCACACATCAGACTATTTGAAGCCATAACGAATCTCCTAATTCGTAAGTGACTTCATGGTTACCTAAAATATTGTGTACGTAGGTATGATATATAGGTAGAGGCTTCGGTTTTGTTACAGCCTACGAAAATCAAAGCTCTTTGAGCATAATGAATTTAAAACCTTGTGTACGGTGAACTCGCACATTCTTATAATTAACTAGGTTATGCAGACGCACTAAAATAAATCAGTGATCTTTCTACATTGAACACGGGCGGTTTTATTGTCATCCCCTGTTTCTATAACTTTACCATAATTATGCAGACTATCGTCGTACAATTTGTGTAAGGCCAGAACAAATACAGGACTTGGAACTTGTAGTCACGCGTATAGTTCGTTACATAGTCGTACCTGTATAACTTCTCGGAGTCGCCGCACCCACGTCTGTTTGACTTCGAGCGAGGGTGCTTTGAGCACGATGCGGCAGTCGCTCGCCATAGGTTCGCGGCCGGTCCACACTGAGAACTTGCACTCGTCGCCTTCGATGTGCTCCGTCACGCCAAGCTCGGAGGTCTAAATAAAAAATGGAACGGTAATGTTAGTTATAACCAGTAACATGTCGTGTAACCACGTGCGTGGCCGTAGAACAGCGGACACCAGCCCGATATGCAATACAATGTTTACCTATTGCCTCGAATTAGAAAACAATAGATTTTGATTTACGGGAAAATCATATTGCTGGTAACATTTCATATCGTTTTAGTGTCAAACGACGCTGCTACGAAAAGCTGGATATAGATGGGGCCAAGTAATACAATAAAATGTATTATCGATACGAAAAGAAGTAAGCGGAGCTTTAGGTTGTAAAACAAGTCTAACTTACCATAAACTTAGTCTTGTAAATATACTTCGCCTTTCCATGCGAGTCTTTAACCTCCTTGGCGAGTAAGAGATGCAGATCGAAGAGAAAGACGCGTCTCTCTCGTCCCTTCTTGATAATCTGGCGCAGGTCCCACACGTGGAACGAGTCTTGGAGGACCACCTCGCCGAGGCTGTCGGTGGGCACGTCGCAACCTTCGAGGAGAGATAGGTGCATGGCGTCGTTGGCCTTCTTCGGCACTGATAGCATGACCTCGAGCCCGTCCTAGTAGTAATAAAGAACTGTTAGTTTGGGTGTTTCAAGATTGAATGAGAATCTTATTTCAAACAATTTTAATGACATTCGCAAATGCAGCCATTGAGCAGTATGAGCTTTCAAAGTCAACTCTTCGTCTTGGTAAATTATTCACTTACGATGATAATTCAATTATACTAAAGCAAGTTGTAGATATCATCAATAAAAATTATCATTTAACTTGTAGAAACCAAAAAATTGTTGACCTTCGTTAGATTTTTACCATCTATACAGATGATATACTGTTTTGTTTGCTGCTTACCCTGTAGTGAGGAGTCCCTGATGTCCTAAAATCCAAGCCACGGCTTAGTTTAGGCACCAGTCTCCCACAAATTAACATAATTTTATCACAACGAAATTCGGTTTTAGTTTCCTGCTGTTATCGTTATTTGTGGAAGATAAATAAAATATTATTATTATTTATCTGTTACAAATTGAATCCGATTCATGACATAAGTGCACGAGAAATACACGAGATTCCAGCCCACCATTTCTTTTTCTAATTCGAAATATGGTCTGTTTCCCCCAAACGATATTTCGAATTAGAATTGTTTTTTTTTAGCAAATAAATAATGTGGTACCTATTGCTTTAAAACTTTTCAGACAAGCAAACTAAACGTGTTTTATTAATAAAAATAATAAGTACAGTATTATTGTTGACACAAAAAGGTCGCTGACGACGCATCGCATAATTTTAGGAATTGTA
The DNA here is from genome assembly GCA_949319445.1 of Mythimna lalbum. NCBI lineage: Eukaryota > Metazoa > Arthropoda > Insecta > Lepidoptera > Noctuidae > Mythimna > Mythimna lalbum. The sequence goes on from OX439344.1 coordinate 34,252,479, forward strand.
GCATAAGAATGACTAAGAGCTTGCACAGTAAGCTCACAGAGCTGAGTATCCAAAACAAAAAGCTAGACGCTCAAAAATCTACTAGCATTATTTTATTAAACCTTTTGTCAGTTAGCAGTTTTAGTCAGCGTTTGTACATTTATTTATTATAGGTTAAAATTAATAGGTGAATCGATTTATTTGCCACTAAAGATAAGTTAATTATGACAAAACAAGTTTGTTCTACGTGGGTAAGTGACAATTCACATCACCCTTATTATTACAATGGCACATGATTCAACAGTGTATAACGTACATAAACAGAAACAATAATAGGAAAATGTGGTAGCTGAAGGTATATTTTGGACAACCGAATGAGCATAAATTACTTGAATTCGCACATTGCCGCCATTTTGTCTATTGATGACTTATGTTTGATGTAAGAGTCCAGTCATCCTACCTACTTGACGCCAAAGTAAATATGTGTAATGTCTACTTGTTGAATTAGACCTAGAAAAAAATTTTATGTAAGTACCTATTTATATAGTGATTTCTTTACAACTTCGTTCTTAATTAATATAAATCTATAAGTACACACAAGCATTTATAGAAACACCATCTTAGCATTGTCTCCATTACGTATTGTAATGATACTCATTACAAATCACACAATACTGACATCAAACCGTACCAAGTAATACGTACATTTTTAAGAGCGAGCGGCCCGATTCTGTTTGCCCTCGAATTTGTTATATACTTCAACATGATCGATGTTAGCACTTCCACTCCGAAGAAAACCATTACATTTTACTGATTTTTAAATGAATAATCACAAAACATTAACGAGACGTGCGAATCGCTCCGAAGGGAACCAACTGTGCCACATGGACGTAAGGTGGATGAGTCACGAGGAAAATATTGAACTAAATCTGTTGTTAATTACCACTAAGTGAACTAGTTGTTTAATCTCAAACAAATCCAACGTCCACGGAGTTTAAACAATACTAAAAATGTCTGATACAACGTAATGGGTTGACGCCATTACCATTACCTCGCTGGTGAGTGATAAAACCGTCTGTCGGATTATTCGGAACATTTAATATTGTATTGTCCTGAATCATCAAGGACAATGGGAACTAGATTACTAAACAAACGGTTCAGAGGAATATTCCTCAAACAATTATAAAAGTGGAAATACACACAGAAAAAATGTAGGAAATTGGATGCTAAATCGAGGGACCTTAACAAATGATACAGTTTTCACTGAAACGCACGCACGTACCGGAGAGCGCGCGTTTATTTTTCAGATAAAATTCTTATAAAACTACGTTACTTACGCTATTCCGATAGGTAGGTAAAAATTTAATGAATACGAATGAGTTTTAAAAATTAGTTCCAGGTTAATGTTTGTTTGTAACTATTGCCGAACTTTTTAGAATAGTTACTTGGAGCTCGTTCCGATTATGCCCCGTATTTCAATAGCAACTACAACTCAACTCACAGATATTTGTATTACCAGCTTACTTAAGCTAGTGCTTATCAATGTTTAGGAAGCCAATTTAGGAAATCGGAAGGTGTAATCGCAGTTCGAACAAATTGGATCCGATTGATTGTACTAGCTAACAACTTCGCTTCCTAACTGTTCTTAAATTGCTTTTCTAAAAATCGAATAGTGTAATAAGCCTTTAAGAATTATCAAAATGTTTGCAATTATTAAAAGTGGACTTTGACACACTAACTGCTCCAGCAGAAATGCTGCAGTCCGTAAGTAACAGTTTTGTATGTTGTTGTTCCGATGCGGTTGAGGAAACATCATTGCATTGCACAATTGCATGCACATTAGTAGAAAAGTCCTTGTTCACTGAACGAAGTCACATGTCAAAACTAACGATGTGAACTCAATATGCAGCGGACTGCGTAATGCCATACAATGCATAAAAAACCCTGAATCCGACACTAAGTCTATAAATACACATAGCATGATATGACGACACGTCATAATCCTAGTCGGAAAATGACTAATTATTTCCGATGTAAACTATCGTGGCAAAGATTTTCATTAAACAACTCGGAATACATCATTCTCTTATGATCAAACTATAACTTGTTTGGAAATTAGTTATTTGCTATTGACGAACTTGTTCACGAAAATGACGACTAATGTAATGGTTGCCCAATTAGTAGTCTCAAACTTGAACATAAATTGGACAACTTTGGACTTGTGGTAAAAATATATATATACTCTAACTACTCGTTAATTGTTTCTTACCTGTCTAAGATATTTGGATGAGTAAACACAACAACAGAAAGACTTTATTTGCCCGTTGTAAAGTTAGCACTAATTAAGATATTAGAACAGATACATAAACTTCTTCGCAGTTGCGGTAACCTCGGTTTTTATTATATTTTTTCACGCAAATAGTTCGTAATATATTGTCGCGGTTACGTCTAGCGTCAGACTTTAGTTTTCCTGTCGACTTTATCTTATCACCAGCGGTAATCTTAAGCGTACGTTTTCCGATAATTATTACGTACGTTAAATACACATCACGTGTTCAAAATTCAGAAATAATGCTTAGTATTCGGGTGTTAAACATTATGATGATCCTGAATGAAAGACACTGCAATGAAAGTTATTGAAACACTTTACGCATTAATAAAATTAACGGCGCTGTTTATTACGAATAATCTGTATTTATGAGAAAGGTGAATTAGCCATTTATTATGGGGCCCAAAAACTCACTAACGCACAAATTGAATGAAAAAGGGAGTGATAACGTAATCTAAATTTATATTAGGGGAAGATTAGGGGACTTGTTCATAGAAAAGGTTAACCCACAATGGCAAGAAAATATGAGAGAACGGGTATCGTGGAGTCCAAAGTGATAACTGATAGATAATAGTACGGGTTCCCTAGAACATTTTTCCCACTTGATTACTATCAAGCTAATTTTCCGTGAGTAGCTTAATTTTGATGAGACGCCCAACAATTTCCTATACACAACTCTCGATTGTGGTAGCTAACAGAGATACCAAGGATACAATTTGTATGAGATGATGACTCTAAAAAAATTATTACTAACAGGTTCTTTTTTTGTTAAATCTCAAGATAATTATCTTAATGATTCGAAAACGTATTTGTCCTACAAAAAAAAAAGGTTTGATAAAAGAGTCCCCCTCTTCCAACATGTATCGAAAACGAGGTCAAAAAAATGATTACTAACAAGCTGATTTTTTTTTTGTTACTTAGTTTATATTCATATAATTCAACAGTCATATTGTCCTACAAATTGAGCGGTACGTTATCCCGGTCCTACGCTCAGAAGTTGTAGTACAGATCCTTTATGTAAAAATAATTACTATCAAGCTGAAACTTCGTGAATAATCTCGATTGTGGTAGCTAATATCTCTGTTAGCTACCACAATCGAGAGTTTCTTATAGCAAATTGTTGGGCGTCTCATCAAAACGAAGCTACTCACGGAAAATTAGCTTGATAGTAATCAAGTGGAATAAATGTACTAGGGAACCCGTACTATAACACACAACTAATAAAACGTTAGACAAGTAATCAACAACATTTCTATATAACTTCTGAGGAGCGTTTTCATGAATTTTAGAGATCGCTTTGAAGAGTGTCAACACCGGGAAACACGACATTTTAATAATGTTATTTTCAAAGAGTAATTTTCCCATGTCTGCAGTTTCTGATTTTCTTAATTAATGCGTATGTAAGTAATATATTTGTTAAATTTTATGCATCTACAAAAGTGAGTTTTAAGACACACAGTAAAAATAATATCTTGTGTAATGCCATTTTAGCGATAAACCAAGGCTAACTGCAGTTTTTTAGCTCCCATTAATTGCAAATTCATTAATAAATGATTTATTATTACTCGTATTATTGACTAACAGGACAATTTTGTTTGTTCACAACAAAAGGATGTCGTATTTTCCTAGTACTTACTGATTAATATTTCTCAAAAATGAGGATAATAAAATATTATTTACTGCACGCCACCGGTGAATTATTTGACGAATGTGTTCCACTGAGTATTGCAGGCCACACACGCGTTAAAATCGCCGGCGCAGTTCTGTCTTATTTTATCAGAGCATATTATTAAAATTATACAATAGAATTTGGCATCAGTCCTGTGTTTTGAATACAGTCGTAATCCGTACAGAATAGAGTAACCACGCACTGTTATAAATATTTCTTGATTATACATTTCATATAAAAAATACTAACAATAAAATGTTTCAAATGCGTCAAATATTTGTTCTAAATTTATACAATTATGTACCAGAAATAACAGTTAAACTGACTGAGTGCCATATTTGTTCAATTTTTTTTATAGTTTTATTCCAACATTGAAAATCAACTTTTTTTTGCAACTCACGTCATTATTTGACCTCTTTTATGATGAATCAATGTACGAGAGTGAATTGTACCATAGAATATAAATCCTTGAATCATTTAAAAATACAACGTTCATATTACCCTGTTTTACTTGTCAATTAGAACACTATATCTGTAGGAATATTGAACACTTGCCTTGATTTCGCCTTGCCCCTCGGCGCAGCACGCCTGCAAGTCTTTGAGCAGCAACTGATACTTGGTGATGCGTTGCACCGGCTTGATCAAGTAGGCAGCAAGCGGGTGCTCCAACTTTTTCTTACGTTGCACCCTGCATCACAAAAGACCAACATGTACAAACTAAAGCACAGTGCACAGTCCGAACGAAATGACGACCATTATCTATACTGCTTAGTTAATGATTTCGATAAGAGAATCTTTTAGTGGAATAACTATTGTTGTTGTGTACACAATGCGATATTCCTGCATCTGTACCTCTAGGACTAAAACTAACATTTGTCAGTTCAAAGAACGAGTAGTGATGACGCCAGTATAACGATAAGTGCCTATTGTTCGGGACCTACTACAGTTTCTATGGAGCTATTCTTAAGAATGATAAGATGATAACAGACCATATAATCACCGAGTCTTCAAATCAATGGCCACTACCAAATAAGAGTTAATGAGAGTCAATTGGAATGTTCCTCTTTTGCAGCTGTTTTGCGGAAACTAGATAAATCTGTCTCTATCACGCCTTATGGGCAACCGAATGATATTATAGTGCATCACAAAACAAGACTCACTTGAATCGATAAGAGAGCTAAATGTGAACTAGTTTATCGGTGGTCACAAATAAGAGTAACTATGAGTAACTGCAGTATTTCTATATATAAATATAATCACAACTATAAGTACAGCTTTGTATGATATTATAACTTGAAAACAACATTTTAGTGTTAAAAATCCAACCCATTTGAGAACCTCTCCATTTTTGTGAAGATGGTTAATTATTTGATAATCGCATCAAAAATTCATAAACTTGTTTATTAAATGGTACATATATCTTGAAAACAAGCACTTTACTATTGTCGCATATAGAGAGCTATTTATCAAATACATACCGGATTTGATTGACTTTTCTTAGTATAAGGATTTTGAGAAATGTAGTTAAAACTCTATTGTCGGCCGAAACTGAGACTGTTGGCGAAAACCAGTTTCGGCCGAAACCACCTTACAAGGATTATGTTTTGACGGAAAAATAAAGAAAACATTATAATCAGTCAGTCTGTCCTATTATTTTTTAATGCGTTTTAAATTTAGGTATAATTATATTCGTTGACTATCATGAATTTAACTGCCCTCGATTTTGAAACACAAGCCAGTCATGACAGTCAAGACTCATGGACACGGCAAAATGTCTTCGTTGCTTACTCGTCTTGGAAGTAATTAAGCGCGCTGAAAAAGACCGATCACAGCGCGAGATCTCCCGGTGGCTGTTTCGCTTTCGGTCGCTGTTTCGGCAGGTTTCCCACCGAAACCAAAACTCGTTTTCTTGTCGAAACCGTACATTCGGTCGGCCACTAAAAAACTCCCGTCTACCGCTGTGCATCTTATTCCCGCAGGTTTCTAAATGACATTCATAACTTGAACCGCGCGATGATCATTTGTACAAACAATTAATCGGAAGTAAATTTGGGAATAACAAATAGAGGTGAATGTGACTGAATGATCTAAAAAAAACAAAAGTTAGATGACTGTGATTGTCTGAATTAAATGTTAGAACATAGCCATCACACTTGCAGATTTTATGAATTATGCAAAAATCAAGTTACCATGTAAGATTACATATCAGCTGTTATTAACTTTTTAAATTAAAAAGTTTAAAGAACAAGCTTAATGCAAATATAATACAAATATTTATTTGTTATGTTATTTTTTATAACACTTAATTTGTACAGAGGCTGATCAATACAGCGATATTAACGATTGTAGTTTTTTTCTAGACGATACCAGTAACCGGCTGAGGGCTGTGCGAGTTTGGTGCGGCGACGACTCAGGCTGTAGCATCGGATCATCTCTACCAAATAAATACATAATCAACAATCTTGAGCTAACTTTCTAATGTCCTTTGGTCGTATTTTGTATGTTAAAGTAAATTAATAAAATTGGCCCGGAGCAAGTTATTCAAAAGCCGCTAAATACACATTTACCAACACTAAATAAAAACTTGTAATCTATATAAATAAAAATGAATTTAAATTCTATTAGTCTCGCTAAAACTCGAGAACGGCTGAACCGATTTGGCTAATTTTAGTCCTAACATATTCGTGGAAGTTCAGGGAAGGTTTAAACGGTGAGAAAATCTAGAAAATCACGAAAAAAAAATCGAATAGGTACAACGCCATCTCTAATTTAAATGTCATTTTGAAAAGAAGTATGCTGGTTCTGGCAGGCATTACTGTAGATGGCGTTATTCTTTGACAGCTTAGCTAAAAGGACTAGAAGTTTACCGGATCAGTTAGTCTATCTATAATATAGAAATAAATCGCTAAATGGGTTGCTGAGTGCAGTGGCACAAACCTAAACCAAAGTTGTGTTTGTTATTGTGAGGAGAAAATTAATTTAAATTAGGGTAGTTTAGGGTAGTGTAGGGTCGGGTAGGTTAGAGTAGGAAGGGTAGGGTAGGTAGGGCAGGTAGAGTAGGTAGGGTAGGGTAGGTAGGGTAGGGCAATTTGATTTTTCGACATATTCGAGTAAATGACGGAATTACTTGATGCCAACTGAGCGTTTAAATGTTATCTGTCTTTTTTCGAGTTGCCTCTTGATAAAACACTAACTTCCGCATTCGACTTCGCTCCCTTACATAAAATATAGCCTATTTTCAAGACTAAAGCAACTTTCTATAGTACTTTCAGAGATTACCTCCTACAAAAAAAAAGAAAGAAACAAACTTTATCTTTTTATAATATTTTTTATTTTATTGGGGACAAAAAAAGTTACATGCTAAAGAAAATACAAAGAAAACCTTAAAGCTAGATGCACAAACACGGTAACCCACTCTAATCTCCACATCTTAACAAGTGTAGATTGCGTTGGATGAACCAGCAAGCTTTTATAAAGGGAACCACGATTGTTGTGCCCAGTCATGGACAACCCAACAATGCCACTAACACAGTTGTCTATTCAAATGTTGATTCTCAATCGATGTTATTTTTTATTTTTTTATTTGATATGAACTAGTGCTTGCTGCGATCCCACCAGGAAAAGAATTTCCTTTAAAAGGAATATTAACTTTATTCAAATGTAAATAATATTAATTTCTATATGAAGTATACTTGAATGTTCGAAATTATGAAAATCTCTCAGTTCTTGGAATGTTCGAAATTGTGAAAATCTACCTTTAACGGGCTTAAAAAACATACTTATTACCTGTTTAGAAATTAAACACCACTGACCTTTTTCTGTGACATCATGAAATTGTAAGTTCAGTAAGGGTCAGTATCAATACCTTGTTTTATGACGTCTTTGACGCCCATGCTACCAGTGTAACTATTGAAGTTATTTTATGATGGGGCTATTCATGCCTGTGGATATTCAGACTCGTCCTATTTTTCTTTCCGAGTAAGACAGTCTGACCCTTATTACACTACGCGATCCGTCTAACCATAGACTAAAACGGTCTGAATAAAGTATAGTATAAAGACAATGTAAAAAAATTAAAAGGCCTACTTTTAATTATCTTACATTGCCTCACACTGCTGAACAAAGACCTCCCGAACGCTTTCCAAACCTCTTGTGCAATCGCAACGTAAACATGATTAACGTCAGTTCGTCACACCACACTCGACGGCGATATCCTTTCTTGTAAACAGTATTTTTAATATATACATTGTACTGCGAGTCCAATAGATGAGAGGCACGGGACAAGTTGATGTGGTGACGCTTGAGAGAGGATTGTATCCAGCAGCGGACGACTTTGGACTGAAACAGAGACCGTGATTATGACGTTGTCTTACCTCTCAAAGTAATCGCCTGCATGCTGCACCACGGCTGCATTGCTGTCGGGCTTATTGCGACAGTACGACACGTACATGTCGAACTCGCGCGCCCACGTCACGAAGCAATGGCCGACGTCCTCGGGCATGGTCTCGTACTTGTCCAACTCGCGCAGGAACACGCGCTCGTGGAAGCGGTGGATCTCTTCTATGTTGCCGAATATTATTTCCTCCTGAACCGAAACAAAATTAGATCAGTCCTGGATCCATTGTCTTCCTGTTTTTGAATTATGTTACTTGGGCGGCGTAACCTATTTTCATCCTTCATAATGAATGATAGCGTGATAGATCTTCTCTATCACGCTATCATTCATTTACAGAAGAAAAAAAAATCAGTCTTATTTATGAGAAAACAACACCTGCCTTCTGAGGCAGTAATGGCAGATGTAGGGGGATAAAAATGGCTTGTCATTATATTTCGTTTGAATAATACACAGTGCTCCTCACATAAATAATTATACCTACACAACACATACTTACTTATATTTCAAAATAACAGTTATATTTTGTTTTTGGTATTACGGTCAGATATCTTCCATTTTTTGATTCCTTCTTTAGTTTTATAATAATTTTTTCTTTGCTTAGATATATAACATGCCTAAAGGTTTAATAGATAATCAAGTTAACATACCTTTCCTTGTAGCGCCTGTGGTACAGCGCCGGGGTCTGTGCGCATTTCTCGCAGGTAGCACGTGATGCACGTTTCTAAATCTTTGACGTATGCACGCTCCGTCTGTAATAGCTCTGCCATTATGAACCTAGATGACAAAAAACAACCGTCAGACGTGTGGAAAAAGACAAGAAATTTAGGTTATTTTCTTAAAATAATGAATTTATTGCATTTGTTATAACGAAGCAATAATGCGTACTCTTTGCGCCTGGCGCTGCGTCGCTTGTCGTCTCCGATGGCGGTGGGCTGCGGTTCCACGCGAGTGTCGTTTTCCGCCGACTGTGACGACGCTAGCGACGGAGCCACGCCCGAGTCGCTCTCAGGCTCGCTCTCTCCACCCTCCATCGAACCACTAAACTCTGCATATCTGGGTACAATACACACCAAGTATAAATTATTACACTTAATCAACTCATTTAATTTACTGACTTGGCAAGCTTTGTTAGCCATCGCTTAAAACGTGCTATCAATAAAAGTAATGAAAGTAGACTCGTGTGTTAGTTGACACTCGGCCAAAAATACGTGTAATAGACATATTGATAGCATTGAATGGAATAGTTTGGCTAGTTATTACCTGGCATCAACAGCGGCGACCCACTCTTTGATCTGCACGGCATGCGGGTGTCCCTTCTCGACGAGACCGTCAGCCAGCTGCGCGAGCAAGCGCACCCGCTCGCGGGACTCTCGCGCCACCCCGCCCGCGGCCGCCGCGGCTGCTGCGCCACACCGCTCCTGAGTCTCCTTGATCCATTCGACGGCGGCGCGGGCAGAACGCTCAAACAAAGCGAATTGTTGGCACTGTTCTAAACGCTTCTTGCGGACTGTCCAGTGTTCCAAAACCTATCGAAATAAAAGTGGTTTACAATACATCTCAAACGGTTTTTGTGCAATCATTTATTTATCGCGTCAAGATAGTTATCACAGGTATTTAAACAATGGGCAGAATCGTAAGGCAGCAATGATTGAATTTGGAAGCACTATTATCATGAACGATATTCCTGTAACCACGCTTTTTTTAACACATTCCCAAGCGCTACACACTTGAAACTTTTTGATGACTTGAAAATATACCAGTTGTAATATCACCATAACAAAACTCTTTATCATGTTCACACAGAGCGCGCGCTTGAACTAGACACATGGTGTATGACTATGTAGGTAACGTCCTGTGCTAGTCTGTCCTCGAGATACCATCGCGCGCCATTCAACAAAACCGTATTGTTTCCGACGCCATTCTAACGCGACGACACTGACACTGCCAATGCCATAACTAATAATAACTGTCCAATAAATCCTTTTCGCATAAGTGTTTTCAGGTGACATAATTGGAATGGCCAATTCTTGTGTAAACAAACAAACAATTTCGGTTGGTAGTGAAGGAAACAATATATGTTTAATAACAACCACGCGCAAAAATAGTTTTGCTATGAAAACATCCGATTCATATCTCTGAAGGGTTTCTATTCAGTATTATTTTTACATTTCCTGCGGACAACGTAATTCTATAAACCAGTTTTTCTATCGACCTTGCCAAGTTAAAGTACCGTAAATGTTTTATTTTTATCCAGAATTGTGGAAAATATTAATCAACTCGGACCGCCTAATACGATTCCTTGTCTACTTTGTAAAAACGATTAATCAATCCTGCATTATCCCTTCAGATACCGTCAATTAGAGACACAATAGTAAGACAATAGATGCGCGGCCACCGGTGGTCGCTTGGGGATTCATGAATTAAGCTGAAACGGTCAACACGCATCTTTGTGGTACATGTCGGCGAATGATCGCCATCGGAGTCGACGTCACACGAAATACACAGTCACAGTAACGTCATGAAATGTTGTACAATGATAATAAAGAATTAAATCACTTCAGTTCAAGGTGTTTATTCCATGGACGGTGAAAAAGTGCCTTTCTAATCACATTACATCAGTTTTTATACACAGAAATTGCCATCAGAAGGTAGAAAAATATTTAAAATAAAGAAGTAGAACGGCAATTGCGTAAAACGTGTTGCGCCCACCCCAAATAAAACGGGATAAGGGCAGAAAGATGATGAAGTAGAACGGAAATTGTCACTGTAAATTCCTATTTAAATCTGACCGGATGCTCTGATATTTTTAAAGAAATAAAAAGGAAGTAGTCAAGTTAAATCTTCACAAATTCGACCGGATGTTATAATATTTTCTAGAAAGGAAGCTGTCATTTAATTTGTTATTAATTGAACAGGATTTTGTAAATTTTAAATAATTCGAAAGAAAGTTATCCAAGATCCTTTTATAAATTCAATCGGATGTTACAATATTTAAAAGAAATAAGTGGGAACTGATCAAATTAAGTCCTTATATAAATTCAACGGGATGTTGCAATATTTTAACAGAAATAAGCAGGAAGTGATCAAATTAAATCCTCATCAAAACATTCAAATAATGGTTTTGCGCCCATATACACATCTTTTGAGGTGGGCACGAGTTGGCAACGTCAGGTTAACGGATTCGAAAGGTTTCACCACAAAGTTCACGAGTCGTGAAGTGACTTTCTCCACAGCGCTATTCATAGTGTATCTTCTAAATTATTCAAAATCGACTTACCCTGCACTATTTCTGTACGGTATAAATTGGAAAGCCTGCATTTAGGCTGTCAAGTCGGGTACTCGGTCAGCCTTACCCCCATCGTAACCAATTAATACTTAATGGACTAGAGTTTCTTTGTGAAAAAATATATATTTATAATAAACGTTAGACCTATATACTGGATCGTTCGTTCTAGACAGATGTAATTACCTACAACTTAGAATGAACTTAAACTCTTGAGGAGGGCTGGGTGCTACAACGTTATTTACCATAACTTTGATTTTATCTATGTTCATTTTAAGACACACTCCTTCGAAAGCTGAAGTCATCGACAATTGTACTGACCTCCTTCATATCGTCTCAGCTATAATTTCTACGTCGTCGGCTAAAGAATCGATCGATTTTCACTGAAATATTCCGTTTTAGCCTCAACGATGTAAACATACGCAATAGACAACTCACAAGAGCTTTCCAACCAACTCAATCGGCTTGGTTGATCGTTAAAATAAATTGATGAGCCACGGACGAGTACTCAAGCCAATGGATGCCGAACGAGAACAATCGAATTTAGTGGACAAGCGTCTTAAGTAGTGGCTTAAGTAATTCATGCGCTAAGAGAAAACTCTTGGAAACGTTCTGGATTGAACACTAACCCATAATATATGTCACACCATATTTTATTGTAACACATTTTACAATTGTCTATCTACATTCTATGTTTATTGGTGTTGCGCAACATATTTTCATCTTCTATTCTACCCAATCTAAAGTAAAAAGTTTGCGACGCAATCAATTTTCTTTGCAGGCTCAATACTCGCCGTCACATTATCCTCACAATCCTCCAAGATAACACCTGTTAAGTAGTCTAACGAGGAGCATTTAGAGGTTTCTTACTTTGTTCTCCTGCGCCAGTAACGTGTCCAGTATAGCCCTTGTCTGTTCATGATGAGCCTTGCTGGCCGCCGCGGTCTGGCCGTGCACTTGCGCCGAACGTGCCGCATACTTGAGGAATGTCTCTGCGGTCCGTCGCGCCAACGTGCAGGCCTTCAGGAACGCCTCCTTCTGCTCGCCATGTTTTACTATCAATGCAGCCACCTGGAATTAAAAGTAAGCCTTGTGAGCAAAACTCAGAAAAATGTTCGAAATTTTTTCGTTCAAATATCTTGGAAGTACACAGGCAAACGAATTACATATTAATTTCACTTTTCTCAATACGACTAAACCCGCCTTATTCCAAAACGCGATCAAATGTAGTTCCGGAATTATTACTAAGTTTAAACCATGATTAAATAAAACGTTATATTAAAATGAAGTTTACCACTATTTTCTTAAGAGGCTTCTTTTCCACTAGGCGTTCGTCAACATCGAGCATAGTTGAATAAAAGGTGAGTATAAACTACAACATTTACTTGTAACGGAACAACGAGCCGCTCTATGATACGTTCTAGTCATCTAGTTTATCATCCTTTTACGAACGAAACGTCAAGCACGCTCGCCTCTTTGTTACAAACCAACGAATATATTGGTGTAATATTTCGTCGAGCGTATTGGTGTAACATTTCGCCGAGCCACGAGTGCGGGCGATACGCGGATGCGGGGTGACATTTAAAAAAAAATGAACGCAAGGTACAACGAAATGTTTGTAAATGCACACTCGCTGTGAGCATTTACCCGTAACATAACGCCGAAGAAGAAGCATTCGCTGGAACGTTACATTACATGGAAATGCTTAGGAAACTGAGCTTTTGCCTGTATTGTACCATTCGTAAGAATGTTACATTACACAGAAATGCTCCAGTAAATGTTGTAGTCTATACTCACCTTAACGCGATGTTTGTCGAAAAGGCAACGCAAAAAAAGAGGTAACGAGTGAAAGCTCTGTTAACATTCGATAATTCAGTGATTTACTCGAAAATGTTACAAATCTTGTTCCAGAAAATACGTTTTTTTATGATATGAGACCTTGCTTCATGCCAAATTTCAGAATTCTAAGACAACGGGAAGTACCCTATGAATTTATATTCGCTTGAGGGTATCGAAATATACGTTTATTACAACATAAACGGCCGTATATATTTTTTTTTTCTTTAACTTACAAGGACCGCAGACCTGAGTATGTGGCTTTAATTCCAAGTCCATACCTTTACGCATTACTAAGATAAAGGGTCTTGTCTTGACAGACAGACCAACATGGCAGACTGATAGACGGACAACAAAGTGAGCTTTTAAGAGTTCCGTTTATTCCTTTTGAGGTACGAAACCCTAGAACCCTAGAAGTACCCTCTAGCCACCTCAAAGGTGGCGTGATAGTGTGTGCATATTATGACAATTACCTCTTACAACTTTTTGAATCATTATATCCTAAAAACGGCGACAATTAGGAAAAAAGTATTTTGTAGATAATTACCTGATCTACAATTTTTGTCTGAGCAAATTTTATAATAAAACTAACCGTTTTGCTGAAAATTACAAAAATCTTGTTCTACCGAGTTAGTTTACCCGAGTATTTTTTCCAGGTGTCGGATCAATGAGGACTTTCTAAATTTCGTTTATGATAATGTTTTAAACATTCTTATAAATTTTCAGCTAGGTGCAAATTTTTGCAACTTCGGATGTCTAGATTGAGCGGAATATTGCTAACATTACACACAGTAGTAGAATATTATCACAGTACTCACCCAAACTAAAAACGTAAAATATCGCATTTTAACGGCGATTTTCGTCATGACGACGATTATTCCCTTGAGGTGGGTACCGGATGTTCAAATATATGATGGCTACGGCCGCCAGTCGGTAGATGTTAAGAAGAACATATAAGAGGATTTGCACCCACATTTTGAAAATTTTAAATCGATTTTAACTTCAGGAATTTTCAAAGGGATTTAAATGTATTCTGAAGATGTTCACTTCACACTTCAAACAAAGGGATATTAATCCGAAATTAAATTAAAGTTACAGGACTCGCGACACGAGTGCACCTTACAGGAAAGGTAGCACAAATAAAAGCAATCGATACCGAAACGTTATTAGCTATTAACTTATTCAAATTGCTTTGACCGAAGGAGGTAAAGTTGCATATAGTACATAGTACTACGTTATGTAATCGATACTAAAGTAAACCTATCAATTGCAGGTTTGGACAAATGACTTTTTGTTAGGGTTCACGTCAAAAGCGTTAGGCGGAAACGCAAAAAAATTTACTGCGGTGGCGGGAAAGCTATGGTCCATGCCTCACTGAAACGCCTTAGCGGGGCTGCAAGTTCACGCAGTCATGGCCAGGCACTCCGAGTTCTGACGTGTTCGATGCGACGATTCAACGAAGAAGTTTTAATTACTTTAGTGGAAAGAACCATTTCACATCTTCCGATAAATCAAAACACAATGTACGAAATTCTCCGAAATACGAATTATTAACCGACTTCAAAATAAAGGAGGTTCTGTTGAATGTATTTTTTTTATGTATGTTCACCGAATTCTCGGTTAATTGTGAACCAAAGTTGATTAAAGGTTGTATGTTTTATGATAAAGCAAGAATCTATATATATAAAAATGAGACCAGTTTTTCGTTGTCACGACATAGCATGAAAACGGTTTGAACGATTTGGCTGATTTTTTTTTTGTTGTGATTGTTATTGTGAGGATAAGGTTCTTATGGAAAAAAAATTAGGGTAGTGTAGGGTAGAGTAGAGTAGGGTAGAGTAGGGTAGAGTAAGGTAGAGTAGGGTAGAGTAGGGTAGAGTAAGGTAGAGTAGGGTAGAGTAGGGTAGAGTAGGGTAGAGTAGGGTAGAGTAGGGTAGAGTAGGGTAGAGTAGGGTAGAGTAGGGTAGAGTAGGGTAGAGTAGAGTAGAGTAGGGTAGGGTAGGGTAGAGTAGGGTAGAGTAGGGTAGAGTAGGAAAGAGCGGGAGCGAAGCCGCGCGGGCAAAAGCTAGTAGTTTTATAATTGAATGGTTTTACGGAATAAATAATAAGAATAGTATCAGTTACGCCCATACAAAGTTAAATCGGCTTGAAAAGTATGAAATGTCAAACAGTACTTCTTAGATTTGATGACATAAATTACCATCGAACTGCCACGCCACTGTAATAAAAAGTTGAGAGTATTACCTGTGCGGCTTTGTCAATGTTGAGCTGTAGGGCTTGCTCGTCGGCAGGCGGCGCGGCTGCTGAGCCGCACCAGTCCTCGTCACGCCGGTACTCGCGCTCCAGCGAGTCCAGCACCGAGCACACCTGCTCAGCAGTCTTGTAGAAGTTCAAAGATGCTGTTACCAACTTGTGGCGCTCTTCGGCACACGTCACAAGCCGCTGCCACCGTTCAGTTACTTCTTCTGAGATTTCCCTAAAGAAATATATTTTTTTTTTAATGTTGTGCAGTGAAACATCATTCTTGTTATCGTTGTACGCTTATGCAAGCAGAAAGCGCATTCACACAAGGGCGAACCAATTTCTAACGACCCAGTAACTGGTTTGTGTAGGATGGATTTTGGTTGACTTCTAATCTATATATATAAAAATCAATGCCACTTTTCGTTGTTATTTTATAACTCAAGAACGGGCTCACCTATCCAAACCAAATTTTTAGGCTTTGTTCGGACTATTTAGTAGATGGTTTATGTGAAGTTTGGTAGGGTAGGGTAGAGTAGGGTATAGTAGGGTGAAGTAGGGAAGAGCGGGAGCGAAGCCGCGCGGGCAAAAGCTAGTACATAATAAAAATATCGAACTGTGTAGACAGGCTTTTAAAGTTTGTGTTAAACAAATATAGGGTGGTTGCCCATTTACTATGTAGTTCTGTGAAATCGACCTTGAACATACATCGGTTGGCAGCTGCTAAACTCCCACGAAGTCAAGATATTATGGAGGAGTTATATAATGTTTTAAACAATAATACCTACATTGTAGGTACTATTTTTTTTTTATCTATATATATAAAAATGACCCCCGTTTTCCGTTGTCACGACTTGGCATGAAAACGGCTTGACCGATTTGGCTGATTTTTTTTTTGTTGTGATTGTTATTGCGAGGAGAAGGTTCTTATGGAAAAAAAAATTAGGGTAGTGTAGGGTAGAATAGGGTAGAGTAGGGTAGAGTAGGGTAGAGTAGGGTAGAGTAGGGTAGAGTAGGGTAGAGTAGGGTAGAGTAGGGTAGAGTAGGGTAGAGTAGGGTAGAGTAGGGTAGAGTAGGGTAGAGTAGGGTAGAGTAGGGTAGAGTAGGGTAGAGTAGGGTAGAGTAGGGTAGAGTAGGGTAGAGTAGGGTAGAGTAGGGTAGAGTAGGGTAGAGTAGGGTAGAGTAGGGTAGAGTAGGGTAGAGTAGGGTAGAGTAGGGTAGAGTAGGGTAGAGTAGGGTAAAGTAGGGTAGAGTAGGGTAGAGTAGGGTAGAGTAGGGTAGAGTAGGGTAGAGTAGGGTAGAGTAGGGTAGAGTAGGGTAGAGTAGGGTAGAGTAGGGTAGAGTAGGGTAGAGTAGGGTAGAGTAGGGTAGAGTAGGGTAGAGTAGGGTAGAGTAGGGTAGAGTAGGGTAGAGTAGTAGGGTAGAGTAGGGTAGAGTAGGGTAGAGTAGGGTAGAGTAGGGTAGAGTAGCGTAGAGTAGGGTAGAGTAGGGTAGAGTTGGGTATAGTAGGGTGGAGTAGGGAAGAGCGGGAGCGAAGCCGCGCGGGCAAAGCTAGTATAGATATAAAGAAAGAAAACATGTTTGAGTTTTCTTTCTTTTTATCTATATCAATAAACATACATCTTCATATAAATAAACGTTTATATGAAGTATTATTGTACCGGTAATTTAAATTGCAAAACTATTTATTATTTTAAATCAAAGAAGACACAAAGTTTTGTGCAATTGTTTTTCTGGATTTGTTCTGGACGTGAAGATAAAACCAATATTACAAAAATAGCCGAATATCATCGAAACTTGGAGTTTATAACACGCAACCCGCCGTCAGCTCCACATTTTATTATGCATTGCATTTAAAATGTTGCCACGAGGGGTGGATAATTGTCCGGGTGGCGTTTATCGGACTGGTAACCCCCTCGTACCACCTTGACGTCTTCCTAATAATTCATCAAGGCATTCAGTATTGTAGCTAGAATAATGGGTTAGGAACGCCTTGACCTTCTTGCTACATTTCATACAATGTTATATTTTCAAAGTTTAGTCGATAAATGTCAGATGAGTTTAAAATGCCAGATTCTATAAATATCAGATTCTACGAATGTCAGATTCTACAAATGACGGATTCTATAAACGCCAGATTCTTGTTTTTTTTTGCATTAATTCATGAATCCCCAAGCGACCACCGGTGGCCGCGCATCTATTGTCTTACTATTGTGTCTCTAATTGACGGTATCTGAAGGGTTAAAAATTTGATGGTTTACATGTGAAAATATCTAGTTTCTATAAAAAAAATTGTTCGCGTACTTACACTTTTTAATGCAAAAAAACAACAACTACGTTGGAAATTAGCGATATTTAAATACACGCGAAGGAAATTATTATATTGCAATTGTAACAAAAATTTGATATTTATAGAAACTGGCATTTATAGAATCTGACATTTGTAGAATCTGGCATTTATAGAATTTGTCATTTATAGAATCTGGTATTTGTAGAATCTAGCGTTTATAGAATTTGTAATTTGTAGAATCTAGCATATGCAGAATCACTTTGCCTGCTGTGGTCTTCCCGTCCGATTATAATTTGGGTATCTTCAAGGCTAGAGTGAATATGCTTTTAATAACCTAGTGTGCCTCACCATCAGAGATTGCATCATTACTTACCATCAGGTGGGATCGCAGTCAAGCACTAGTTTATACGAATTAAATAAAACTGGCATTTATAGAATCTGGGATTTTAAACTCCTCTGACATTTGTAGAATCTGACATTTATCGACTAAACCATTTTGAAGGATAAGCTATGGAAAACTTCATAAAAATTATTAAGTTTTTCATTGATAATGATGACAGCGTGAAAAGTTGCATATTATTATTTTCTTTGATGCTACTCAGTGTACCGATTAGAACAAGCTAGCTGGACTAAATTATTTATTATGATATTTTGCTTCATACAGCTTTGTTATGTTTCAATACAAAACAACCAAATAAAACAAGGTGTACCAACAAAACAAAAATGTCAATATATAATTCGTATATTGCAAAAAATTGACATAATAACATTTGAAAAAAAAGTTAGTAACAGTCATAAAAAATACTTAATTACTAATTACGTAGGTACTTATTACATTTTGACCCATATTGGGCCATCATTTTGTATAAATAAAATGCAGAATAATATACAGTGTTATTTGAAAAACACTAGCAACCTCTCAGGACTATGTTACTAACATCATAAACAACCACATGTGTTCTATGACTTTTAAAAATTTGACATATTTTAGTTCATCAGATTTTCATACAAAAATAAAAACATTTAAATTGAACGTTCTAAATATTACGTAGTCTAGGCGAAGCAAGCGATAGTACAATAACGAAGGGTAGAAGAACATGAACTTGACCTATTTATGGTCAGCACTCCCGAGTCGGTCAGTCGCCTTAATGCGTTCGCGACGCGTCATACGTGTTCTTGTAGCGAAATTCGGTAGTGCGGACGTTTATCGGAAACTATGCGAATGTTTGCGAGGTGTGATGATAATGTTTCTAAAGTCTGCTTACTATTACTACGAGTACAGTGCATGGGAGGCGTAAGTAGATCCGGCAAAATACACACAGAGTTGAAATGTGTTAGATACCTCAACGAAGTTTTGAAGGTTTATTTTTGGTAAATGTTTTGTAAAAAGTCATAGAACCAAGTATAACCCATCTTGCAGGCACGTAAAATCGAAAGCAACTACTATAATACTATTGTCATGAAGTAATTAGATTTTCAGCATTTCAGGTGCACGCGTTTTGTTAACAATTATCTGTTCCTCGAGAGGATAGCATTCAATTTTTGCCTGCCTAACACTATAGAATGATAGAAATATCTTTTTTAAGGTCATCCAATGACTTCTCCTACTCGTGGAGCGAGAGGGCGTGTCTGACTTTTATTGACTAAAAGTACACCTGTATCCTTCAGTTGTCCTTTGCGTTTTTTACTACTAAGACTAAATACCCTTGTTCGGTGCTCTGACTGGTGTCATTTTTGGGACTGTGACTGTGCTTCTTTAATCACTGATTCCAAATTCCAGCCAATTGTGCCAAAACTTAACCAGCCACAATCAATTCTTTCATATCCTGTGATTGAAGAAGGTCGTCCATGTGTCTCTTTTTCGTTTTTCCACTAGCTTTAGCGATATCCACTAATTATCGTCCAGGAGTTAAAGTCTTTCTTGATGATGATGGTCCTGAATGGTGGACGGAGACTTTGTACGTATATATACCCAGCCAACCACTCGGACTTGGAATTGGGAAGTGATCGCAGCTCTTCCTAGAACTTTTCCATTTTTCTGTCAACTTAGCTGAAAATCTTCCAATTTTCATTATGAATTCAGGCATTAAATAAAAGGAGGTAGGTTGAATTATATACAGTTGCTAATTATAATTAAAAAGTACATACCTTTAACTAGAAGATCCAACACTAATATTATTCAAAAAGCATGAACTCTCTGACTTATAATGTAACTTCGGTAAGCGCAAAAATGTAATAAATATGTATTTTTTTAACCCTTTCTCCTCATTACCTTACCAGTACAGTACCCTTACCTTACAGTACATTAGCGCAAAACAATTCATGGGGTTGGGACACATGGGGATCTGGCTAGAGGCTGATACCAGAAATTTCCGGATGTTCAAAAGTGACTTTTGTCCAGCTAGCAAGTTCACAACGAAACACTTCGCGCCCTGCTGAACCGGTTGTCAGCGCAGTATGTTACACAGAGTTGTATTAATAAACATCGAATCGCTATGCTACAATTTCACCTCGTAAAAATTTGAACAAAAATTAAGGTTAAAAGTACAACTACATTTTAAAAACATATGCAATAGGAGTTTCTTAGCCTATCATTGCGTGTGTTCTATAGTATAGCACTCACCGAATCGTGTGAGGGTCATAATGATTAGCGGCCCTCAGTGCATCAGCCCTGTACTTGACTTGCACAGCGCTGGCGTGCGTCTTCTCCACAGCCACTTGGAACTGGTCGTGTTCTCGCTTCAGTTGCTCAGCTTCCGACAGCGTACCGGGAATTGAGAACGAAGCAGCCAACATCGCTTCGCCGTTACGTATCCAACTGACTACTTGAGCTGCGTCCTTTTGGAATTGACCTGTAACAAAACATATAACGTCACGCCTGTATCTTCTTTTCTCGTCTATCGTTCTCAAAGGGGAGATGCACCTACAGAACCCGCATTTTCCCAGTTACGTTTACTTAATAGGGCGAACGTAATTATCTCGATTAACCAACAAGCACAGAAAATGAAAAATTCGAGATAAAAACTAATAATTCTGCCGGACCCGAACCATACTCAAGATATAAGTAGTAGCGTTTATATTGTGACGAGGCAGTTGCAACAAATGAGCTTTCCGCCAGAACCATTTTCGTTGGATAGTAGAGTGCCAAAATTTGAGTGAATTGTTTTAATGAAATTCTATAGGTGCCTAGAACCATTATTATGGTTATAATACATACAACTGTCAAAATTCAAGCTTGACTGTACCGTTTTAGATAACGAAGAGACAAAACTATTATAGAAACATCGACTTCCGATATTAAAGTTATTTAGCACTTTTTAGTGGTTTTTTTTGTTACCTTCTTCTCCCAGAGGTGTATACATAATATGTATACCACTGTGGCGTAAAATCCAAAAAAAATGTTCCATAGTTCTGTAAATTGCACATACTCACAACTTTGTCAAACGCATACTAAACTATGATTATGTTGACAATAATAGTTGATTTCCTTGTTATTAATTGCAAGTATTATAAAATAGTGCAAATTTACCTAGATATCATGAGCATTGCTTTACTTTACTTATTTATTTTAGCTTCCTGTGGGTAAATATAGATGTGGTTTATACTGATCTATCCTTATAGTAAGTGATTAAAATATGCTTATTACGAATATAAAAATTAAGTTCATCTACTTGCAAACTCCATTCTGAGTTACGGAGCGAGTGCTGGAAATATCGGGCAAACGAGGGTCGGAAATCCCAACAAACGATCTTACCTATAAGATCTCAATAACAGGGTCAGTTTCATGAGTCAAGTCGTTTATTGTAAAACCCAATATTTGCTAAGTCAAACCGGCTAGATTATATGACGCATCCAGCTGCAGAATAAAACTTTCTCACAGATTTGTGTGATCGAGATGATTTGGACGTTTTCTCATTGTATAAATTTATTATTACTAAGTATTATGACCAGTTCCGTATGGTGTTCGGACGTAAAGAATCACACCATCCCATCTCTTCCCGTGGGTGTCGTAAGAGGCGACTAAGGACCAGAGAATTGGCAGCAGCATTCTCTGTGGATTTCAACTACCACACTGCGATCACCAACTACTACGATCGCAAGGTTATAGGTTACTTCTAGGCAAACGTGCTCCATCGTCGACCACATCATCGCTTACCATCAGGTGAGATGGTGGTCAAACGCGAGCCTATTAATAAAATAAAATAAAAAAAGGTGTGCGAAGAATCTTCGGAAAGGATCCAGCTACCCCTTAAAAGGAAAACGACTGTACCTGGCAACCTTTAACGCGCGCACACTGAGGTCCGATGAGAAGATCACAGAACTTGAGGAGGAATTGAGCGGGTTACGTTGAAGTATTTTAGGATTATCTGAAGGCCGAAGACAAGGAGGACACGATAATCCTCAAATCCGGTAATCTGCTCTATTTTCGGGAGAATGACTACCTGTCCCAGAGTTATACCCTCATAGTGCCTAGGGAGCTCCGTGGACGAATATAAAGATGGGTTCGTGGAAACTGTCCACACGGTCGGGTCTAAATTTTTCAAGACTCACCGTACAAATAAGAAAAAAAGGCTCTCGAATTCGACCCTCGAGCTCATGAGGAAGCGTGAGATGATTCTGCAGTCTTCAGACGATACGTGCAGATACCGGCAGCTCAATAGACGGATATGAAAATCCCTTGAAATGCTACCTTCATCGTTTTAATACCGAGAGGATGGATCCAACAAGGCGTCGGATGAGGACAGAATTACGGCTGAACTTCTGAAGGCGGGTGAAAAATCGGTCCTTAAGGCCCTTCAGAAGCTATTCAGTCTTTCTATTGTGTCTATAATTATCACGATTGAAAGATTAAAACTACCTTTTAGAAAGAGACAAAGCGACTGTGATGTAGTCCTGATAGCGTATGGCGTAAACCAGAATTTTATAAAAGAGTAAGTACTTTCAAAACTATCTGCCCTCACACCTGGATGTATTGGGGAAGCTCAGACCACTCTCATGTCTTTAGTACAAACACGGCTTTAATGACAACAACGTTAATTTTGTGCCAGCATTTTTAAGCACCCGACAGCATGTACTGAGACCCTTACCTAACTGTACGCACTGCTCGAACCGTGCGCGTCGTTCCTCGGCCAGCTCCTCCAGGTCCAGCTGCCTATCATGCAGGAACTCCAACAGCAACTGCACACGCGCCTGCGCGTCTAGTGGCGCCGCTTCGGAGCCGTCGGAACCACTCGACGCCATTACATCGGACGCATCTGCGATAGCCGCCGCGAGCTCCTGACCTTGCTGAACCACCTGGATAAAGATAAATATCGTTACTATATAAACTAATATAATAAAGTGGTAAAAACTATTTGTCTAATCACACTTTTAAGTTAGTTCTTATACTAAAACTCATCACTAAGTGTCACTCACTTTTTATTCCAGAAAATTGGAAAATCCCTGTGAGGTGAGACAAGAAGGTGATATCGCGAAAATATGATATATTATTATATTGTTGATAAGAGAAAGAGGAAAACCAATGACAAGATGGATGGATTATACAAGTTACTGTTGGTTGACGGATAAAATGGAAATAGTAAACGTGTTGCACCAAGCTCATGTAACACGAGAATGGAACAGTAAGATGGCTGCTCTTCGCTGCAATTTAGCTTGCTAGGTAACAATGAATTAGGTCTTAGATGATTGTAATCAGAAAATGTCTTTAAGATTATCGCACGATCTTAGAGCAGATCAGCCAAATGACAAGTAGGTACCCAGCTACTTCGATCCATGAGCGTGCAATTATTAGTTAACTGTCACCTTGACTTGCCCTGCACTTATACTGCCCCACAAACGATTAAGGATGCGAGCCTCGACTAGTTTTGCCTTGAAGATTGACCGGATGACGTTGGACCGCAGTTTAAAACTAAACGTAATGCAGCTTTGCGCACTGATCTAGATTGCCATCGACATGCATCTTTACATCACTAGGGAATTGTGGTATTTTAGGCATCTTAGCTGTATGACGATCTAGTGGGGTGTTTAAATCTTGTTTTGACGATCAGTATAACAGGAAGCATTTGATAGTTAGAAAAATAGTAAAATTCTACTCCTGTAGGTATATTTTTCAGGAATTTGAAAAATACCCACAGGAGTAGAATTTATCTGAAAATTATACAAGAGTACTTACTATTTTTCAGATTTCTGAAATGATGATGATCCAACAATTTTGCCACTATTTTGATCCAATAATATTAATGCCACTATTTTACATGAAGCCACTGCCAATCCAGTAACTGATAACACGATGGCAAGACTAATGTCAGTTTATTTTTATTTTCTATCTGTAACGACTGTCAACGCTCTACAAATGTGGCGTTTTCCGAGGCATGAAGGAATTTCGGAATGTTAAGATGGTCACCCTTTCACAGACCCACGGTGGACGCCATCATGCGCGTGCGAGCCCTCACGACGGGGGATGCGGTGTCCCAGGGTAGGTGTGTCGTGGCAGTGTCCTTGGACATTGCCAACGCTTTCAACTCCCAGCCCTGGAGTACGATCCGGAGGGCGCTCCGGTACCACCGAGTGCCCGAATACCTCTGTCGAGTGGTCGAGGCCTACGGATGGTGCAGGGATACCGCACGATGTCCCGCGAAGCGGCGAGCCTTCTGGCTGGCTTCTACCACCGGGGGATATGGAGGTAACAGTCCTTGCACACACGCACGATATGCGCGTAGAAATGCAACGCAGGGGTGAAAGTCCACTGCCGCGACAGGTCAAGGTATGGCAGACAAAGCTCCGGCGGAGCACACAGTCGAGGTGGGCCCTGATTGGGCGGAGCACCGCCGTGACTTCGTGACGCCCTCGCTGCCGTTGCCGGGATTCCGATCCCGATTTCCAGCCACCGTAGACGCGGGCTCGCGGACGGCGAGCCATGGTTAGCTCGCTGTTCGATCGTCCGGTAACTGTCCGGACCGAGCCCAAGACATCGACGGCGCGCACTGTTCCGGCGCGCCTCAAGGAGTTGTCAGCGACAGATGGGTCGAAGCCTACTGGGGCCAGGGTTATCCGAAAGGAACTCGAGCCCCGGTATGAAGGCTAGAAGGAACGGGGTGGGGTTTTTAGTCAGTAAGAGTCTGACACTATCTCCCGCTCCACCCAAAAGCGGGGGTTGTCATAAGATGATTTTTGCCCACCGAAAAAAACGTAAACGTAACCTTGGAGGTCGACTGTGCAGTTGTTATAATTTTAGTTACGAGCACCTCTGAAATAATTGTAATATGGGAGCCCGGGACACTAAAGGATCATTGCGAAATTCCAAAAAAAAATTTGCTGGCATATTTTTTTAGCGTATAGTGATGAAAAATATTATCAGATTATTATTGAAATATACAATTTTCTGCATGTACTCAACTTGTCTTAATCTGACGCTCTAGTTTTTCCGAAGATCGTTTTTTTTTTACTAATCTAACGGGGTACTCTCAACGCACCCCATTATATTAAGGGTTCATATAGAAAGAAAGAAAGAAAGAAAACCGTTTATTCGAACCTCACACATATTAAAAATATTAATTAAAAAATAGGTACAATAAACATAGAAGAATTTGTGCAAGGCCAGAAAGGCACCTAACTCAGCATATGCTGCGATATCTATAAAAATAAATAACGCAGCGCTGGTATTCTGTTAGGGCCCGCGGTGATGCCACGGTCATACTTACGGAGAC
Source organism: Mythimna lalbum (assembly GCA_949319445.1). Lineage (NCBI taxonomy): Eukaryota > Metazoa > Arthropoda > Insecta > Lepidoptera > Noctuidae > Mythimna > Mythimna lalbum. Next base: position 34,278,208 of record OX439344.1, read on the forward strand.
TAAATAAAATATATATTAGGTATAGTAGTAAACTATATGTAGGTAGGTATCGGAACAAAATAAAAAATACGAAAAAAACATAGGAAAAATAATAATAATTAATACATAACATTGGTAAAAAGCGTGAATTTATGTTAATAAGTGTCATGTGTTACAGATATATTATAGAGAGAATGTAATAAATAATTAACCATAGACAGACGCCTGACAGCGCGCTTCCAAAAGCATTTGTCTAATTCATAGACAAACAGATGAACGCGAGCGTACGGCGACGACGGCAACAGGTCACGAATATTCGATTCGAGTGTTTAGCATCTATAACTAATCTGTGGAGTGTATAATCTATAGATATTAGTATTCTGTGGCACGATCTATCGACTTGCAAAGTTGCAATCAACTGTCAAAAAAGTGGGTGGATTGGTTATTATACAAATAAACAAAGGTTGAGTAATAATACATACATATAATACATTAATACGTCTAAAACAAAAGTAAATCGGGTGCATCTGAAATATTATTGTGTGAAGTGTAATGTTGTGTTGTATTGGACGCAAGAGAGAGATGTCAAACTGAGCGACAAAGTCACCATCACAAACCGTGCAGAATTTTCCGGTTAAATTATGTGGTGGTCTCTTTTTGGTTGCGTAATAAATACTGTTTGTATTTGGAACTAAAAGCACCAACCGTCTTTAAAGCACGAAAAGGTGGTGGCAGGTCATTCCAGACCTTGCTACTGGCGTATTTGAAGCTTCCACGGAATGCAGCAGTTTTATGGGTCAAAGCTAATAAAAGGTAAGATGATGCTCTCGTTTTAACCTTGTTTACATCCCGTGACCAAGTTAATTTATTATATAGTTAAGTAGGCTTTTTTGTGAGGATTGTGCCAAAGAGTAGGGTAGCCAGATGGAGTTTTCTACGATCTGTCATTTTCATTAAATTACCTCTATTTAAAAATGGTGTTATGTGAGATCTTGGAGGGACATTAAAACAAAACCTAGCACATGCATTTTGTACTCGCTGGATTAACTTATCACTTCTACCGAGAATGCACGCCCCGTACACAGTGTCAGCATAGTTCAGCTTGGATAAAACAAGTGACTCACACAGCATGATACGCATATCCACACTTAAGTATGGGCGTACACGGTATAAAAGCTTGAGACGATAGAAGCAATTACGCACAGCTTCTGTAATATGAGTCTCAAAATGTAAGTGTTCATCAAATACTACTCCAAGATTACGCGCTTCCTGCACCCTCTCAATGGAACAACCATCAATCCTCACATCCAAATTGCTGCTGCTCAACCTGCTCAAGAAATCTCGTGATCCTATGATCAAATATTTGGACTTGACTGGGTTTAAAACCAGCGAGTTTCTCGAAGACCAGGCTGTGATTCTATCCAGATCCTCATTTACTCTTTTTACAGTGTCAACAGTCTGCTGAGGATGGAAAGACAGATACATCTGTAAATGGAACTTGGTGTTTAGCAGGCAGTTGGTGATGTCAGCACTGTACAGTATGAAAAGAAGAGGCCCCAGGATCGATCCCTGGGGCACACCTCTGCCCACGCACCTTGGAGCAGAAGACTCAATGCTTCCATCACTTTCACTTGTCACCTGGACAAACTGAGAACGGTGAGTCAAGTAGCTTTTAAACCACTGAACCGTCTCAGGCTGACATCCATAGTACGACAGCTTGGAAAGGAGAAGTGACGTATTAATTGAGTCAAAGGCGCGTGAGAAGTCCAGTAGGACCAGCATAGCACCCATTCCCTTATCCCTGCCTTCAAGGATATTCCCGACCACATCAAGTAGGGCTGTGGCTGTACTATGTCCCTTACGAAAACCAGATTGAGCGAGCGGCAATATGTTGTGTTCCTCGAGATACGCTCTGAGCTGGTTGGACACTACCTTTTCTAGAACCTTGGAGAGACAAGGCAGTAAGCTAATAGGGCGAAGTTCTTTAACGCTGGTAGGGTTAGAGACTTTAGGGATGGGTCTAACTATTGCCAATTTCCACAGATCCGGAAAAGAGGAGGAGGAGATGGACGGGTTGACGATAGCCGTTATAGCTGCGAGCGTACGAGGAAGAGTCATCATCAACATTTCAAGCGAGATGTGGTCACAACCCTGAGCATTAGACTTTAGACCACGTAGCAGCCTCAACACCACATCCCCCTGAACGGGCTCCAGCTGGAAATTAGTGTTACTGAATCTGTGTTGCTCATAATATTGTAAGTCGGCAGCTGTGACTGTACCACTACCTGGTACATCCAAAAAGTGTGCATTGATTTTTTCAGGATCACTACAGTGGTTTGGTAAACTGTACTCTGGGGTTTTAGAGATAGCGATGGAGGATTTTATGTGACTCCATAGCTTCTTTGGTTTTTTAATATTTTTATTTATACAAGTTTTAAAATATGCACGCTTCTCACTGTCCAGCGCTGCCCTAACAAGGTATTTAAGCTCTTTGTATGAATCAAAATGATGTGATGCTTTAGTAGCTTTTGCCTTGTTGTGGCTCTTGTCACGCAGCTTCATCATGTCTTTGATAGTATCAGTTATCCATGGAGGGGATTTATCTTTGATGAGAACTTTTTTAAGGGGAGCATGTAAATCAAATAAATTTAAAATATAGTTATTAAAAGTTTCCACCATGGAATTGACATCATCCAGACTTTCAATGTATTCCCAGTCCATCTTATTTAGATCCTTGTTGAAATGGTCCAGCAGTATATCCCTAAGTGGCCTAAAAGTGACCCAGCGTGGCGAAGGCCTATCTAATTTAAAATTAAATTCAGCAGATATCATTGCATGCTGGCCGAGCTCTGGTATGTGTGATACAGAAACTTCACGCACACGGGCATCTGTGCATATAACATCAATTAATGTCTCGCTGTGGTCTGTGAAATGGGTTGGCTGAGATACAATTTGATTTAACTTGCAGCATAGCAGAAAATTGTTTAGGAGTTTTGTTTTATTATTTGTATGACTTAACATGTTAATATTGAAGTCGCCCAGCAAAATAATTTTATCCACTTTAGAAAAAGAGAAAAGAGAGTCTGTAATTGCATCCAGGAAAACATTGACATCGAGCCACGGCGGTCTGTATGCAGTTCCGACGATGACAGAATGGGAGTTGACACTCAGCCGAAGCCACATCTGCTCGACCTGCGGCGCAGACGGGTGCGGCACGGTGCACACGCGCAGTCCGCGGCGAACAAAAAAGCCAACACCGCCACCGCGGCCGGCTCGCACGGACTGCGGGCGCGGCACGTGCCGCAGCCGATACCCCGGGACGCAGGGCGCACGGCCTTCCTGTCCGCTCTTTAGCCAGGTCTCATTTACCGCTAAGATGTCAACCCCAATGCCCTCCACAGCCACAAGAAACTCGTCGTGACGTGATCCCAGAGACCCAGCATTAAACAAACCAACTTTTAAGTTTTTAGTCTTAACCATTGTCATTGCAGGGAATTTTACAGAATATATGTATATTTACTCTAGGTAGTGTAACTGTGTAGAGTGTAGTGTAAAATATAGAATACTTTATAATGATAATATATGATATAAGTACATGAATGATATATGAAGAGTCCAATGATAGTTGTAATATATAAGATATTTTAAGCAGTGTATAGTGACGTAGCGAAGTGATAGGACGAAGTAGTATAGATAAGTAGTAAAGTATATATATGATTGATGTAAGAGTAGCTGGGCTCCAGAATGACACCATCAAGCACTGAGACAGAAACCGTTCCGACCCCACACAGTGCAAACACAAATTTGAAAACACAAAAAATATAAAAACACAGAAAGCCAATTGTAATTTACTAGAGTTTAAAATTCTATAGCCAATGTTAAACAGTTTTTCAACCACTAAACTAAATATTGCCCTCAGCAGACAGCCCCTGGCCAAAAACACGTGGAAGGTCCTCCTCCGTACGGATACAGAAGGTAGGCTTCCCGTCTCCCTGCTTGGCCAGGATACGACCAGACTTTGTCCAAGTATATCGCCACCCGAGACGACTGCCAGCCTCACGCACCCGATAGAAAAGACTTTTGTTGCCTTTGGAGAGCCGCTCATTCAAGTAGAAGCGTCGCGGGGGCGCAGGAAGGCCAAAGTCCGCAGTGGTGGATCCACGGCGGACACGTGCGCTCCGTAGCAGCTCATCGCGCAAAGTGCGGCGCGTCAAGCGCACTACGATCCGTCGCCCGCGCCCCGACTCCGCCGCTGCTCCCGCTGGGCCCACCGCGGCCGCAGCCGTCGCATGCCCCTCACGGTCGACGCGCAGGCCCACACGGTGTGCGAACACAATGTCACGTTCCTCCAAGGTCACCCCAAGTTTCACCGCAATCAGCCCAACAGTGTGCGCCACATTCTCTCCCGGGATCTCCGGGATGTTCGCTATCTCCAGGTCAGAACCAAGCAGATCCTGTTCGCGGTCATTAAGATCCAGTCGGAGCTGTACCACAGTCCTCTCCAGCTGGCTGAGTTTGCTTTCAGGCAAGGCGACACTTTCCTTGCTCTCGAGAGCCACTATTCTGGCCTCCAGGCTGTCGACTCGCTCAACACAAATACCCACAGAAGACTGCAGGCCAGCCATCTCACGACGAAACTCCCGCATTTCATCTCGGACCTCCCGTAGCTCAGACCTGAAAAGCCTTATTTCTTCACGGAGGGTCAACTGTGCATCCGGCGAGGGCTCCCCGTCTGTAGCCTGTTCGCTACTTGCCCGCGATAATCCCTTAGGCCCAACAACGGGGGGCTTGGCCTGAGTGCCCCGAATCTGAGAGGTCTTTGCGGGTGACCTGTCGGCAGTGTCCGAAGAGCCCGCGACAACCGTACGCACAGCCGGGGCAATACTATCCACGCCTCTAACGGGTGTGGCGCTGTTGTCTCCCCTGGGCAACTTATTTTTGCACTCCGGACACAGCCAGTCACTGCTAGTCGGCACCGCGTCGGGCAAGCAAGCCAGGTGATACCTGTTTTGGCAAGCAAAATTGCCACACGTAGCGCCACCTTTCGCCGCCAGGAACTTCCCGCACGCTGCACACTTTACCATTGTGCACGTAGTACTCTAAAAAAATACCAGATGGCGTGCACGTTCCTCGCACTTTTTCAGACGTCACCGCCAGATGGCGCGTACTCCGCACAAAAATCGATCCACAAATGCAAAAACCGTGGCACAGCGCTAGCAACACCCGGAATATCACTTTTATGAAGGTACTAGTCGCAAACCAAAATGTTCGTGTAGCTTCAAAGTTAAAAAATGTTCGAAACTTCTGAGGTAATATTTAAGCAATTACAATGCCGAAACACTATTGTCACCCCGCAAAAACCTATTTGCACGTAAGTCGCACTACAGCAATCTCGTGAATATAACTTTAACGCGGAATAAACAATGTTTATTATTTTATACTAGTGAAAACATGAACAGCTGATGTGCTCCGTAAAGCGTCCGTGACGTCACTCTCACACTCATATATGGTAGGGATTCATCACAGGGCACAAGGTTTCTCCCCACATGATTTTCTGAAGCGCTCAAGTAACGCGCAAAATCTTCACTTGGGCGACAATTCAAAATTCTCAGAAAGCAAAGTGATCACAACCTGAGTGATGAATGAGTGAGAATGATGAAATAGTCAATACTTCATCATTTTATTGCAGTTCGACTTAACCACGTTACACTCATTACTCGTGAATGGTGTAGCTGTCAGTCACTTAAGTATTGCTTTGTTAAACCGTCATCTTTGACGTGGTCATTTGCATCGCATAAGTGATAAGATACTAAGTTTGGTAAAGGTATTCATAGGCTGGCAAGCCATACGTCAGCGATTGACGAGGCATACTGACCGCCTTATTTTCGAGTCAAAGGTTTCCCCTTTGACTCGAAAAGCACGCAAAATAATTATTTAAATAAATTAATTAAGACCACAGCAAACCAGGCCTGAGGTCTATGACGTTACTAAGTCCAAAGAAGTACAGTAACATCTACATGGACACTTGCAAGAAACACGGTTGGAACAGGAGCACCGCGTACTGACCTGAAAGGTGGCATGTTGCATTCTAGCCACACTTTCGTTGTGGGCAGCAAGGGCTTGTTCAGCTTGTTGAGGGTCTCTAGGAGGTTCAGTACGCTGGAGCTCGTCGCCCCACAATTCAAGTCGCGACGATACCTGGAAACAAAAATAAAACAGTCAATACGTGGGACAAAACGGTTCTGAGAAAAGAAATTGATCAATGCATTTGAAATTGTGTCATTCACACACATTAACTCAGGAATGAAAATTTCTAAATCAAGCATTCCCAATACTTTATTTTTACCACACCTCAATTTCAACGTGATTTTTGATCTAGTGTTATCTTAGCTTAGCACTTCATACTGCATGCTGACCACAAAGAAAAAATGAAATGAAAACAAAAAAACATCAGTGTGGTGCAGTTGGTATTTATTTCAATCATAATGTAACCATGCAATATAAAACAATCATTCGTTTCCATTAACATGTAAATTAAAAGAAATCCTTAGACTTAACACAAAGGATCATGGCGAAGTCCCGAACAAAATTTTGCTGGCATATTTTTTTAGCGTATAGTGATGAAAAATGTACAAAAGTATGTAGATAAAATTTCCAAACCGTTTTTTTTTTTGTCTTAAAAGAATCCGAGTATAAAAGATAATTTGAAAGTTGCAGTTGAACGTTGATCAGATTACGTTTATTATGTCAATAATGTCTACGTACCTCTATGAATTTTAAAAACGCATTTTTGAATGAACGGCAAGATGTCATGTCAAATGTTGTTTTCTTTTCTTATGCCATTAGGCTGGATAGCAGTTGAAATGTCTTAAGTCATATTTTTTTTCTGGAGATGTGATTCTCGATATTGTATTAATTGTAGTAACTTTGTCATTTTGTGTTGTGTTAGCCACTATATTCTAAGCAATTCAATTATTATCTAATTCGGAAATTTATTTCCTAAGTATTTATTATCAATAAATAAAACCAAGCATATTATGTTACTTGACCAAGATTTATATCAGTAGCAACATTAAGAGTTTAGCCAGCAGGGCTATGAAGCCAGCAAGCAAAAAAAAACTAAGCTATGATTATTGATTTTCGTAAAAAATCTAGTCAATTCAGTTTCCAATCATGACAGTTCTTAGACTGACCATAATCTTGATTAGATAAAACAAAGTCAATTACTTCTTATATACATCTTATCATATCTTCGTATATACCTATCATGGTAACTTATACAAGTAAGTACTTACTTATGTAGACACTTTAATAATTTCATGAACCATTTATTTCCACGCCGTTGTTCTTTTAATATTATAAGAAAATGTCAACATCAGACAAGTCTGATAGCCTATCAATTCAAGATGGTTAGTAATGGTACTTACAACAATTTAAAATATTTTATTTGTAAGGGTTCAACGAATAACGATTCCATTAATATAATGTCACGGACATCTTACAATTAAGGAGCGCATTTGAAAGGTTCACAACCTTATGATTATGTTTTTGCCTGTTATATACGTGTGTTCATTGTTTTCTCATATATGTATGTATGATGTAAGCAATAGTCCTTCCATTGTTTATGGTTAGCATGCTTAATAATACAGATAGGGAACACCATTGATATAATACTAAAAATTACGTACCTACAGATTATCAAAAGTTATAAAAGTGACTTATTACCGAATAAACTGTGTTGTTTGTATATATAAATAGTTCATTTACGAGCCCATTGTTTTATGGCTTCATTGGTTGTGGAATAATAAGCAGTATAACAGAAGAAACTGATTGCATTGAGGTGAATTCATTGTTGAGGCATTGTAATGACGGACTATGCTCAAGTTCTTATCATAGAGCTCTTCACGGGTGCATGAAAAGCTGATGGCAATCAGTGTTTTGATTGTGCAGCGCCTATAGTGATGTGCAGTGGCATAGATTGATGTCATTGGATCGTTGCCAATAAATTTACTTAAATTAATCAGTGGTAGTACGTACACAGTATTTTTATAAACCTTAAATAATATGATCGAAAGATTGACATTTGTAATAGTGGAATCTCCGGGCTCTGATTAGATTTTGTCATATTGCTCATTACGTTTAGTAGACTGATGATGCCAGATTTGTTTAGACGCCCTGAAAACCCCATCGTGTTTGTGTTTGAAAACATTACAGATGTTTTAGAACTTAAAACTCTTTGAATTTTGAAAAAAAACAACCATCAAAATAAAATAATAATTTTCATTCAAGACCTGTCCAGAGCAATCAATTCATTACATTTTGTATCCATTGTGGTTGTTACGACGCTGCGATCGACCCCTGTCCGTCGCCCCGGGCGGTCCAGTAGCCACCCTACACAGATCCACCCTCATAATCCGTCAAAAACAACTGCATTTATTAAACAACGTATCATATAATCTGCTTTATATGTAACCAATCAATATCACGCATACTTTTAAACTTGTCTAACTCATCGGCTACCTACATTGTAAAACTTCTGAATTGGACTTCGTTTATATAGATGTAAGTTTGCTAGGTTTGAAACCGAAAAGCCGGACAGACTATCCTATTTAGCTGGAAATTTGGAAAAAAGGCCGACATTTTTTTCAAGTCTATCATGATTTTTTAAATAACAATACGAGTGAAATTCCTTTTTTTATTATAATAAAAAAACAATATAATAGACTAATGTCCACTCTGCTTGCGTTAGCGAGACAAAGTAAGACAGAACTAAAATGACAATTCTATACCAAATGGTGTAATTTAAGAAGCTTAACAAGCTGGACGGGACGGACTGCGCCTAATTTGGCCGGACACGCAACTAAAAAGCCTGACCGTGTCCGGCTTTATCCGGACGACTGGAAACACTATATAGATGTACCATGTGCGAAATTACATATTCAGCTAAGGAACATAATATATCTAATGCTTCCGGTGGTCTAGCACGATGGTGTGCTCAGAAACTTTTAACGAGTTTTCATCATAATAAAGTTGGGAAGTTCCGACTGATTACAATATTTTTTACTTCGCAGACGAGAGCCTTGTTCATAATGGTAACAACTTAGAAAAAAATTATGAAGGTCATTAATAATATGAAAGTTAGTAAGCTTACCTCCAAAGCGTCTCTTTCAAAATGCCTGAGCTGCAGAGTAAGTTCGAGTCTTCTTTCCCGATCGGACCACAGCTCCTCAAGGGCGCCCCGAGTGCCCCTAAGTCGTTCCAATGTCGTTTCTACGGCGGCAGTACTCGCCGCATCCGAATCTCCCGATGATCTGCAGATGATAAAACAGTACTCAATATGCGTAACTTGCTCAGTGGCTCCTTATCTTTAGACGATTTACTTTTGCTAAGATCGATGATAGACGTTCTTGAACAAAAGGTGTTCTATATTATTATGGAGATTATCTTTAAATTTTGATAGGTAGATGAATGTTTTAATAATATTAGTGGTTAAATACACAGTAGAATTTACCCGTAGCACAATTAGATATAGTCATCAAAACCATCATCTCAGCCGGATCAAAGCATTTTCTTTCATTTCATTTTCTAATTCCGCATACGGGGCAGCCCCAATAGCTTTCTGAAGCTTATTGTAGTGGATGGATGTAGATTTCTCCATCATGGAACTTTGGATAAACTACATATACGAGTAGTAGTGCTTTAATTTTGTGTTAATTAAGTAGTGTATTGTATTATTTTTTATTAAAATGTAGGGATGATTTATAATACGCCGTAATTTATCTGAAATAAATTGAATTTAATTGAATAAACAAGATAGCCAGTTACAGCATGCGAACTTAGTAGTCTTTATGTTTATTACTCTGAACATATAAACTGACTCAACGGCCAATAACGTTTGAGATGGCCCATGTAACACGATGATGAGCTGAAGCAGGAATTATAAAATCCGTAGGCACTTCACAAGGTATATATGTATACAAAATATACGACGAGTACCATTGCGTGTAGAAGCGAGTAATTTTAAAAATCGATATTGAATTAAATTGAACTGATAAAATAAAATTATTGGGTAAAACATGGGATGATTTCTTCCGCTCTAGAGAAAGCGGAAACAAATTAAAGATTTTCAAGAAGATTTCCGTAAAAAAAGTATCCTACGTCCATCTCCTGGTTCAAAGCTTTTTAACTCCCACCAATTTGGCTAAAAATTGGTGGCGACTTTAACACGACTTTCTTTAATGTATAAATAATTCTATTGAATGATGACACTTCCCTTATTTTTAAAGTAGATAGAAAAGATGCGGATGTCTTGCTTGTCAACGAAAGTCTGGCTGTTCTTTCGAAATGGTTCGCAGCTAATAATGCGAATAAAACTGAATGTATAAAGTTTTCACTACCGATTGTCCCTCAATTTGGCGTCAGTTTAATTCTTGACGGCAAAATTTGATGTTATTACGGAAACTGTGTTCTCAGGCGATTATCGCACAGCCACGCATCACACTGCATGTTGCGTGTCAACACTCCTACGCGCGTATTTGCGGGAGTGCAGATCTGCATCATCGTGCGGGTTTTTTATGCATTCACGCGCGTTTGGTAAATTCACGCAGGCACGCACTCATTTCATACAAAATCACGCACGGCACTACGAGACTCAGTGTGCCATACCTTGCGTGTCGCCCCGCATCCGCGCGCGTGATTGCATGTTTCTCCGCATGTAGGCGCGTGATCTGCATTAACGCGCGTGGATGAATTTTCGGTGTTGTTTAGACTGTGCCTGTTTTCTATACAAACGAAGATACTCACAAGCAACGTTAAGACACCATTCACGCGCTACGCTGCGTGGTGTGCCAGTATGATAACCGCCTTAGGTCTGTGTTCTATTGATTCTAAACTGCAGAGGGGCGCTCATATTAGAACTCCCTCAGGTAGATTAAGCTTAGCCGCATATGCAGTAATAAAAATAAGGCAATCGACAGATGTAGCACAGCTAGGTTAGTTTACTATGTCTATTTCCACAGTATTATGTCTTATGGCATCTTACTGTGGGGATCTGCAGCTGATGTAGACTCAATTTTCATATTGCAAAAGAGAGCAATCCGGGCTATCTATTAAACGGGTCTTCGCGAGTCCCTTACAAATAAGTTCCTCCTCTTTATATCTTAGAAGCCATTTTGTATGTTCGTAAAAACTTAGAAATTAAATGAGATTTTTTAAAAAGTGCCTAGTAAAAGTATGTTGTGAATGTGCCGGCCAAATGATGAGGTAACTGAAGCCGTCAACACGTCGCCGGCAGCAGCTGTTTTAAGGCGTCGACGGCGGTCGCCATCATTCCAACATTGAAAATCAGCGGGAGCCGTCGTATGGGTCAAGTGTCACCATAAGTCGACGGCTGCAGTTACCACTGCCGTTGGCAACATGCCGCTCGTGAGTATGAGTTCTTAAATACCAGGTTTAACGAACTGTCGCATAACAAGAGTAATTACACAATTACCTGCAAACTGGCAAAGTTATAACAAGCTCATTGCTGCTACAATTGAAAATCTTGATTATTAATATGCTCATAATACGGATTTATGCTCATAAAGCCCATTTTAATGACCGTCTTGCTTGATAATGACATATTTTTGTTATTTCCCAACCGAACTACTTGCGGACACTGGGAAATCTTCTCAGTATTTCATGTGTGAATAACACGAGAAGATAATATAATCACAATTACAAAGCTGTAGTTTTTTCTAAATTCTAATACCACGTACTAATAATAATATGAATAATAGGTGACCCAAACATTTTACATTATTTAATTGTGGTCTTTACCCACTACAGCTGCTAGTCAATCTATTAATCACTCACCAAGTTTTCTACTTAGCATAATAGTATGACCAGCGTTATAATGCCCCAGGGGGTAACAGTTGGACTCAAGCCTCTTCTCTAAACGTGAGACGTTTACGAAGACCTAGGTCTAGCAAACGATGAAACAAGCAGCAAGTCTGCACATACAGTCACTTTCATTCAGTCCAGATCATTTACTCGATAAGGCATATTAGTGAGCAATACAGTATTAGTGTCACAAATAAATCAACTTTCTTTAAGTAAGTCGTAAGTGGTCCGTATAAAAAATCTTAATTACAGCTATATTATTGCAACAATAAAACTTGCATTAATTAACCAATTAACGCAATTTTACAAAAAGACGAAGACTGTTATTCTATAGTGGAAATTTAGACATAAAGAAAAATATTTATGAGACGTTTGATGTATTTATTATTATCATTTCCGTATCGTGCTAAACAAAGTTACCATTTGTTGAGAGCTCGTTCACGATATGCACAGACGTAATAATTGCCAGACGGAATATCATGTCACTTAGCACAAACTTGTAAATGTAAAACGATTCTGGGAATCCCTAATAATATTGTCTGACTTTCCGCTAAATTCCATAATCTCGTTAGGAATGTTTCACGTTTTCATTAAAACAAGAATTGAACATTTGCATAAAGCCGGAATTTATACTATTTCCAAATGTTTTAGCGGAGTACATTTAGTGAAAGCTTAGGTAAGTTTTCACTAAATCTACGCTTGATACCCGAAAGTTACTTGACCACTGAAGGCTAGTTAGTGGGCATCATTTAGAGCTTCTTGCAGCGTTCATTATGAGAGCATTGAAAATAGTAGGTTTATTTTATTTCACTCTGCGTCCAGTGGGACCTCTTCGCAGGAAACCACAGCGGCCTTAGATATCATAGGTATTCTAGATTATGATCCAGTATCATCATCATCTTCCTGCCCTTATCCCGTTTTATTTGGGGTCGGCGCAACACGTTTTTTTCTTCCATTCTGTCCTGTCGCTCGTCACGCTATCACTAACTCCCTTTTCATTCATATCACTTCTCACACAATGCATCCATCTTTTCTTTGGCCTCCCTCTCCCTCTCCATCCATCCACATGTAAATTCATAATTCTTTTAGCAATATGCGTTTCATCTCTCCTTTTTACATGACCATACCAAGACAAACGATTCCCTTTCAACTTTTCAGTCACCGGCGCCACTTTCAAACTTTCCCTAATATACTCATTTCTCACTTTATCCATTCTCGTCACACCACACATCCATCTTAACATTCTCATCTCCGCTACATGCAATCTTTTTTCATCCGTCTTTTTCACAGCCCAAAATTCTGATCCATACAATACAACAGGCCTTATCACGGACTTGTAAATTTTACCCTTTAACTTGAGGGGCATCCGTGGGTCACAAGTTGTTCCCGTGACCTGTCGCCATTTCATCCATCCTGCGTTGATCCGATGTGTTACGTCCCGGTCTACCTCACCATCCCCTTGGACAAGTGACCCGAGGTACCGAAAGTCGGAACAGATCGGTATGGGCGTTCCGGCGAGAGCTAAAGGCATTGGAGTGGAGAGATCGCCGAAATCGCAGAACAAGTACTCCGTTTTGGTTCTGCTCAATTTCAGGCCAACACTTTCCAGTCTGTGCCACCACACTTCCAATCTATTCTGGACCTCTAGGCCACTCTCGGCAATCAGCACAATGTCATCGGCAAACAACAAACACCAGGGAGCCTCTTCCTGAATGTCCGACGTCAGAGCATCCATTATCATCAGGAAGAGGTAAGGGCTAAGGGCCGACCCTTGGTGTAAGCCGACAGTCACATTGAAGCTGTCAGTAGTGCCCATTGTAGACCGGACGTGGGTACTGCATCGACTGTACATAGCTCGGATCAACTGCACATACTTCCCAGGCACACCTTTCTCCTTAAGGGCCTACCACAGAACCTCACGAGGTACCCGGTCGTATGCCTTTTCGAGGTCAACGAGTACCATTTTTTTTTTTTTTTTTCAAGATTATGATCCAGTATGTTGAAAGAAATATACAAAAGGATAACGAACCTCGCTCGACCAGTCCATCTTCAAAAAATAATATAATCTTAAATGGCTTTCAAAAGTCATGTACACGTTGAGGTCTGGTAGAGGTCAATTTTGTAGGATAATACAAGGAGTTTGCAAATCCTGGGGGCCACCTTCCAATAGCTATGTGTATCACATCGTTGGATAGGTATTTTTGAACGGACTAAGATTTGGAACTTGGAGCAATAGCAACTTTTGTTCAGCTCAAAATTATCTATCCCACGATATAACACACATAGCAATTGGAAGGTAGACCCAGATTTCATAGAAACTTTGGCAACACTCTTTATGTGTCAGAGGTAAAAACAAAAACCACTCCCGAGGTATCGGCGCAATGCATTGAAGACAAGATAAAAATAAAGTGCCCAGCTAATTTATAGTTAATGCAATTTAGAGAATTCAAGTGCATGCAGTGCTTCATTATGGTTTAGAAGAGTATCCAGAAATATGAAAGTGACAATAACATGATAAAGAAAAAACGGATAAAAAATAAGTCATACCTCCATCGTAAACACTGTACTGGCGATTTATGCCTGTGAGAGCGCCGATGATATTTGAGCATTTTGCACAAAAATGTTCATTTCACCGGCGCAATCAGATACGATAACACTAACCGTCGCTAATCGTCGTAAAAATCACTGCACTGACACTGCGAATACTAATTGCCAGCATTTAAATCAACAGTTATATTTTAAGCACGTAATAAGGTTGTTATGGGTAGCAATTACTTGAGCATAGTTATTAAAACCAGACGGTGACCCACAATGCGTGTGCGCCTACTGTTATGTTACGGTTGGATAGTGAATTTCTTACAGCGATCTGCTTCTCTTGGAAGTTATATCACAATTAATTCAATAGGTGCGATTCAATGAAAATTTGTTTATACATTTCGTAATAATAGTGTTTTATTACGAAATGTATAAACTCATTATGATAATGGTATTATGAAAATTAGACAAAAATAGTATCTCATCGAAAGCATGAGTAAACACGCATGGGATGCGATGCAAGAGAAACACCTCAGCGGCGAGATAATTACATAGTTAACTTGACCATGTGTCAGCGTCGGATACAAGACACATGTAAAGTGGACGGGACGGTAACATTCGCTAGCAAAATGACTCTTTCAACCGTGAAGGACAACATGTGTTTACTAACAAATACCCATTTTCTAAGGCATGTCGTATAACTTAATTCGCAATTGTTTCTGAATAATAAAACGTTCATTATGTAACAATCCATGGCACAAATGTCTACGAAATCAATCATAATGCACACTTACAAAGCGAGAAAAAAATACTAGTTTTAGAATTCGGTTATGTAGATGATAAAAAGGCAACGAAAATCCTAATGATGAGTTTTACACAGAGTCAGATACAAACTTTGTAGAAAATATAATGGCTTAGAACTTTCAGTTTTCAAAGAAATACGTTGCTTTTCACAGAAATAAGTGTATTAAACGAATTGATTGCGTTGAAGAGACAATTAGTACCGTAATTGATTGTGTCAAGCGCATTCCTGGAGCAGTGGTGACCGAGTGGTAAAGGCTTCGATATACGAGTTGTATGTCGCGGGTTCAAACCCAGCCAGGCGCATTACTTTGTATAATTTAATTCGTCACCACTGCTTTCAAAACTGTGAAAGAAAACATCGTGAGGAAACCACCATGTCCTAGAACCAAAAATTCGAAGACTGGTGATGGAAGACTAGCAGCCGCACTAGGCCTGCGTGGTGGATTACGGCCCATTCCCTCTCCTAGAAAGGAGAACTAAATCCTAGCAGTGGGAACATTGAAAGGCTGATTATGCTATGCTAAGCACATTCCTGAAAAAGCTGAAGAATACTAAGTACAAACATTTAAAATAGAGTGTTAAAAATACTGCAACATCCAGAGAAACTCAAAAGCACTGAAGCAATTGAGCAAAACACAAAGTAATTTGGTGATGAACATACTGTGCGTTTCAAATACGTGGCAAAGTTAAGTAGATGTCAGACATTCCACTCGAAAACTTTCTTTTTCATCTATTCATATCTTAGTAATTAATTCCTAAGTATAGTTTTTCACGAAGTACCTACAGGGACGTCAAGTTTCGCAAGGCGCGCGGGCAACATCCCGTCATTGTGTTCGAGGGCCGTCCAACTAGGCTACGACAAATTACCTTAATTTTAATGATTAGCGTATTTGCAAGGCTTCGTGACAGACTTCGCAATCAAGTAACGGTACCAGTCTTAACACTGGCTTAGAAGCTGACGTTCGCTTCTGTGAACACAACAGGTAATGTCAACTTACCTTTAAAACAATTTTACTTTGTCGGGACATGATTTTATTAAGGAACCTTTTAACTCACGTAAGCTTTGACAATATTATGCGAAACAGCGTCCTCCGCTTGACTACGAAAAAGATCCTACTAAACGACGTTATTTTGTAATAAAAGTAAGTTACTCTGTTTTTCATAAGCCCTTTGTCTTGTTATACAACTAGAAAAAGGCCAGATCCTACTAACTTTGTACTTTTTTGAACCTCTGGGATCCACAAATATAAAAGAAATCACCATGTAAAATTATTTTAATAAAATTGACCATGTGATCAGCCACTGCAGAAAAAACAAAACTTGATATAAATACCTCGATACAAAAAAAAATCACGAATCAGACTCTAACTTTCGACGTTTATCTATGAGATTACATGGCGGGAATATTTCGAAAGTTACATAAAATAATGAAGCACGTTTTTTTAAAAGGGTCAGAGCAAAAACCAAAATCTTGAATAGTTGCTGGTTTTTTTTTTTAGAAATTTAAAATAACTATTACGGGGCCGCGATATCGACATAGACCCGGGCGAAAACCCTACAAAATACTCAGTAACTACAACCGGATTTTAATTTCTTTTGCATTTTAGTTAACACTTGTTTTACTCTAAGTTTTATCCTAATCCACCGACCATTTACCAGAATCGAAGCGAGAAGCCTTATTGTCTACCATACAGACCTGCAGCTTTACACTGGAAACAGTTGTCGGTTTTTTAAATACGTAATGTGCAAACAATACCGACAGTAGCAGTAGCTCCCACTTCATTGAGTTTTAAAGATCACATCTTATTACTGTATTATGCTTTATGTTATCTTAAGTAGGAAAATAGGAGTAGAAACTGGCTGAGATTTTTTTTTCAGTATCATGCGTTGTATTTTGTCTCCACAGTTAAAAAAAAAACATTGAAGTCGTATAGATATTTTCAGAGTCTCCCCCTGACCACCTCTCCGGAATCCAATCCAACCCTGCACTATGTAACTCCCAGTTCGTCCGGCATGCGGTCGAACCGGCACGTTTTAAAATTTGCGGCCTATTGAACTGCAACAGTGATTTGCGTTTTGAGTATATACCAAGTACCAGACTAGTTAGTTTAACCAAAGTCTTCTTTGATTTACGAGTAAGCTTTTAGTATTTTATCTAGGAGTACAGTGAAATAAGTATGTCCTGTCTTAAAAACAATTTCCATTCTACCTTTCTACACAGTCTAATCAAAGCAACAGAAGATCTGCTGAAGATTTAGCTACTTCGGGACTGACGACCAAAAGCAGCATTTTGTGCGAAATTCCATTAAAAAGTAACATTCGCTGTACGCGTGGGGACCGCAATAGCTCTGACACGAGTAACCGACTAACAACAACGATATTATGTGTGCGCACGGCGATTGTAAATGTTGATAACGTTAGACACCAGTGAGACGCGAGCTGCGTGCCTAATTCGAAGAAAGTTCCCGCAATTCCTATATTTTGCTAACATAACACTACCTACTTGTCACACAAAACCAGTTGAGTCGGTGCAATCGTGCTACCATCTCTGACAATGATCACGACATAATATAAAAATGTGCGCGCATTTCTATAACATAATACGTCGCACGGACAATGAAAATTTTGTACTTACAATATATATTCTAATGTACCTGCACATGCACATTTGCACAACACTCCTAAAGCTGACTTTTTCACAATTCCATCAATATACTTACTACGATTACTTTTACTTTTACGATTACTTTTTGATTTTGCATTAAGAAAGTACCACCAAATCGTGACGAATATATGCACTGTAATATTTAAGCAGTTTCCTCCACTTCTACGTTTCTTCTTTGTCTTGTTTTCCAGGACCCCGGGTTTTACTTACAGATGCCAACCCATGACCCCAGTAAACTACGGCCCTGCTAGGCCCCTACGGTTTTGCTGACATCTCATTGAGGCGCACGTGGAACACTACACGCCGTTTACGACTTATGGATATCAAAATGCAGATGATCATACTGATGATCCTATCATATATATCATCAGTATGATCATCTGGATTTTGATAAAAATGGCAGCACTCTGGAAATATATTCAATCAAATACAAAAGGAATTTTATTTATCACTTCATAAATGATGAAGTGCTGAGGTAACAAACTTAAAAAAGAAAAAGGTATTTTTCTTTTTTTATGTTTGTGCTTCAAGTAGGAACTTCGCAACCGCTGCATTATGGTTTGCAAGAAAAATGTAATAAAAATGAATATGTAGAAATTATAGAGGGGAGGCGTAATCGCAGATGCTGGTGGAGTGAGGCAGTGAAGTTTTCTAAAGAGAAGTATTCAGACACCAGAAAACTTGTCGGGAAACTTATATCTTAAGTATGGAAGTATTTATCATGTATAGACAAGGAGATGCGAACATTCCGGCGCACAAGACGGTTTCTAGTGTCGCCGGAGCGAGGCGCATTCCGCACGCGTCGGCGGCCAATCGGAACCGAGAGATTTCCACCATATTCGTGCCAGCGTTGTTCTTATGCACTATTCATACGATAAACTAGTTGTGTCACAAAACTGCCACTGTTTGGCGAGAAAATGTGTGTACATTATCAGGATGATGCTATCTCGATTTCGGAAGTTGCTCGGTTTCTGATGTTTTCTAACAGCCTGTGTGTTTTTTCTTTTTATTATGATGATTCTATCAATCAATCGATATACGATTGTACTGAGATAGTTGAGTTCAAATTGTACAGCTCCAATAGTGTACTGTTGGGGACATATACCTGGACCTTAAACTCCCTCAGTTTCTTTTCAGTAAGTTCTTTGTTTAAGACAAATAATTCTAGTCACTAAACAATAGTGCAATTTCTAAAGAAAATATTCTAATTAAAAAACTTACGTGGAGAAAGCCAGCTTCTATATAAAGCTCAAAGAAGCAGAAAGGTTGCTCCGTTCAGGGTAAGGTTTTAAAAGGAGTGACGAACACTAACTAACTTGTACTTATAAAACGGTCACTTCTATTGAGCTTGGATAGAGATGGCTCTTTTTCTTTTAAGTACCAATATATATTTACTTAATTTCTAACAGTAAAAAAAATCAAATGTACCTATTAAAATCAGCATTACAGTAAGAAATTTTGTTTTTTCGGGATATTAGGTGTGGGTAGGTAGATGAGTCAAGATTCCTTGGCTTGCCCCCTCTAAAGGCACCTTGCACGCCACTGGTGGTTAGTCCCCTCTATGAGGAGTGGTTGGAAAGACTTATCTGCGTCCTCACCTTCCGCATGACGTAGGTTCTCACCGGACATGGTAAGTTCGGGAAGTACCTGCACCGAATTCGTGCGAAAGTGACGCCCGGGCGTCGCCAATGTGTGGACCGCCCGGAGGACTCGGTGGAGCACACGGTAGAAGTGTGCCCCGCTTTGGCAAGGCATCGACGTGTCCTTATGGGGGCGATCGGCGGCGACGATCTCTCGCGCTGAGCCTTGATACAGGCCGTGGTCCAGAGCTAAGAGGAGTGGCAGGCAGTCGCCTGACACTATCTCCCGCTCCGCTGAAGGGCGGGGGATGACATTTGGATGATTTTAAACCAACCAAACAAAAACCTCTGACAAATTATAATATCTTTATGTATCCACTTTCTAAATAACAATTGTGCACTTCGACCTTGAAAGATACATTTGCATAGCAGCGCAAAGTTCACGGATTACATGAGAATAAAAATCTTTTTACAAAAAAATTAAACCGACTTCAAAAAGTACAAAATAACTTTAATTTCGGAAGTCGGTGTTTCAATAGATACCTAATCTTGTCTCTTCGTTATTTAACACCGACTTCCGAAATTAAAGTTATTTTGTACTTTTTGAAGTCGGTTTAATTTTTTTGTAAAAAGTTTTTATTTTTCACTTTTTAGTTATGGTAGCACCACTAAAAAGTACCTACCCTTCAGCTAAACATAAATTACCTTATAGCCAGAGTGCATCTCATAACGATTCTTATAATCCCAAATACGGTAAATATTACATGAATTTACCCCCTCCCCTTTTCTTTCAGTCAGTCATCGACTACACGTATAAACAAAGTAAGTTTACTTGTTCCAACAATTCTGCTATGATTCTATGAGGAGTTCTGTTCCATATCTTCGAAGTTCATGATCAGATTATAACAATATTTCTATGGGACCAACTTGGAAGCATAACCTTTCAATCAAAAAAGAAAATTTTCTCCTCCTCCTTTTCGAAGTCGGTTAAAAATAGAAGTAACATATAAATGCCGAAAGAAATAATCATATCCCACTAAAGAAAGACATCAATACAAAGCTCGTTAATGGAGTGGGAATCAAAGAGCGGTTACTGTTAAATAGTTGTAAAATAATATTATGTACACAAGGGGTTCGACGACGATATGTGGCTCGGTTGTGTATTTATTTTAATGACCACTGAAACTCGTAAAAAAACTGCTCATGATGCGAACAGAAGCCCTCAAGAAGGAACTCCTAGCAACCCGACAATTAGGGCTCAGTGGTAGTTTTATGGGCAGTTAAAATGCATCCATCGACGGACATTTTATATCCGGTTTTAATGGCGCTAACCAACAGCGCGTCAGGATTAAAAAGTGGACATCGGGCGCCTTCCTGCCCTGCGCGGACCACGCACGCCGCTCTCGCCTCGCTCACTATTTACTCGACTGCACACTCATTGTGGCGCGGTACCGTTGTAATTTGTATTACTAACGCTGTCTTTCACTATAGATATTGTATATTTTGTGGACCTCATTGCTGTAATTTACAACACTAGTCAAGCATGAAACAGTCATAAAATACAACGGGGAATAGCAACAATGAACATGGAAATGCGAAACCCATTTGTACATAGAACTGCAATATCGAAACGGTGTAAGTAGGAGATCGCAGTGGTAAGAGTATAAATGCAGGGACAAATTAATAAAGGTCGTCGGTCGATATGCTTACAAGTTAAGACGAGTATAAGATAAATATAGTTGACACAAAGATGATGTAGAAGGTTCGTGGATTTTTAAATATTATCATAACGAATTGTTTCGTGGTCAGCAGCGACCATTGTGTTGACGTAGCTACGACCGTCGTCGTTGGCGCACTCCCGTACGTGGAGACTTTTTTAATAAACACATTCCGCACTTGCATTCTTCCAGTGCGGTTACGTCAACGATCCAAGGGCATCAGATACCAATTGTAACAAAGCGATCAACCAAATTAATAAACAATCGGAGGCTACTTAACTATGCAACAGATCCAACAGGTAGTTAAGCCTCTTTTTATAGCCGACTCAGCCATCTATAGCGTATTCTAGCGGAACAAGTTTAAGGATATCCTATAATTATTTTCTCGTTTATGTCAAGAACCCATCTTGCTATAAATAGTTCCAACTTATTTTGTATTTTCACTTAAGGTGGTGCATCACGACTCACATTTTCACTGTTTTTCATACAACCGCTCATAACTGATTATGACGTTATTACACACTTTTCATTAGATATTTTGGAAACACAGTATCTTGTGGATATTATCTAGGTTTCTAAAGAAACCAATTTCTACATTTGTGTAAAACTAATCCAGTAAAAACCTCTGAAAATGTCCTATTTTGAATGAACTTTGATACTTCATAATTTGCCTAAAAATTAAAAAGTCAAAAAAGTAATCCTCTAGAGACCTTGCAAATTTTATTAAGATTCTAAATGATGACAACTTTTTCCAAAAACTTTTAAGGGTTTAAAAAAAACAGCTATTTCCTGGAGCAAGTTTTGTAAAATTTTCGAGTAAATCTCGGAATTACCGAATACTAACAGAGTTTCCAGGCGTTATCTCTCTTTTTTTCGTTGCCTTTTCGTCAAACGTCGCGTTGGATTGCATTAAATGAAGTAACAAGCTTTTAAACCATTTTCGATGTTTACGATAAGCGAGTGGAGAAGGACCCTCTTAATAGAAAGATATCATTTAGGTACATCATATTTGACACTCCGATGCTGAACGCCGAATGACACATAAAAATGGTTGTGGAAGATGTTTTATTAAGTCTTTGATAATGATAATAAAAAAGTCATCTGTTCTCTTTCTCCGAAACTAATTTTTCTTCAACAAACGATATTCGAGGAAAGTTTCACTGATGAGTTTACTCCATTTTGTTTTCTGACACGCACAGATCAAAAAGTTCAGATTCTTATTATTTAAGAATCCGAACTTCTAGTTTTCAAATTTAAACTTTTTTTTTAGACATAGACTTATGATATGAAAAGTTTTAAATTACGGTAAGATGATGCTGATTAGTTTCCTTGCGGGATCGAATCAGAAATGAAGATATCCGCAGGAGAACCAAGGTTGCCGACATAGCCCGAAGAATTGCCAAACTTAAGTGGCAATGGGCAGGGCACATTGCTCGCAGAACAGATGGCCGTTGGGGCCGAAAGGTTCTGGAGTGGCGACCTCGTACTGGAAGACGCAGCGTCGGAAGGCCTCCTACAAGGTGGACCGATGACCTGGTGAGGGTTGCGGGAAACCGATGGATGCGAGACGCACAGGATCGATCATTGTGGCGACACTTAGGGGAGGCCTATGTCCAACAGTGGACGTCTGTCGGCTGAAATGATGATGATGATGATGCTGACTAAGTAAACAAACTAACCATTTTTCGGATTGCATCAAATATTATTATAATCGGATAAATGAGCTGCTAAACTCACTCTGTACTATCGTCGGTATACAAAACGAAACCGAGGAAACGCATATAACACTTGATACAAACATCATATCGCAGTATAGGCCACTTTCTACGACGACTGCGCAAATAGCATGAGGTAGTCCCTGACAGAGCGGCAGAATATATAATTTATTACACAGATTCAAACATGAACGTTCAGCAAAGCGCCGAAACGGCACACGCTAATAGAGTTTGTATAAACGAGTGAAAAGGAATATTCATTAACACACCAACGTACAGATCAGACTCTAACTGATGGAATCTGGATTTATTTATTCCCATCTATGTGAATATGTTGACTTAGCACACGCACAGTTAGTGCTAACCTACATCACAAAATGAAGCCTTGTGCAAAATTTAAAACTTTATAATAGATGAAGACTACTTTTTGCTCGTCCATTTCGCTCCCGTCAACTGACTACTCATCATCATCATCATCAACATTTCAGCCGATACACGTCCACTGCTGGACATAGGCCTCCCCCAAGCGTCGTCACAACGAACGCTCCTGCGCGTCTCGCTGACTGACTACTCTAGTAAACTCTATTCTACTCTACCCTAAATATGGTGAGTTTTATTTATTTACTTACAAGAAAACCCAACAGCTACAACAAAAGCTAAGATTTTTACATTATTTTTATGCACGATTTATTTATTAAGCATCTTCAAGTTAAAATTGTTTATATAAACACGAAAATGCATACCTCAAAAAAAAAGGCTAAAGGCTAAAAAGGCGAACAACGAATTCTTTGACTGTCTGCCTGATCTTTGAGATCTGCGACCTCTTGAAGCTGTGAAAAAAATCAGATTTCTGAGTTAACGAATAAGAAGATACGGCCGTTTATGTCACAAAAATCGTATATTTCGACACTCTTTAGAAAAGCAAAATTTATAGGTTTTTTTTTTTTTTTGTCGACGGGGAAAATCATCTTTGACGAAACCCGCTCTTGGGTGCAGCGGGAGACAGTGTCAGACTCTTCTAGCCTTCATACAGGGGCACGAGCTCCGTTTCGGACAACCCTGTCCCCAGTAGGCTTCGACCCAGCTGGGCCCCTCCTGCTGCTGACAACTCCTTGAGGCGCGCGGGAACAGTGCGCGCCGTTGACGTCTTGGACTCGGTCCATTACCGGACGATCGGACAGCGAGCTACGCAAAATTTATAGGTTGGCCTTGAACTCTTAAATAAGGCATGAATCAAGGTCTCATAGCATATGCGCATCAGAAAAAAAACTGAAAACTAAATTTATAGTTAGATACGTCAAAAAAAAAACCTTTTTTTGCGATTCGGAAAAATCTTCCTAACTCACTTCGGGAATTTAACTTTTTTTATTGATTAGTTTGTACGGAACCGAACAGTGCACGAATCCAACTCGCACTTGGCCGGTTTTTGTTTACTTTAGTTACTGTATCTTTACTTAAGCCTGAAAATAAATATTCCTATTAGTCGAACCATATAAAAACTTTAATGTCTTTTTCATATCACGCCACGACCATTGTCTTATCGCACAGACTCTACCAGGGTTCTTGGTTTATAAAATCAAATGAAACATAAAACAATAGCAGAGCTAAATCAAAACCTAGATACTCATTAAAAAAATTTAATGATAGATAAACAAGGTTTTGATTCACTATTTCCCGACCGCATCACATATGAACCCCGACATACGATAATAATTGGGTATGTGCGAAACAATGGTTCTGCATCGATAATTAAATGATTCTATGGTATGGCAATTATATTCACTAGCAAAACCATTCAAACGGAATACAACATTTCCAGCTTGAATAGCGTGTGAGATAATTAAATTAATGGTGAAAATGGTCCGATTTGTAGACATGGTCAGCGGTGATTGTTTCGGGTTCCCGGATTCGAGATTTATTGTTTCCATATGTTGTTTTATTGTTATGAGGCTTATTTTTTTTAATGATACGTGCATTTCTATTCCAAGAATATTGAAACTGCACTAGATGAAGTTGAAACTAGCTATCAAACAAACGTTTACATTCGATTTCCGCGCCCGGTTCAAGTTAGCCCTCATTGTACGCGCTCAAGTCATTTCACCGCCTCTTTCTGGACCGACCACAGCAATCGACGCGTCGACTGTACTTAATCCGATCTTCACGTAGTTTTTCATGTTTAATTACTTTTATTCAAGATCTTGAAGCAAATATTTAAATATTCAAAAAGATCAGAAGTTTAGGGTCTTCATTTTTCCAGTCCTACCTGGACTTTTAATAAGAACGTAGGTAGTTTTTTGGATTTTTTTTTTGGGGGGGACCGACTGATTAGGGTTCCGTAGGACTTACTTACATTTCTGACCACTCTACACGCGTGCCCTGGGTAGTGCTAAACGAGCAGTAAATACAGTGGTAGGCCAAAGCATCGGCTCCCAGCTTAAAATTTACCATCTACCAGTTAAAGTCATGACGCCAAGCGATCCATCGTGTTCTGGCGTGATGTCTGGTGAAGCCATATGGTGGAAGATGAGTCTGAGTTGTGATATCGGTCGTTTGACTCTGAAGGGAAGCGGGATCCAAAGCACGGTGCTCCGCTGGCCGACCGTAGGTAGTTGGGGCCTAAGTAATGTGCCAGCCACGCACGAAAGGCTGCCCCACCAACTGAGAAAAACCATCTTGCCTGTTGGCATCCGCACGACTCCAGATCAACCCTCCATTGGCGCAGCAACTCTGGTTGTTTTCCGGTTTGACTGTGTCAACCGATCACACAGCGGTGATCAAGAGACGACCCGGCTCTTTGGCCAACTCAGTGAGGCCGCCCATACAACTCTGCATCGGCACTCTGATGCGCAGCTCGTCGCTCTGGGGAAATTTAACGCTTGCCACGCTGCGCACGCTGGTATAGAAACTTCGCGATATCGATGGGCCTTTCTCAGCTGGCTAAGCAAGCAACTAAGGGTGCCTGATGTAGTTGATCATGTTGTCAATTGTCCGGATCTTCTGCTGAACACCGATCTGGACAGATATATTTTAAGTTTCCTCACCACTTGGAACTTCAGATCACTGCCTGGTGAAGTCTGTGTCGTCCTTCTTTCCACCTGACTATGACTCACGCAGTGAACAGTAAATGTGGCTATACAAGTCAGCAGGTTGGGATGAGATGCGACACTTTTTGCGTTTTATCCATGGTAGCAAGTTTTCTGCTCTTCGGAAAGTCCGTCGAGATGTACGTGTGGTACATCATATGACACGTCAAGGTATGGAGTATTTCATCCCTTAAAGTGACGTACCCATCGGAGGCTCATCTCACCTATGCGTCAAAGCCGATTGCGTTTAAACCGAAGAGCGTAAGCATTCGACGTTGAGCTCAAAGAAGAGAGCCTTCAACCGTGCTGCCAACTCTTATAAAAAGGCACTAAGCACGGCTCGTTTCGACCGCATTACCCATATTGGACAAAGCTCTCTGGACAGCCGGTCTGATAAACTGGGTAAAAAACTTCTTGAGTGAATTCTCCTAGTTGTTGTCGATGGATGTTCATTTAAGTTCCTGAAGGGTTTGTTCTTTCTGCAACTCTTTTCCTGCTGCATATTAACGATCTGCTGATGCCCGGATATTTGGGTATGCAGATAGCACAGTTGTAGAAAGATACCTGCCAAGCGCTGGGGTTAGTAAGAGGCTAATCCAGTCTAAATGAGAGATTATGGTAGAGCGTACGAATGTACTTCAGACAGTCTTCAAGTGGAGGGAAATTAATCTGGTGGAATTTAACGCCGCCAAAACACAAACGTATCTTTTCACCGCCAAAAAAAGTACGTTCACCTTGGCTCTAGGTTTTCAGAACCTGGAGTGCGCCTTCAGCTTTGGGAGTTGAAATTTTCTCAGACCACCATTTTAGTCGGTTCATTGAGTTCAAAAGCCAAGGAAGCTAGGAAACTAGGATTTCTTGCAAAGGTCTGACGGTACTTCACACCGGGACAGCTACGAATGTTACAAAACACAGGTCCGATCATACTGCAGCCACATATGAGCTGGTGTTACAAAATGCCATCTTGCAGCTTTGGACTGGTGGAAAGGCGTGCGAAGAGGCTAATTGGTGATTCAGATCTGGTAAGTCCAATCTACAAAGCATTGAGCACTAGAGATTTTACAAGATGCATTATATCAATTAAAAAAAACTTCAGCCGACAACGCGACCAGTTGGCGATACTGACACAAGCGCGCAACGATATTAATTAACACAAACAACGAGGAGTAAGTAATAAGACATACACTTCAACTTCCATATAGTGTTCTTCATAAAATGCATGCTAGCAAATGGAAAGGAAAATGCACATGATTGAACGAGGGGGAAGGGGGGGCGTACTGCTCTTAGCGCGACGAAGCCAGAAACGATCCTCTGCATATATATTAATTCCCACACACACCTCTTCGATCTATTCAAGAAAACTTATTAATTCCTCAATCACAAGAGAAACAGGGCTCAACTTCCAAGAATAAAATATTAATAAATCGATACATGACTATAATACCATCACTATTAACTCCAGTATCATGAAACAGCAGCTGTGATGAAAGTTTATGTCGGTTCAAATAAAACAGCTAATTAGGAATCATTCGTAGGCAGGAAAACACGGCAACATACTTACCATTACAATCGCAATAAAACAAAACCGTGAGAAGGAGCTTTGGCTGCATTATAATAAAACAAATCAGACGGCAGATTAACGATGCAATGGATTTATAAACAAAGATAGTTATTAGTACTTTCGAATTGTATTAGTAAGAGAATTTTTCCCATATCGGCGGGCAACACAATGATTTTCCATAACGTAATTTAAAAACAGCAGCAGTGTCGAGCTGGGAACAATCGAGACTATTTGTCGAGAGGGTATTTGTATCAGTACAATCGTAGTGCACGTAGGTGGGGTCTGGTTGCTCCGCGCGCGACGCCGCCCCTTCGCCGGCGGGGTCTGCGCGTCCTTAGCCGTAGGAACGACCGGAAAAGGCGATTGTGAGACAATTTAAATCACTCTCCGCGACCCGTCACCCATTGTTGCCGACTTCCCGACCACAATCACTACACCGTCTATTACGGTGTAAAAATATGAATGACTGGATACACCGTTTATTGTATTAGTGGATCGACTTCGGAACACATTGATTGTGTCATATCCAGCACGTGAAATTGGACGATCGAGTTTCGCCTAGATCTTTCATAACTAAGTTTAACAAAAATTCTGATACTCTGTTTTTTTTCCTTTCTTTCTAGTAAAACTAATCATACTCTTGCATTTACAGGAATTAATAACAGAAGCAGCCTTTCCAGTCTTTATGAGCCAATAAATGTCTCTAAAATATTGTTGCACTGCTTGGTCAACTCCTCTCCCGAACTCTGAAATTATCTTTTAGGGCTGCGGATTTTACAGACAGATTCTACTACTCTTAATTACAACAAAGTTAATTGTGTCTCTATCATATTTAAAGCCAGGTTTTAACGTTCACAAAACAAATGATTAACTTATTGCCCAACAATGATTTTAAAGATTGCATAACAAAGCAAAAACATCAGTTCTCGTTACTTTCGTCAGGCAGTACTAATCGATTACTTCTTAGAGAAAGGTTATGCCTGCCAGCGAGGGAAAAACTGTTGACAACAATGTATATTAAAATCTGACTTCCTTTTATAACTATTATGAGAAAAGTAACAAGAGTAGAGTTTTCTCGTCCAGTCTTGTTGATCGAAGCTGGTCAGTGCAATCTAATAAAGGGGACAACGTAGACAAATGCAAACAGTTCCACATCTGATCAATATTACGCAGGCTATGAGGGTTGAGGTCTTTGTGATACTCTTGTTGCAAAACGTTGCGATGAACCATTTTACAGGAAAATTAAAAAACAGAGCCCTAGGGTGCAGGATTTGCAATAAATTTCCTTACCCAGGCAGAGAAATTATTAATTTCCCGCTTTTAATTACCTACATAAACTTAATGAACATCGTTGAAAGGACAACCTTCTTAGGTGTTTCCTTTCAACAAGTTTCATGTCAAAAGCAGAGCAGCTTGGATTGAAAGCCTTTTGAAACGTTTAGCAAGTTTCGCAGAAAATGTGCCTCCCTATTTCATGATCAAGTGCATATTTTAATAAAAATATGAGTATAATCAAGTATGTACTTTGGATCGGAATCAATTGTAGAGTTTAAGGTAATTATTGTACTGGTATCCCACAAGATAAAAACCTTGAATTCTCGTTCATGTCCGCGAAATATTGCGGGAACGTTAGAAAAACTTACCGTGGTATTAGAACGCAAAGGGTAAATGAAAGAGCATAGCTTGGTTTTAGTCAGTTAAATTCTGACAAGCGAGAGGCGCTCCCTAATGCGGGAGAAGTTATTTCATGATTTCCCACTTCAAAAAGAAAAAATGTCCGCGAGATATAAATAAGGGAAATTCGTTTATTATCATTTATGATAGACGAGGAAACTATTGATTGGTTCAAGATGGTATCGCTTCTTACTGACAGTTGATGGGAAGTTAGCTTCACACCCAACGCTCAGCGTTATCTCAGTAGGTAGTATGGCAATCTTCATTATTCTTAGCAATCAGTGTACGGATATCCGGACCCGTCAATACGCTATTGCGAGTACGTACGGCGTGCGCTAACTGTTTCTGCACACGGGCCTCAAAAAACGCCGCTTCAAGCTTCATTTTGAGGCGGTTTTTTTGTGGCTCGTGTACGGCGGTGCCACCACAAAAAAACACTTGAAGCGGCTTCAAGCTTCAAGCGGGCCACAAGCTGTCGCGCGTTTCAGCTGTTTTCTGCGGCGGCTTCTAGCTTTTTTTTGTAGCCGATTCTAGCGTTTGTTTTGAGTGCGGTGACAGTTAGATATTCTAATATTTCGCGCACCGAAAGGAATGGAAATGTAAATAACTCGAATAAAATAATATCTGTTAGCAAGACGTGTTCAGTTTCATATTCACATCACTGAACTCTAAAATGATATAGAAATAATATTCAACCGAGCTTGCTTCAAGCGTGCCTAGAAAATTGCTGAGATTTAAAAGCCGTAGGAAAAATATCTTCAGATGCACCAACATCTCCGAGTTATTAGTGAAATGGTAGATATGATTCTGGATCCTTATGTAGGGTACATTCTGAATGCAATATTTTTTATTAAAGTTTAAACCTTTTAAGTACAAGCACGCTACTAAATGTTAGGTCTATTAAAATCTTACAATGGTTCCATACAGTACTCAGCCAATGTAATGGGGCGTCATTCACTATAGTGCTTTAGAGTAGGTTTTTGATAACAACTGGCTTCTACCATAACTAGCAACTTTTATTCTGAACCTAGTTGAACTGGGGTCAATACCTTTGTACTCTCTGGACAAACATTTACATTATTAAAAAAAAATACTCCATTTCTCGAATTAGTTCAGTACGTACACTAAAGTTCAGGACTATTTTGTTATACTCGATATTGTGTTTGACAAGGTAGACGTATATTATGCATATTATATTATTATTTTTCTGTTAGGTCTAATTGCCACGTCAAGTATCACTTAAGGGGGTGCATCCAACCTTTCAAGGATGTTAAATTATGTAAATAGGCGAGTCGTGGCGAAGGAAAAATGTTGTCAAAGCTGCTTTTAACCAAGAAAAGTTAGATTTTATTTTATACTTACAGAGATTTTAAATAAATTAATATTATTTTTAAAGCGAACGACTTACTCATTTATGGCGCCAATTTAACAAAAAATATCTCAACTGCTGTATCAACTGTAGGCATTTCGTCGTAGCCGTTTGGATCTAGATCGAATGGCAGTCGGCACTGAAACTAAGTTAAGAATTTCAGAAATCTGAACCACTGCCGTTTATGGTGAACTACGAGTATGAACATGCAGTAATGTACAGTTAAACACAATAGTATTCCTATTTTTAATTGGTTTTATTGGATATACGACCTACATCAGGAGAGGAAAAGTGGAGGGATTTTTAATCAGTTATGAGACAGTGTGGACTGAACTAATTTTTATTGTATCAGTCCCAAAGAACCTAATTCCATGTAAATTATTCAGTATGGACTTCATTATTTCATATCATTTGATAATACGAATACTGTTAACTCTTTGTTGCCGACAGTACTGTTTCAAAATTAAACTAAGCTACAAAACCGCGACCTGCAGTCGTAACTCCGCAAAGTTTACCGCCTTGACTGTCAATAGGTACTGATGTAAAACACATTGACGTTATTACTGTCGTGAGAGATCCGATTTCATTGGGCGTGGATTACAGGTACATTACCTAGCACCTCTAGTAAAGTTATCCTACCAACCAGTAAGGACTCATTAGTTAAGTATCCCTTTTACCAATCCTTGTGTCATATACTTTCTCCATTTTATCCTAATGCGCTTACCATACAAAGGAGCCTGCATAAAGACAAGATCAAGGTAGCATAATGGCGATTAGACATGTTTGTTTGTGAGGGCCAGACGACCCCTAGCATGTGTGATACTAATCTGGAGAGACAATGAGAAGCTGTAGACAGCTACCTACGTATTTGATACTGTTGTGAGATTTGGTAGCGTCAATCAAGGCGCGTTCAGTGACGGCGGAAACCAAACTTCAATAGATAGACAGTATTCGGTACCCGATGAGAAAAATATTATCTCAATCACCTGGGACTGAGACAGAAAATTAAACCCCAAGCTATAGACGAGGCGTACCGTTCGCGACGGTCGGAATGTTTTGTTCCAAAAGATAGCTGTTTATAAGAAATTGAGACGTTTTGCGGTACTTTAATGATTCTTGTTAGCGATGGTCATGCATCATAGGAACAAAACCTTCTTCAAGGAAACCCAATAAAATACAGGTACGGCTTCAAACCCATCATTAATGCTTTTTAAAGAGGTCCACGAGCCTGGGGACGTCATGACTTTTCAAATTCCATTTCATCGTCATTTCAGCTGAAAGTCGTCCACTGCTGGACGCAGGCATTGCCCAAATGTCACCACAATGTCCGTCCTTGTGCGAATTCCATGTATGAAAAGCTTTTGTAGAAAAAATAAAAAACGATACCGGAGCTTATTTGTTATGCAACCATTCAAAATCCTAATTGCCCCATCTCATCCATCAAAAAATGTCACTGCACTTTAATATTCCGAAAGTATTCAGTGTTCGTTATTTTGTTTTATTCGTAAAACAACGGGCTCTGAAAGGATGACTGTAATGAAAACGGTAAAAGGTATTGCAAAATCGGGTGAATATCATCCCGAGTGTCGTATGACGTATGACGAATGGGTCAGATTGGTTTGGTTAAATGATATTTTAGTTTTTGAAAGCGTCCACGCTCGGAAAATGGTAATGGACAAAGAACGTCGTGGTTAATGAAAAGTTTTATATCAGAAATTTCAACTCTCTCAATCAGGAGCTCAGTTTTCTTTCTGAAACGAAACGGTTTTGATGATTTAATCTGTAAGACCATCAAAACCGTTTATACTATTATATTTTAACCGTTTTTCATAACTAGAAAATACCAATATTATTAAACTATTATACCTTGTTTCCATCACACCGAGTCCAAAGTGTATAAACCGCCATATTTACATATTAAACTTAAAATAAAATAAAGGACATAAGAGCCTACTTAAAAGCAGGAATACAACATTAGTTCTAAACAAAGCATGCCAAACACAAAAGAAGAATAGCTGTAAACTCTTTTGATTTCAATTCCTTTCGAAATGTACTGACATTGATGAAAATCTTTTTGATTCATTCTCCTCAAATCTGAGGGGAGCACGCGTTTGTCGAGCCGTGCCCGTGCAGTTGTTAAATTAAACCATACAACATAATACGCCTAACCTATATCAAGCTATCTGATAGCCGGGATATTTGTGGACGTCAATGGGAACTCTTTTTGTTGTTGTCGCCACTAGGGCTTGTCAAATTCAGCCTTAGTTTAAAATCTACGCTGGCTCTAGTTTGAATAAGAGGTTTCGTTTGTAAAACATGGCGCATCAACTGACAAATCGTGCAAAGTCGACTAATAAATAAATTCATATTGGGGTAGGTTTTTAAGAGTGTAAATAAAATATTTTCTTCATTGCCTATCTCCTCAGATATTGAATTTCTTATATACAAACTATTAATTTCAATGAAATAGTAGTTTATTTTGTCTGGTCTTACTAATTCATTAATTGAAAAAAATGATGATACGGGAATCCAGACAATCCAAAACTAACTGTATAAATAAATAATACACAATTAGAGTTTAGACCTTAGGTGGAAGTCCTGTTAAATTTCAATATCGTATATAAAATTTATTTTGTACAGCCAATAGTCAAGTTGCAAATAAATGTTATTAGATGAGTAGCCCGTCAACTGGCATACTAACTAAATCCCCTCTGCGGAAATTCAATCATAGCTACCAGCCAGTGTTATCGGTATAATTAAAAGGGGCCCGTTAGCACTGGCCATCGATAGCAAGCCCGGTAGTTACACCGATAAAATTGTTTTACTTCAAAACATTGTGGTATAGCGTAAACAATATTTCCTGCCGACTAGAGGTCGATAAATAATTTAGAAGTTTAAACGTAACGTGGATCCTATTAAAAAACAAGAAAAAATTCGCAAAGCGATATAAAAATTTCTATTATGCCGTAATAAAATATAAACGGTCGGTCATGTCATGGGTTCATCGCAAAGCTTAGGTAAGCGTCCAAAGCAAATAACAAGAACAAATAATGCACTATCCACAAAAATAAACACAAAACAAACACGCTCTAGAAACTGATTTAAAAAAAAAAATGCTGGCAAATTATATTCAGCAAATATTAGAAAACTTTGTAGAAAAATAAAAACAAGTACATTCGAATAAAAATGATTGGCGCGAAAACGCGTCGCGTAGCGTTTAGAGCGCGAAGTGTACGTCACACCGCGCTCTTTCCCGAGTGAGGACTGCAAGATGCAGCCGCCAGCCGGCGAGCCTGTAGCCGACGAACGCGGCATTGCTCGGCAAGAATTTACGAAAGAAAATCAAGCTGCATAATGAAAATTCTCAACGTGCAAAAGAACATTTTAAACATTACAAGTGTCGGGATGAATTTTCTTAAATTTTTTTATCTAAAAATGTGTGCCCAAAATTTTCAGAAACATTCATCAAGCATTTTTCCAATACACTTTTTCGAAAACAATGGAGCGTCGCGATTTTTTTTTCCATTAACCACGCCAAGTGTTTTATTGATCTGATTTCGTCACAATAAATAACTGATTATATTGATTTTTTATTTACTATGTTCAAAGCAAAGAGACCCATATTTTTAAAGTCTTAATATCTAATGAATATTGTATTGTTTATGAACAGAATGTTCAAAATGTAAATATGTAATACTTTGATAATAGTCATATATACACATTACAATATTTATGACTATTACCAGTTGGAAAAAAATAGCTTTACAAAATTTTATAAAACTAAAGAACACCTTTTTTTAGTTTAAGGCATTATTTCAAATTAATTTGACCTATATAATGTTTCATTTCTAGACTAGATCTTTTCAAATTCACCATAGTAAATTAAATATATACAAAACACGATAAATGGATAAACCTTTATTTTATGTGGCAAACAAAACATTCACCGAAATTGGGCGACATTGCGACTTTCCTGGAGGCTTTTTGATTGATTGGAAATTGATTTTTTTAATATTTTAGTGCAGGTTTCGAAAAATAGGTGTTGTCCTGTTCCATTTTAATCCTCATAGGTACTTTGATCTTTGTTTGATTGAATAAATTACTTCTCATAAAAACCGTTTTATTTAATTACAATGCCAATAAAACTTCAAAAATATAAAATAGCAATAGCATAAACTCAACTGGTTTTATGTATAACGTAGACTCCTAAATATTATTTAATTTTCATTATTGTTCCATTCATTAACCATGAAAACTAGTTTTACAGCTTGTTTTTGTGCTTATGGAAATCATAGCTTGTTTTAATCTGTGTTTTTAATTTAAACATGTGTGTTTAAAAGTAAAATACGACAATTTTCTTTTACCAACTAATGAATATTTTTATGTGTTCTAAATTAAAAACACATATTAATTGTTTTATTGTAAATAAAAGTGTCAAATTAAAGTTTTGAAGAGAAGTCTTTAGATGCGCCGCCAGATATTGTCATTGAGGCAGACAATGTTTGCGACAGCCTGTTGACTTATAAATCAAAACTAAAATGTATGGCAGCTTTGGAGAATTTTATTAATTGGAAAATAAACAAAAATGCGCACAAATTTTTAGAAAGAGTATTTCTTCGTAAGTGTATTGCAAAACGTCATTTGATATGCGTGGAAATTTGTGACAGCTGCACTCGAATCCATAACACCCTCGCCGACGGCTCGGCTGTATTTCACTTTGATTGCAATGACAGTTTCTCTACTTGTATCAAAATGTACCTGTGAAAATTTACTTCGCAAGTCTGCATGCACGATCACTTCACAACACTCAGCGGCATATATTTATGGATAACAGGATTATCGAAGTGCGTAAAATTCTTTTTAAAATCCTTTTTAACCGACTTCAAACTTGAATTCGACTCAAACCACACTTGAATTCGCAATGAACTTAGCAGCACTTGAAGTATAATATTTTAATTTTCAATGCTTTGCTTTACATTGTCTTGTCGTGGCGATGGACGCCTGAATGTTTTTGGCGGTGGCTGTTAATAGAGACGACAGGCCGAACACTAAAATCAGTTCACAATAACCGCATTGTTCAAAAGAACGCAATGTTACTTGTATAAATTAGTTAGCTCATTGCTTATGATTCATTTAATTATGTATTTAACATTTCAAAAACAAATTCCATCACAAAGAGTTTTGCCTTTAGTATTAAATCAAAAACAAACATCACCAAGATTTTTTAAATTTTAGTAGTAGAGTAGCAGAAGAAAAATTTGACACAATACATAAAACTGCTGTGGTAAGACATTTTACAAGACTAACAATGAATTACTTAAAATAACCAGAATTTTTAAATGTTTTAGAAACTATTTGGTGTAGCTTTTAAGTGTGATGACTCAAAAAACCTGAAATCATTAATTTCAATCAAATTACAAGGTCTAGGTCGGTCAGTCAAAGAAGATGAGGCTGCTCGTATATGCATGTTTTAAAGCGTGTAGCTCTATGAAGAAGGACGTTCAAGAAACTCCACGGATAATCTTTTAAATCAATAAATAGTCACAAAATTATAGTTACATCTATATATAAAAGAAACTGACTGACTCACATATCAACAAAGCCAAAAGTACTGGGACTAGGAGTGTGTGATTTTGTACAAGGTGTCTTAAGTTTGTTTAGAGAAACCTACTTTTACGCGAGCAAAGCCGATTGCAGAAGCTAAACGTTTATATATACGAGTATAATGTGAGCATTATGTAGAAAGAAGTGCACGTTATATTCGTACTACGAAATAAAAATAAAAACAAATACGCGGAGTATTTGATATTTTTTACTCCGTTTTAGTATAAAACAAAGTCGCTTTCCACGACGACTGTCTGTTTAGTCCCCTAACTCCTAAACCACGTTACGGATTTCGATGCGTTTTCGCTAATAAACAACAATAAACGAGGAAGATTAATATAATTTGCACTCGTGCGAAACCGGAGCGGGTTACTGTAGTTACATATTGAGTGTAATCGTATAAACTCAATTTATGTAGCACTAGTACCTAACCCAATATTGTCTTACAATCTTTATCGGGTCCAACAATGTTTCCAAATGCTAAACAATTAGTTTGTGCGCCAGGTTGACGCCTGGCTCTTATGGAACAGGAATAGCATGTAGCCAAGCATTGTTATCTATAGTAAAGAGGTAAAGTTTGTTTTTTTGTCTGTAAGAGATAATCTCTGAAAGTACTGGTACGACTGCGAAAATTTTTTCACCGATAAAAAGCTGCTTTATTTATGTATGCGGGCGAAGCCGCGGGCAAAAGCTTCAATATAATTCCCTACCATAGAATAAGCTCGCCAGTATAATGTGTGTTCAATATCATAATTAAATTTCGTCTCATCGAGATCTAGTATGTTGAGAGGTATTTTATTATAACATTTCACGTTTCATGAAAGATGAGGCGACTTTAGCTAGTCTGAAATTTGGTTAAAGTAATTGGTCCTTATTATAACATAACAATGTCTATTGCCTTTTTTGCAAAAAAAAAACGAAGATTCTTTCTAACGTACATTATGTTTTCGTAGATTTATTGAGAAGGTTTCATAACAATGTTCATAGCCTTATACAGTTTCGTTACAAAATCAGGCGAGCGGAAGTAAATGGTAAATGGATCTGACGGCTCTTGTCTGCAGAATAAAAGTATTTTTTTTTATAATTAAATTAAAAACGTCGTCCCACTCTAGAAATTGCTCCAGTATCGTGGAAGCGTTTACGAAGCGAACAAATAGGTTTATTTAGTACGAAAACCGAACCCGCGACACCGAGCTCAGAAAACAATCGCTCCTCCACTGCGCCAGCTGTGCTGTCCGTAGTTTGATATCCAATATTTTTATGTGAATGGCATGGATGTCACTTCGTTGTTATAACCCCGGGAGCATTCAATTAATTTGTCCCGACAGTCGGTAGGAATAAACACCGTCACATTGTGTATCGATTTTATATGTTCAGAACTGATTTCGTACTTTGTGTTTCGGAAAGCACGTAAGTCTGGCTGTCATTTGTAGATATTTAACCACCTTTAGTCTATAAAAAAAACGTTTTCTTTTTCATTAGCTTTCATGGTTACAAGTCAGTACTTATAACCATGAAAGGAAATGAAAAAAAAACGCGGTGGTTTCTTTGTATTTTCTATAATATCAACCAATATATACCTAATTTCGAAAAAAGAATATCATAAGTACCTTTAATATAAAGTTGACCAATCATACTAAGTTTTATCAAATCAAGGTAATGGCCAGCAGTGACGAAGGTTCCATACAACTCGATTCCCACCGGCTTCCCTTCAGAAGTTTAGAACACAACCACTCTCTACCGTAATTGAGAAATGGCACAATCAGTAATTATAAAACTACAAAGAAACATTACAAAACGCCTACACTAAGTATACACTATGGACATTAAATCAACAAAATTTGCTTTTCAACAACATGTTGCTTTAACATAAGCCGCAGGCGCAATCGGCTTTTTAGCGTTTAAATTTCTATACAAGAATACGTCACGACGTCACATAAAGGTCAATGAACCTGGGGCGCTTTATAGCGCTCCGGCAAGCCGGTTTTTTTTCGAGTTATTTGATAGAGTTTTATTGAATAAGCTTAAAAACTACTAGACTGTTTTTAAAAATTTTTTCACCACTCGAAAGCTACATTATCCACGAGTAACATAGGCTAAATTTTATTTTGTAAAAAAATAGGGTTCCGTAAGATATTTGGGGTTTTCGGACACAAGGTGTAAAAAATCAACCAGAAAAGTTACTTATTTTGCGTACGCTGCCTAAACTATTAAAGATAGAAACGTAAAATGTTCTAATTAATTGTAGATCTTATAAATATCTATAAAAAAGTCCGCGTAACAGTATACCTATCTATGTCGAGTGAGGCACAACAACCATTTTTTTATCTAATAATCTTGATTTTTTTTTGGACTACATTTAAACGCATTTATTTTACTCATGCTATTAACCCTTATCAAAATAAATTATTTCATCACTAAGTACAGTTTATGTAGATAATATTTGGTCTTTGAATGATTAAAATTGGACGTTTGGTTTTGAAGTTATGGCAAAATTAAAATATTACGATTTATGCTAAGCTATGCACGGCCCAAGCGTCACCAAGGCGGGGCCCGGGAGTGCGCGTGCGGGGGGGAGTTTAGATCTATGAGAAAGGTCGTGCGCGAAGTCTAATAATTTACGTGCGATTTTTTTAGATTTCGTTCTTAAAACTACACCTACGCAAAAGTTCTTCTCAGAGCTGGTTTTTTTAAACATTTTAATATATCCCTTTTCAATAAATATCAACATGCGTAATGCTCAAAAACAAGAACGATTATCTGATCTAGCCATTCTTTCTATAGAAAAACGTTCTTTACTAAAAATTAAGAATCTTCCCGGCTTTTATAATAATGTCTTAGCGCACTTTGTAAGAAAGAATAGACGAATAGCTTTAGAGTATAAGTAGTATTATTAGTACTTAGTCGATTAAGTTTTGTTTAATTTACATCATATCATCATTTCACCACAAACGGCTTTTATCAAAGCCACTTCTATTATGCTTGTAAGTAGCGTTGCCCGGCGTCCGGATAAAGCCGGACATAGTCAGGCTTTTAAGTGGCGTGTCCGGCCAAATTTGAGCATTTTTGGCTTTTGTTAGGCTTTTTAAAGACCATTTTGTTTAGAATTGTCATTAGAGTTTTGCCTTACCTTGTATCGCTAGCACAAGCAGAGTGGATATGTAATAGTGTAGCAATAATATCACTTAATCTTATGGTTTTTTCATTAGAATTTAAAAAGATTTCATGAATTTTATTAGACTTAAAAAAAATGTCGGCCTCTTTGACCAAACATCCGGCTAAATAGGATAGATTGTCCGGCTTTTCAGTTCCAGGACCTGGCAACCCTACTTGCAAGACACTGTTTCAATATCTCAGTGCTTACACGTATAGTAAAAGTGGACTGGAGATACATCTGCCTATACAAGACTGAAGCCAGGATGCCAATCACAGGTTTTCGGTAAGGACTCAAGACTGCGTGCCCGCGCTCGGAGTAGGCAAGCATTTTTTTTTGCTCCGGCTTACCTCTCTCAATATTTCACGCTTCGCCACTGATGGCCAGTCTAAGTTTTGCAAAAAAAATCGTCATAATTAGAATCTGAATTAACCAGATTTTTTACGATAATAGATTATCATGGCTTAGATTTTTTTGACTGGCTTGACTTTACTAAACAGAACTTTTAATGTTGACACTAGGTCAAGCAACATAATATACTTTGCTTATAATATTGTATTAACTCTTAACGGCTTACTGTGGTTTGGGACACTTCATGTTCGGATATAGTGTCCCGATTGACATTATTTTATTTTTAATATTTTTTTCGTGACAATTCAGACACCGATAAAAAATAAATGTTTTGTACAGTCAGATGAAAAAATTTTGTTTGATAACTAACACTGACATACGTATAGTGTACGTACGTTACTTTGAAGACCTTCTGATGCATCAATAATGTGTAATTTTCATGATTAATGCAATTTATTTATTTGGACACATTCAAATGAATCGGGAATGATCAAAAACAGTATTAGTACGGGTTCACTAGAACATTTTTCCCACTTGATTACTATTAAGCTAATTTTCCGTGAGTAGCTTAATTTTGATGAGACGCCCAACAATTTCCTATACAAAACTCTCGATTGTGGTAGCTAACAGAGATACCAAGGATACAATCATTTGTATGAGATGTTGACTCTAAAAAATTTATTACTAACAGGTTCTTTTTTGTTAATTCTCAAGATAATTATCTAAATGATTCGAAAACGTATTTGTCCTACAAAGAAAATGGTTTGATAAAAGAGTCCCCCCCTTCCAACATGTTTTGAAAACGAGGTCAAAAAAAGTTATTACTAACAAGCTGATTTTTGTTTTGGTACTTAGTTTATATTCATATAATTCAACAGTCATATTGTCCTACAAATTGCGCGGTACGTTATCCCGGTCCTACGCTCAGAAGTTGTTAAAACCTCGAGACCATTTTTCTCATATTTCAAATATTACATAATAGGTTAGTGTGTTCTCTGCCCAAAGGAAACGAATTGTAATTTTTCCGTAAAAATTAGTCTATGTCCGTCTTCAGAGTCCCAACTATCTCTGTACCAAAATTCATCAATCACCATTTAGGCCGTAAAGACGTACCAAACAGACAAACTCACTTGCGCTTTTATAATATTAAAGTAAGGATGGGCAACAACGGGTTCCTTTACATTAAGCGGCTTCTTTTCCATTCGCCTATCGTCAACATTAAGCATGGTTTAAAAGCTTGTTACTTCATCTAACGTAATTATACGCTATGTTAGAAAACACGGAAACTTGAAAAAAGAGAGATAGCTCCAGAATACTTTGTAGCATTTGGTAATTCCGTGATTTACTTGAATTTTTTTACAAAGTTGTTCCAAAATATACGAGTTTTTTAAACTGTTATTAGTTTTTTAAATAAATTGTATCATTTAGAATCCTGATAAAATTTGCAAGGCTTCCATTGTTATAATTTTTGGACTTTTTCAATTTTTGAGTAAATTATGAAGTGTCAAAGTTAATGTAAAATAGCAGATTTTCAGAGGTTTATACTGGATTAGTTTTGCATGAATTTATGTTTTGATTTCTGTAGATGCTTAGATATCCACAAGATATTGTGTTTCAAAACAGTGAAAATATATGTCGAGTTGCATCCCCTTAAACTCGATTGTTTAATGTAAAGGTTGTATGATTATATATATAATATAATATTCCACAACCATTCACACAACGCCGTCTAGTCCCAAGCTAAGCAGAGCTTGTGTTATGGGTACTAGACAACTGATAAACATACTTATATATTTCTAAATACATACATATTATAAATAAATTACACCCAGACACAGAACAAATTATTATGCTCATCACACAAACATTTGTCCTGGGTGGGAATCGAACCCACGACCTCCGGCATAGCTGTCAGGGTCACTAACCACTAGACCAACAGGCCAGTCAGATTGATTTTGTACTAGTTCTAAATTTGGAACAAATAACTGTTTTTTTTTTTGAGCTATGTACATAATTTACAACAAATAATAGACCGTTTAATAGACTTGGCTGAAATATTGTACGGGACTGACCGGAATTTGTGTAAAATTAATAAGGAGAAACGAGATTACTTCGCACTGAGTATAATTACGTGATCAAGTTGGTGGTGTTTGCAAGAGAATGACTGACCATATAAATTATATCTAATTAGCCTACTTAAACTAAACAAAACTTGTTGCGTCGTCACTCGTTGCTATGAAAAAAATATTAGGCTCAAAACATGAAGGGTTTTAATAACTACAACAAATATCAATGACTAAATTACTATTTTTTTGAAGAAAGTATCTATAACGCCCTAGAGCTGTCTCCTGTCGGTGTTAAATAACGAAGAAACAAAACTATTACAGAAACACCGACTTCCGAAAAGTTATTTTGTACTTTTCAGTGTATTCTTTTTTTGTAAAAAGTTTTATCTTTTACACTTCTTTTGTATACTAAAAAAATAAATTATTTAATTTAAAAAAAAAACACTTTTTCACTGTATCTTATGTTATAAATAGGAAAACGAAAAAATTACAATTCTTTTCGGACTAGTGATACATACCTGTTTTTTTGTAGGACATTGTTTCATTTGGGCAGAGAACACACTAACCTATTATGTAATATTGTTGTCCTACAGTTAGTAATAAGAAAAATGGTCTCGTGGTTTTAACAACTTCTGAGCGTAGGACTGGGATAACGTACCGCGCAATTTGTAGGACAATATGACTGTTGAATTATATGAATATAAACTAAGTAACAAAAAAAAATCAGCTTGTTAGTAATAATTTTTTTTGACCTCGTTTTCGATACATGTTGGAAAAGGGGGACTCTTTTATCAAACCATTTTCTTTGTAGGACAAATACGTTTTCGAATCATTTAGATAATTATCTTGAGATTTAACAAAAAAAGAACCTGTTAGTAATAAATTTTTTAGAGTCAACATCTCATACAAATTGTATCCTTGGTATCTCTGTTAGCTACCACAATCGAGAGTTTTGTATAGGAAATTGTTGGGCGTCTCATCAAAATTAAGCTACTCACGGAAAATTAGCTTGATAGTAATCAAGTGGAAAAAATGTACTAGGGATCCCGTACTATATAGAAAATAATGATAGAAAAATATTTTTTAATCAATAACCGTAACGGTAATCAAAATTACAAAAACATAAAAAAAATAACACAAAAATATTCTCTAACAATAGGAAGTTCAAGAAAACCAATAAAATGGTTTTATAAATTACTAAGGACGGTTTTAATTAGGGAAAAGTCACAATTGCCATAAATCATAATATAAAGCACTTTTTAACAACAATTGTTACAGGTCGGCTTCGAGCACTACAAGCAGACCGGTTTACGACAAACTTGACAGCCGTACCGGGTTTTGCGAAGTTCCAGTATGAAGCGTACAGAACAATTCAACTATCTGCTTGATTGACCGATATAATTATCCTTGTCCTTGCCTAAGATACGGCAAATTTTCATCCGATGATGATTTGTCAGATTCAATAAGTAAATATTCTACAAGTTCTTTGCTATCGAAACTATTCACTTCAACGTGTTATATTTTAGATGTAGAGGGCAAAACACGAATCTAGCTGCTTACGGTTAATTTTAACTGCCGAAAACATTCAATAAATATTTAAAAAGTCACACTGACAACGACGCTACGTACCACATACGTCGGGTAGTCAAACTCTGCTTAGAAACGTGGCAGGCGTTCATTCCCCACCGCCGCACATGCTTCACTGACGACTAGGAAACTACCAAAAAGGACGCGCAAGAATTCCCACGCAAACTGAAGTTTTCAACGGAAAACCGTTTGGGTGACGTACCACATACGTACGTCTGTGGTTGAGAGTTAATAAACTTCGAATACTTTGCCGGTATATATCACGGTAGACTCTACATGTTAGACAATAATTCATCAACAACTTCCTCGCCGTTCTTCTTTCCTTGCGGATAGCGGCCCGGTATATCTATCAAGGAATAAATGTCAAACGTTGACTGGCAAAAACCAGTTTTGCGTCCAGGGCCACAATAAAGCTAGAACTACACTGCCAACACGCACACGTGTAACACGCCTGATTTGTACGTAGAACGACGTCGCGTGGCGTGTTACAAGTGTAGCTCTACAAGTCTAGTTTCCATATAAAATGTATGGAAACCGACGCGCCCAGATCGGCGTGGCGTGGCACACGTGTGTACTCTATCGAACAATCTCACATGGTATAAATAGTATAATAGTTGAATACTTTTTCATACTGAGAGTACTACTAATTTCGAGTTTATGTATTAGCCGCGTGAAAGGCACTATACAATAATATTTTCTCTAATAAGCCAAAAATAAATTAAAAAAA
The DNA here is from genome assembly GCA_949319445.1 of Mythimna lalbum. Taxonomy (NCBI): domain Eukaryota; kingdom Metazoa; phylum Arthropoda; class Insecta; order Lepidoptera; family Noctuidae; genus Mythimna; species Mythimna lalbum. Next base: position 34,322,260 of record OX439344.1, read on the forward strand.
GCAACATCTGGTTTGACTATCTTTGAGGTATTGCCCTAAAAATATTGTAACAAATAAACTTGTGTACGGCAAAAAGTTATTATTTTGCTCGCGCTCTCATTTTTTTCATTCATATTTTGTTTGAAGAGTATTTGTGCAAAATATATCTCCGTAAAAAAATTGTTACGGAACTGAAACATGTTGCAGTGCAGATTCCTCATTATGTCTATTAAATGGAAGCTATGCTTGTTTAAACTCCGAAAAGGCTTCAGCACCGTGGACCACATACTTATGTAAATACGCTGCGGCAGGTTATACAGAAGACGGAGATGTATAATTTGCACCGGACGACGCAGTGTTGGAAGGCCTTCTACAAGGAGGACCGAGGATTTTCGGCTGAAATTGTGATGACGATGAAGATTTGGTTAGGTAATTTTTTACTGGACTGTGGGAACGTTCAAAAGAATTACCGTTTTTTTTTTTTTTGTCGACGGGGAAAATCATCTTTGACAAAACCCGCTCTTGGGTGGAGCGGGAGATAGTGTCAGACTCTTACTGACTAAAAACCCCGCGCCGTTCCTTCTAGCCTTCATACCGGGGCACGAGCTCCCTTTCGGACAACCCTGTCCCCAGTAGGCTTCGACCCAGCTGGGCCCCTCCTGCTCCTGACAACTCCTTGAGGCGCGCGGAAATAGTGCGCGCCGTCGACGTCTTGGACTCGGTCCATTACCGGACGATCGGACAGCGAGCTACCCACGGCTCGCCGTCCACGAGCCCGCGTCTACGGTGACCGGAAATCGGGATCGGAATCCCGGCGACGGCGGCGAGGGCGCCGTTGCCTGATGCGGTCGGCCTCCTCCTTTGCAAGCATTACTGCTTCGCAGAAGGAGGCGACCGCCTGCCACTCCTCCTCGCTCCGGACCATGGCCTCGACCAGGGCCCGACGCGAGAGGTCTCCGCCGCCGATCGCCCCCACGAGGGCACGGCGATGCTCCGCCCAGGCAGGGCACACCACGACGGTGTGCTCAAACCGTGTCCTCCGGGCGTTGCTCACAGTGGCGACACCCGGGCGTCTCTTTCGCTTGAATCCGATGCAGGAACCTCCCGAACTTGCCATGTCCGGTGAGGACCTGCGTCATGCGAAAGGTAAGGACGCTGTGAGGTCTTTCCAGCCACGCCTCAAAGAGGGGACTTACCGCCATAATCGTGGCGTGCCCAAAAAGAATTACCGTGGGGTTGGAACGCAAAGGGCAACTGAAACCACACATGTTTTTAAATTAAACACAAGGTTTTAGTCGGTAAAAGTCTGACATATCCTTTCGCTCAACCCAGACTGGGAGAAGTTTCTTGATGATGAGGAATCGTCACGACAAAAGAAGTATATTTCTACTAATACTACCAAAAATCTGTGTCTTTGGTAATCAAACACGCCCCAATCACGGAATTGGATGGAGTATGGTAGGTACATGGGTAAACCGAAACCTGGATTAAGACAAAACGATGTTTTTTATCCAGATGATACAGACAGCTGCACCAATTGGGGACCCCTCTCATAAAATTTGTTCGTACGTTCCGGTATAATTTAATTTTCCAATGTCAAGCAGATGACGCCATTAGCAAAAGGTAGTCGTTCAATAATTTGATTGTTTTATGTGTTTTCGTTATATCAGAGTCGCGAAATCATGTTGATACTATAATGTTTACTCAACAAGACTATAACAGCATAAACAACCGTGCATAGAGTGTTGCTGTGTAATAATTTTATGCAATTATATAGTAATTGGGCATTACGTTATCTTTATTTACGACTAAAAGATACGTCACGGCAGCTTCACACGAGCCTAATAAAAGCTAGCGCATCAATAACAGACACACTTCAATAGGCACACTTACACTATTAGCTGTCATCTTTAAAGCCACTTATTTATTTATTTAATCTTCATGACTATACATGTGGATGGGTGGAGAGGGAGAGGAAGGCGGATGGATTGTGCGAAGAGTGATATGAAAGAAAAGGAAGTTAGTGATAGCATGACGGGTGACAGGATAGAATGGAAGATAAAACGTGTTGCGCCGACCCCAATAACACGGGACAAGGGCAGGAAGATGATGATGAATCTTCACGTCACATAAAATACATAGGCGGACCTAATGCCTTAGGCATTCTTTGCCTGTCAACCTAGAGTGGTGCAGTGACAATAATAATATGGTAGGAGCATAAAAATATATTTTTTATTTTTATATCAAGAGTGAAAAATTATACATATAGTTAAGATATGACACAATTACACATATACAACATATTTAATATAATATATATACTTCACAAGGCAGTTCACAGTACCTACTCCGATACCGAAGATTGTGAGTCACTTAATAAGTGCAGCAAATACTGGTAATAACTGTGCTAGTTGTCCTATGTACTCGTATACAGGTGGTTTCGCTAGCCGGCTGGTGGCGCGACAACCTCATTCGCCATTGTTTAAGGTTCCCCCCGTCGTCCCATAGGAACCCAGCGCCGACGCCATGTTTACTTTTCCTGTTACGGTAAACAAGTTAGACAGGGGCTGATTCATTTTGTATCGCGAACCAATTATTTATAATGCTTACAAACGAGTATCACTATAAAAGGATCGGTAGATGCATTACTATTTAGCTTCACATGTTTTATATATTAAAAAGTTGCTGCGTCCGAATTTAGACCGTGATCTGTACCAAATGTATAGTTGCTTCAAAATCTTTCTAACTTATAATGCTTTACAGTCAAAGATTAAAATCTTTTATAGACGCTCATTAAAAATTGATACTCGTGTAATTAGGGGTATTGAATCTAATATTCGATACAAAAGGATTAGCTACTTTGTAATAAGAGCAATATCGTATTGCAAACTTGCTTGAGTTAACGAAACGGCAAGTTTTTCACGCGTTGAGTAAGAGGCGAGCGAGCGACGGAAGCTAACCGAATTCTCCGACGTTTTAAGGCATATGTCGTGGTATATTTAAAGTCCACAGAGGATAAAACTAAACTAATAGCAATCATGTATGTATCTGATTGATTTTATATTTAATGTCCTTTTGGAATTTACTTCATAAAGTTAGATTTAAGTGACTCTGACTCTGTAAAAATAACGAGTTTATAAACTTGAAAGTTTCTTATTTTTTGGCTTTATTGTAAAAGTTTTTAATGATGCGTGTCTTTTCCAGTTCATTACAGACGGTTTAGCAATTCATTCAATTCAAGTTTGACTTGTGGTATGTTTCGTTGTGCTAAATAAATAGCAAAGATCGGCAAAAAATACTATATTTTCTCTACTTATACCTCTGAACATTATTTTTTAATGATATGAGAAAATAAAATAATATTTTAAAGCTGAGAAATCTCAAACAGTACACATAACGTAATTACAATAAGAGCTCCTGCTGTTAAGAAAAAGAGAATCAAGCATCCGTTCGTTGTGTTGATCGCCGTAAAATAACCTTCCTACGTAAATATTTGTCCAATGGCTCCAGTTATTTTCAATAAAATAGTATATTTAAAAAGAAACTGAAACCATTAAAAAGTAAAGTATTACTACTCGACAGCTGCAGAGCAATAGGTTATAGAGGACACCACTGACATTTAGTTTATTGCACTATTTCATTTAGATTATTATTATTCTGACATTGCAACCTTTCACCTATATTTTAAAATTAATTTGATTGACTGAGAGTTAATTACATCTGAATACTTTTCCTTCTTTGATAGGAAATAAATATACCTGAATCATCATCTTTCTGCCCTTGTCCCTTTTTTATTTGGGGTCGGCGCGACACAATCAATAAATATACCTGAATATGAATCTTAAATGTGTAATAACATTTTTTCAAGTATGTATGCGGTATTAAGGAATTTGAAGCGATAAAAATAATAAAAAAGTGTAGTTAATAAATTAAAGTAGGTTTAGCTTAGCAGCATATTCAACAAATGGTTTTTTTGATGATCTCCAGGCACTGCATACCTACTGAAAAAATATCGATTATAAGGGTTAACGGTATGACGTCGTCATCCCTTTTTATTTCAAATACCTAAAAATAACGGTACCGTTATCTTTTACGGTAGCTACGCCGCTAACATTAAGTTATCGTTTGAAACCCCCCACTTCTGAGTTCTTTCGTCCTGTTGCAGCTAACTGCCTGTTGCCGCTTATCGTTTGTCTTTCTTAAATACTACCTACTATTTTTAAGTTATACTTTTTAACCTAACTCCAAAAAAACGAGAAGGTTCTCAATTCGGTTGTATTTTTTGTTAAATTATTTTTTATTTTTGTTACCTCAGATCCTTTATGGACCGATTTGCATTTTTCCAAGCATATAATTTAGGAGAAAAAAAAAAGCGGTAAAAAAAGTTCGACAGTGCCTTAATAAGCCCAAACACGGCTAGGATACATTGATTAATTACGGAGTTCCGGTGCCTATCTTCTGGCTCCATCATCATCATTACATCAGTTCGATAGTACCTTATAGTCAAAGTGCATCTCATGCCAATTCTAATAAGCTCAAACACGGCTAGGATACATTGATTAATTACGGAGTTCCGGTACCTATCTTTCAGCTCACTTCGATGATACCATTTTCAATATAACTATTCAAAACTATTGATTTATTTCTATTGTCCTAGTCGCTTTACTATGTTCATTGTGATATCTGTTTGGGTATGAAGTTCCGTTGGCCATTCCTAGTCTTCTTCTCTTCGTTGGCTATTTCTGAACTGAAGTTTTGAATAAAATGGGACCAATCTGGAAGCATATCATAAAGGGGGAAAAAATTTTACTAATCGGTCTATAAACGACGGAGTTCTGAGATAACAAACATATAAAAAAAGCAATCTTGCGGTCTTCTTTTAACGTCATTCGTTGTACCTATTGAAGTCATGCATAGAAATTTCATACTGCAAGCCGGAAGACGCGGGAGAACGGACCGCGCGACGCGGCGCGCTGTTGACGCCAATCGTTTGCAATTGGTACTTTTCGCAGCGAGCTGACAACGTCGCATATGTCGTTGGTACTACTCATACATTTTTCGGTACCGAAATTATTTCGGTTGAATATAGGTTTATACCGGCAGCGTCACCGCAAATCTTAACTGGTTTTGGTGTACCTTTAAAATAAAGCGGTACCGGTTTTTAATAACGGTAGCGAAACCGTATACCTTAACCGAAAACAGTCCCTAATATAAACTAGTGCTTGATTGCGATTCCACTTAATAGTAAGCAGTGATGCAATCGTTGATGGTCAATCGCACAATTTATTAGGAGCCTATTCACTTTATCCTTGAATACACCTGAATTATAATCGGACTGCAAGATCTCTGCTGGCAAATTGCTCTAATCCTTTGATGTACGGGGTATTGTCGAGCGACGAGGCGAAGTCCCCTAGTCCGGACCGTCGAGGTGTTAACAACGTCAGGGTGGACACTAAACAATTATTTAGTGTCGAAATAAATAATATAAAAATACAATAATATTAATATACAACCGATTTTTTTTTTAATAACGGGCCACAAAAAAGCCGCTTCAAGCTTCTTTTTGCGGCGGCCTTTTTTTGCAGCTCGTGTGCGACGGTGCCACCACAAAAAAAAAGCTAGAAGCCGCTTCAAGTTTCTCCGGACGCAAGCTGTAGCGCGCTTCAGGATTTTTTTCTTCTAGCTTTTTTTTTGTGGCGCGGACACTAAGACATTATTACAGTACGTTTCACTTAAGAAGTTCCTTCGCAGTGATGTTGGCAATACGGAAAAACAGGGTTGCTATATTTTTAGCAATTAAGTTACTTTTAATAGGGAGATTAACTATGGGAGATATTTCGTTACTTTTAAGTTTAACAATTGCCTTATAATTGAATAATGGAAACTGTAAAAACTATTTTTAAATAAAATTACAACGCTGGGCTCCATTTCGATTGTCCCGCAATTCTTTCAAAACCGAATACGCCACGCCGCAATATAATGAAAGAAAGAAAGAAAAACGTTTATTTGTACCTCAGACATACATTTAAATTTAAAAACAATAGAATCAGGAAAAAAGAGATAACTACTACCGTTTAAATCGATTTCGTTTCATATTTCGTGCAAAAATTTTGGTAGGTTAGGCAACTGTTTACTTTTTTCCTTTTTTTTCTGTAGACAGATTGGGGAGCAAACATTACGGCGAAGAACTTTATAAGTGAAACGCACTGTAGTAATTTTCGATTAAAATATTATTTTTTTTATAGACTAGTGTTATCTGTTATCGGTAGAAGAGATGAGGGTCGATGGGGTCACGTCGCTAAATCACAGGCCAATCAAAATGTCAGCATAGGTCGTGTAGTAATGTGCTACGGGATTGAAGGAACACGGATATATCGCTCCACCCAGCACGTAAGAACTTAAAGAAATTGATTATTAACCCCCGCCGGAAAAGAGGGGTGTTATAAGTTTGAGGTGTCTGTGTGTCTGTCTGTGGCATCGTAGCGCCTAAGCCAATGGACTGATTTTGATGAGGTTTTTTTTTTATTTGAACGCTGACGTTTTCGAGTTGGTTCTTAGATACAAAAAGATAAAGATCTGTTCAGGTGTTCAAAGTTAACAGCTCGTTTGCTGGCTGTGGCAGGGTTTTTAAACATTTAATGGATATATACTCTATTAATAAACACAATAATTATATGTAACCTAATATTATTACTCATGTACCTACATGCCGAAGTTATCAAACTGGTCTGATGATGGAGGTCGGAGGTAAGAGAATGAGAGATGTAACCTTGGAATGCCTATTACTAAACTCATCCAGTTTCGAATTATTAAGCTTTATCTTAAAAATAGTTCTGTTCGTTTCTCATGCCGACGAGAGCCTGATGACGAAGACCTGATGCTAGAACTGGGAAGTGGCTGATAGAACCTTGGAATACCTACTAGTAAACCCATCGAGTTTGGGCTTATTAGATTCGTCTTAACCTGTTCTAAACATTTTTCATAATGAGGACGACCTTATGCTAGAACTGGGAAGTAGCTGATGGAACCCTGGAAGGCCTTCTAGTAAACTCATCGAGTTAAGGCTTATAACTTTAGTCTTAACCAGTTCTAAATATTTTTCATAATGACGAATACCTGATGCTGAACTGGGGGGTGGCTAAGGGAACCCTGGAATGCCTACTGGTAAAAACACGTCGGGTTTGGGCTCATTAGTCTCGTCTTAACCAGTTCTTTTACTTTTTATAGATTTTATGCGTCGGAATTTTTCAATCCCACTTCATCTCTCGACTTCCAGGATCAAGATTTTGATGCAGGATTGAATTCTCTAAATTACACTATGGATCTACTATCATCATCCACAGAAGCAAAGCAGTAAGAAAAGACGCGGGTGAAACCGCGGGACGCAGCTATGTTTTATAATTGAGATTTTAATTTTATGAAAGTGAAGGTCTTAATATGAACCTGAGCAGAACTCACTATTGTTTAAAAGAGATCCAACGGAGAAGACAATGAAAGTGAATCAAAAGAAAATATAAGCGCTATTTACCTCCTCAATATTAAAGATGCCTACTAGGTTTACTTGGCGACAAGGAAGAGGCCTCATTTCTATTAACCGGCGAAAATAACACGTGTGTTCATTGGGCTGTTATTATGTGTCTGGCATATTTGTGTTACAGAAAGGAAAATATGTCACAATAAATCGTTGTTATAAAACCTCTGAAGGAAATGATAGGCCGCCAGGAGCGATGCTAATGAGGGTTCACTCAGGTAATGATATCCGTTAAAGTGAGCCGTACCGATTGCGAAATAAATAGTTGACGTGCTACGTACTACGACTTTTGTATTGCGGAATACTGTGTGTAAAGAAAGGCTTTTTTTCATAAAAAAAAAACCAGCTCCGGGAGAAATTACATGTATCTCAAATTATCAATAATAAAAAGTAATAAAACAATAACCAGTTATTATCGTGATTCTTACTTACAAACATATAAAAAATTGCTACTTTTATTAATCAGACATCGATGTAAAAAAATAAAAATAAATACTTAACAAGAAAAAAAATCGATATTAAAAAAAGACACCAAATTTTGACCGTCTGCAGCAAATTATCTTTCAAGTACAAGTTGCGCATTTTCACGGTGTTCATCCCTGCGATCGTGACATACGCTCGTCCTGTCTTTGCACACGTAAGCCCGTCACTTCTATAAGATGCAAAAGATTCAAAACCGATTGCTGTAAAAAATACTCGTAACTCCCTATTATGTCTCAAAATCAGCACCATACACCGGACATGGCACGTTCGGGAGGTTCCTGCGCCGGATTCAAGCGGAAGAGACGCCCGGGTGTCGCTACGCATCGCCGTGCTCTCGTGGGGGCGATCGGCGGCGGAGACCTCGCGCCGGACCTTGGTTCAGGCCATGGTCCGGAGCGAGGAGGAGTGGCAGGCGGACGCCTCCTTCTGCGAAACAGTGATGCTAGCAAAGGAGGAGGCCGACCGCATCAGGCAACGGCGTCCTCGCCGCCGCCGCCGGGATTCCGATCCCAATTTCCGGCCACCGTAAACGAGGGCTTGCGGACGGCGAGCCATGGGTAGCTCGTTGTCTGATCGTCCGGTAACTGTCCGGACCGAGCCCAAGGCGCTCTGTTCCCGCGCGCCTCAAGGAGTTGTCAGCAACAGGAGGGGCCCAGCTGGGCCGAAGCTTACTGGGGTCAGGGTTATCTGAAAGGAAGCTCGAGCCCCGGTATGAAGAGGCTAGAAGGAACGGGGTGGGGTTTTTAGTCAGTAAGAGTCTGACACTATCTCCCGCTCCACCCAAGAGCAGGGTTTGTCATTAAATGATTTGTGTCCACCGTAAAAAAAGGCCCCTTCGCAAATACGAAACACCGTCCTTCTGTCTACGACTCGAGTGGCCGCACTCAAGAAGCGATCAATTGAAACAGATGAGATCAATTGAAGCAGAAGTTATAGAAGCAGCTATATTTGGAAACACGTGACGCTCCCAAACCAATACTTGACGGAACTTACCTTTTTGTCGAAAAAAGTTCTAACTTTCAATATCAGTGGCATAGTCACAAAATTTGAGTCGAATCGACACGAGAAGAAGAAGAAGTTACATAATTCATTATAAAAACTTAAACCGTTTATGATCGCTTGTATTATTGGTCACATTTTAAACGTCGCTGGACTCCACGATGCAAAAATCACAGGTGTTTCTCCTATAAAGGAACGACCATTGTTCCGCGCATCTGCTTCTGACGTTTTATAAGAACCCATGTAAGATATTTTTTTTTTATTAAATTGAATTGATGCAAAAATAATACACCCATATTTTTGAATAAAGCAATGAAAAGCAATAAAATAGTCATGTTTTAAAATCGATGCCTGAAAAATAAAACAAGAATTTTTATAAGATTGCCAGTAAGAACGATGATCATAATCGGCTATTATTTTATTACTTAAAATTAATCATTTGAGATAAATCTCTTTTCCGCTGGAGCTGGATTTTTTTTCTATGGAGCTAGAGCATTCACCATTTCAGCGCAAGATTTTAAAAGACATGGCCGGATCCTGCCCAAATCAATTTACACGTACATTCATTATAATTACATAAAAAATTCTTTTAAAATAAATAAAAATAAATCACATCAATCACTTTTCTTTAAAACAAGCGAGAAAGAATCCCAAAAAAATATGTGCGTAAATTGTTTTTATATCGTTTTATATCATTACAATCATGGCGTCTACGTTTGGTTACACGCATAAGACCATCTCTGTACTTATCTGTAGTAAGCCTGATGTTAAAACTAAAATATAATACACCCGTGAATGCCAGAATTGTATTGCTAAAGTACCTTAAAAAAGTTCACGGTTTCACGGTTATCGCAGACACCACTTTTCGAGTGACTGCGAGTTTTGATGGAACTCACGTTAAACATTATGAATCGACAATATTTTCCAAGAGTGTAACCAAACGTCTTTTGACATTTCTGTGTTCTTCAAACTAAACTGTCAAAACTGTATGTGTCAGTCTTGCGTCGATCTTACAACATATTATTGTTTTGTGTTTTCGTAACTGTATTGGATTTTTAAACTAAACTTGGCACGCTATCCTTTAACGGACTTTCCTTTACGCTTCTAATATTAATATTCAGCTGTGCATATTGAATTGGTTTGTTTACGATTTGGATTCTGAAGCTTACGTCAAGGTGCCTGAATTGAAGTGTAGCCTCTAATCGAATATGAAGGCATATTGTAAGAACTTTAACACCGTAATTACAAAATACATTGGCTGATATACATAGACAAGTTGAAGAACTACAAGAAAAATGAATCTGAATTGCTTGAACTACTTTCGATTCCACCAGTTGCTAATCAAGCACATATAACGGCACCAGCCTCATTCCTTGATGACATATCTTCGAAGTTGGCTAGTTCTTCTTTTCGAGATTTAAGAGTGGATGAAAACATTGAATGTGTTTTGAAGCATTGAACATTAAGAAATAAATATATTTAAGCAAATGTATGTACTTACTTATTTATATGACTAAATAAATATAAAAGTTTTATGTTTTTAGTGTTTTATTGCGTGTCCAATTGTATGTTTTTTTGTAAATTCGCCTAAGTATTCAAAAATATCTGTAAATCGCAGCTTGTTTATGTCGACGTTTGAAAGTGACTATTACCAATATATATCAATGTGTTTACGTTTTACTTGGTCTTTTGATTTTTTGCTCATAATTCACTATTTGCCTCTATGAATATGTATATGTATTTTCATAGAATTATACCTACCCACAGTCTGAAAGGCGTTCTCATACTAACTTACTGTCACTGTCACCTTAACGTGTTATTGTAAATCATTGTTGTGTTGATGTCAATCATTGCTATTCAAAATGATAAGCCGTTTCTTTTGAAATCTTATTTATAGTGTCTCTCGCCTGTTCTCTTATCATAGAACTTGAACTACTCTAAAGCCGTACCTTTAAGCTTTAATACGATGTATCATTTGTCTGTGTACATAAATATTTTTAGCTTGGGCACAGCTCCCTACTAATTTCGGCCATGTCAAATACCATCATGATAACTTGAAAAACTATTACGCACGGGTAGTCTGTCTGCTTCACAGTATGACGTCATTTAGGTTATTCACACACCTAGTAGAAGCCTGAGTGACAGTCCACACAAAAGCGCAGCTCGCTTCCGCGCGCGGCGTTTTTGTTCCAGAGCCTCCACACAGGAAAACAAAGAAGTGTATTCAACAAGGCATCAATTTATGAAAGCTTACAATAGCATGCAAGTAGAATATCGTAATAGCTATTCGACGTAAGACGAGAGCTTGTACAAAAATAAATTATCCATTAACGTCACATTTTTCTCGTACCTCAATAATGTACCGACTACGTAAACGATAGGCTCGGAACGAAGCGAGACAATAATTACGCACAGACAGCCGTCAATCTCATCCGGTAAGACGCTTTGATAAATTATACATTGTTCGAGCCACATATCTGCGTCGCGTGTCCGTCCACACTTGAATTTTCACTGAAAACAGAGTAACGCTCCGGCAATGCGCGTTCGTCTTAGAAATTGGGTCGCATACCGTTGTGTAACGTCCCGAGCGGTGCGACCACTACGGCTATTGTGCACGATTTTTTAATATCGAAAAAATCAGGATTTTTATACAAATCACGCCAAGTTTACTTTGTACCAACGCGAACGTAAATAGGACACGAAAGGGACAAACAAATGGAAACTTTGGAACCCGGCTATAAAATTAAAAGCATATAAAGGGGAAATCTGAGAGGAGTCGAAAATTGGCCATTACCTGTGATTTTGGCGTAAGCTAAAAATACTACATCTAAAATCAATTTAAGGATCACCTTAAAATTAGTTTTGGAAGAAGTTTACGTTAGTATATTTTTTTCTTGGGCTCAAAGTCAGTGGTAGTAAATCTCAATTTGTACTATAGGTATAATATAATTTAAATTAATTGAGCAGTGCGGCTTGCTTATCTAAGAACTGCGAAAAGACCATCCGGTACAGGATTAAACATCCCTGGAAGAGGTGACCATACGGTTGCGTCGAGTCGACGCCGGGCCTCCGTGACGCAGGACTGTATCTTCAGCTAAGCAAAGTGTTGCACGTATTTTATTATTCGAGACTGCCGCTTCCAAGTCGTGCATTTGTAAGTAATTGTATGCTCACGATCGTTAGTACTTTAACAGCAGCGATGTCACAGGAATAATATTTAAGTTTTTTTTTATCTGATATAAACTAGTGCTTGACTGCGATCCCATCTGATGGTAAGCAGTGATGCAATCGTTGATGGCGGGGCGCAATAGTTTATTAAGAGCCATTATTTTTTCTTTTTATTTTTATTGTAGCCATGAAGACACCCAAATTATCATCGAATGAGAAGACCGTAGCAGGCTAATTGTTCCAGTTCTTTTTATAGTAATCGTAAAGTAGTGAAAATATAAGCCACGTACGCGTAGCTTCATAGACGCGTATTAGCCTGTTCACAGTTTTGTACGTCTGCGTAATACACCAAGCGTATAGTGACGAATACGCGTTTAAGATGAAGCACGCGTCCGTGGACTGAAGACCTAATCCAACTATTTTGCAGGAAGTAGAAGTAAGAGTCTTTTTAAGAAAAGACACTTTAACATGATCTTAGACAGGCACCCTACATCTTTTAGTGCGTCCAGATCTGGCGAATGTTTGTCCGCAAGCGACTCGCGGGCAGCTCGCGAGCGACGCATTCTCCAAGTCGGGTTTACAATTAGGCAAACATGATGCCGATAAGATGCTTCAACAGTTTTTGTAAAGTCAATACGAAGCTGAACTTGCTTTAAACTTTTGAAGCTAGTCTAAATAGTTAGAGGAAACTACGTAAAACATCTTCCATATGTCGCATTCAAAGTTAGCTCGACAGTGTGTCTGAATAGGGCACATGTCAAAAGAAACTATATCTCTTCAACAGATACTCGGCTTCGAGATACGCTTAACTTTGTTCACAACAGTGAATTCAGCACGCTGTGGAATCTCCACTGTCAAGAGCAACTTTAAACCGGACAAGTGTAGCCGTCGGCGATATATACCAAACGCAGACAACACCTACAAACTTTGTTTGTACTCTTTTTCTTCTACTGTTTAATACTATGGCTTTTATAAACACCACCTAGGTCTTCTGTCTGGTTTTGACTTTTATTGTTAATCAGTAGTTGCCCGAAATCTGCAAAAGTGTATTCGAGTTATTATCCCAATAAGATCGCCCCAATTTACATGCAACTATACAGGGTTATTTGTAAAACACTAACAACCTTGCAGGACTGTATTACTAACATCATATACAACAACTTTTGTTCTATGACTTTTTACAAAACCTAATACCAAGAACAAACATTCAAGATTTTGTTGTTCTATCTAACACATTTCAACTCAGTATTTTGCTGTAGATATCTAATTACAGCTCCCGCGTACTGTTCTCGTGACAATAGTAAGCAGGATTTCGAAACATTGTCATTACACATTTATTTATTTTTTTAAACAGTCTTGCTTACCACTACATCATATTTTTAATCTTTCATTAAAAAAAGGAATCCTTCCACCACAGTGGAAGATTTCAAGGGTCACCCCTATTCCTAAAAGTCGTAATAAAGCATTAGTAGAAGCATTTCGTCCCATTGCCATTTTGTCATCACCAGCTAAAGTGTTCGAAAACGGACTACATAATTACATTTATTCACAAGTTGAAAAATATCTGTGCAACGAACAACATGATTTCCGAGCAAAAAGATCAGTAAATACAAACCTTCTTACCCTAGCAGACTACATATCAAAACGTTTGGACCGTGGTGGTCAGGTTGATATCTTGTATTTTGATTTTCGGAAGGCGTTTGATAGGGTTAATAACGATATTTTGCTTGCAAAACTATGCGCTATCGGTTTTCCAACTGGTCTTCTGCGGCTCCTCGCGGATTACCTTCGCGATCGCCAGCAGTTTGTCAGGCTAGGCATCTATGAATCCTAACCATATCATACGCGTTCCGGAGTCAGTCAAGGATCAATCCTAGAACCACTTTTGTTCTTAATAATGGTCAACGATCTTTCATTAATTATTCATCATGCCAAAAGTCTACTGTATGCAGATGATTTAAAACTTTTTTCTGAAATTCAATCTGAAGCCGATTGTTTGGCGCTACAGTGTGACTTGGATGCTATATTAGAGTGGAGTATCAAGGACAAAATGGAATTTAACTCAACCAAATGCTTCGTTATGAGTTTCACTCGCACACGACACCCTATCAACTATGAATACAAAATGAACGAGAGTACCATTACCAGGACAAATGGCATGAAGGATCTGGGTATCACTTTTGACAACCAGCTAACATTCCATGATCACATCATTTTGGTAGCAAAAGATTCATTTAGGCGATTAGGATTTATACTTCGTAACGCCAAAGACTTTAGTAACATAAATGCTATTAAATCTATTTTCAATGTATGAAAAGAAATACGCATTACTTTTAGAAAAGGTTCAGAAAGCTTATCTTAGGTACTTATATAAACGCCTTCATGTGTACTACCCATTCTTGTATCCTACTAACTTTCTCCTAGGGAGGGAGCTTAGGGCATAATTCTCTCGAGGTGAGAAGAAAAAATTACCAAATAATTAATATGTGTAAAATATTTCACGGGAAAATAGATGCTCCTGAACTGCACGACGAGCTTTGCCAACTGTTTGCTCCGATTAACTATACCCGTAATCGGAGACACCGACTGTTTGCTGTTTCTGGGAGTCGTACCGTCGCCCGAGCCCAGTCTCCTATCCCTCGTGAAATTTCCGCGCTCAACGCTCTCTTGGATGCCAAACCTGATTGTGACGTGTTCGCGGATGAATGGAAGAAAATTTTGTCTGTCTGTTTGGAGTTTTGTAAGATGAGTGTATGAATGTGGTGTAGCTATTATTTTGCATTGTTACTTCATAAGTTTTCTAATGTCTTTAACTAATGTAATTTGCCTTTGGACGTGTTATGTTAAAGTAAAAAAAAAAAAAAAAACAAAAAAAAAATACACCAAGCAAATATTCGCACCATTTCCGTGTACTCGATATTAGAATATTGATACACCATCATGGCACAATTTCATTAGTCGTTAACTCTTTCGGTATACAGCATACGGGGAGTCCCCGCAGGCGAGATAACAACCGATGAAAGTTACAAGTGGATACGCCGCGCCGTCTGCAGAGATTCCTCGCTTGCTTTATACCGATCGTGATATCGACCAATGAAATTCATCGGTCGACATACAGCTTGCGGGTCGTGAGGCAAATACTTTTTCGAAATGGACTGTCTTTTTTCTGAAGTAGTGTTTCTATTTTAATGATTTAATCTTCAAATAAGTCATTAGAATCACACTCCAAATCCAATTGTAACTTCTTACAAAATGTTTCTGACGCGCCATGCCTCTTTCGATTTTTTAGTAAAGTTCGAACCCAAAATCTTTTTTCTTTTTCTTCAGTGAGGCTAATAGTTTCTTCTTCAATGAGACACACAGTCAAAATTGCACCACATAACATTAATTGTTGATCCATGGCAAGAACGTCTATTTCAGTGCCACTCTTGTAAATAACTGGCGACGAACATGGAGGTTTTCCTACACCCCGCACGCTGATCCTATCGACTAATGAAAACGGTTACCCGAATGCGGGCCATGTGGCATGCGTTCCAAAAATCTCTCGCACCCGGAGTGGATGCGGGCCCTATCGACTAATGAAATTGCGCCATCATGTAAAGATAATTACGTCCGACGTACGGAATACGGTACGGTACGGTAACGGTACGACGTAAGAAATTCGGCAGTGCGGACGCACTGCCGAATTCCGCTACAAGAACTCGTATGACGCGATGCAAGCGCATGCGCGCATCAAGGCTATCGAAAGACTAGTGAGGGTCGCCTGTAAATAGGTCAAGTATATGTCCAGCTACCCTCCGCTATTGTACTATCGCTTGCTTCACATAGACTTCGTAATATATGAAAATGTGATGAGCCAAAGTATGATAAATTTTCAAAAGTCAAAGAACAAAAGTTGTTGTTTATGATGTTCTTAACATAGTCTTGAGAGGTTGCTTATGTTTTACAAATAACCCTGTATAAATATTATTAGCAAGGAGGACAAAACCTATAGGATGAAAAACGCTTTTGTTTATAATTTTATTGAATACCGATTGTGCACCTATTCACATTCATAATTGTGTTCGTACGCACTTAGGTACGAGTACAAACATAGCGAACACGAATATATCGAACACAAACACCAAACGTGACCATTAAAATTTGGATTGTTTGTACGGGCGGTATTTTCGAACACGAACGCGAACTTAGTACGAATCGAGTTCGCGCACAGCAGTCGTAAACTCTCTTAACATAGCCATAGCGACGACGTTGGAAGTGGTCGATTGGGAAGTAGGAGAAAGTTTTATGGTGTTCGCATTGATTCCTGAAGAACACCGCTATATTACATACTTTGTTAACTGCCAAAGTCATCACAATTTAAACTTCATATCGATCATTCGTGCGTACCTGTGTTGGGAACATGCGCTGATAAACTACCAACTTTTATAAAATGACGATCTGGCAGCCATGGGCTCTACCTTCAGGCAGCAGTCCATTGGCACGGGCTTGGTCTTTATAGGACGGTGAGCTACACATTGTTCGCAGACCGCAAGCTCACGCCTGCGGTGACCGCGAGGTCGTTCGGTCCCAAGCCCTCTACGGGGCGCCTGTGTGAGCGCCGTCGCTGCAAAAGCGACCGGCGGCCATACTGAACGCCTGCCAGAGGGTCATGGCAATACGGATGGTGCGGGGTTACCGCACGATCTCCCGTGAAGCGGCGAGCCTTCTGGCTGGCCTACCACCGTGGGATCTGGACACATGCACGATTTGCGCGTGGAGATGCAACGCCGGGGTGAAAGTCCACTGCTGCGACAGGTCGAGGCATGGCGGACAGAGCTCTGGCGGGATTTCATGGTGAAATGGCGTCAGCGACTATTGCAACCCAGTGCTGGGCACGCCACAATTATGGCGGTAAGTCCCCTCATTGAGGCGTGGCTGAAAAGACCTCTCGGCGTCCTTACCTTCCGCATGACGCAGTTCCTCACAGGAAATGGCACGTTCGGGAGGTTCCTGCACCGGATTCAAGCGGAAGAGACGCCCGGATGTCGCCACTGTGCAGAACGCTCGGAGGACACGGTGGAGCACACAGTCGAGGTGTGCCCTGCTTGGGCGGAGCACCAACATGTCCTCGTGGGAGCGATCGGCGGCGGAGACCTCTCGCACCGGGCCTTGGTTCAGGCCATGGTCCGGAGCGAGGAGGAGTGGCAGGCGGTCGCCTCTTTCTGCGAAGCAGTAATGCCAGCAAAGGAGGAGGCCGACCGCATCAGGCAACGGCGCCCTCGCCGCCGCCGCCGGGATTCCAATCCCGATTTCCAGCCACCGTAGACGCGGGCTCGCGGACGGCGAGCCATGGGTATCTCGCTGTCCGATCGTCCGGTTACTGTCCGGACCGAGCCCAAGACGTCGACGGCACGCACTGTTCCCGCCTGCCTCAAGGAGTTGTCAGCAACAGGAAGGGCCTAGCTGAGTCGAAGCCTACTGGGGCCAGGGTTATCTGAAAGGAAACTCGAGCCCCGGTATGAAGGCTAGAAGGAACGGGGTGGGGTTTTTAGTCAATAAGAGTCTGACACTATCTCCCGCTCCAACCAAGAGCGGAGGTTGTCATAAGATGATTTTACCCATCGAAAAAAAAAAGCCTGCGGTGACAGAGAATCGCCCTTCCGACTCCTATCACCCGAGATGTCTCCAGCAGCGGCTGGACGTTTTTTCCGTCACGGCTTTCGCGACCTCCTTCGCTAGAATTACTGCTCCGCAGAAGAAAGAATAAGGCGACTGCTTTCCATTCCACGGCTGAATGCGAAAGGTCACCGCCGCCGATAGAGGTTTAATCGATGGTCGAATAATACAAAGTGAACAGAGAAACGGAAAAATATTTATCTAATCTTATTAAATCCTGAAAGGTCGTCGAAATGCGAAACATAATTTAATATCACAAGCGATCGTTTTATGATATTGCTACAAGTTTTTGCGTATGTTCAATTGTTTTTTTCATTAATGACTGTTATGAATAGTTGTGATGACTAAAAATATGGTCCACAGTGCAATAGGAGTAACCTGTACATAAATATATCAGAAGTCGCAGAACCCATTACGACATTCTTTTCATCCAAGAACGAGATAACTAGTAGTTAAATTCTGAGCCGACTCAATGTGTAAGTCGCCATCGATACCAGCTAAGAACAGTCGCAATGCACATGTAAGACTTACCGTAGGTCTTGTAACAGCGCCTCCCCCTGAGCTATGGTGGCAGCACAGGCGTCGAGGCTGGCGGCGCGGTGTTGTGCGCACTGGTCGAGTGCTCGTCTGGCGGCCTCCGGTGTGTCGTCGGAGGCACATACCCCGCCGCCACTCCGCAATGTTTCGAGCCACTGCAGCAGCTGATGAAAAAAGATTTTGTCAGAACAGAGCTTCTAAGGATCTTTTGCCGTTTGAATTGCATCATTTTGTTTGTAAACAAATGTGTTTTATTGGATATTTTGTAGAAAAAAAACTTCGATGAGTTTCTATTTTAGCTACAGATCCAAGCATAGGCTATTGTCAACGCTTTGTGAAATGTTTGTTTGGTGTTATGCTCTAAACATAATTATCTATAATCGTATTCTAACATCGATCTTCTTTCAAGAACAGTAAATAAATTTAAACATATGGTTTAGTATTACTTATGATAATATTCGAATGCCTTGTTATACAGGGAAAGGTGAACGGGACAAGGCCGCGTGGCAGATCACCGATGTGACGCACCAAATAAATACGGCTGTTGGCGGCCCATTGAACGAGTGCGCTCTGATGAACTGCCAGCAGGCAAACGTGGCGGGAAGTCGTGCGGCGTACCCTGGCGGCTTCCGTAGCACTACCTACGTGATAACCACGACCACTCTGGCAAGAGTGAAACGACCAAGATGATAATATTATGGTCGTTTATAGGGTTTCGTATCATAAGGGTAAAACGGGCAGCCCTATTATTTTACCCCTGCCGTGTCCGTCCGTCCGTCCGTCTGTCACCAAACTGTATCTCATGAACTGTGCCTAGACAGTTGAAGTTTTCACAGATGATGTAATTTTGCTGCCGCTATAAGGTCAATAAGGACAGAATAAAATAGGTATTAAAGTAGGGCCCATACAATAAACGTGATTTTCTTGCCGTTTTTCGCTACGGACGGTACGGAACCCTTCTTGCGCAAACGCGACTCGCAGTTGGCCGGTTATTTTCATACTCAGAAAGATGAAGTGGGAACTAGTTCGATACGCGTGTAGCTTTGTACAGTATTTTTTTAGTTTTCCATAATTGACAAAACAATATTTATAACCATCCATCAGTAACGAAGTAAATGAAAACTAAAGTATCCGATGAAAAGGCCGACTGTTTCAAAGAGTCTAGTTTCTGCAAAACATATGCATTCCTCAAGTTTAATGAGCTACCGTCACGCCAGGAAAAGATTTATAGCAAACTGACTGGAGAAAAATAAAATATATGAACGAAAAGTGAAATCTTGTTTTAAATAAAATAGAGATTCTTGGCAGTGGTCAGCATATGTTGGTGAAAGTCTAGGCTTATGGGCGACGGCAGAAAGGCGGCTTGATTAGCGGCTGGGAGCTGGCGTGGGTCCAGGTAACCCAGGCACGTTTGTAAGCACACCCATCGAACTTAGAAAGTGTTGTAACACGACGGGATATGAAAATATATTTTTATAGTTTTGAGCTAAGAAACACAAGAAACGACAGAAAATGTCCGCGCATCATAACTATAACGCATCAATATATCGCTTTTAAACACCTGAGAACCAGATGCCTTTAAACATATTTGTTTTCAAGTTTTATACAATAAATTGATATAAAATATGAAAATAAGTTATGGTTAGCCTAAATTGCTAAATTGTTTTCAATTAATTTAGCTTTTAGCTTAGAGCTACTTGTCGAGTTTGCCCAACTCACACGTACGACGTATCCCGTCACAAAGCTGTGTTCTTAGCTCGTGGATTAAAGAATCAGGTCAGGGGCCTTACCCTGACATGTTGAAAATCAGTCGTGCGAGCGAGTAAGAGGGATATAGATTTACAACTTACATAGCTCCACCCCTTTAACAATTCAGTTTAGGACGTAAAATAGATCGCGTTAAGAACTGGTGGTCGACAATGTCGTTTCAATAACAGTATGTTAACAGACTACACATTATTATTTTTTTATGTTACTAATTTTTTAATGTAGACTGTATGCAGGTCTATTGCACGCATCCAAATCATTTGCACTGCACAGACGCTTGGCCAGCGGTCAATGACGACCGTGACCCACCCAATCCTACCAGCGCCAGGCAGCCTTTTTACCCACGTTTATTACGCCTGCTTTAGAGCGCAGCGTAACACTCACTGTTTGTTCTGTCCTTTTTACACCCAGAAAACAAAAAAAAAGAAAGAAAAATAAAGTATAATAAATAATAATAATAAATAAAACTGCACCATAGCTCTCTAGCAGACTTCAAGGCAAAACCTTTGCAATTCGATAATAATAATAATAAATTCTTTATTTATTTTTCTTTGTTTTCGTTGTTTGCATATTATCATGAATATGAAAGCAATTCTGTTTATCTGTTACACTTTCACGGTTAAACTACTGAAACAATTTTGATAAAATTTGGTACGAAGTAAGCTGGAACCTTGGGCTGAAGTGGACCTTGGGGTCCACAATAATCGATATTCACGCGAGTGTTGTGGTTGGGAAATAGCTAGTTAACTTTAAAATAACGTAACAAACCTCTTTCTCATGCGTATACAAAAGCACGGCTAAGTCGAGGCGCCGCCGTCTGCGGTCGACCCGCGCTGCGAACGCCGCGACATGCGCTTCTAACTCCCGTGCTACACCTAGCACTTCTTCAGGGTCGCACTCGCCAGACCTGGCCAGTTCTTCAGCACCAGCGAGCAATTTTTCTGCGTTCGTATATGTGTTCTGTTGGACAAATAATTAATTATTTACTTATATACTTAAAATAATGCCGTATAGACTTATAATTGGTATTAAAACGTCGCTGATTAACACACACCTCACTAACAGAAAGAGCGATAAACAAATAAGGTTTGTACAAAATGGATGAACTTGACTCGTTCGAAGCCGTGATGGTTCGCTAGCAAATAACTACTAAACCATTAGTATGAACAGTCCATCACTATTGGTGGTTGGGTAATATTTTGACCTTGGTAAGAGCTATCCTCATAGAGATATGCTGTTTCGATATATGATAATCATAAATTAAATAAAGTGCACCAAAACAATATAGTTTCACAGAGGCAAGACAAGAGAGAGAAAATTATAATAAATAATAATTATTAAATGAAACCGTAACTAAGATATCCCTATTTGCGTTAAGATTAGACATTTATTTAAAGAAACCTTTTTTACTGTCTGTTTGATCGATTTCAACTTCTATTTCGTAGACAATACCATCCTTACTAATATTATAAAAGCGAAAGTGAGTTTGTTACGTCTTCACGCCTAAATGGCAAAACCGATTTTGATGAATCGGACAACCCGACGTACGATTACTATCTACCCATACGTTGTTGAAACCTCTACTGTCCGGACTAACCGTTTCGCCGCGTCGTATATACTACGTATGTCGAAGGAATGGAACAATTTGCCTGCTGTGGTCTTCCCGTCCGATTATAATTTGGGTATCTTCAAGGCTAGAGTGAATAGGCTTTTAATAAACTAGTGCGCCTCACCATCAGAGATTGCATCACTGCTTACCATCACGTGGGATCGCAGTCAAGCACTAGTTTATACGAATTAAAAAAAAATTGTACAGATATAGTTGGGACCCTGGAGACGGAAATAGCCTAATTTTAAACACTCACCATTAATAAACGCGGGCGAAGCTTCGGGTAAAAGCTAGTACAGTAATATAAGGTCATTAGTATTTTACAAATAACCCTGTATACTGTACAATATTTTTCGACGCATTCTACTGAAGCGTCGCGTTACGCGTCATGTTTTAGTCTATATTATATAACTATATTTTATTTAGTCCTTATTTTAGATTATAAAAAAAATATTGGTCACGTAATTTTTTATTTGTAAATTAAACCAAAAATAACAAATTTATAGCTTATTAAAGTTACGTGTGACGTCACCCCGTGCGAAAAAATGCAGACGGACTAATACTAGCATATTAACCTGTTACTGCATATTCATTTTTATTCATAATACGAAGCTTGCCAACAAGGGCTCGCTTCTTTCAAAAATTTTGTAGGATGTTGTTGTTTATCTACATTGATACAACAACTTCCGAGCTGTCAGCAGTAACAGAAAATCAAGCCAGCCCCGCTTATGAAGTACGGCCGTAACGAAACCATAGCGCCATTCAGAAATGTAATATGGTGGGACAACGCCATCTATCGAGCCTATAGGCAACTCTAAACGGCCGGTACAAAATGTAGGTAAAATATTTTATATTGACTCAATTTGTTAAATTCTGAGTATATATTAAAGTACATAATGTATTTACGATTAAATTAAATTAATAACTTTATGGTGTTCATTTATATGCGTTTGCTTTCTATTTAGTACATAAAATATGACCAATATCAGCGACCTATTCAGTCCAAGTATTTAAGTTAGTATCAAAAATATTCCATTTAGAATATTGAAATATAGTTGAATTATTAGAATTACGGCAAAAACAACCTTTTTTTAGGTTGGAAAACTACACGAGGGAACAAGGTTTTGGCAAACAGAACAGTAATCATATATTACAAGCTTTTATTTAGTTCCACCTGTCCCAATGTTTGTCTGTAATTAAATCTTGTAAATTAAATTTGTCCCACTTCCCGGTTACCGATTGAGCTGAGATTTTGCATGCATGTGTAAATTAGATGACAATGCCAAATTATTATGACAAGGAGCTGATCTGATGATGGAACCGGAAGGTGGCTAAAGGAACTTGTTAGTCAAACGCCACAACACCATCGAGTTTGGGCTCGTATTCTCGTGGCTCGATTCGTCTTGACGCGTACTTTAGTGCTAAACGGTAATCAGAGTCTGATGATGGAGCAGGAAGGTGGCCATAGGAACTTAGTAATTAAACGACATAGCCTCATCAAGTTTGGGCTTGTACTGTAATAAAAGACAAAATCAGTTGCACAAACAGTAATATAAATATTTAATGTTATTTTGAACAGAGTATAGATAGATATGCTCTTTAATGTAGACCATAAAAAAAAAAAACAGCACAAGCTTTAAATTAATTGGATATAAATTGACCGGTCTTCCGGTTCTAACGACTGTCTGGTAACAGGTTTTTAATCAAATAACAGTTTTCGAAACACCTCAAACCAAATAATACTTCTTCTAATGTCTTGACAAGTCGATGACGATAGATTTTTATCTTAGGGAAATTAAGTTCATAATAAACCAACTTACTTGTGCTACGTTTTCAAAGTGTTCATGAGATTTCTGATAAACTCTAGCTTTATGGAGATTTCTTCCTATACCAGTATTCTTCTGTAAAAAAACTTCGCCGTGATTTGCCAACCAATCAAGGACCTGTAACAAAAGCAATCTTTAGTCATATCGTAAATATTAGGATGGTTTGTAATAATGCTTGCGTATCATAATATTCAGTAATCAAGGTATCCCTATTCATCACACGGATGTATTTATACCACAGGAGATAGGGTCACAACAGTGTGCAGCTCAGGCAAACACAAAATATTTCGAAGTGTTGGCAACACAATGTAACCTTCATAGCATGGTATATATAAAAGCCAACTTTTAGGTTGTGTCTTTTAGTATTAGATAGGTTTTTTTGGTGGGTAAAAATCATCCAAATGACTTCCCCCGCTCTTGGGCGGAGCGGTAGATAGTGTCAGAGCCTTCCTTTCAGAAGCTGACCATTAATTGACCCTTTTTTGAAACTAAACCGAATAAATTACAATCATGAATCAATACTGATAAACACAAAGTCATGTAGCTAAATGGGTGTGATTGTAACAAGTCCGTGCTACACGATGCGTTGCGGCGCTACACCGCAAATACTTCGACGAATCGACGCGCACACGAGTGACGCTGCTCGCAAGTCCCGGTACGGCTCTTAAAGTTGTTGAGCACACTGACCTGCCTACAATCTTCTTTGTACAACAGCAAAGCTAGCCTCTGATGCAGCTTGAGCCTGGCCTGGTGATACCTCGCCTCCAACGCTCTATGGTGTCCTAGTATCTGATGGATGACAGCTAGGACGTGGTTTGCGCCGGAACTGTAGTCAGCAGCTGGATCGCCACCGCTACTGCCCGCGCTGCTTACCGTGCCGTCGTTCTGTTGAGATCAAATATGTTGTGTTTGAATTGCTTTATTGAAAGAGGTAGGTGATCTATAGATAATAAAAATTGAATAGGTAACGTTATCACCATGTCTAGCCTATTTGCGTTAAGGAAATAGTAAATAATCGTTATTACTCAACTAAGCCACGCCCCTTGATCAATCATCATCATCATATCAGCCGAAAGACGTTGGGCTTTACCCAAGGTGGACCAATGACCGGATTGGTTGTTGTGATCAATCAGGTCATAGTAAATTACAAACCCATATTCACATTGACCAGTTGAAATAAAAATGAAATACATACATCACTTCGACTCAAAATCGCTGTTTTATGACATGCAACAATGGACTCAAACAAAATCGGAAAATACTGATTTATTTGTTGACTGGTTTATTTTTTACCCCAGTATGTGAACACACCTTAACTTGCAGTAACACTGGTATGTTTCATAAAAAAATTGCAGGTATAAAAAATAGATTTAGAGTGAGTATTTGAGCAGATTTTCGGTGTTTCTGTCATCTGTGTGGCCAAGGAGTGCAATTTCCTGCCAGAGTCTGTGCTTTCTTCCTGATAGCTATAACAATGTTTTTAAGTCAAGAGTGAATAGGTTACTTCTAGGCAATATTCTCTCTATATTAATATTCTCGCAGGTAAATGATTGTTTACAATACTGTACTCTTACCATATCAGCAGGATCAGTTTGATGGCACACTTGAACAAGATGATCCAGCTGGTATAACAGCTTTTTACTTGTAGAATGGACCTAAAACAAAAAATAATGTTATTTTTACTGTTCAGCTGACTATGAAACCACAGCCTCATAAATGATTTCTAATGTCATTTGTTTCTTTATCAATTTGAGTGGAGTTTTTTTTTTTCGTTGGCGTTGACCGAGGTCATACTTCTTCACGGCTTCAGCAATTAAAAACAAATAGATATAAGGACAGGAAGACGGTAATGATCTCTACTACCACTATCTGAAAGCAGACTTCTCTCCTGTCCTTATGATCTTTCACATTTTTTTTTTCTAACTTTCTAACGTCAATAACCTACCCGCGATTACTGTTCTTTGCTTGGATACTAAGTCCTTTAAGGTATGGCTTTATATGAATAGTTCCTTTGTTTACTGTTAGAATGTGGATATAAAACTATGCGGATATAATGTTTTTGTAATATTTGACAGTAAATATATCGAATCGGCCTTCTCGGCAAGCTTCCCTGAGGTAGTCAACACTACAATAAAATTCTCAGCTCCGTTTTACCGAGATCGCGCCTGTTTAAATAATTCCACATATTGTGCAGTTGTGCAGACACTTGAGTTAAAGGCCATCAAATCTAAGAAGTACCGTTTGACTTTTCACACTATCTACACTAATATCATAAAGATGTAAAGTTTATTATTTTGTTTGTAACAGGTAATCTTTGAAAGTTCCTAGGTACTGGTCTAATTGGAAAAAAAATCCGATAGAAACACGCTTTATTCCTGAGTGACATCGGCTATATTTTATGGACGCGGGCGAAGCCGAGGGCAACATTTACCTACACACATTGCTATATCCCAAGATATACTAATCAAATGCAAGAAATTCGGCTTTTATATAAATTTGTAAAACTGTAATTGATTAGATAAAGAAATGAAATCAAAATTTCTTAAGGATCGAAAATGATAGTAATCAATTTCTTTGACCCCATCCCTTTTCTGCAATCTGTCAGGACTGTCAAAGGTCGACGTCTTAGATTAGACGAGCTTTAAAATAGCGACTAACCTCAGTATAAGCTTGGCACATATGCTCATACAGCTGTCGATGTCTCTGCGCATGTTGCTCGAGCGCTCTGGGATCGTTGCAGGGTGCTCCGCCCTGCCCGGTAGCCAGTTGAAGAGCCACCGCGCACTGAGCGCCCCAGCCACCGACCGCTGACACGTAGGCTTCCGCTTTGTGGTGGAATACTACGGAGAGAGATAGCACTGCTGAACGTTCTTCGAGACCTGTAAAAACATGATGTTTTTCTTAGTTTGTCTGTTCTCATTGGGTGTGACGCCAACGCCCACCATACCAACTGGGGCAGCACTGACATCAACGATAGAGGTGAGTTGCTTCATGATTTTGTACTAACTAACCGCCTCCAAATAGTTAATGAGGGATGTAAACCGACCTTTGTAACTAAATCGAGGAAGGAAGTTCTTGATGTAACTCTCGCTACTATTCACACTGCCAGGCTGATAACCAATTGGCATGTCAGTGATGAACCATCTATGTCTGATCATCGACTTATTGAATTCGCTTTGAATACATCCAACATTTGCGGAACTATCACTTTTAGGGATGCGAAAACCACGGACTGGGACTTGTACAGACGAAAGCTCCAGGAGAGACTCCTAGACGTCCCTAAAACCATACGCTCCCCTGAAACATTGGACTATGCTGTCACTCAAGTTACTGAAGCCATTACAGCCTCTTACCAAGAGAGCTGTCCTCTAAGAACTGTGAGGGACAGAAAAGTGACATGGTGGAACAAAAGGCTCGATGTTTTAAGGGAGGAATCACGTAGGTTGTTCAATAAGGCTAAATCGACTGACGACTGGGATCGGTATCGGAAAGCTTTAACTACCTATAATAAAGAAATCCGAAAGGCGAAAAGACTTTCATGGAGGAAGTTCTGCGAGGAGATTACTAAAGTCCCTCAAGGAGCCAGAATCCACAAAGTCTTATCCAAATCGCCTACGAATCAACTGGGACTCTTAAAGAAACCAGACGGTGCCTTCACTGCATCAGCGGAGGAAACCCTGAAACTTTTGGCGTCAACACACTTCCCTGGCTCGGTGATGGCACAAGACATCATCGTACCATATTCACCTCATATCCGCCTCTCCAGGCCTACAAATGAAGACTGGAGAAGAGCGGCGAGGTACTTTAGACCAAACAAGGTAGAATGGGCTATAGACTCATTCAAGCCGATTAAGTCTGCAGGTGATGACGATATCTTCCCAGCTCTCCTGCAGCAAGGGAAGACTATACTCATCCCTATCTTAATCAAAATCTTCAGAGCAAGCTTTGCCTGGGGATATATACCTGAGAAATGGACTACAGTTAAAGTCTGTTTTATCCCAAAGGCTGGTAAGAAAGACTACTCTCAACCAAAGTCCTTCAGACCAATAAGCCTTACCTCCTTCCTACTCAAGAGTATGGAAAAGGTTATAGACGAATGCATCAGGGATGGACCATTAAGGGCTAACCCTCTGCATCCGAAGCAACATGCTTACCAAAAAGGAAAATCCACAGAAACTGCTCTGTTAGAACTAACAGACAGGATCGAAAGGGCTTTGGAAGATAAACAGATAGCCCTATGTGCTTTCCTTGATATTGAAGGAGCTTTCGACAACGTCACCATAGACGCCCTTTCCAAGGGAATGAAGGCGAAAGGGATTGACGAGACAACTACTCGTTGGATCGAATTCATGTTCCTCAACAGAACTATCAGTGTTACCTTACACGGAACTACAAAAAGCTTCAAAACAACTAAAGGGTGCCCACAAGGAGGCGTTCTATCGCCACTTCTATGGCTACTCGTTGTTGACCAATTGCTGGTTGAAGCCTTTAAAAGAGACTTAGATGTACACAGTTATGCTGACGATGTGGTGGCTTGTGTTATCGGCCCCTGTCACAGCACGGTATCATCTATACTGCAAAGATCTCTGAACGTTATAAACACATGGTGCACAGAGAACAATTTATCGGTTAACCCGAGTAAAACAACAATAGTCCCCTTTACTAGGAAGCGAAAGTTGGACAAACTTGTAACGCCCACTGTAAAGGGGACTCGCATACCATTCTCCAATGAGGTCAAGTACCTGGGCGTAACTATCGACCAGAGACTGACCTGGAACACTCACATTAATAATGTGATTCAAAAGGCTAAAATAGCTTTAGGAATATGCTGTCGCTTAGCAGGGACGAAATGGGGCCTAAACCCTAAAATCGCCCTGTGGTTGTACACCGCCATAGTCAGGCCGATAATAACGTATGCCTGCGTAGTATGGTGGAGGAAAACATCCCAAGTGACAGTCATTAACAAACTTAATGGTTTGCAGAGACTTGCATGCATTATATCAACAGGCGCCATGTCTACAACCCCAGGAGCTGCTCTAAATGCCCTGCTTAACCTTCCGCCACTTCATCTATTAATTGCGAAGGAGGCGAAAGCGGGCATGTATAGAATAAACAGCACTGGCAAAGTAAACTGGCGCTCTCGAGCACTGAGATCGCTACACGAATCAGTGCTTGAACACGATCAGCTAGCTATGACAACAGACGTCATGCTTCCACAGTGTAGCTTTACAAGAAATTACACAGTGGAACTGCCGAGCAGAGAGGATTGGGCAAGCAACCTCATTACTTGCAAGGCTGGAAGCCTGATCTGGTTTACAGACGGATCCAAAATGGGTGAGAATGTAGGATGTGGAATATTTGGCATTAGCCCGAAATTCAGCAAAAGCTTGAATCTGGGTAAATATGCCACCATATTCCAAGCGGAGGTATACGCCATTATAGAATGTGCGGAAGCCAACCGTCAACGAAACTACATAAATCAATTAATTCTGATTTACTCAGATAGCCAGGCAGCTCTTAACGCCTTGAACTCGAATACAATAAATTCGAAACTGGTAAAAGACTGCGTTAACAAACTAAATGACCTGGGGCAAAGGAATAAAGTTATTCTGAGATGGGTACCGGGTCATTCTGGAATTACTGGCAATGAAAAAGCCGACGAACTTGCAAGGACTGGGGCTCAGGGTCATCAGATAGGACCAGAACCTTTCTGTGGTATCTCAAAGAACCAGGCCATGCAGACCCTTAAGGGCAACCTATTTGGCGATTCAAAAAAGCACTGGTTGTTACAACCAGGACTGCTACACGCCAAATCTCTAATAGAAGGCTACTCACAAAAACGAACTGCCGAGCTTCTTGAACTTAGCAGGACGAACATTTGTGCGATAGCCCGCGCCTTAACCGGGCACTGCAAATTAAACAGGCACCAATTTCACATGAAACTGAGTGACACTGATGTTTGCAGGTACTGTAATCAGGAGAGGGAGACGCCTAAGCACCTGTTGTGTGAATGTGGGCCCCTTATCCACAAACGGAGTATCCATCTGGGTCGACACATTATTCGCCCGGAGGAGATTAAAACTCTCAAAGCTAGGAGTATTCTAGACTTCCTGGAAGCCTCCCGGCTAAAAGAGTTACTCTAACAAGGTGGCGAGTCACAATAGATCTTTTAGGTCGCAGTGACTACATCTCCTACACTATGGGAGATGCATAGCCCCTTTTCTTCAAAAATAATAATAATAGTTTGTCTGTAATTTTAATGAGTATGTAACATGATTCCGAAAAACGAAACATCGAACAACACGAACACGTTACCACGAAAACTTAACGCCGTAGCCATGCGATCTCGAATAAAATGATTAAGAAAAATACAATAACACGTCCCCGTAACTTTGCTAATAGAAAACACTTAAGAGGGTCCTTTTCCACTCACACACACACAAGATACTGTGTTTCCAAAATATCTAATGAAAAATGTGCAAAAACGTCATAATCAGTTATGACCGGTTGTATGAAAAACAGTGAAAATGTGAGTCATGATGCACCACCTTAACAACAAATCCACGCTAGCACGCAAAACCAGACGCCATAGTCAGATGATCTCGAATAACCTAATCTCATCACCATTTCGAATCATTTAACTCTAAATTCTTATATCGGATATAGCATAAACTCACCAGCCGACAGTTGTTTGTAGGCTCGTTCGAGGCGGTGCGCTAGCGCAGAGATCTCGGACTCGGCGTAATGTCGCTTGTCGGCGAGGCGTCGAGCCGCCGTCGTGACTCGCGCCACACTCGGTCGACCGCCACCAGTGCATGCTGCTGCAAATCTGAACAAATATGATATGGATTATTTTAAAGTTATTGCAACAGTCCATCATCATCACCTCTTGGATTTTTTCGCCACAGCATACTAGTAAACTAGCAGGCCACCCAGCTGATCTTAGTAAGTAGAATTAATAGAGCCTATGTTTATATATTGTAATACACTTTATCTTCTTCAATTCACATAGGTAATCGGCGTACAAGAAAGTACATTACGTGAATTTATATACAGGTTAAATTAAGAATATGAAATAGTAGATTATGCACCGAGGGGCTAAAGTTGTGTCTTATGTCACGGGCGTCATATTGAATCTCGAGCGCAATGAAGGATTCGGCATTTAACTCACGAGCAAAGCGAGGGAGTTAATACAAGAATCCTGAATGCAGCGAGGGATTCAAGCTAGCCCTAAGGCAAAGACATCTTTAGCCCAGAGGAGGATACTCTACTTTTTTTTACACCTACTGTGAGAAAATAATAGTCACATTAAAATTCAGTACAACATTATTGACCGGCTGTGCCCCCGGCCCATAGATATCAGTAGATTATGCACTGAGGGGCTAAAGTTGTGTCTTATGTCACGGGCGTCATATTGAATCTCGAGCGCAATGAAGGATTCGGCATTTAACTCACGAGCAAAGCGAGGGAGTTAATACAAGAATCCTGAATGCAGCGAGGGATTCAAGCTAGCCCAAGGCAAAGACACCTTTAGCCCAGAGGAGGATACTCTACTTTTTACACCTACTGTGAGAAAATAATAGTCACATTATTGACCAGCGGGTCATAATGAAAACATTATTGACCGGCTGTGCCCCCGGCCACTAATGACTCACTTTAGGTTAAGGTTGCTTGACATATAATTTGACATTTTCGAGCAGGTGGTGTGAAATAGTAGATTATGCACCGAAGGGCTAAAGTTGTGTCTTATGTCACGGGCGTTATATTGAATCTCGAGCGCAATGAAGGATTCGGGATTTAACTCACGAGCAAAGCGAGGGAGTTAATACAAGAATCCTGAATGCAGCGAGGGATTCAAGCTAGCCCAAGGCAAAGACACCTTTAGCCCAGAGGAGGATACTCTACTTTTTACACCTACTGTGAGAAAATAATAGTCACATTATTGACCAGCGGGTCATAATGAAAACATTATTGACCGGCTGTGCCCCCGGCCACTAATGACTCACTTTAGGTTAAGGTTGCTTGACATATAATTTGACATTTTCGAGCAGGTGGTGTGAAATAGTAGATTATGCACCGAAGGGCTAAAGTTGTGTCTTATGTCACGGGCGTTATATTGAATCTCGAGCGCAATGAAGGATTCGGGATTTAACTCACGAACAAAGCGAGGGAGTTAATACAAGAATCCTGAATGCAGCGAGGGATTCAAGCTAGCCCAAGGCAAAGACACCTTTAGCCCAGAGGAGGATACTCTACTTTTTACACCTACTGTGAAAAAATAATAGTCACATTATTGACCAGCGGGTCATAATGAAATCCAGTACAACATTATTGACCAGCTGTACCCCGGCCAATAGATATAACATATTTCTATGCCCTGGCCACTAATGACTCACTTTAGGTTAAGGTTGCTTGACATATAATTTGACATTTTCGAGCAGGTGGTGTGAAAATAATATTATGACATCTACACTAATGTAATAAAGAGGTAAAGTTGTTTTGTTTTTGTTTGTAGGAGGTTATCTCTGGAAGCATTTGTCCGATTGCTAAAATTTTTTCACCGATAGGAAGCTATTTTATTCCTGAGTGACATAGGCTTTATTTTATGTACGCGGGCGAAGCTGCTAACAAAAGTTAGTAGCTTAAAAATTAACAGTTGATTTCTTCTACTTAATTTTTTTCTTTTGCAAGAAAATAAAATGCATAAAAATAAAGTTGAATGACATGCCCCCTTTATTCGTACGATACTTGTAACCAGTTGGTACGCAACACTTGTTGTAACTATGGAAAAATCCCCATCGGTCATTATTTTTATTGTAGATTTATGGTTGTATACATGAAAGTAATTAAAATATCACAACTAAGCACCCCTCTATTTATACGCATACATTCTGAAGTCGTATTCTACTCTAGTAAATTTCTGTATTATTAAAGACGCTGTTTTCTAACTCAGACGCCATCTACTAAAAATAACTCTAATTTACCTAACATTATTGACATTGATTGATTCTGTGATGAGATTATAAACAGATTTCGATAGTCTTTAATAAAATGAAGGATTGACCATCGAATATTTCGTAGGTAAAACAAACCACATAGTTTACCTGGCGTGTTCCTCCTGCAGTCGCTTGGCAGCGGCGCACGAGCGGCCTATCTCCACGTACGTCGCCAGGAATGCGGTGCGGTGATTCACGATCCACTCCAACATCTGCGGTAGGCACGGTATTTTTATGAATTATTTGTATAACAGACTTTACCTGAGATTAACCTTATGGGTTTTAGAGGTAAGAATCAACTAATTATTTCCTTAACAAACTGTACGTCAGGGTATCTAAAATCATTTAATGTATTACAAATAAAGAACAAATGTAACTTTTAACACATTTTAGCAAGTCAATTGTAAACATTACAAGATGTTTTCTAGACAGATAATGTTAAAAATAGTGTAAGGGTCGTCGCAATCGGGCCACCGGCCACAACCACGAAACGCCGCCACCGGCAATTTCCTATAGTTCTCATACATTTTATATGAACTCGTCGCCGACGATTGACACCAGTGGCCGCTACACGCTACAAATCGCCGCTGCTCGCTACTTGTGGCCCGCTCTGGCCACTAAACGCTGATACAAAACGCCGTCACACGTTCTCGCACATTTCGTTGTCGCGCGCTACAGCTTCTATTGTGGCCGCTTCGCCGTTTTAATGGCATGATGACATGTGTAGACATTCAGACGATTTTTTATCAATGAAACTAGATGAAACCATGCGTTTGTGATAACAGACTTTCGGTTCAGACCACTCTTCTCGCACCCTGAGCTTCAATTACAACAAGAATAAAACAAGTTTTAAAACTACTAACCTTTTCGCAGTCCTGTTCAAACAGCCTCAGCTGGAAGCACTGATCAAGCTGCATCTTCTTGTGCTGCCACAGCTTGTGCGCGTGTGCGTGCGCCGAGCGCACGGCCGACAGTTGCGCGCGCACGGCTCCCGGCGAGCCGCAGTGGAACGCGGCCTCGCCGCCGCTGCCGCTAGCCTCGGAGCAAACTGCTTCCGCTGCTTCTAAGCGTTGTAGGACACGTTCGCCTGTGAAACGAATATTTCGTTTCAATGTTAAGGCCGCTAACATAAAATCATGCTGCAATTACTTTTATAGAGGCTTGATTGGCTTCAATAAAGATAGTAACAAACGTTTTTCTTAAAATACGGTTTTATATTTCAACATACACCCGTATGTTAAGAAAAACGTTTTGCTCCAATTCGATCAAATGTTTTAAAGTCTAGTCACAACATTTCAATGTAAACATGAGACCTGGCTGTTGGTTATCCATCAAAGTCTTAACCAGGCGATACCTCTGATAGGCCAGTAACTCTGAGGAGTCACCATGTATATAATATTTGCACACAATATAAATTGATGTTTAATAAATCAATCAATATTTAACTAGTGTTAGCATACTTTCGAGATAAGTTTTGATGCAAGTGGTCCCTAATGTGTCCAACTGCAGCAAATATTACGGGTACACACTGATCCCCTGTTAGTTGGTAAACTTATCTAACTATATATTGTGGTGCAAAGTAAATATTGCTGTCTGTTATATTAAGTCGGTCAATGCAGTCACAAATCAAGCAGAAACTCATTATGGCGGATGTTGGAAACCGCATTGGGTTCGAGACTGCCGTCATAAACGACTGAAAGTTGCAGATTGAGTATTGTTTCACTACCTTATCACCTTTCATCAGCACGGCAGACCATTTCTATCTAAGAATGGCATAGTAAATATGTTTTTAAATGCACATGCCACAACGTTGTCTTGTGCAAGTGCAACTTTCTGTAATCGAACGCTATATGAAATAGTGGAAACTCATTATGGTCATTACACATGTAAATGAGTATGGTTTATTATTAGAGCGGTTTCTACAATAAAGATTTGGCAATGAGACATTTTAACAGAGCGAACTGTTTGTGCAGTCTGGACACTGCAGATGGAAATGTTAACTATTGAGATAGGAATATTTTGAAGGAGGCCGTGAAAGCGATCCTCTCTTGCCACTTTATAGTTATAACTTAACTAATAAAGCATTCGTTTGCATGAAGGAATGTGACAATGGGCGACTACAAAAAATACAAAATAACTCGTATCGTACCAGGCTGTTCAGAGCACCACAGACAATCAAAACACATCACTATCATTAACACTAAAGGTTCATAACACGACACCCTTCAGCGTTCCACTACAGCGAATGCGTGCAGAGACTGCCCGCGCTGAAACCTGAGGTTATACAACAAGTCGACAGCGGCCTGACCGCCTCGCAGGCTGGCCCGCGCGCGCCATTCAACCATAACCAACGTTATATGAATCAAAAATAAATAGACAAGCAATTCCGCAATTTAACGTTTTCTAATGCACTTTATCATTTATTATGCACATACTTTAAACGTATATGGATACGTAATTATGCGATCGATGATTATAAATGCATTTAACACTTCTAACATTTTGATTATCGAGTTTAATTACCCCTTCAAAATTACGTTTTCAGCTAAAAAGTGAGCAGGTAATAGTTGCGAAATCAAGAATTATTTTGGCGGGTCTGTAGAATTTTAAGGCAATGCATGATAGTTCGTGTTTGCATACTAGTTTACCAGCTGTTACCTGCGCCCTGACTCGCGTGTAGTTTGAAGAACTTAATTCTCTCTTTTTGGGTCAATCGTGTAAAGAAATATTAGTATCAATTTCGGAAATGTCTTGTCTACCCCCACCGAATTTAAGTACCGTTCTCGCGAAAAAACAAAAAGTAGATTAAGTTACTTACTATAACATTATCTATACCCTAGTAAAAGTCCCATCTAAATCGGTCCAGCCGTTTCGGAGAAGTAGGTACATATTCCGAAGTCCCGTTCTCGCGGGAAAATGACAGATAACCTACGTTACGTTGCTCCTAGTTACATCAGGTATCAGCTATGCATTTACTAAATAATGTTAATTAGACATTACAAACAGACAGATCAATTTTAATTATATAGGTATAGATAAAAACAAGTACCTTGCCCCTCCAGTTCGTCGACGGGAACTTTAGCAAGCCGTTTGCTGATATCAGCGTGCGCGTCGATCGCTCTCCTTGCGCCCGTGACGTCATCGGCGAAGTCGGCCCTAGCGACATCTTCTTGCAGGTCATCGAGCCTGTCTAGCAGCTCTCCAGCTTGCCACATTAGCTCTTCCAAAGCCTACGGAAACACCCTTAGTAAACTTTATTCAGAATAAAAAATAGCTATAGGATATTGCCATACGCTGAACTTAATAAGGGACCGACACAAACGTGAATTTCACTTTTTAGGTATGACTTCTTCACTCTCTGAATAAGGGTATCCAACTAACAATAGTCAGACACTGCATTATTTACGACCCGCTTACGACGATTTCGAGGAGTGGTGGCGAGTGGAGTGGATAGCAGAAACAATTCACCAACTCGCCGAATACTTTGTTTTACACTTTTCTACGAAACATATGTTGACTGTTTCTATCATTACGACAGTTAGCGCATTCGTTTTACTGCTCCGCGTAGCAAAGGTATCTAGAATAGAGGAGGTAGGTACTGTTTTATGTGCTACTTATTTTTCCAGGTTGTCTGCCTCGTAAATCGAGGAAACATAATTATAATTTGTGTATTTATACACACGCGCCAAAACAGTTTCACCAACGCGATGATGATGACGTCATTGGTGTCTGAGTGTGCGCCGACAGAGGCGCACGTATGGCGCATACGGAAAGGTGTGGGCAATATGGGAAGTACGATAGCATTACTCATAATCTTCAACAACGAATTCCTGTAATTGTAAAATTTAGACTTACAAATAAATGTATACTCACCAATCTAAGGTCTATCCATTGCGCGTGATCATATTGCAGTGTACCTTCTAAATCGGGTGTAAGTTGAGAAATATCTATTACTTTAGGCAGTGCTTCTAAGCTAATCATAGTTGTCTGAAAAGGAATTAATATCTTATAGTAATTATAAAGAATATATTACACAGATGTTTTGAATTTCAATCACTCGTTTTACAGTTTCAATGATGAAAATACTTACCTCAAACTTGTACTTATGTGCTCCTATGGTTGTGCGTTGCTTTTGCCAAAAATTGTCAGGTTTTACTACAAGTGCCTGATGGACGGATGAAGGAAAGTGTTCTTGCAGAACTTTTAGGATAGGTTTTATTGCTGCCCATGCTGAACCTCTCATATCAATCAATATAGTGAATCCATGTGATCTCACCGAATCACTAAAACAATGCAAAAAATAATTATGTACTTAGATCTTTTTGAATAATAAATTAAACAAGGTAAAGAAGTCTGAACAATCACGTAATTTTCGTTCAAATATAAAAGACAACTAAATCAATACTCGTCAATTTCCATCATATCAAATATCTTTTGTAAGTGGAGTACAGTAATTGGGCTACTTTTCCTGCAATAGAACTCATTAGAACAAATTACGCTGAATGGAATGGCTAACCACAGGAAAGCTAACATACTGTACACAATTTCTTTGAAGTTGACTAGTATGTTTTTGAGCATAACTCTATTGTTCGAGCTCCGTGTTAATAAACGATATTACCCATTATTCGCCTTCTACCAGGAACACTCTGGTGGCAACATTAATCTTCACAATCGTGTCGAAATTCACTTGTGTAACAAATTAGAATATGTTTGATACAGGTAACAACGTGTAAACTCGCAACAAAAATAGAAATCATGAGAGCTCACCGTCTGCTCTATTGACCTAAATTAAAATAGGTAGTAGGTTCCCCAATATTTGTAACACTCCATTTTTAGTATAGACCAGGTCAACATTTAAAACAAGGCCAGCCCCGAGCTTCGTAGGTGGCTGAGTAGGACCAGTGACACACATTGGTAACAAAAATAAACGAAACACTTAAGTCTTCGGATAAACTCAATCGATCTCGTCTGGCATTGTCAAGTTCGCTAGATACTTTTTAATCTGATAAAAGACAGCATCAAGCATCTGTAGCATCAATCTAGGCATGGTGTACGCTCTAATCAGCCAACAACATTATTAGGGGACTTTACTCCTAAAATTTGGAGGTGACACAAAATATCTTCTTCCAACGTTCAACAATAAAGATTCAAAAAGTAATATTAACCTTGGTATACTGATCAAATAGTGCAGCAAGCGCCTATAGTCATCTGGCGCGACTCGGTCTCGCCTGGAATTTGCCGGAAACCATATTATAGGTCCCCCGCGGCGGTCGCGGCCTCCGGTCAAGGCCGCGACCCGCTCCTGGAGTAGCGGGAGCACGTCCAGCGCGCGCGCCCCAGCCTCCATCGCTGCCCCTACTCAGCAACCACTCTGAAGATGCCTGTATAAAAAGAAATAGGAACTGTTATTTTTTGTGCAAACTACTGAAATGGTGACAACGCTGGCGAAGCAGTGTCGGCAAAAACTTAATCAGATTTACTTTTAAAAAGCTAATCGTGATTGGCGCTTAAAATTCATATTTTTTTTAAAATTTGTAATTACGATTATTAAATCATACCTAATCTTAAGTGTTAACCACGATCAAAAAAATTAGTTACTGTTCTAAAAACGAATTTTTGTACAAAGACTTTAGCATATTTTTAGATTGTAATATTATGAAAAAATCACAGGAATTAGAATGACTGAAAAAGAAATTGTTTTTTTTTTACTTTTGAAGATAATTTATATTTCGTAATAAGTAAAATTAAATTTATGATTACTGTTTTCTCAAATAAATCGTCAATTTTTTTTACGACTAAAGAATCTAATCCGCCGTCTTATACGCGGTATTTGTTATGCAAGATTACTCCTATGAGATAGAATTTTATAAGATTAGGTTCAGATGACGCACTGTTCTGTTTATTTATTAGGGTCGCCGCATACGGGTCACACGCGATAGCCATACCCGCCGTCACGAGAAGCTAGAAGCGGCGTAGCAGTCAGGGCCACTAACCATTAGACCAACAACCCAGTCCATTTATTGAAGAGTTCCATATGGCCTATCACCGAAGTTCTTGATCAATTCTTTACCAAATTTAAATGAGACACTTGGCAAACCAGTTCTTTGAAACAAAAAAGAATCAATGAAGTCGGTTAATATTTAGCAAAGACATCGCTGAATAAGATTCAAAAGAATCGAGACAACTTGAGAATAGCAACATTCATTGGCGGCGTTTTTTATTGTTGCCGGTGCACGTGTGCGGCGACTCTATGATCTATTAGATTTTAACCTTACTGAAGTGGAATAGAATATAATTAACCCTTCAGATACCGTCAATTAGAGACACAATAGTAAGACAATAGATGCGCGGCCACCGGTGGTCGCTTGGGGATTCATGAATTAATGTCAGTTTGTTGGTTGGTAAAGTGGATTGATATTCTCTCTGCGCCTCAGCAGCGTTACCGTCACGAAGTGCGTAATCGCACGCACGTTCCACTGCGCAATGGAGCGCGCGGATTGGTCCGCGCACTTACGCCGGGTTCGTGCCGGGTTCGTGCCGGTGGAACCGGCTTCGGTGTGTAGACACCTTAACTGTGTTTTATTTCAGCATATTGAGGGTTAGAATATCCAGACATAGAATATTCAGCTCATATGAAGGCACAGCACATCACAAGAGTAAGATACGCGGCAACAGTTAACAAAATATGAGCTTGTGCGATGTGCACTGCGCTGACCGCCGTCTCGCAATTGTAAAATTGCTCCTCATAAAGCTCTTCCGTTCCCTGTCGCAAATTCAAAAGTATTGACAATCATACCTTTCTGAATGGCTGATAAGACAAGGATATTTTTCTAGCAATTTTTACATCAGGCGTAATATTTTTTTTGCACTAGATAAAGTTTGTCTGGAGAAACCTACTTTTACGCGGGCGAATCCGCTGGCAGAAGCTTATATTGTTATAAGCCTTTAGAACGTATTTCTATATAATTATATTTTCTTTATTGACATCTATCTAATAAATAAATCTATCAAAATCAATTCGAATCTGTTCTAAACTTTTTTATTACCTTAATTATAAGAGACTAAGGTATAATTTAATGAATTTTGGAATTTTAATGTATTCAATATTTGTAATGACTAGTATATTTCGTAATGATTTTAATTAATAGATTTTGTGTTTATTTATTTTTAATTTTATATATAATCTAAATGTGCATGATTTTTATATGGGTCTTAATAACGGTACCTGAAATGAATGAATTATTTCAGGTACTATATATATTCTTTTTATTATTTTTTATAAATCTTAAAAGACTATCAACTCGCTAGTTTGCAATCATATCGATATGTGACCTTCATAGTTGTCACAATACTTACACCTAATACAGATATATCTGTAAATTAAATAGACAAATGTATGTTGGCAACCGACTTTAGTCATGTCGCCAGCTTCGGCATTCAATGGCATTCTTTGTCATTTAATCTGAGATTTTGCATAAAAATCTAAAAATCTTACTGACTAAAAAACTACTGAATATGAGTAAAACATTTGGTGGCTTAATTTGTTGCATTTTAGTTCTACCATGACATCCTGAAAGTAATACATCAAGTTACCAGTAACCCTGTATATAGATAGATATAACATACAGTTTAAAAAATACAATAGGTTGTAGGTATTAAACATAAGTGACAATATATAGTAAATTAAATTTATTTTTATATGCAAAATACGCGCCTTAGGCGTGGAGTTGCGGATAACAGCCCATTTTACCTAAAGTAAATTAAAAGAACAATTACTTTTCGTACAATTCTTTTTGTTTGCAAACCAACTTACCACTGGATTAGCTAAAGAGCACAAGAAACTCAATGCTTACTTGAAAGGAGTCAATGCTATAATGTTGGTTATTCTCTAACAAACACATTAGCAAGTTATGATTGACTGCCATTGCACATGCAAAGAATACAAATAATTACTGATTGTACCCTATTGCATCAAGGTTGACAATGCACAGTATGAGAATTAGTTGCATTGAAATTTTTGGCAATTACAAATGAAATTTTTGGCAAAACCCATTTTAATTTTGTTTATTTGAAATGGTTAACGGCTTAACCCTTCACATACCGTCAATTAGAGACACAATAGTAAGACAATAGATGCGCGGCCACCGGTGGTCGCTTGGGGATTCATGAATTAAAAGCCGCTGTCT
Source organism: Mythimna lalbum (assembly GCA_949319445.1). Taxonomy (NCBI): domain Eukaryota; kingdom Metazoa; phylum Arthropoda; class Insecta; order Lepidoptera; family Noctuidae; genus Mythimna; species Mythimna lalbum. The sequence continues at coordinate 34,362,999 of OX439344.1, forward strand.
TGTTTGGAATTCACAAACTTTTTTGAAAAGATTAAATTCCACATGCTTGCACTTGATACATAATGATATAGATTGTAAATAAAACCTCATTTAACAGCAACTTGTTCAGTTTAATAAAGACAGACAATGTCAGTGTTGTTTACCAAACAGAAAGCAATGTAACTTAATATGATATAATCAAGTAATAAGGATGCACATCCATTCTTATCTATCAGGAAGGAGCTATGGATTCCTCACAATTAATGTTTGTAAAAGTCTAATTGGCTCGATTACCCAACATGCTTATCAAATTAATTAGTAAATTTAAATAGTTGACCTACAATGACTCATGGCCATATTTTGTGATAAGTGTAATAAAATAATTGGTTACTTCCACTATTAGACATTGCCTTGGGGAATATTCAATGTTTTGACAAAATCAGATGAAAGTTACATACTCAAATAATGAATGTTATTTTGGTTAAGTAATTATCTGCATGCTTGCATTAGTCAATATTTGCACAAATATTAATTTGAAGGAATCTAATTAACGTTTTTTATAATTACAGATAACAACAACAAACATGCAGTTAATACCCAATTAATCTTATGATTATTAATTTAAACAAAACTTTATTTTAACTTTTTTTTTAGACAGAATGCTGATGCCATGATAATATTATAGAATTGGCATATCACAATACCCTTTCTGGCATTTAGAAATGTTTTTCTATTTCTGCAAAAAGTTTTAAATATAAATTTAGAAGTATTTAAGTAAACAGTGCAAAACAAAAATACAAATTGTTTGTGCATAATACAATACAACTACATTAATATTAGTGGACATGCAGAAGCTGTTAAAATAAATTCTGTAATCAATCTATGTTTCTTCCAACTAGTCACTGATGACACTGAGATGTATCATATTACTTTGAGGTTCTTTCATACTTGCACACAAACTTCTATAAGTTAATAACTTATTTCTCATAGGAACTCATTTGTTAAATTACACACTGGGCTTAAACTCATTACTGATTAGAATTTACCTCAAGTTGCAGTAACACAAATGGCAAAAGAAACAACAAAACTTACGTTCTTTGTAAAGCTTACGTCCAACGCCAAGGGTCGCGGAGCTTGTATTGTGTGAACTTATGAAATAACATGCTCATAATTTCATTGGACTGTGAAAAATAGATACAAAACTAACGAATGGTGCATTTCTCTAAGACTCAAAACTTTTCTACGATAATTTTACTAAACGCTGATGACAAATTGTTGCAGATATTATATTATAGCTAGCTATGTCACAACAAATAACCTCAGCCATCAATTTGAACTAACCGTGGTGACTCAAAGCTGTTCGTTAGTCAGGTATAAAAGGTTCGGCACGCATTATTGTCACTGTTGCTTTTCTCAGTATAACATTCGTAAAAAAATATTTCATTACTGTCCCTACTGTGACTAAAAACACACAAGCTGTAAGTAGATGACAAACTGAGGAACACCAACCACCACAATGGCGCGCCAGGGCTGTTCAAACTTCAAAAAAAACCGATGTTGTGTAACGTATTTGTTACGATAATCCAATCGATTTAAAAATAATCGAGTTAAATATTACACAATCGGTATTCTCTTAGTTTACCAAAAATTGATTTAAAGTGCGTTTCACATAAAAAAATCCTTCACCGTAAATGTCTGTATAAAGAATAAAGAAAAGAAAACTAACAAAAGCGTCTTAAAAAAGAAAAGCGTTACCTATTTTAGTAAAATTGTTGAACGAAATGCGAATCGAAATCGATTATAAGCATAGTCGCATCACTTTAGGAAGAATTATGACAGGAATGCGGTTTAATTTTTTTTAAAAGCAGGTCTAAAAGGGAGGTGTTAATGGAGAGATAGATGTACAAGCCGGTTTAAAACCAATTTGTCGAACGAAAAAAACCGTATAAAACCAAAATCAACTATGTTTTTTGGTTTAAGACGATTGGTACAGATGATCATGTTTTTCTTAATTATTACTACATTTTCTTGATTTGACGGAGCTAGGGATATAATCTGTATACCTAAACTACCGTATAAGGATTTTTTCCAATGTATGATAAACTGAAATTTATCTATTTAACAAGTTTAGTTCTATTTGGTCCGTCTGACCAAAAGTACCTAGACATTACCTACATAAGTTATAAAAACTCTATTGATAAGTTAAAAACTCTGTTTTTTTCAAATGATATAAGTAGGTACAAAATTGTATTCGGTTTTAAATCAAACTCACACACTGACACAAACTCTTAGGTGAGTTTGAAAATAAACCGTTTTAAACGGTTGACGTTTAAAACGGTTTATTTGGGGTTTTAAAAACATTATTTTGGCTTATAACATTTTAAACTGGTTGATATAATGACCGATGTCCAAAGTTGGACATAGCCTTCACCTTGCTATAATGACATGTGCCCACTGTTGGACATAAGCCTCCACCTCATTATAATGACCTGTGCCCACTGTTATTATGTCCATTTAGGCGCTTTAATGTTTCCACTGTTGTCCACTGTTGGACATAGGCCTCCCCCTCGCTATAGTGATCGGTGTCTTCTGTTGGACATAGGCTCATAAACTAGTGCGCCTCACCACCAGATTGCATCAGGTGAGATCTCCGTCAAGTGCTAGTTTATGTTAATTTAAAAAAGTACGTGTTAGAAAAAATAAAGCAGTTTTGGTACTTTTCATACTTTTCCGATTTTTTCGGTTTTATTTGAAAAATACATGAAATTTAAACTATAAATTTCTTACGCTAGTTCTACTTGATCCGTCTGACCAAACGTACCTAGGCATTACCTACATAAATTATAAAAACTCTTAAGTTTATTTCATGAATCCCCAAGCGACCACCGGTGGCCGCGCATCTATTGTCTTACTATTGTGTCTCTAATTGACGGTATCTGAAGGGTTAATTATATTCTATTCTACTTCAGTAAGGTTAATTTCAATTATTCTAAAATTTTGCAGTTTCATCAGGTGAGCAACTTCAGTCAGTAGGATAATTTTTATTACAGGGTGAAGCCGCTGGAAGAAGCTAGTCTAACATAGTTTCAAATATCAAGACACACACATAACAAAAACGATATTTATCTATCGCAGCGCAGCGCCCTCAAATCTCACGACTTTTTACTTTCTGCACAGGCAATAATAGGGTTATTAAGGGTCAGACTGGTTCACTATGAATGAAAAATAAGACGAGTCTGAGGTATATGTAAAATTCTTGGGCTAGAGTGAAGACGCTCTTAATAGTAAACTAGTTTTTAATTCACCATCAACGATTTCACCATTGCTTACCATCAGGTGAGAAGATCGCAGTTAAGAATCTGTAAACATCTTTATAAAATATATAATCTCATTCTCCCGTAATTTTTAAATTAAACATATCCTAAATGTGTAGAATTATATTTTGGAATAGCTATGCTTAATATTTACGGTTTTATGAAAAACCGATTCACGAGTACTTCACTAGCTTGAGTGTTTATTGATTTTTTGACATTACTGCAAACTTCGTTTGAATTCGTTTGAACTTGGAAATCTGGACGATTTGAAATAGATAATTCCTTAACTTTACTGATAATGTGTAAAACAAACAGAATGCCGTTACAACTGCGTCAGGTATATTTAAAAAAATATAACAAAATTGTAAATAAAAACAGTTGCATTACGTACATACTTTACATACTACCAAATAATGTACTGCAATGTACACAGTAAAAATCGTTTGCGAAAAAGCTGTGTTAGATTTTAGTTAAATTCTGCCCAGAATATTGTGTTAAGATTGTACATCGCCAGCTTTTGCGAATTTTGGTGAAGAAACAAAAATTTTGCTTGCTACTGTACACTTTTCGTTAATCCATGAAATGGTGGAAACTAACTACTATAAAATTACTTAAAATTAAAAAAAAAATGAGCATCAGAAAAACTGAGCATCATAAGGAATCGATAACTCATCAAGCAAATAAATCAGTTTTGTATTTTGGTCATGTAGGTACATTATGATTATTTTATAATTAAAATCCGTAATTTAATGTGATCAATCACACTTTAAATATTTATTTTAAGCATTTTTCAGCCTTGGAAGTTAAAGGCTGAACTATTAAATTAAGAAAGCAGATGTTTTGCTTTTAGCAATACTAAACTACTGCTTCCCATAATTAAAGATATTTGATGCTAGCTCTACTAATGTTTGGCACGGCTAATGAAATAAAGTAATGTATTTAAAAGTAATGCGACTGAAATATTAAATGTGTGTCAAAAATAAATATTGCTAAACATAGCTATTGTATACAACGTGATGCACAATGGTGATCTTGCAGAAGTAAAAAGATACCAACATGGCTCTAAGGATGCAAGTGCCGGAGTTAAGATGCATGGAACCTGAGAACTATAAGAAATACTTTAGAGCACTATGCTGGAGTGGTACCAAGTAAGTGTAAATCATTTTCCTTGTAGCAAAATCAACATAACAGGAGTATTTTCTATTCAAAAGAGCAGAGAAGAGACCATATAACAACTCTAGTAATATTTAATTTGCAACACATCTATGTATGAGGTGATTAATTTCATTACCAACTCAATAAGCTACTATATCTCACAAAAATGATGCACTACATCAAGTGTGAATAAGTTACTTCTAGGCAAGCTTGTCCTATTTCTACTTTATGTAAGATTGTACCAATTTGAGCAATAAATTCTTAGTATTTACTCCAAGACTTAAAAAAAAATTAACCGCTATGCTTTACTGCCGTCGTAAAGCTAAAGTGCCGTTATCTGACATTTGGCAAGCTTTCGTTTTTAGACGCTTTAAATTCTATATCGATCTCTCTAAGCAGTATTTTTCGAATATTAATTGTAACTCAGATAAAATAATAAAATTGTCGTAAAGTTCCCCTGATTTATACATAATTCTATGCTGCTTTTTGTGCGTAACTCAAAATATGATTTTATCATATAACGGCATTATAGCTTGAGCACGGCAGTTTAATTCATTAAACCCAGAGTGAACGCTGGCGTTCGCACACCCATTGTGTTTCTATTGTGTCTTTAATTATCACAATTGAAGAGTTAACCTTTTGAATACCATAATAAGAGACATAATAGAAAGACAATGAGAGAGCAAACACTGGCGTTAACTTGGGGTTTAAAGAATGAAATGAGTTTTGTTGTCAGCTTATTTAGAATAATATTCCCTGTTCTTTGTTTGCACTCTTCATATAGAAAATTTTACATCACATTCTTGTTACATTGTGATTGAGATTACACAAGAAGCAACAGCTAATTGAAAACAAATGACACAATTAACATGTCAGGAATAATGGTTAACAGTGCAACAATCACATAATTTAAAGAAATCATTGTATTTTTCAAATTGAATGTAAGAATTGAAAAATTAAAAAAGTAATATCCAGGTACTGATCAGGTATTAATATGAAGTACTTTATTTTGATAAGGATTAATATCAAGGCAGACCTGGCGTACACCTAACTGTTGGTATAGAAATGTGCCTATGCCGCATGGCCTTACTTGTAAATCTAAATTCGGTACAGTGCATTGATGTAGGTATAATGTACTACAAATATAAGTTGATTTGCCGCTTGACAAATATTATATCAAGTATTTGCGACATTTTTCACGTAAACGAGTCAAAAAAACCTTAAAGATCATTCAATATAAGTAGACCTCCCAGTACTAAACTAACGGAGAGATATTTTGAAGATAGCGCACACAAACTTTGTCTTCGCAAACAGTTTCACTTCAAGGTTAGGTTTTGTATGGAAAGGAGACAAAATATGACAAATAAGTTTTTGGGCTAGATAACTAAGTTGTCCGTGGGCAGCCTCTTACAGGCTAAAAATTTAATTGTGATTGTGTTAAAAAACAAAATTAAATAATTTTAGGAAAGAAAGAAAATCCCATAAACGGATCGGTAAGAAGGAGAAACTCCGGCGGCTAAAAGCAACCAATGCACTCGCTGTATGCTATGCTCCAGCACTCCTTGCCAACCCATCACAATTTGCCGTGTATGCCAGTGTCCGGAAGTCCATACTCGCTCGCTGGCGGCATCTCCATGGAAGTGCCGAGTTGTCTGATGACAGCGACGGCGAGGACTCCTCACCAGTCCCATTGAGCAAACTACCAAAGGTAAGAAACATTTGGTATAGCCTCCTTAATAATAGATTAGTTTATCGGTGGTTTAGCGACATTCTGGGTAAATATATGCGACTGTCTGGTGAGTGTCGCGGAAATCCGATGGATGCGAGATGCACCAGGACCAGTCGATGTGGCGCCGCTTAGGGGAGGCCTATGTCCAACAGTAGACGTCTTTCGGCTGAAATGATGATGATGATATGCAACGGCGGAGTTTAGACATGGTGAAGCCTGCAATCTTCTATAATTTCATAATATGTGCCTTGGTAATATTATCGAATTTGGGATACCAGCACAAGCAGAAGCATGTATTTAGCTTCTGTAAGTGAGTCGGTACTAGCAATAATAGATTATTTTAATAGTTTTATATTGCTATCGATTCATAATAAGTGTATCCATTTTTGTTCACAGATTACAGGAATAGGCCTTAAATCCGTCTTCTCCCTGATATCGCAAGCACGGTCCACAAATGGACAATTTTGTGAACTTGCTCTCTCTGCTTTATTGGATGTGCTACAAGGACATGCGCCTGAAGAACTGGCGCAAGAGCCTACTGATGTAAGTATTTAAAAATCCCTTGGAAAGTATGCGCTTTGCAAATACGAACACGTAAAAATCAGATTTATCTATCTTGTTTTGCAATGATTACAAAATTATTAGCTCGCTTGAAAAAATGGCTAATAGAGCAAGCTTTTTATTCTTTTGAAGAATTTATGACGTAATTTAATTAAGCTTTGCCAATTGAATTCTATTAATTTGGACTGAATATTATGGACTTTTGTTATGATTTATTTTTTTATTTTTATTTTTGATTTTGACTTCTTTATGTGCTTGTTTATTTTATATTATCTTTTATATGTTTCACATTCATTATCATTTGACATTGTATTTAATCAATTGTTACACATTAGTCATTTGTCATTGACTAAGTATAATGTAACACTCTGTATTTGACTTGTAAGAATCCCTTACCAATAAACTACTATGACTATGAGTATTAAAAAAAAAATACAGCATTATGTCTTTGATCTATTCTAATAAGAAACCAATTTTTTTTTTATGAAAATGGGAAATCTGCGACCGTATTATGCCAAGAAAACTACACTCGCGCTCAGATAGTTGCACTACTAAAAAAATCAACGGTACAAAACAAAAACAGTTTGACTCCTGCGGAGTGCTTCTCTGTGTTTAGCCGTACACCCTGCTTCGAAAATACGATAACTTTATGAGATTTCTCGGTAATTTTTAGTTAATAACTATTTTGCATTCTTGCGAGTATTTCCGTAAGCTGTTAAATTTCCAGATTATAATAAACCTCCACACCATGCTCGTGGAGGTGGCCAGTGGCAGCGGGCCAGGCGGCACGGTGGAGCACCCGAGCAATCTAACCGCACTCAGTAGCTCGTGCCTCATAGCCCTCTCAGTCGCCAGGGGTGAAGCTGAGCTCATCCTGAACGCTGTGGCATCGCTTACTATGTCCTCGCCTGCACTCTCCGATCAAGACCTACAGGTATGGTTTCAGTAAAACCAGAAAACAGTTTTTTTTTTAATGAAACTTACTCTTCTTACCCACTCAATGGTAAGACAATGTCTCAACATGGTTGCAGCAACATGATATTATTGTTATTGACTCAAGCTCACTTTTCAAGTTCGTCTTATGGCACTTTCAATTTATGAGTTCTGCAACCACGCACCGCAACCGCACGTTAACCGTGCCGCAGGCGGTCGGTTGCAGTACGTTGGCAGTCCGACAACAAGCGCCTAAAATGAATACGTATCTGACGGCCGTGTGTTTGTATGCCAGTCATGCGCTTAACTTCAACACCGAATTGAACATGTGGTGCTTGTGACGTTACCGTCCTGTTGTTGACTGTTCGCCGCATGGTTCCCTCATGGCGCGCTTTTTATGAACAATAGGATCGTCCATACAAATTTAAGCGCCTTTACTTGCATTCTCGCTAGATCACAAACATGTTGCTTCAGATATTTTAAAGAGTTGTTATTACAATTTTGATGTTAGAGTAAAGTGTTTTTCTTTAATGGTTAATATTTTCTATGATTTATAATGCCGTCATTTGTAATAGTAAACCATTATTTTTCAGATACCAGCAAACCTAATAACTCTTCAACGGAGTGTCCAATCAGTGATACTAGGTTCTCCGTCCCGCAACCTTTGGTTGAACTATGGCGTCCCCCACCAGTGTCTAGTGAACAGCTTCCCCGTAGACTTGCCCCCTCAACTGACCGGTGCCGGCGAGCTCGTGGTGCGCTCCCTAGTCTCCGACGGCTGCTTCCTATACGTCTTTACGTCCAAAGGACTTCTGAAAATCGGATCAGGGTATGGCAGCTCCATAAGGCAGCATGTTTATTTGCACAAGCCAGACTTCTTTGCTAGCGATCGACATGGCTGGCTAGGTTATTGTAAGGTGAGTATATTACTTCGACTGAAATACATTATGGCAGCTGGTATGGGGTAGTTTTGAAGATTTCTGTAGTGACGGATCATTCACTCTCGTTTTTATTTCATCAACTTTAAAACATACTATAAAACCGCACCGTGTTGTACAACTGAAAATTAACAACTTTAACAAAAACATTTAAAAAATTGTGAATCGGGAGGATCAGTAAACTTTTCCCCATACGAAATTGCCATACTGTAGCAATATTGTGATGTTCATTCTATTAACGTACAGAAACTTAACATCACTATTTCATGTTCCAGAATAAATTATATCTAAGGATAGGCAGGAAAAAGACTGAAGTTTATGAAATAGATAGAGAGACTTTGGAAGTGAGGAACATGATCCGACTGGAGCCCGGCCAGCCCGCCGCAGTGGAACCCAAGTCAGCGGTATTTACAGACGGAAGCCAATTAGGACTGATTTTATTAACCAATTTTGTAAGTTGATTTTTTTTACCACTTTATTCTCGCCAACACAGTAGAATAAGTAAGACATGGTCAATCTCTCATCATGGCTTATCGCGTGTAGCCTAATATGGCATGCGTCACATTTCGGTATCTGTTTCTTGATCGTTTCCTCTTCCACTAAATTTGAAAGTTTTCTAACTTACTTCGTTTTGAATGTGTTTTAAATTAAATTTAACCATTTTTTTTTTAATTTGAATTTTCCTGTGTATAAAAACAACTTTAGGTACTTTTAGACACAATTTAATGAAATGAGTTAACTACTGAATTTAGATGAGGAAGTCATATAAGTAGTCACTTTAATTAATATACTGGTTACACTAGAAACTGACTACAACATGGTTGGTAGATGATAATTGACCAAACAGTAACAGCTAATTGAATCGGTACACATGGATTTTAGCACGCACACGAGCCCTGACCACGACCCCAAAACAGCGCCACCAATTTATTTCCTTTAGTTTTATATGGATTCGCCGCATATGAAGACGCCAGTGGGTCGCCACACGCTACAAATCGGCTTCACCCATTTTTTGTGACAGACAACGACTACAACACGCCAATACACGCCACTTGCGCTATACCCCACCCCTCTCTCCCTACTCAGTTAACTATTTCGAATTAAAGGTAGTGGACATAAATGGTACTTTTTAACATTGATTAGAATAACGGATATAGAATTACTTATATCATAAATCGCAAACTACCTCCGACCGATAAGTGTCTATCGTGCGCATAGGCAAGCTTTGCAGCCACTTCTAGCTTTAGGTGGCTGCATTTGTGGTTGTTGCGTATGGCCCGTGTGCAGCCAGGGCTTTAATGCTTAGATTCAGTTCAATAGAATTTCAGATAACGGGCCTATTTTTTCCCTTTTCATTTATCTCAGCATTGCTTGCTTAAAATACATTATTTTTACAGGACAACCTTACAATCCGAATGTATGACGCTGACGCACAGCCGGAACGCAACGAAGGTTCGGCCACCACGACGCTGACGTCACAGAAAGAGATTAACGTCCATCTGCTCAGACGCAGGACTTTAGTTCTCGGCCGTAGTCCGTTTGAAGATGGAGTGTCGCGACGAACAGTGGAACTGGATGCACCAATTGCGATGCAGCTTGATGATTGTGATGAAGATCCTCTGATGAGCATATGTGGTGGGCAGGACTTCTCACTCCTGACTACAGCTTCTGGGAAGGTAAGAGCTCATGTTGTAGGAGTTCCCAGTAATGTACTTGTATTACAATCTATTTGAATGTGGCTTGCCTATAGCTGTCTACAGCCAGTTATAGGTCTCTAACAGGATATTTAACTTGACAACAAAGAGATTTAAAGAGATACAAATGTTTAATGTCTTTGCTTGACAAGCTAAAAGCTTACCCAGCTGCTTTGCCAAGGTTGTTTTATTTTATTTTAAAGTGTTGTGTTACATTTTTAAACTCACAGCATTCCGTCTTATTTGAATATACTTACCTAATAAATGTTCTTTTATTGTCTCTGCATAGGTGTACTATACTGGTAAAGGTGCCAGTCTTGGCTACAAGGCAGCGTCGCCTCAAACCGCCCGATGGACTCTGATGAAGGAGACAATATTCTCCAGGAATGAAGCTCCCAACGTCAAGAGGTGCAAAGTTATACAGGTGAGCCTCTTACTACGAAGTTCGAGCGTTTGCAGTGTAAGAGCGACTTACACTCCAAGCATGACAAAATACCTCATAACTTTACTTAATTGAACAATGCCTGATAGTCGATAATTCGAAATCTCGCATTGAAGAACATGCATATAATGGTTTCATTATATTATATAATTTGCCTCTTGGCCAGATCATTGTAATAACATTGCTGTAACAAATTCTATCACTATGAGTATCAATCAATTTAATAAGATGTACTCCATGAATTTGCACAACTCGCACAATGAATTCAAATCATTTGACTTTTCTTAGAACACTTGTAATTGACGTCTTGCTTGATTTTTTTGTGCAGTAATTGTACTGCAAATGTTTTTTCGCCACCAATTAAGGAAATCGAAATGCAGCCCTAACGGCCACATATCGTCAAAAATATTCCGTACATTTTTACATAAGGTCTTATATGGACTTATAATCGGCTCCTGGCGTCTATGTTTGTTTTTATTTTTAGTTTAAGCTGTAAGCCCTAGCTGTAATAAAAAAATCAAAAAAATAAGGCTAATCAGAGTACCAGACGCTAGATGTAATAAGAAACTATTTATTTTACATTTTTATTAGATAGATTAAAGATTAGAATAGATTATAGATTAGATTTACTTAAAAGGTGTCGATATTGTTCGCAACTCGGCCACAGTTTCGCCGCAATACTATCTGTAATATGTCTCTTTCTTTTCAAAGGTGGCGGTAGGTCACGAGGGTGTCCACGCAATCCTGGTGCTGGACAATGGCACCGCGCTATTCACGGGCATTGCACGCCGCGGCGAAGATGGTGACGCTATGAAACATCGGCGACAACCTAAACCTACGCGTCCTAAGAAAATTTTCAAGGTAAGATCCCTCTGTGAAAGACTCTTTCCTTAGTACTAACACCATTTTTAAGTTAACTGTCAAGTAGCGATGCTGCGTTTTTATTTGAAGAGTCAGGGCGTCGGGTTAAACTTTACAAATCATCTAGGATGCTTGAGTTATTTAAGATAGCGAAGAAGATTATAAGGTTGGCCAAGTAGTACAGCACTCCAGCGGCCAGCAATTAAACATGTTTGATTTTATGTGTGGTCTTATGGCCTCAACATTAATGTATCGGAACTTCTGTACTTCAACTGGCTGGCGAAATAAACGTTTTACCCAATAATTGTTGTATGCAATTGCATACTTTGGAGACCTAATCAAACTCGTTATTTTCCAGGCGGAAGGCCACTTCGTTATATTCGCCGCTTGCAACTACGGCTCAACTGCCCTGGTGACAAGGCAGGGACATTTGCTAATGTTCGGCAAAGACACGCAACACTGCGACTCTGCCGGACAAGTAGTCGGGCTAAAAAACGAGAGGATTGTGCAAGTAAGTTTGATCACTACGCGTTCATCTTCTTGAGATGACTATCTGTGCAGGAGACTCTTTTAGTTTCTCAATAAAACATCAGGTGCTCTCCTTCTGTGGTATTCAGGTATAAAATGAATAAATAAATGAGAGTATAGTCATTGCAAAATCAACTTATTTATGAATAAGTGTTAATAAGCTAAAATGGGAACGAAGATTCGAATCATATGAGTTACTAGAATCTTTATTGCAAAAATTTATTCTGCGGCTATTAAACCTGCGCAGGCTGTAGGTGCATGTACCAGGTTAGAAAGGAAATACTTACCAATTTGTACTACAACGAGTGTCGCCGCTTGTCTCCCCCCCTTTAACTCCACTACAAGCAATAAACCGATACGAACGCGCATTACGGAACTAACAGACCACGCACACTTAAATCGCAAGTTTGCTATTGGTAGTTGAACTATGAACAGTACCCAGCGAACTGCAGATGTATCGAACTCAGTATATGACCTGATAGTTCATAACAGATTTCAATTCTACTGAACTAACAATATCAATTTCCCGCAGGTCGCTCTTGGTAAAGCTCATGCCGTGGCATTGACAAATTTCGGACAAGTGTTCACATTTGGCATCAATAACAAAGGACAATGTGGACGCGAATTTGGATACACTAAAGAAAGTAAGTGTAATATTATTAAATGCTGTTTGTATTACAATAAAAAGTTGATGGTCAGGCGCACTAGTTTATTAAGACCCTTCGCTCCAGCCTTGAAGACAGCAAAATTATAATTGGGCGGAAAGGTCGCAGCAGCCAAGTTGTTCCAGTCCTTCGATGTACGCGGTATAAACGACGAAGCGAATAGCTTATTTCGAACCGTAGAAGTTTCAAAAATGTGGCCTACCAAGTTCGTAGACTACTCAAATTCCAACTAATTGATCGTACTAGAGTCTAAATAACTGTGATTGAATTGGAAGATATCATCTTTTGCAGTGGTAATACAAAATCACTGCGAAAAGATATTTCGGTATTCCTACAACAAATGGCTCAAATGTGGTGTTGAATGACAAAAAAATCGATGAGAAGAGATTTATAATAAAAAATATATTTCGTTCTTCTGTAGAGATGTACCTGCCTCGCCGCCGCAGCGAAAGCAAAGAAGATTCTAGACTTTGCACGGCAAATCACACTTGGACAACAGATTACTGCCGCGTGTGTGTGCTGTGCCGCGACTGTACGGGCTTCTCTAGCGCGTGCCACTGCTCGCATCTGCCCAACAGAGTGCCCGGAGAGTAAGTACATTAATTATTTATTTAATTAATCCTTGGAGAACCAACAGCTATGACAAATGGGTAACAGCAATATAAGAAACTGATCCTCTTACAGGTTCTCACGGATAGAGACAGTTAAAGTAATAGAAAAAAGTAAAAGTATTGCAGGAATAAAAGTGACTTTCAGATATTCTTCTCATAAACTCCTGCGCATCAGCTCTTACGTAACGCGTCTAGGTCGTCTCTTTCTGGGCCGGACTCGATTGTACCATCCATAGCGGCCATTGTGTACATGTAACTGACTTGACCTAAGCAATTCCATTTGAAGGATGAGAAGTTCTTTACCCAGCTATGGCTAGGTAAAAAGAAATAACTTGTGACTTTGTAATTACACAGACAGAGCCTTCCCCTTGACCGTCGAATGTACATAGGGTTGTATTGTACGAAATTTATTCAGTCGAAAATGTTTTTGTGATTTTAATAAATAACGCGCAGTTACGTAATAATAATAATATTCTCCATCACGTGAGGGGTTTTTAAATGCACAAGTAATGTCATAATCATTTATTTTGTTTGTAAAACATAGGTAATACTGAGTTTTTTTTTTCTCTCTCGACGGGGTAAATCATCATTGACAAAACCCGCTCTTGGGTGGAGCGGGAGATAGTGTCAGACTTACTGACTAAAAACCCCGCGCCGTTCCTTCTAGCCTTCATACCGGTGCTCCAGTTTCCTTTCGGATAACCCCGACCCCGGTAGGCTTCGACCTAGATGGGCCCCTCCTGTTGCTGACAATTCCTTGAGGCGCGTGGGAACAGTGCGTGCCGTCGACGCCTTGGCTCGGTCCGGACAGTTACTGGACGATCGGACAGCGAGCTACCCATGGCTCGCTGTCCACGAGCCCGCGTCTACGGTGGCTGGAAATCGGGGCTGGAACCCCGGCGGCGGCGGCGGCGAGGGCGCCTGAAGCGGTCGGCCTCCTCCTTTGCTAGCATTACTGCTTCGCAGAAGGAGGCGACCACCTGCCACTCCTCCTCGCTCCGGACCATGCCCTGAACCAAGGCCCGGCGCTAGAGGTCTCCGCCGCCGATCGCCCCCACGAGGGCACGGCGGTGGTCCGCCCAAGCAGGGCACACCTCAACTGTGTGCTCCACCGTGTCCTCCGGGCGTTCCGCACAGTGGCGGCACCCGGGCGTCTCTTCCGCTCGAATCCGATGCAGGAACCGTACAGTGTTACCTCTTTAGGATCTCTCAAATTTTAAGGTGTAGATCGAAATCATCTGCGATAAATTATCCAGTTATTTATGGAAAAACAGTCCGAATTTTAATAACCTAATCGAGATTTATTTTCTCCCTTTATGTTCGTTAATTGGTATTTCTCTGAACAACAGAAAATGCGGCTGCGGTGAAGGCGACAGCGGTTGTGCTTTGTGTGGCGTCTGCCGGCGATGCGCCGACGCATTTGTGGTGGCCAGTCGTCCCGAACGACCCTCCGTCGTGACCGTCACAGACCTCGACGATGATGGCGAAGCCTCTGCTAGACCCGACTCGAGAATCGGTAAGTGAACTAATGTGATGTAATGATTTTCTGTCAGAATATCGAATTATTTTTGGCCGATTTTCATTTCGCTGAAATGGTTGGCTGTTTTACATGTTACAGATTTTTTATTAAACTTGAATGTCTTATTACTACTATAATATTATAAACTATTTTTATCCGCTGAAAACATAACTTACTATTGCGAAACTTATTGTACAAAAATAAACACTTATGATTAAGTTTTGCTAACCGTCTGCTTCTACCTACGCCTGCTTAACCATATTCGGCTTGTATTTTTTTTTCTCATTTCGAAATTGATAAATACACAAAAAACTTGTGAGTTCAGACTTTGTAGTCTTACGGGAACGGATACCATTTCACGTAGTTGTGTTTTACGCATTGGCAACAGAATGAAATGAAAAGAATTTGAAATTATTGTTAGCATGACACACAACTAAAATTTTAAAACATTGAATTTCCAAACGGCAAAAAACGAAGCCTGTCAATGCCTCTGCGCATTGAGATTCGACCAAAAATAATTTGGTTTGTTTCAATGACAGAATGTGCGAACTTAATTTCGCATAGACACTCTTAAACATACGTTCCGTCGTTATACCACAGATCTTGACGATGATGGAGAGGCACCTGCTAAAGTCGAGCCAAGCGGTGAGCAATCTCTATGTTACATAGACTTAAGTACAGATAGAATTCGAAAAGTAAATAGAACAGCTCAAATTGTTCTAGGCCCCTAGTCAGCTGACAAGAACAACTTATAGTCACTTTAGGGCTATCTTGCTATTAGGAAAAAAAAGGTGAAGATAGATGAACCCCAGAGGGTTTCAGCAGATAACTCTAATAAATAGGTGTTTATGTATTTTCATGGTGAGAAGGAAAAATATCCTTGGGTTTTATGTTCTCCCTAGTCAAGCAGATATCAGTTATATTGGGTTGTTATAATTCGTATTCTTTGTAATGTGGAAGTAGATGATGATGTAATAAGGATTTTGGCGGGAAATAATCCCGCAAAATAGAGATTTAGAGCGTCCTTTTCGAGGTACATTTCTTACAACAGCCCTTACGTGATTATGATGTTATTACACAGCTTTTTCTAGATATTTTGTAGACAACAGCTTCTTGTGGATATTATCTAGGCTTCTATAGAAATGAAAGGATATTTTTTTGTAAAACTAATCTAGTAAAGACCTCTGAAAATTTATTATTTTTTTCATGAACTTTGGCCCTCCCTAATGTACTCATATATTAAAAAGTACATCAATAAAAGCCTTACACATTTAATCGAGATTCTGAATGACAACAACTTTTCGGAAAAACTTTTAGGGTTTTAAAAAAACACGTATTTTCTGGAACAAGTTTTGTGAAATATTTGGGTAAATCACGGAATTGCCAACAGAGTTTTCAGGCTTTTTTTTTCTTTCTTTTTTTTCATTGTCTCTTCATCAAACATCGCGTTGGATTGCATTAGATGAAACCACAAGCTTTTAAACCATGCTTGATGTTGACGATAGCCGCGTGGAAAAGGGCCCTCTTAATTAAGCTGTTGTATCATTATTTTCTAACTTGTTTTTTTTTTTGTGGATATTGTAATGTAAAATTGGTAAAGTTTTCTAATCGATATATAGTGTACACCACTAGATAATATCTAGAATTATAATAATAATAATAGTTTAAAAAACTAAAAAACACGCTTTTAAGTCACGTGACTATTTTTTTCGTATCCCATTCAGCAAACCCTTTCATTTAATACCCATATAATGGGGGTGCATTTCAAATAGCAGGTCGCCATGTTGGATTTAAGTCACGTGACTATTTTTTCGTATTCCTGACAGCAAACCCTTCCATTTGATACCCATATCATGAAGGTGCATTTCAAATAGCCTGTCCGCCATCTTGGACGCCCGCCATATTGGATTTGAGTCACGTGACTATTTTTTTCGTATTCCTGACAGCAAACCCTTTCATTTGATACCCATATCATGGAAGTGCATTTCAAACAGGGAGGCCGCCATTTTGGATTTGTAATGACGTTTCTTAACTAGGCATGTATTGTCATCAGAACTCAGAACGTGTGCAAAATTTCATCCTGATCAAAGACCAGGAAGTGGGTCAAATTAAGATTCCAAAATTTTCTTACATAGTTACAAGTGAAGCTAATAAAAGCGTGTTAAAAACAGGCGCGATCTTGGTAAAGTAGAGCTGTTATTTTTATTGTAAAGTGACACCTACTGAGAAGGCTAATTCAATACATTTGCTGCCTAATACTAAACAAATATTAAAATGTGTATTCGCATTCTAATAAAAAATAAACAAAGTCTCTGTTTTCTGTACCAAAAAATAACATTTCTATTTTGTAAATTTGATTCTGGCTAAATGCACAAACCGCATGAAGACAAAAGAAAATAAACTAGATAGGCACGTGATACATTTAAGGATACAATGGATAGCAGAATTAATTTGCTTTCATCACACAGGTCTCGATAATGCCTCTGGCGGAGCTTCGGCTAGAAACGACAGAAAAAGCGGTAAGTACCTACTCCTTATATTACGTGGACAGGAAACCTGTCCCTGCTAGTTGACCATTTTTATGAAAGGGAAGTATGCGCCAGATTATTTAAAGACTGTGTTTAGGTTCTTTGCATTTACCATGAACACTGACTGTTGGAGGAAATGTCCAAATACAACTCCCAAAAACGTCCAGCCGTCTGCTTACTAATGTTCAAACTATATAAAATATACTTGTATAAAAGAATTGACGCATCACACTCCCAAACAATTGAAATAGACATTCCAATTGCCCATGCCTTGAAATATTGTTCTAAAGGATTTGCAACCTGTGCCAAAAAATAGATAGTCATACTAAAGTATGTTCCATTGTCACAGATCTTGATAACGCCTGCGGAGGAGCCTCCGCAAGAGTGGACAGACAAAGCGGTGAGCAATCTCTGAGCAAGCTTAAGTAGAGCAAAGTTGAAACGGGCAAAGATGTTTAAAACTGCTAACTAATGTAGCAGCAAAGTGCACTAAAGTTGTTTTGGAGCGTTTAAAGATGTAATAAAAGAAACAGTTGCAATTAATGACTTTAATCATAGTTTTTAGTTGGTATTAGAAATGTTCAAGCGGGCCTACCCGTTTCGGTTCGTCGTTCTAAACGAGCCCTCTGTCACAGATTTTGATGACATCGCTGAAGTCTTCGCTATACTAGACTCGAGGAGTGGTGAGCATTCTATCATATGTTTCGTAGACAAGCTGTGCTAGGTTATTGTGTGAAAAATAGGATAGCAATGAACTTAGGAGTTCTTTACCTCTAGGGCCTAGACTGTAGATTTGCTGTTAGAGGATTGCTTATAGTCCCTAGATAGCAAAGGGCAACTGAACAAACACAGGTGGGTTTTAGTCGGTCAAAGTCTGGTGCTTTCTTCTGCTCTTCCCAGAGCGGGAGGGAGTAAGTTATTTAAGGATTTCCCAATTCCCCGCCAGGAAGAAGAAGGAGAGGACTGCTTTTATAAATAGGATCAATAATGAAACCTGGGGCCTTACCATGACGTGTTGCGTGTTATATGCGAGCGAAGAAGTGGCATGGTGATAGATATACGTACATCCTATACAGTTAGTTTCATCCTTTTAACAGTTTAGTTGAGGTCGTCGAATGGATCGCGTTAAGAGCTCGTGGTAAGGCCTCAGGTAACTTAGTGTTATGCTGAGTTAGCCTTCACAATCAAATAGTACTCCTCAAAACCAAGTTTCCCACTTACCGTTTCCCGTCTGCTGTTGCCAAAAATTATTGTACGTAGTTGTTCCTTACAACGGATTTGAAAGGTTTCTCATCGTGATATTCCTGCCCTTGTCCCGTTTTATTTGTGGTTGGCGCAACACGTTTTTTTCTTCTATTCTGTGCCACTTCATAATACTTCTCACACAGTCCATTCGTCTTTGAGTACTAACAACTCTTTTAGTACGATGCTTTCCATCCCTCCACTTCACATGGCCATACCAAGACAAACGAATCCCTTTCAACTTTTCAGTCCCTGGCGCCACTTTCAAACTTCCCTTAATATACTCATTTTTCACTTTATCCATTCTCGTCACACCACTCATCCATCTCAATCATCTCCGCTATATACATTCTTTTTGCATCCGTCTTATTGATAGTCCAAAATTCTGATCCTTACAGTATGACAGGTCTAATCATGAACTTTCTTTTCGTTTTTAAAACTTACTTAATTTTGAACGGATTTGAAACAGTATTTCTATTTGGGAACTCGGATAAAAAGAGGTTTTTTGATACAAAATAATTAAAAAAATACAGTTAAGTACCAATCGCAATCCACGATCATGGATCGAGATCGATCATAAATCGAGAACGACCGCGTCATGACGCCTATATTTTCGATGTTTTCACGTATCCATCAAAATAACTTTAACGATTTTCTTTCTTACTTTGTTTAGAGAAAGAAAACGTCCGGTTCACGATATTCGAAAGTCAAGGAGCCAGTTCGGAGGTAGATCGCGAAGCCAGTATCAAGGTGTCCTGCTTACCGCCGGCGCGAGTGGCGGTACCTGGAGGACATCGCATCGTCGCCATAGCCTGCGGCTTGCACCATACAGTGTTGATAACAGAGCATGGTAAGAGGACCATTGACGAATGTAAAACAAAACTTCAGTATTTGTAAGGAAATCCGTATGAGTAAGTGGAAGTTGCCATCGACGAATGTGATCAGTCTTTCGATAACGGTTGAAAACCTTTTTATTTATCAGCTATAAAAGCTATACCTGAAAAAGGGTTTTCAATACTGAAATCGGGCGTCTTATAAACGTGTATAAAAGAAGAATATTTGCTGCGTACACCATCAAAAGATTGACAAAAGATCTTAGCTGATCAAAGTCGTTACTGATATCACCAGTTTTCGTAATGACGAATACGAAAGCTATAATCTATGCATAGTAGTAATGCCAATGTTTCTTCCCAGGTGAAGTTCTAACCTTCGGCTCGAACCAGTACGGGCAGCTGGGCGCCGGTGACATATCGGTCCATCACAGGATCGTGCGCGTGCGCGTGCCCAAGGCCTCAAGCGTGGCAGCGGGTAGTAATCACACCGCGGTACTTACTAGAGAGGGAGAATTATACACGTTCGGCAGCTTTCAGGTTTGTGGTGTCATTTATTTATTTAAAAATATAAGTTCATAGCACAGAACCAACAGTTATATTCTAAAATCTTAAAGACTTAAACAAACTTATTAAATACTTACGTGAATAAACTACAAAAACTTAAAGATTAGTATATATACAAGGTGTAAGGGACAGCCCTCCGCAAACTTTAAGGGTTTGCTCAGTAGACGAAACTGAACAACCTTCCACAAAACTTTTTTTAGGAAACGAAAAAAAAATCGGCCTCGCCATACAAATTGTCCAATCAAGTTTATAATTTTGTATGGTGAAGCTGATTTTTTTTTATTCTTGGCATAAACTATAAATAATTTTGTATTATAACAAAACACGATCGTTATCAATCTAGTAACAAACCACTCATCTTTCCCCAACAGAAAGGCGCGCTGGGTCGTCCGCGTATGGAAGAGCCCCTTCGAACAGAACGAAGCCCTATCTGGTATGCAACCCCCGGCCGGGTCCCTAGACTAGGCCCCCGTCACTCATGCAAGGCGGTGTGGGTGTCTGCCTCGGGAGATCAGACCTTCGTGCAGGTGTCACAAGCGCTGATTAAGACGGACACACTGTTCAGCTCGACTATTACGGCGAATAATAATACTATAAGTAAGTATTTCTGGTGATATTATTTAGTTGCGGTGCACAAAAGCGTGGTGGATTACTTAACTACTATAACCAATATTTTTTTCACAGTAATCCTACCCAACCGGGCCGAACATACGTTCAAATGCATAACCATAAACAAAATGGATGGGTCATGCAACACATGGACAGGTTCTGAACAAGTGGACTTCGTCAACAGCCTCGCTTGTCTCGACCCGCTATACGACGTCCTCTGGTGTTACCAACCACAGATGAGGGTTATGAAATGCTACAACATACTCGCTTTCGACTCGCACAAACTGCAGAAGTGCTGCAACGACCCTGAATCTTATTTCGGGGAAGGCGATTTCGAATATCCCAATTACGGAAGCATGAAACGTTTGGAAGATTTTAAGAATTTGGAAAATTTTGATCTGTCTTGCCGAGATGAAGATAGGCCGACGGATAATGTAGCGTTGTCAAATATGTCGGTGTTGAACCAGGAGTTGGCTATACCATCGACTCTTGGATGCTCTGTTACGAGGATGCATGCTGCGTTGCATCTGTTGGGGTGCTTGGATTCATTGACTTATGCACATGACATCAGGTACGTGATAAAATCTGTTGATGCTTTTAAGATCTACAGGCTCTTCGTCTGTTGGAAAAATGATTTCTGAAGTTTGTATTGAAAGAATAATGTGACGATTTTCTTTTAAATTATGTCCCCTCATTACAAGATACTTGTACAGTTCCCACTAGATAGAGGTCAACTGAAGTCGATCAGTCGATATTAACTACATTGTTCGGTGTGCGTTGTCCCTTAAAGTGAAAGCTATGGGCCTGAACACAGCCATCTTCTCGCTACATGGCGATGAACTCAACATTTTAGTTAATATTTTGTGTTTCATAGCTTTATTGAGTAAAAGAAATGGTAATATCGAAAATTCCACTTCGTTTAACTGAGTCAAATTATTGCCTCAAAATTCACCTAAAAATGTTGAGTTCAGCGCCAAATAGCGAGATCTTGGCCACACACGGGCTCGAAGCTTAGACCTTACGTTGAAATATTTGAAGACAACCAATAAGATTATATCTAGACGTCAAAATAACATTATGTTCACACATTTCTGTTTTCTGTACAGGTTAAATTCACAAGATTCCAAACGAGATAACTTGGGGTCGCCGATACTTCCGGTCAAAGAAGACTATCTGACTGTGAACCGGTTCGACAGTAACGGAGGTGGTTGGGGCTATTCTGGACACTCGGTTGAGGCTATACGTTTCATGTGCGACACCGATATCTTATTGGGTAAGTGTGTTAAACATAACGTATTGATAACAAATTTAAACTTAGGCGATAATCACACTGTCATGCGTGTCAACGCACCTACGCTTGTACTTGCGAGAGTGCATATCTGCATCATCGTGCGGTTTTTTACGCACTCACGCGCGAAGTTGCGTTTTGTAAATTCACACAGGCTCTGACTCATTTCATATAAAATCACGCACGGCACTACGAGAATCAGTCCGCCACACCTCTTGTCCCGCCCTGCAACCACGCGCGTCTGCGCATGTTTCTCCGCATGTAGGCGCGTGATCTGCATGAACGCGTGTGGATGCATTTTCGGTGTGTTGGACTGTGCGTGTTTTCTATACAAACGGAGATACAAGCAACGTTAAAACACGCATTCACGCGCTACGCTGCGTGGTGCGTGGCAGTGTGATAATCGCCTTAGGTGCCTGTGGAGTCAATCGATCTTATGAAGTAAACGGTAAAAATAGGAAACTTCTAGGCAAGTACTCCATCGTCACATCATCGCTTACCATTAGGTGACATAATGATCAGCGCAAGTTTATCAATAAAAAAAATAAACAAAGCTGCTCAAATTACCATTTGTAATACTTAGGTAGCAGAACGCTGGAGAGCATGTGCAGAGATTTCCATTCTGTCCACAACTAAGGATTTTAGTAATCGCAAATGTATGCTTAAATAGTAGTAGAATACAATCACAAATTTGTGTTTTAAGAATATTATCTAAACATGCGTAAGCGCACTTTGGATATTCGTACACAATTCTATAATTAACAATGTTATTAGGTGGTATCGGGCTGTACGGTGGGCGTGGCGACTATACAGCCAAAGTGAAGGTGTACGACATCGGACCTGAAGGCGGCGATCAAGAAGGCGACGGCGAACTACTGACCGAGAGCGATGAGATCGTGTACGAGTGCCCTCCTAGGGACCGCTTCCCTGTCATGTTTGACAACCCTGTACCTCTTGCGGTGAGCTGACCATGTTAATTATCGTGAATGGCAAGAATTTGAGGCACGAACGATCGTGAAACGTGCAATTTCGCTAGAGTTTGTGCATACAGAGTGTGGTGCCATCTCTTTTTTTCGTTTTATGATTATGCCACATTGACATCCTTGTTCATGGCTTCAAACTTTGCTTATGTTTTTGAAACTTACTATAATGAAGCATCCGTCAATGACATCCCTTCACTCAATAATTTTAGTAGATTGATATCATGATTATTAGTTCAACAATTTGTTTGCAGGCTAACCGTTGGTACGTCGCATGGGCATGCATAAGTGGACCATCCTCGGATTGCGGTTCTTCAGGCCAGGCGATGGTCATTAACGATGAAATTGGTTTCCATTTCAAAACCTCAAAGAAATCCAATAACGGAACTGACGTCAATGCGGGACAAATCCCATGTTTTATTTACAACACCGTCAGCCCAGATCATTCGTTACCTCTCAAAATAGTCGACTTCGGAGAACCGATTATAGTCCTATCTAAAAACTTATCGAGAAAAGTGACTGTATCGTGCTTCAAATCGCTTATAACTCTCCTACAATGGAGCTGGGACACCTTCAAAGAAATAATTCTAGAGACCAACGGCCTAGTCCCGATCAATTACCAGAAATTGACTATAATGAAGCATCAGAAGAGACTGGTGTACGTGATCAGAGCATGCTTGAGGCTGGTCCGGTCTTATATCAATGAGATATATCCTCAGAATAACAGGAAACGGAACTCGCACGAGTATATGTCTTACTTCGAAGCTATAGCTGAGGTCAGAAATCTTATTCAAGCTATAATGTCAGATCAGACGCCCACTTGTTCGATGTTACCCCGGAAGCCAGGGAAGAGTAAGGCGCATAGAGTGTGCTACGTGCAGTTCGCATTAGAATTGACAACTTCGATATTGAAAGAGGCGCATGACACGGTCACTGCTTGCTTTCACGCCTTCTTTCCTACTCCTACGCTGAAGTGGAATCATCTATGTTCTATGCTGTATAACGTCAAGGTATGTTAAATTTTCAAACTGCATTGTATATTGTTAATCATTATCCTGCCTAATAGCGTGACAGATAACAGGACAGAATGCAAGAAAAAAAACGTGTTTCACTGACTCCAACTAACACGGGACATAGACTGGAAGGTGATGAGAATGCTCCTGGCCTTATATTAATTTACTTGGAGCCAACCACAACATTTCTTGGAATCTTGATTGATGAAATGGCTGTTTCTCTAATGTCACCTTCCATTTAGCATCTTTTAATTTGTCACACAATCCATTCATCTTTTCACTAGGATTTTTATACTATCATAACTAAGTTTTAACTTACTTACCTAAATAAATGTTTACAGGAAGGTTTAGTGCCACCATCACAGATTCGTGAACTAACGTCAACTTGCGCGGCAATGTGTGCGTCGCGCAGTTTGCGGGACGTGTTACAATATGTGGTTCCTGTAACACAGAGTTACATCAACACTAATGAAAATAGACGGCCGGATAGCAAGGTAAGAATATTTATAAGATACGAAACTATATTAAAATCTTTTGCTACAGTAATAGCCCATGTCTAATTTTCAGAGAGTAACAAAATTTTGGAAATAAAACAGTTACAAACAACTAAAATTTGTATAATCTATCTATACACCGTTAAATTTTAATAGTTTTAATCCTTTGAACCGATGTTTTCATTTATATAATACTATTCGTCCAAAGCTTGTAGAGTGGTGTAACTTTAAAAAAAATAAAAACAGCAAGTGATAAGATACAACTCGCAAAATTTGTAAAAAAAATAATTGTACCCACGAGTGTAGGCACGTATACCTACGTCCCGCGTCGGTCGAGCGCGAGAGTTCAATGACTCGCTCGCCCAGCTGAAGTAAAATGATTCCAAATTTTCCCTCATACTTTTACAGACTTAGGACGGACTAAATTATTTAGTGCCTAAGACATACCTAATAAAAAACTTTTTACAAAAAAAAAATTAAACCGACTTCAAAAAGTACAAAATAACTTTAATTTCGGAAGTCGGTGTTTTTATAATAGATACCTAATCTTGTCTCTTCGTTATTTAACACCGACTTCCGAAATTAAAGTTATTTTGTACTTTTTGAAGTCGGTTTAATTTTTTTTTGTAAAAAGTTTTTTATTTTTTACTTTTTAGTTATGGTAGCACCACTAAAAAGTACCTACCCTTCAGCTAAACATAAATTACCTTATAGCCAGAGTGCATCTCATAACGATTCTTTTAATCCCGAATACTGTAAATATTACATGAATTTACCCCTTCCCCCTTTTCTTTCAGTCAGTCATCGACTACACGTATAAACAAAGCAATTTTACTTGTTACGACAATTCTGCTATGATTTTATGAGGAGTTCTGTTCCATATCTTCGAAGTTCATGATCAGATCATAACAATATTTCTATGGGACCAACTTGGAAGCATAACCGTTCAATCAAAAAAAAATTTTTCAAAATCGGTCCACAATTGACCGAAACAACGGTGAAAATACATACAAATAAAAAAAAACATACATTCAGCCGAACATAGAACCTCCTCTTTTTCGATGTCGGTTAATAAAATAATTACTTATGCTAAAAGTAGTAGGTGTACATGTAAAAATAAATCGCTACAGGCCTGCGAGATGTGGCGTAAGTATTAAACCTAGACGATATGGAATCAAAATTATGTACAATGATTTAAAAAAAGTTTTGTTACATACCTAAATCGCCTTTGTATTTATTTGTAGCGAAATAGCGACACGTTAAAGTGGTTCATAAGTAGGTAACCTAATCAAAACTTTTTAAAACAATTAATAAGAGTTCAGGGTCAGTGGGTCGTCTTAGGAGCTGTTATAAACCTAAAAACTAATCACCTTTGAATCATCACTGGTTATATAGACTTCACAAAGCCATTCCTTTGGATACATAATCTTGCACGTGTAACACAAACATTGCAAGTGGTTTGGCACTGTAGACGTCGAGCCTCCTGCGCATCAAGACCCGCGGTTGCGTAAAATTGCACATGACAACGAAATCCATACACGTAATTTCGAGACGAATTTTCGCTCGACACACCGATGCACGATGAGGTCTTAAGAGAAACTGACTCCTGCGCTCATAGCGCGCGGTGTGCGCGCCGCACGCACGGCCAATCGGGAGGGTTTGGGGGCGGAGTTTGATCCTAGAATTGGCTATTTTTTGTGAGTCCACGTTGACTAGACGAACGCATGATTATTGTTATTAGAGAATGGTGCCTACTAGTGGTTTGCATTATTTATTCACGCATGCTAGAATTGGTTCGAGTTATTAAAAAAAAAGTATCTTGTTTTTTAATGTCAAATTCACAAATCGATAGTGTTTCATGTGCCGGTTCGACCCTCCATGGGATTAAAACCGATCAAAATTTAACGGTGCAACATAAAACGAATGGTGTTATTTACACCATTTATAACTCGAGAGCGAAGGGAAAAGATTCTAATGATCTTTGCTTTTGCTTTGTTGAATTCGCTTCCGCCCCGAATAATTATTAAAATATCGGAGACGCGTAAAAATTTTATCTAATTACAACGAAAAATGACAGCAACTGTTAAAAATACATTTGTCTCAGTCATTCCATCGATCATTTAATCATTCCATCATTTGTTCACTATTAGGCTAAGAAGTCACGAAGCGGTTTTCACCCGTAACTGCGGTTGCGGCCCTGCAGTTTCTATTGATAGAATGCAGATATATAATAATGTAGAAAATTAAAACAAATTTCATGATACGTTATGCGCCCACGGTGTACGCGATTGTTCAGGGGTCCCGCTGAAAAATTGGCTGCCAACTTCTAAAATTGCACGGGCCGCGGTCACTTGCAGCCCGGGTTGCGCCCGCACGCACTGCGGTCGATTGGCGCGTCACAGTTGTTTCTTCCACAGTTCTTAGCCTTAGGCGATACGAAGTTCGCTGGGTCAGCTAGTATAAAATAAAAAAGAGTGATCGATATTATGCCTTTACAATCACATAACACTTATTTTTTTAAATGTATTGTATAGGTACTTAAAGAAGTTCCTTCCAAGTCGGCGACAGTTCCACGATCGTCACATGCTCAAAAACCACCACCAATACCTCCCAGGGCCAACAATAGAGATACACCAAAGGTTAGTTAAAAGTTTGCTTGTTTTTATAATATTTTATTAAAAATTTATGAATTTGCTGGAGAAGTTTAGTGAGCAAACTAAAACATTATTTTTGATGAATGGCAAAGATTTTGAACTATTTGAGGTATGTCTGCTCTTCTATTACTCATAACAATGTGTCGATTTACTTCTACAGCAACCAGAGCCAGCTGAATCCAAAACAAAACACACAGAATGGCACTTACTAGACGTGATCCCACGCATGTTGGATATCGTGATGATTCCCATCAAGCAGCAGATGATGACGCGGCAATGCGGGCAGCCGCACGATCATGGAGAAATCAAGCAGTACGAGCGATTGTCGGAGTTCTGCTGCAAACTTACTGCGAGGATAGTGGCCGAACTGTCTACAAGTGCTACGAGCATTAGGGTGAGTTAGATACTCGTAACTCTTAGATTCGGTGTAGACATGAGGGATCAATAAGGTGGACCGACGACCTGGTCAGGGTCGCGGGAATCCGATGGATGCGTGACGCACAGGACCGGTCGTTATGCCAACATTTGGGGGAGGCCTATGTCCAGCAGTGGACGTCTTTCGGCTGATATGATGATGATGATGATGATGAGGGATCAAGCAATACTAGTGACTATCGGAGTTCTATGAGGGCAGATGCCGAACACACCAATGACTCGTGTATTAGAGCGAGCTTTGTTTATTGTAAATTTTTCTAAAGGAGTGCTACGACATAAGACCTAATGTGCTATCAAATGATCACGTCAAAAAGACGTGCGCCTCATCATGTATCATACCTGGGAGATATTTTGAGTTACATGTTTCACTGTAAATTATTTTTAACGTATGGGAGAGAATGCGCCGGCGCAGATATGTCCGCAGATGTACCGCTACTGTACATGAAGTTAAAATAAATAATCTATTCGATACCGTGGAATTTCTTTATGCCTTTATACTGTACATCATATTGCTACAAGTAAACTTGTAACTTGTTCGTAAAAAATTGTTTATCAAAAAATCTTCGTATCGAGCCGGTGAAAAGCACACTCGGTGGATAGAGGCAAGTCACTTTTGTGAAGAGAAAGAGTTAGATATAATTTGTCAAAAATCTCCTTGCAGGAGGACACCGGCTCCAACACAGTCAAAAACCTGGTAACTCCATCCCGCTTCATGAGAGTGAACCAGTCCCGAGCCTGGAACACGGGCAACGGCAGCCCGGACGCCATCTGCTTCACCGTCGACCGTGCTGGGATCACGCTGGTGGGCGTTAGCGTGTACGGCGGCCTCGGCAACTACGAGTACTCGCTGGAGCTGCTGCATGATGTACGGGTGAGATGTGTACTGCCTTTCTTTTCTTAGGAATTAGAATCAGAATCATGTATTTGTAAACATAAGTGATAAATATACAGGGTTATTTGTAAAACACTAACAACCTTGCAGGACTGTATTACTAGCATAATAAACAACAACTTTTGTTCTATGACTTTTTACAAAACATAATTCATTTACCAAAAACAAACCTTCAACATTTCGTTGTTCTATCTAACACATTTCAACTCAGTATTTTGCTATACATACCTACGTCTGTACGATGCGACGCTAGCGTAACAAGCATCCCTGCCGCCCAATCCCCGCCCCCCTCCGTTATTGTACTTGCTTCGCATAGACTTCATAATATTTAGAACGTTCAGCTTAAATATTTTTAATTTTGTATGAAAATCTGATATACGAAAATATGATAAATTTTAAAAGTCTTAGAACAAAAGTTGTAGTTTATGATGTTAGTAACATAGTCCTGAGAGGTTGCCAGTTTTTACAAATAACCCTGTATACAAGATCTTAAAACTTGGGTGGTGATGTTTTGTCAATTGACATAAGTACAAATTATAAAGGGAAAAATATATTACTATTAAATTTAAATTCCTAAGCCAAAATGTAGCAGTACAGTCTTTTATGTATGGGTTTAAGGGTTGGAGGACCACTGTTAATTAAAATAGTTCTTATGAGGTTAGGCGTAGTCACTCGAGTACTTATACTTACATCACCTGATTTTTTTCCTTTTTTGTGTGCTGTGGTAAATGGAAGCAGCCTGCACTTCTCTTTCTTTGTTTCATCTTCCAGTAATCTTTAAAGTATTTCAACTTTATTCTTTCTTTTCAGCTCCGTGCATCAGCCGACGAAGCCAATCCCACACACTGCTGGGTAAGCGTGGAGATTGCGCATGGAAACTACAGCGCTGCAGACCTGCAGCATGACACCGTACAGCTCAAGTTCGAGCGACCTGTTCCCTTGAAGGTAATACAATAATTTTTAATTCAATAGAGTGGCTTTGGTGCCCGAAAAAATTGTTCTACTGACCAATATTGTACTTAGCAATACTTACGCGCGAATGACAGAGACAAGTTTTTCGATATTCTTCGAATTCCAAACTAGTAGCTATGCTCAATTATAGAAAAAGAAATAAAACTGGAAAATTATAACTACTTCGATGATGAGACGATCATCAAAGTAGTTATGATTTCCGTTTAAACATGCATGCAATACCGCGCTCTTAGCATTTCTGATTTACTTATCATTAGATATGACTAATTTTAGGTATTAGTGACGTAAACTAGCGCTTGACTGCGATACCACCTGATGGTAAGCAGTGATGCAATCGTTAATGGTGAGGCGCACTAGTTTATGAAGAGCTTATTCACTCTAGCCTATTTCTACTCAATATATCTACAACTACCGTTTTTTTATTTACAGGAGGACCTCCGCTACGCCATTCGTCTATGCAACCACGGAGGTCGTACGTCCAACGGCGACTGTGGCTTACCTTCAGTGAAGGGACCCGATGGGACCACCTTCCGTTTTGCGTCCTGCTCGCTAAGTTTTAACGGGACCACACTGGCTAGAGGACAGATTCCAAGTCTTGTGTATTATGGGTATGATTTTTAAATTAAACGTTAGGTTGGAGATAGGTCTTAGATGGATACCTGCACGGATCTTGAGCGCTGGCTTCAAGTTGCGCAGAAGTCAAATATCGGGCCTACTTCACTAAGTAGGCCCCCCGCCCGAGCGTCAGTGATTGGCTCGCCGGGCCATGGCGACATAGTCATCACTCATGGTTCGTTCCCTGCGCTTGCTGCATGTATCTAACAACAACGACAATTGGCTCGCTAATGTATGGAATGCGCAAAGCGATCCCCACTCTGACGCCGAGCGCTCAAGATCCATGCCGATACCTATACTATGAGCGATGATTTTTCTAAATCAATATTGCAAATGTAATCAATGTGTAAAAAATATAACTTGTAAGGCAGCGTAACGATCTGACATCCTGTATCGGTTCGTGAACGTATTTCACGAGTTTCATTGCTAATCAAGGGAACCACACCATGGACCTTATAAGCCTCGGAATTTTGGAAAATTGGTATACATTCTTCTCTTAAAGAGACTGTCTTGATTCTATTTTTCCTAAATACAATATATACATCCATACTGTAAAGTCGCTTTAACGTAGCCAATAAGCATCTGTAACATGTATTGTATTTTTTTTCTAGGTCCTCAAAAACTCTATCAAACTCATCGGAATCAGCCGACAGTTTGCTTTGCTCGCTCCGCTCTATCACTCTCCGCGTAGCTTCCATAGTTATGGATCGTGGTGCGGAGCTGTTCTGCACTCTCCGCAACGAGCTGACTGCTGAAGATCTGAGGAGAAATGCCACAGTCTTGCAGACTTCGCCGGCTATCAATATTCTGATACCGTATACTCTTGCAAACTTAGAAGGTGTGGATGATTCTAAGGTGAGAATGATTTTGCTGAGATTCACTTTTAGCCGGTTTTGATGATGATGAGTTTTGTCTCGTTGCACTTTCGCCGACCTTTTCTACAGAAGTGCCGATTATGACGTCAGCCGGCTAGCCGATCACAGTTTCGGGGGTATTCGGCTATTTCCGTAACGGTTCGGTTACAGTTGATTCGTGCGCAAATACAACCGCGTCGCATGCGACCATGTCGGAACATGTTTTGTTTACTTCGCATAGTTTGATGACTTTGATGATGTCCCACTTCAAAAAAAGACTAGCGTGTGCTGCGTCATTTAGTTATTTTTTGCTTCGATCAATAATAGTACTAGATACACAATCCCATGCAAAAGTTCACTTCAAAACTGGCACCAATCGTATTTACCTAATCCTAGTTGAAAAAAATATGCATTAATGTAAATTCAACCTTAAATACAATAACTTAAAGTTATGTTCACAAAGCCATGCAAAAAAAACAATAAATTTTTACGACCGAAGCTCGCTGGTCAACATACAGCAAAAGAAATTCAACCTTACACGCATGATTTAAGGTCAGAATTACAAAGTGTCTGTGAATAGTCGATGTTTGTTACAATAGTTGGTGCGTTGTAGCAAACATTGGTCAAACAATCATAATATTTGCTAAGACTTATATTTACGATTTAATTCAGTTTTTATGTTATGATAAAGACATATTGATATAAACTTACCGAAAAAAAGATATTCCTTCCAAAACTCTTGGTGTTACGGTGATTATTTACACAATTTTTGAACGCGCACTGCGGCATTTTGACGTCTTAACGTTGGCTATGATTGGACCGTACTAATTTGAAATAAGAGCACAACAGTATTTGTGCTCTTATTTTTCTGGCCGTTTTTGAAGCGCTTATCTGGAATCTAGTACTATTATTGACCAAGATTTTTTGTCACAAATTGTTGTTAATAAAAGTCAGACGTTCGGAATGCGAAACATCAGCAAACACTTTGTATAGTGTGCGATTTTGTTATTATTATTTTTTTTATCATATTTTTAATTATTTCACTTACAGAGCGTCATCAAAATTTTGGAGATGATTCACAAGTTGCTCCCTCATGTAGCTGCGATGAATCTTCTCGTCCCAAACCTAGAAGAATGCACTACAACCACGGGGCACTACTACACCTGGCTGGAGAGCGACCACCCTTACAAGCAAGCCACTGTCACTAACATGAGGTTTGAAAGCACTTACTTTATTAGTAGTAGTTGTAGAAGTAGCTGTGGTTATAATCCAATCATCGGTAAAGCTTATCTGGCACCAGTACTAACGCCCCTATTTGTGACAACCATCGGTATTTTGCTTTAGACACTTTCATCATGGTCGATAGATAGGTCCTCTGTTTAATATATGTTATTTTTTTTATTTGACTTTATTTGAGAAACAAACAAGTTTACATTATATAAATATTCTAAATATACAGTATGCTATTAGTAAATGCACAATCCACTACGTTTCCACATGTTACTAGTTATTAATCAATCGATACAGTTTGGTAAAAATAAAAAGTGTATATAATACTAAAACAACAATAATACAGTGTTTCGCTATCTTAAAATCTAATACTTAGTTAAAACTTACTTATGTAACATACTTAAATCAAAAACTTTCAGGAAACCGCTTAGTGATTTGTATTTTAAAATTAATTTTTGGTAGGGCAAAAACATCGACATAGTCTCTGGAGCGGATATTATGAAAAATAGTACTAGAAGGTTTGATATTGACATGATTTATAATGATATAGAATAAAGAATTGGACAGGATCAGGACTTTATGAATAAATTTTCATAGGAGATTAAAAGTAATGTTTGGAGAGTCTTTCTTGGGTTTATCAGCATAATATTCTACTTTTCTCACTTCTCGCCAAATCAAAATCTTATAAAACGCGAACTGGTTGTCTGGGTTCAACCAGTGTGTTTCATTTATTATCAAAACATTTGCAATTTAATGCATATATATATGTATCGAATTTACTATTCAAATCACTGATTCCTTTTCTGTTTCCAGGGTCCTATTCCCGACGAGCGTGTCCTGGGTAGTCCTAGAAATGGACCCCCGAAGTATTACCGCGCAGCCGGAAGACTCCCTCACTCTGTACGCGGTCGCCGGCACTCCTAAGCACCGGTGCCATTGCGCCAACGAGGTCCGGGTGTCGGATCCACCTTTCAGAAAGGTATATAAGGTAGAAAGTCGTCCATCACCCACGTCATTCATTATAGTGCTATTGCCTATTATGATATGTCAAGGAATTTTCTAGAGTTAGTAGATGGAGAAAACTGAAAAGGGCCCGGTCTGGTGGACCAAAGCGGAAAGGAAAATGTTTGTCTCGCAATAAACCAATATTTAATTGTGTATTGGAGGGGAAGAGAGACAACGACATCCCTTTCTTCTTCCTTTCGGACGGAAACGTCACACAGATTTAAACGTATCGTTGAGAGGCTTCAATAAACATACATTTTGAAAAAAGACACAGGTTTCTGTGAGCAGATGCCGATGACATATGAATTGTTTTGATTTAATCTAATATAGACTAGGTAAAACGGGCTGTTATCCGCAACTCCACGACTAAGGCGCGTATTTTGCGTACTATAATATAGACCAGTAAAGGCTCCACAACACGGTCGGACATACCAATAACGACTTGAGTATCCTTATATAAGTAAGTATAAATACAACGTAAATTCTCGGCTATATTCCACACTTAGCCTGGGTGATGAGTGCAATAAAATTACGCTCAGCTATCGTCATTCATTGTAGATTTCTTTGACCTGTTTAGCGGTTCCTTTCATTTCCAAGTAGTTTTTTTTTCGCCTCTAGTATAAATAGATGAAATAGCTCCTAAAATACGCTTGAGCGAGACGTTTGCTCCTGACATGGAAGGTAATACAAAATGTCTCAAAATTGTCCTTATTTTAGAACTCCTCGAGATTGATCCCTCTATAATTATAACCTGTGTCGCTATCCGCACCTTTTATTGCAAAAGGCTTGACCGCTGTGGCATGGGGCTATTTTAGTAGCTTACCTTACTGAGTGTTATGTAAACTGGGTGAAATATAGAAATCATTGGCATTTTTTCAGGCGGTAAAAACTTCTTATCAATTTGTAATAAGATCAACTCAAAAACGTAGCAAAAATTTATTTAATTTTTAATGTATTCTGAAAACATGCCACTAGATTTCAATGTCAGCCGGTATTGTGAACATTTTAATGAAAACAACAATATTCATTTCACCTTTATTCTTCATTAGCGGCTAGTTCAGCTGACGAATGAAGGCGATGTCGAGGAAATGGGAGACGAGCCTGATAGCGACGGTGTGTGCATGCATTATAACTGCACGTATGTCAGCGTGACTCCGCGGCTGGCAAACAAGTAAGTTATCATACTGTCTTTTGTGCTACAATGCTGGAAACGCGAGCGGAGTGGGCGGCGTTTTAACTAAACAGTGAGGCAAAGCTTAGCCGTGAACCCGCACCGAAGCTATACTGTGAAAGTTAGTTCTCTTAGAGACAGCCAACAGAAGTGTTTTACTTATAGTCATAGAATCAGTGGAGTTGTAGGTAGAAACAGCATTTCATGTGTCCATATGAGTGATAGACGATGGCCTACAACTATGCAAGCTATTTCTGAAACATTAAGCCATGTAATGCATTACCATAGTTTGCTTATTGATTCATTTTATAGAGAAAAGGAAAGTGAATACGTAGTCCAGATCACACAGATAGATGCAAGAAGCATCGGGTTCTATTCTTGGTCGCCGTACCAATGTGGGAAAACCTACCGAAACGAGTATTTACGCTGTTAAAATTTACATAGTATAAGCCGCAAAAAATGTGAGAAACCCTGTGTACTCCATTTCGTTTAGCTCTTCAATCTTCATTGGTGATAGAAGTGCTGACGAGATGGAATATTTGGTCGTGAATGTGCGACCCTGGTGGAATAAACGCGAGATTGTTTGTCGGATATGTCCGACGTAGACGGTTAAAAGGTTAAAAACACTCAAAAAAGAACAAATATGATTTTTTTCGTTTACTGAAAACAATCTTGTGGAAGGTTGTTCAGTTTTGTCTGCTGAGCAAGCCCTTAAAGTTTGTAGAGAGCTGTCTCTGTATACATAAAGTTTCAAATAAATTTTTGTAGTTTTAAGGCTTTTTAGCTTTAGTGTGTTAATGCGTTTTTGTTGTTGCAGTGTCAGCGACTGGCCACAGAAAGCATTGCTGGTCCCAGGAAATGAAGTTATATTCTCTCTAGAGACCGCATCCGACTATTTGACCGAGTTCAACAAGTCTAACAAGTAAGTTATTCTATTTTAAAATGCTTTGCGCCGAGCGCTAAGTTTTGTTCTGATTATGAGCATCCTGGTGCTGTCATTGATAAAGTTATTGTTTTATTTATTTCATTATTCAGTTTACTTAATCCAAGCAGTAGCTTGTTGCCCAGTAATTGGGCTGTGAAGGTCTGATAGACAATCGCTCCATGAAAACCACGGGTATTCAGCCGCAACCAGTTGGACTGGAAACCGACCCCCAAGCTAGTTGGGAAAAGACTAGAGAGATTCAATTTTGTGCAAACTTGTAAATCAAAAAGAGACAGTGTGATAAAGTAACTGCTGACATGCAAAAGAGAATAATTTATTGCACTGAACCCAGGTACCACATGTATCTCCACAATACAAGGCTCTACATCACACTAATATTTTACAGTCGAAAGTTTGTCTAGAATATGTTTATTTCCTCGCGTTCGAATGGCTGAAAGGCACACTTGGTACACGGGTAGCCCTTTTTTACGCAGGCGAAGCCGCTGGTAACAGCTAGTGTATTCTGAAAGCATTGACATATGAACTTCTGAACTGTTAAAGCAATATAGCTATAAAGTATGTGTAGCTGCATCCCTCTCTTTCGCTCGTTCATGTGACAATTTAACACTTCATGGTAAGACCCCCTGGTCGACGTTTAAGAGAGGGTCATTTGGTTAAAATGTTGATGATGAAATAAAACCGTTGTATACTAAAGCAATTTTTCATTTTCAGTGAAGACAACCGCTTCGGCTTCCGCTGTCTGTGCGTTGGCTATGAAGACACACCGCTGACCACTCAACGCGTTGGACTTGTTGCTCTTGAAATGGAATTGGTATACGCTGGCGCCGCTTGCGCATCTAAGCTCTTGGCGCCGGACATTGAGATACCACCACTGACTTTTTGTAAGTAATTTCTTATTTATTTCTTTATGATTTAGGGCTAATTTTTTTTTTATGGTTAAAAATCATCCAAATGACATCCCCCGCTCTTGGGCGGAGCGAGATATAGTGTCAGACTCTTACTGACTAAAAAACCCAACCTGTTTCTTTTTGCCTTTCATACCGGGGCTGAGTTACGTTTCGCAGCTAACCCTGGCCTCAGTAGGCGTTGACCCAACTGAGTCAACTCCTTGAGGCGCGCGGGAACAGTGCGCCCCGTCGACGACTTGGGTTCGATCTAGAATTTACCAGACGGTCGGGGCTAATAGTATTGTGATTGTAACTGAAGCGTGTTAGCATGGCATTGACTAACGTAAATTTATTACTGTCATTAATTTCATAAACAGAAATAGACTGTATTCCCTGTATACCGATCATTCTTCCCCCCTCCGTGTCTTTGACCACTAACTGAAATGAAGTCCGACCACTATTATGCTGATATCCTACATCGAAATCAATTTTGAGTATCAACAGTTTAAGGATTAACCCTTCAGATACCGTCAATTAGAAACACAATAGTAAGACAATAGATGCGCGGCCACCGGGTGTCGCTTGGGGATTCATGAATTAAAAGACGATTCATAGATTCCTAATCAAGACACATGGCAACAGCTACGACTGTTATTGCCATGTTAAAACGAAACAACAATAATTGTAAACACTCGCACGAAAAGAACAAAGGACGTAGTGGGAAGCTACCGGATACGAGAAGCACAAATCCCGCTACGTGACAACTCTTGGGGGGGGAGGCCAATGGTTAGCAGTCGACGGTTTTCGGCTGAAACTAATGATCATTATGATCAATAGTTTTTATCTATATGTTATATAAAACGCAAAGTCGCAAGGTGTTGACTCGCTCACTGGATCATCAAGCCCACCTCGAGCGCTCCTAAAAGGGTCCTTTTTGGGATTCAAACCGCAAAGCTGAAATCGCAATATAATGCGCAAGCGCCTATAACCGCACTGTATATCCCCAAAGCTATTTTTTTATGAAGTAGGAAATCGTCAAATGTCTTGTACCGCTCTAGGGCGGGGTGAGAGGGCGTGTCAGACCTTCTCTGACTAAAACCCACCAAAAATGTAATGAGTTTTTGTCGTATTGGGCTAAAGTTACTGTTTTATTGACATCCCTTCGCGTGAAACACTATGCGTCGCGTCGTCAACGACTCAGATTCAGTCGTTACTGCAGACCCGCGCCTATGGTGGCCTTCAGATACCCAGGGCTTCTCCTGTGGCTGGGGATGAGGTCGTCCGTTCCCTCACGGTTGCGGCTCGTTCCTTCCCTCGCATGTCGGATTTTATCGTGGCAGTGGAGTTTCGCCCCGGCGTTTTAATACTCGGCGCAAGTCATGCATATGTGCAAGGTATTTTTCTCCCAAATCCATGCTGGCAGGCCGGCAAGGAGGCTTGCTTCACGAGAGATCATGCGGCAGCCTCGGACCATCTGGATATCCTTAATGTTCTGGGATATGTCCAACTTGCAGTCTGGCTGTTTGCAGTATTGTGTTTTGATTATATACGTATCTATCGGATTCCCGCGACCCTGACCAGGTCGTCGGTCCACCTTGTTGGAGGCCTTCCAACGCTGCGTCTTCCGGTACGTAGTTGCCACTCCAGAACCTTACAAAAGACCACAACCAGGTCCAAGACCGGTCGTTGTGGCGACGCTTGGGGGAGGCCTATGTCCAGAAGTGGACGTCTTTCAGCTGATATGATGATGATTATATATGTAAAGAAAATAACAAAAGAACAACACGCTCATAAAACATAGTGCGAATGTTGTGACGCAACTAATATCCATTTTGCATCACATAAAGTTCATTTGCATGATAATACTAGGTAAACATGGAATACTTCAAGGTTAATATTTTGTTTCTCGGTAACTATTATGTATATAATAATCGTTTTTATGATTCCGTTTTTAATGGCTTCTTGTTTAAACTGATAATATTATAAATGAACGAATTATTCATTTGTGGTTAGTTCACTAGCGCCAGCTAAGCTGCTATTTTATAAATAGAAATATATTTAACAAAGGATACTCTGTTCTATTATAATTAGACCAGTTCAGAAACAATACTTTGATTATATCATATATGTCTCACCTCAACGCGTCAAAGGGGATATTTCTTTACTATAAAATAATTTCAGTCTCAATTCATAAATATGTATGAATTATAAATTATTAACCTTTTAGTGTAAAGGTTACGAGTATTATTTATACAACCTTACTTTTAGTACTCGTACATGCGAAATCTGAAACACTTATCTAGTACTTTATGTAAAGAATCTACATATGTCCAAAATTTCAAACCTGTATTATGAGAAATCACAATGTTACGGTACCTGGTTGGCGACATAAATACATGGTGATCGGCCCACTCGGGCCACTGAGGAGTTGTTTTTCACCTAATGCCCACTATGACCTGCCGTGACCTGTTTTATACTTAGTGACGATGGTGTACTTCTTTTTAAATATTTTTGGGAAAAAATATAACATGGTGTAAAAATTATTGGAATCGATTTAGTTATTGATTCACAAACTATATTCAGGTTTAGCATATACTAAAAATAAAGTTGTATACAATGAATCAGTAATATTTATATACTTAAACATCATTAGCAAATTCAAAACGCCTCGTTATAAGGCCGCGAGATAAGGTTGCCTTTCCGTATGAGGTCGTATCAAATCACAAATCTGGTTATCAGATAAATGATTTGTTTTCGTGTCATGATGTATTGTTCCTAATCACATCTCGAACCCCATTCGTGATCAGAATGTGTCGGTGCAGGTG
This sequence comes from Mythimna lalbum, assembly GCA_949319445.1. Taxonomy (NCBI): domain Eukaryota; kingdom Metazoa; phylum Arthropoda; class Insecta; order Lepidoptera; family Noctuidae; genus Mythimna; species Mythimna lalbum. The sequence continues at coordinate 34,401,965 of OX439344.1, forward strand.
TCGGAAACCATTGTGGTCTTGCTCACATCCTGTGTGGCATACTAATAGACTTTACCATTTATGTCGAAATGTAGCATTCGGAATAATTTCTGGCATTGCAGTATGATGTGCTGTTTCACTACGGCTCCACTCTAGAGCGGGAGAAGTTATTTGTAGATTACCCACCCCTGAAAAAAATATATCTAAAGAATTAATGTGCATAAGACATTATCTATACATATAATAAAATCGTAGGAAAATCAAAACTGTACATTGCATCTTCTATAATATAAAACAAAGTTTTGCGTGTCTGTCTTCTTATCCGCTAGCTTCTCCTAAATCATACAATTGATTTTGATGTGGTTTTTACTAATAGCAATAAACGAGGAAGGTTTATGAATACAATTTGTACTCGTGCGAATTTGAGGTGAGCCACTAGTAGTGAATTTATATTCTATCTATATTACATAGATATAATAGCCATGTCCCACTGCTGTGCGAAGGCCTCCCTCTTCCTTTTCCACACACGTCTCTCAAGTCATCTCTTCACCTTCTTCTTGGTCTGACGCAATATCGCCTTGCATTTAATGGGACCCAATAAATGGCTCCTTTTGTATAATATTTTTTTGATTAATTCATGAATCCCCAAGCGACCACCGGTGGCCGCGCATCTATTGTCTTACTATTGTGTCTCTAATTGACGGTATCTGAAGGGTTAAGGTATTAGTGAAATGATTACTGTTGCCAAGCGTCACGATTTTCGCGGGACATCCCGATTTTTAGGGTTCTGGGGTCGCGGCCCGATTTGCACCTGATTGGGATGCTAAATGTCCTGATAAAAGAAAAGAAAAAATTAAAGCCATCATTATTACAATAAATTAACATATATCGCATTCGCATCACTAAGTCAAGTGCGTTCAAAATGACAAAGGGCACATCACTGGCTAGTTGTCACGTACGTTTGAAATAGTGACCGTGACCCTGGAACGCACAGTGGGACTAAAGAAATCTGGCTTATATTTAGTAAAAGTCTGACACTGAGCGGGAAAAGTCATTGAATGATTTATCACCTCAAAAAAAAAGAAACCAATGCCCCGACCTAAAACCCTAAATCCCGATTTGTTTTACCGTCTGTCCCGATCTTTACCCAATGGGCCAGCAACACTAGTTATGATATATATGACGATTTCCTTTTATCTAAAAGATACCACACAGATAAAACGCAAAAGATAATATTTTATAAATATTTAGTGCAAATATTTATTTTTATTGCTACAAGTCCTGTACAACTCTGACTCGCTTGTCTGAGGTTTTCGTTTTCAACACCAGCGTTAGGCTACTGACAGACGAGCTGCACTTCGCTAGCCAACTTCAGCTGTAGATAGAGGTTACTGCTGCTATCGACAAAAGCAAGTCTTTCTGCAACTCTTTTACAGTGCTCCAATATTCAATTTCTCTATTATCTTTTTGTTTAGCTACACTAGTGGAGGTTCAAGTGAACGCCATGATGGGCGGCAGCCCCGTTGGAGTGGAAGGCGATCCTCCACACGATGGGAGCGAAGCACTCTTGCTGTCTAGAGGACTAGAACTGTCCTCGCCCCCATCCATACACCATGTTCTGGATGGACAGCCGCTGTTGCGGTAAGTACTTTGATTTATGGAAATGCATTGGGAACAAATACATACTTACAGGGTGTTATGAACCATCAGAAGGTGTTGGAAAGCTGCAGATTGTGAAGTAATCTGTGCTTCATTGGTGTTATCGCTCCAAGATAGGTATTCCAATGCGATAATAAACGAATATATATCATAAAGGCGTAGACACACATTGAATCTGGTAACTTTCAACAATAAGTAATGGCTGGAAGAAGAAGTTTGTTTGATATGATGCTCAAGCGCAATGTAACAGGATTTGAAACTTAGATCTTAATTAATATCTCTGTAATCACAAGGTATAGTAAGAACAAGTGCCTATCATCTTCGTCTTTTTTTGTCACACCGAACTGATCAATGAAAATATAGCATTAATATGTAATGTTTTTAGAGAACGACTTATTTTCCTTGCTTTTTACTAAACAAGATGTACAGTAATTAATTTTGCATTTGATACGACTATTGAAGACTCATAAGTGGAATCTTAATAATTATAATTACGAGTAACATTTATACTCTGGTGAACAAGTCGTATAGCAATTACATGATTGATAAATATTATATGTTGTTATTATACAAATATAATCCATACATTTATGCTTCCTTGCATTCAAACTAATTACAGTCCACATTGTAGTATTTACAAACATATAATTAATGCATAGCCAAGTATGTTTGCCAGCTATAATTACATGAAACAGTAATGCTTTTGTTTCCTATGCATGTTGTATGCATGGTGCATTGTTTTAATTAGAAAATTACATTTAATTAGAATTTGAGTCTGAAAATATCAACGACGAAACCCGTCTTTGAAAAGACGAAGATGATGTACCGGTCTGCGTGACATAGTCCTCAAAATTTATAAGAAGGGCATTTTAGTCCTTATTTGTTTATAATTAGGCATCATTTCAAAGTGGCTAAAGTAGTAATTCTACTAGACTTCAAATTCAATCATCGCGATATTTATGTGTGTGTGTGAGTGAGCGTGTGTGTAGTATCTACAAATATTCGTCCTTTGTCTTGTAACCTTCCACAGGAAACGACGCGAGAGGATTAACATTTTTTTAATACAACAAATCAAGCACAGATAATATCAACAGTTATTTTAATAACATCGTATAACATCGGTAGAGACAAGATCATCGAGTTGTTGCATAAATTGTACACACACGATTATAGAATGAATGCTACCGTAATAGTCCCATTGTTAGCTATATCTCTGAAGGCACAGGCAGCAGAGAATTCTCAACGGGCTACTCCTACGGTAAGTATGTGACTCGAATGAAATACGTATGATATGCAATTTAACAGGTACACAGGATTTATCATCGAGGGCGAAACGTAAGTCTACGTAATTATTGTGTCTTCGACTCTAGAACTGGTGCAGATTCCCTTGCTCACTATCTAATCATGAGTAAGGATCATTTCGTCTTTTTTTCTGTTTAAAAACAGAAAGAGAAAAATCAATAAAATAAAGAGAAGAATGTCTACGAATAAAGTTACGAACGCATAGACTAAAACATGGTGAAGAACACAACTAGGAATTATCTAACTTGCCATTTCTGACATGGTTATTATAGGCTAGTTGCCGTAAAAGTCTAATTAGTCCGTCTTTTAGATTATTCAAAAATAAGGGACACGTATTTTTTATTTGTAAAAATAAACCAAAAATGACAAAGATACCCATTAAAGTTAGGTACGTGGAACGTCACGCCGTGCTGCATTTTTCGCACGGGGTGACGTCACACGTAACTTTAATGGGCTACTTATATTTTTCTTATTTATTGAAAAGAAAAAAATACATGTCCAATAAAATACTGACTGAATAAAATGTAGTTATTTTGACACTGGAAACTACCTTATTATATATAATCATATATAAATTTTAACTGATCTCGAAAATGAAAACGCAGGATGAAATATTGAATGATTGATGAATGAGAAATGATTTTTTGTAAACCTACAACCGAAAGGAGAATTTGGTTGTAGGTTTAAAAAAAATCATTTTGAATGTCAGGAAAAGACTTCAGTTCTAGTATTGTAGTTTAGTTTATGGACCAGGAATTGGTGTTCATATCAATAGCAAGATGATGAGGGCAATTGCTTTTTTGCTCATCAGTTCGCGTCACAACAGTAAGCTTGTTTTCACGTGTACAAATGATAAAAATTAGAATTTAAATCATTTCTAATGCCATGAAAGTACGATAAAGTATATAATATCGATAATCGCCAAAGACATTAAACATATATAATCGCGTAGTCTCGTTTTATTCGGAAAAATTACGGATATAATAATTATGTTAAAAAATCTTTCTCAAAGCAGTGGTCTGGTCTATTACTCTCTTAGACCGTATTTTAACCTGCCGTTGTAGCAAAATATTCACATTTACAGATTATACACAAAACATGGGTACACATTTAGTTAATAAAATCTAGTAAACACATTGAAAACTTCGCACTGCATTAGCGTCTCTAGCGGGAATGTAAACGCGATAGCCCTCGTTAACGTAATAATACGATCTTACAGGCTGGAAATAGCCCATCCGTAGGCTATACAGTGCTGTCTTTATACTAGTCATGCCGCGTCCCCAAGGTAGATGATACCTGACCTACTACTGCTCTATGCAGGGCTAGCTAAGTTAGATAAAAGACTTATCTTTCGGCTGTATTTCATTTTATGTATGTATGTTTATTTTTACCAAGAGGTACTTATATTAGAGCTCATTGTTACAACGGCCAATAATGCAACCGTTGTGACGATAGAAAATTTATTTCTTCTCGACAATTGTTTGAAACCAGTAAAAGGTGCAGTGTGTTCACTCAGCGACATCATCATTAAACCATTATGCTCCTTTATTTCTAGGCACTATGGCTCCTAATACTTTAGCACCTCACCGATCAAATGGCTATAGGTCATGTCGTAAAATGTCAAAAACGTGCACAAGTCGCTGCACTCGGTTAATGTCTATGGTAGAATAATACAATATTGCTAATAAAATAACCGCACCTATAGGTATCAAGTGGCTGAGTAGTTTAGTCATATAGAGAATGTCCAGTAAGGTAGCGCTCAAATTATGTTGTCTACCTAGATGAAATAATAAGAGACTGAAGCTGCACGCTGCACTATCTGCAGAACAAACATTCACTGTGCACTAAACATCGCAGCAATAACTATGCTTAATGTATAAGTGGTCGCATATCAGCAATTACAGTAGGTACATGTGATGTATGATAGAGCGTTTAGTATTTGTGTAACTCCGGTGTTGTATGAGTACATATTGTCGTTTGCAAAACTTCTAGAAATGCACTTGCATCCAAGTTTTACATTAACAAGTAGGTCGCCACAGCAGTAACACACGCAATTTTATAGTCCCTTATTGACTTGTAAGTCATTTCCTCACGTTCGCCGAGCAGTGCGTCACTAAACATAAGTATTACTTAGGCAAATATTCGCACAGCTGACATCCATCGCAGAAATGTCACAATGAAACACAATTTTCGTTGTACTTTTTATTAATCACAATAATTTAACGCTACCATTAACAAAAACTTAAGTAGTATCTTTTGCAACACCACATCGCGTAATACTGATCTGTGTAAAACTAATGTTGGCACTTTTATAATGACGGAGCGGTGGAGCTCGGATGCTGCCACAATTACGTTAATAACGTGATGTAGAGGCCACGCGGCGAGCGCGTGCCGGGGTCGCGACATCAAAAACGTGCCGTGAAATTATTGTTGTCAAATCCAGCCAGACCTGTAGTGCAGCAGTATCCAACCCCTGAGGTAGACACGAACGCGAATAATTACGGACCGTCCGATTCATAGAACCAGTCATCTATTGCTTGCCACATGATACACAATGAAAGAGATCAATTGCTCTCACAACACAAACCAATCATAAATCGGTAGTCAGGAGCTCTGCTCTCTCGACAACGATATGGAACTCAGTCTCCCTGTAAGTCTTTCCATCTGGCATGACTATTTGCACTTTCTTTTTCTTTTCGTTTTCTCGTCTAACTATGAAGAATATGGCTATGGCTGCTAGAACTAACACAACAATGACCCCTATAACTACGAATATCCAGAAGTTATGTTTGAATGGGCCACATCTACTGTCCACGTAGGTCGGCAAAGATACGTAGTAGCCTTCGAGCTCGTACCAACACGTCACAGTACCGCCTTGTTCTTTTAACACTTGACGCCAGTTGTCAGCTAGCTCACAAGTACAAGATGTGTTAAGGTTTAAGCCGTCCACTCTCATAGTCAGTCTCGTACGGTTGTACATTAATGAGGCCGGCGTTAAATTCGTCACGGTATTGTTGTCGATCAGCAGCTCCTGCGGCCCCATGACCGACGCTATCTCCAAGTCCACAGTGAATCCAAAAAACGCACCCTTCCTCAAATTGGTTACTGTATTATTTCTAAATGTAATTGGTCCTCTCGTAACTATGTGAAATCCGTCGCTTTCCAAAGTTTCCATGTTGTTACTTTCTATGAGGACCCTCTTTGGTGAATTGACAAGAAAAGTTAAACTATACAAATACTTAACAGTAACACCTTCCATCCGGAACAAGTTGGTCACCTCTACGTCTGACAGAAACCTGCTCGGTAGCGCATTTATGCTGCCGCCGCGTAGTACAAAGTTATCCACGGTGAATTTCTTAAAAGCCTGTATTTCTATGTTCTCAAAGATATTGTCTGACAACTCAACGTTGTTAACTCCCGTGAGGCTGGAGAACGCGAATGGCTTCAAGACTTTGATTCTACTGTTGCTGATGACGACATCGTTGACGCGTCCCTGAATGGCGTGAGAAGCGATTTCGTCTATCGTGCAGTTGTTTATCGAGATCCGAAGTCCTGGGTTCATTTCGTTCCGATTGGAGAACGGAGACCAAGATAGCGCTCGCTCGTTAATGACAACGTGATCCACATTTCTTAGTTCTATATTGCGAAGTTGTATAAGATTTCGAACTGTGTCGGGCAGGAAGGTTACCCGAGTACAGTTATCGATAATGATACCAGTGGCGGTAGATGGAACTCTGTAAGCACCGTCCGGCCGCAGGGTCACCTCCTGCAACAAACGTTATCTAATTAATTTTTAATAATCATTATTGAGAAAATACCGTTTTCTTAGATACCATTTTTACGTTCGTTTTATGAAACCTGTGGAGTTAGCACTTATACCTGTTTCGATAATAGATACAATATTAACATACGCAGGTAGTGATCAGTATTTTATGTTAATTCTAATAAGATCATAGATGATATGACTCACGGTTTCAAGATTAGATCACCCTTGAAACAGTGAAGCTTAGTAAACTGTACGAAATAACTATTTATAAACGTTACGTACGGAATATTCTCTGGTACATGTGCATATGACTCTGGTGAAGGGGTCGCAGCGACAGGCGTCCTCCTCGCAGACGGTGGGCGTGTTGGACTGCGCCAGGGAGCGCGCGTGCAACGCCACCACCACCCACCACCAGCTCGACCAGCGCATACTGTCCTTACGTCACCATCTCACTCTGTTATTCACGCACTGAAAACAACAAACACTTCAATTAGCAATCTAGCATGATCCATACCACAAATAATTATTATTCACTTCACTAACATGAGTTTTCCTTGTATTTTAGAAAAAAATAGCGACGAAACAAATAGACCAACGTATTCACGGGCTAATGAAGTCAATCTGAGTCAGCTAGGTATCGGACGTTATCGCGACCGCTGTTATCAGATACGCGGAGGTAGGTACAGTACTGGTGCCACCTCGAAACCTCAGATAACGGCCAGTGATCAAACTACAGATAGTTTTTGAATAATATGGTGTTCGGAATTGACCAATCAATTTAATTGAGGGTTCGTTAGCGCGCGATCGGACGTCTTACAATAGCTTATTGTATTACCTGACTGAGCATTATTAATTTGGTTTGTCGGAGCGAATGACGTATGTATGAGGTTGACTGGTCTAAACCTATAACACTGTTCGTTGCCTCCAAGTTACTCAGCGTACTGTAGGGAATTTAGCAAACAGGGGATATATATCATCGTTCCTCAAACACAATGATAACGCTAGCTACGCCATTGTGAGTTTATTTACGCATTGAACGATATCTGAAAGACAGATATAAAAATTTAATTGAAATTGATAAGATAGGTATTTGTAAAATGCAATAGCTCGTCTTTTCAGAATAACTCGTTTGTTCATTCAAGAATTCAATAAAGCGAGTTTTCAAACAAAGCGTAGACGTACTCTGTGGTGCGGTATATCTATACCTAAGTAAGAGCGTATAGTATTTTTATATATTTTCTTTTTGTTTTGTTTGCTTTGAAGTCCGCACCTACCATGTTATGTTTCTGCACCACCCTAAGGTCGACTGGTAGATAATGCCTAAGGCATTAAGTCCGCCTTTGTACAGTTTATGTGCAATAAGCATTAATAAATAAATAAATGCATTGCCTCATCAATAACACATAATTCTAGATATTCTTTAATTTATTAAACCTTTGGCTTGTACGCGACAGCCCAATTATATCTAAAAACAAAAGGGCAGTACTAATCTAGGATTCAGGCGGCTGTTAGCAACCTAGTTTTACGGACACCAAACTTTGTCGTTACAATATTACCACCAACTCGAACTGCAAGCTCGGCGCGAGTTTGAAACCTGTTCCCATAGAGAACCCTTTTTTTTAGGGTGAGAAAACTTTTCCGCTTTAGGTGCCGTGGTGAGAGCGGGAGTGTTAGACTTTTACTGACTAAAACCCACCCATGTTTCCTTAGTTGCCCTTTGCATTCCAGACCCGCAGTAGTCTTAGAAACAATCCCGTGGCCCTTGGGAGTTGTGGAGAGCTTACTGGTTGATTATGCTATACGAACTAAACGATAACTAAGATGATGCAACTTCATCAGATGTTTATGCCCTATTTATAAGTCTGTAAGTGCCAACCTGAACACAAAGGAGAACGAATGAATGGAGGTTCAAACAACGTTGGAAACTTGTTCGTTAGATAGGCTTTATAGATAGCACGCCCTTGGAATCTATGGCCTAGAATCCTAGATTAATTGAATTTAGATTTATTACAGTGGGGAAGGCGTAAGAATTTTCAAAAATGTTAAAAAAAAACGTCACCTCGAAATACTCGCGATAGACTTTTCCCGGGACGTCACCTGTATCGAAGTCCCGGGACGTCTCGTGTATCGAAGTCCCGGGACTATGTAATTTTAGCTGTCCCGATACCCATTGCGAGGCTCGAAACGAGAGAAGATTCTCGAAATTTTTATTTTTAATAATTGAAGCTTTTTAATGAATACTTAGAATACTACTGGTTAAAATAAAAACTAGAGCAACATTTAAAATGGAGTTTCAGCTGTTTGAAGAAACCGGAACATGTACAGAAAGTTTGGAACTACATACTGTATAAACCCTTGAACACAGTTAAATCGATATCTGTTGAATACGAGTAACACAGTTAAATTGATATCTGTTGAACACGAGTGAGTGTTCTCCTTGTCCAGTGGCAATATTACGACGTTGACGCTCAAATTTTTATAAAAGCCTATTTTATTAAATTAACGAATAATTATTTAATTAGTTTATTAAGACTGAAACTAACGTTAAAATTAAGATTTCATTTTCTGTTTGATGTTGATTTTAACATTTTAAAAGGCATTTCTCTTATTGTAACAGTAGGTACCAGAAATTAACTCAATTAAAATTCTTCAAAAAACGCTTACTGCTCTTAAAAAAGAAAAATTACAAATGTTTCTTAAAAGTCCCGGGAATTCCCTGCACTTTGATTGAAGGCTGTCTCGTGTCCCGGGTTTTTGAAATTGTCGGAAATTCCCAAACCCTAAATGTAGCTAAGGGCCTGCACTCAGATGAGACAAGACGTCTCACACAGACTTGTCTAGGCCCTAAAACCATCGCTAAGTGTAAAATTAACTATTGTCCTTTTGATACATTGCCTCTGTGAGATCACAATATCAAACTTATCGAAGGTTTTAAACATGTTCTATTACTTAAAATCAATGTGCATCCTGAAATAGTAGCCTTACTTTAAACCTCGCTGACAAAAATAAGACCTCGTGAGTACTTGTAACGTGAAATTAAAAATTCTTCCACCCACTGCCAGCCACGGGGGTGTGCCCTAAACTTACGTCAATTCCATCCCTGCTCTCGTCTTTGATTTTAAGTAATAGAACATGTTTCATTTGACAGATATTTTATAGATAGGTCGGTTAACACTCATAAATATGTATTAAAATATATTTATCTTACACATTGGACCATTCGGTACTCAACAATTCCTGAGGTAAAGTATGTAATCTGTAACAACATCTTCTTTTTATATAAAAATGATTAACTGTTGTGTCCAGGAAAGGCTTAAATGGGGAGTAAATAGGTAAAAAGCACGAAAAAAAATCCGAATACTTGCAACGTCAACGCCATCTCAAATTAAAATGTCATTTTAAAATGAATTATGCTGGCTCTGGTAATGCAAGTAGATGGCGTTATCCCTTGACCGTCTAAATCTAAAAGGTCAACACTCATTGATTTATTAAGCGGTACGAAGCTCGCCGGGTCAGCTAGTGGAAAATAATTGTCCATAAAATTTCATACATTTGGAATACCTGAATTAAACAGATTGTCAGACAACATTATTTTTAGTGTAAATATGCAAAACCTGAATATCGTTAGTTCAGAATCAGTAAGTGAATCTATTCCAATAATTTTTACACCAAAGTTATACTTTTTCCAAAAGATATTTAAAAAAGGTCACAAGTTGGACACCATCGACTCTAAAAACAACACAGGCCACGGCAGATCATAGTGGGCATTAGATGCACAGCTGGGTGAATGAGTAAAACCACCCCTCAGTCGCCCGAATATCATGTATTTATGCGGGCAACTAGGTAACATAACAAACTTTGTGATTTATCATGATTCTTTACATAAAATTAAAATTAAAGATATGTAGATAGCTTTTGTTACGTGAAAATAACATACTTGTTAGTTCAACTATCAAACACGGTTAATAGTTCCGTTTAACTTGCCTGTCCATTGTAAACTTTAAGTAAACCTGTACTTTACAAAACGTAATTAAATCGTCGCAGTGTTCACGTTTGCTCCGGTATCACGGTGCTCTCGATCGCTTGGCCGCAGCCTCGCACACTCTCGTTTGAGTTTACTTAAATATAGCAGGGTAGTGTAAGAATGTACATCTGTAAGGACATTCCATCTTTAAAGCGTCTGCTGGCTATGCTAATTACGATCTTTGAGCTTATTTTTTTGCTTTAAAAACGCCACTGAAATATACGCGCGTCTACAGTTTACTCTGAAATATGTCGGCTGTCTCTTGTCTGCCTCATTATTGTGACTCGAATCACTGTTGCACTACAGCCAAAATGCAAAAAATGATCCGTATTTTTGCAAAGAAATCACGGAAAGCTAGTTAGCGTTGCAGTACATTTTATGGTTTCCAAAATAAAACTCTCAAAAAACAATTTCTTCCATCGATTTGTCAACATTTTTCTTAGGAACTTGTGTGTGAGGTATTTAGTTAAAGTGATATCAAATATGTAAGTCTTCGGTACTTTGCACGCAATATAATCAAACCATATTAGGTAAACTAGTGCGCCTCACCATCACAAGCAGTGATGCATATTGCTTCTTACCATCAGGTCCCACCTGCGCAGTTATATCAATTAATAAAAAAAGGTTACTTCTGTTTGAACAAGTTCATATAATGTTTGGCTAGAAACGAGGTCTAACGGCAATTTGTAGTTTTGCGGTTAGGTACTAGTTTTCATATCGACAGTTGGGCAATGGAAAATGACGTTTATCGATGTATGGGAGAATATTTTCAACTACCAAATTTTTTCTTCAACGCTTCTCGCCAGAATAATGTTTGGTGCTTTCATATTTAATTAACCTAGTAATGTTTAATTTGTCCGGTTTTTCGGTTTATTGTACGGAACCCTTGAGTCTGACTCGCACTTGGCTAGTTTGTCTTGCAATAAAAGCTGGATTTAAAGTGAAAATGATTCACTCGAAATTCAAACAGAAGGTACCTACTTAGTAACTTCTGTATTGCGAAAATATGAATAATAGCTCCATGTTATGTTGATTGTTATGAGTCGGCCGTAATTTCCGTTCATAAACTGTGCTAAATAAGTCATTTAATAAACATGTTGGACATAGGCCTCCCCCAGGTGTCGCCATAATTAACGATCCTGCTCGTCCCGCTTCCATCGGATTCCCGCAACCTTCACCAGTTCACTGGTCCACGTATTATTGCCAGTGGCATCACTGTTTTTTTCATTACGTATTTTTTTACATTGTGCTCAGATATATAGTAGAAGAGACAGGAAATATGTAATCAAGAATTACGTAACTCATAACTTTACTTAAAAGTGTGTTCATAGAGTTTCCTGCACGTTCTTCTCCATAGAGATCTATTCTTTGGAATGTGCATCATTGCTTCACTTTGTTTGACTGACCGACAATAGGACAATTCATTCAATAGTGCCTGTGAATGCTTAATCTTCTTCTTTATATATAAAAATCAATGCCACTTTTCGTTGTTATTTTATAACTCAAGAACGGGCTCACCTATCCAAACCAAATTTTTAGGCTTTGTTCAGACTATTAAATAGATGGTTTATGTGAAGTTTGGTAGGGTAGAGTAGGGCATGGTAGGGTAGAGTAGGGTAGAGTAGGGTAGAGTAGGGTAGAGTAGGGTAGATTAGTGTAGAGTAGTGTAGAGTAGTGTAGGGTAGAATAGAGCAGAGTAGGGTAGAGTAGGGAAGAGCGGGAGCGAAGCCATGCGGGCAAAAGCTAGTTTGATAGAAATGGTTTCAATTTACCTCTAATATTTTATTGTTTAAATGACAATTAGTGAAACCGTTTCAGTATAACTAATTAATCGTGAAATCAATCCGATCATAATAATTGGTAGCAATTAACTAAGACGTTGTCCATGCCACTAACTTGTAATAGCTGCCGACCTACCTATCTGTAATAGACATATATGTGGTTCATCTAATCTATTATTAACAAACTTTGCATAGTATTTGCTAGCCAGATGCTAGCTTCCCAATATTAGGTTATATGTATATTAATACCATGTTTACAGTTCCGAATACCATTGGCGGATGTTTGCTTCAATTCAATTATCTCTCCACATGATTGTGGTAATATAGTAATAGCCGTCGGCCACATCACCGCTTACCATCTATTTCCATCGGTCAGATAGTGGCCAAACGCGTGCCTATCAATACAATAATAATTAAAAAAAAATTGGGACTTATTTTTTTATGTTTTCCTAGTATGATTCACATTGATGACCACGACCACTCTGGCAAGAGTGAACCGACTCAGAAGAAGTATGACCTAGGCCTAGTGTACCTAACCGTGGCCCTGGAACGCAAAGGGCAATTGAGGAACTAGGTGGGTTTTAGTCAGTAAAAGCTGACAGTCAGTGGGAATGTACCTTTCCGCACGCTCCTCCCAGAGTAGGAGGAATTATTCGATAATTTAAAATTTTTTATGTAACATAAAAGCACATCCTGAAAGTAGTATGTTCAGAAACGACTACTGAATCAATTTCAGCTGTTTTAATAATGTTTTGCATAAAAACAATAAAAATATTACTCATTTTTATAAATTCCTGAAAAAGGTTAATTGCGTCATTAGCGTTTTAGTGTAGATGATACCGATACGCAACGAATGTAGTGCGTCCATTCTCATATTATTTGCCTTCGAATATGATAAGTAAAAATAAAAATTTTGCTTGAGTTGTGATTTTAACTTAATTTTATAACTGGGGTTGTATAAGGGTGTGCATGAGTTACAAGTTGTAGAAATCAAAACTCATTTGTGCCTGTAACACATTACGTACCTACTCTATTCTAAAATCATATAGAAGTAACAATTTTTGTTAGCGAATTTTTGCATGAACGTTAAATTTTTTAACCGAAACAATCAAAATATAATAAGCTCACTTGTTCAAAAAATTACTGCATTCGCGCATGTCAGTTCAATATTAGCTTGTTGTTTCTTTCTAACATAGAGCCAACACAGACCCCAACTAAATACATGTAGCCATGTTCACAAATACTTCGCAAATACCTGTAAGAGAACAATTCTATTGAAAACGAAATATGCCAGTGCGTCGAAATTGGACGAGCTAGGTGAATTCTGACTACATATTTGGATTTGACGTATCCATTTACGTACTACGTCCACATTCTTTTTTTGCCCTTATTGTGATGCCGTCCAGTGTTATCGGCGTCCAAGAGTGTTCGTTACCCTTTTGTTTTCGTTTGTTTCAGGTTTCATATTAATCATATGCGGCAACCTGAGCACTGTATTATTTATTAGTTTGTTAGAACTGATTGTGAAAGGAATTTAATATGAGAACTTACGAGTAGATTGCATTGTTCATTATAGGACGTGAGTCGTTAGTTATTGTCAGGCGGTCCATCCTATGAGTGCAAATTAAGATCTGTTACACCTGCTTAGTAATACAATCAAACACAAGACGGCTTCCACACAAACTAAACAATAGTAAGAGTCCTCTTCGATAAGGGAAGGCGACGTAGGCACGTGGTACCCTTGATATTTCATATGATGGGTGGCGGTAAGCACATGCCATTCGTGGTACATACGTGCGTCGCCCGCTCGTTTACCACTCAAATAGTATTCAAAAATTAAAACATAGTTTACGTCACTGCTTACCATCAGGTGGGATCGCAGTCAAGCACCAGTTAATATCGATTCAAAAAAAAACACAAGTCTGATTGATTGACTCTTAGACATAACTGCAACTGCTAAATTTTAATATATGCAATAGGTATGACTTTAAAAGTACTTCTGAACTTCAGGTCATTGTTTTTCGTGATATGGGGGTGATAGGTTTTTTAATTGTTCATGCTATCAGCAAATGTCTGACCTTCAAGTTTTACACTCATATCGACAGTTTCTTAGGACTCGTTTCACTATCTGGCACATGAGGCCCATCCGATAGAAGGAGATGGCGGGGTATGAAAAGGGATGTGCAATATCCGTACTAATTACACGCCATCCTATCTGTGCCATCACATAATAATCAATCGAAGGTCAATAGTGATTTGATCACAGTTATAAGCGTCAGGAAATGAGTTGCGCAGTAAGTAAATAAAATTAATATGTAATACATTGCAGTTATAACTTGGAAAATGTAAAC